>CAWUFW010006287.1:0-600000 GCA_963921515.1 Calotriton arnoldi
TCATAATGATATAGTATCTATTATTGATTGCCGCATTTCAGTATCATGTTTTTTGCCCTCCAGGCATATCGTATTGTACACAATGTCCCAGGTGTTACCATTTCTCTTGGAATCAGGTGCTCATAGTAGCTGCTCTATCTGGTATAGTACCGTTTCATTAGTGTTGATGGTATTTTTCTTTGTAACTTTTTCTTGATGATGTCTCTGCGCAATGTTATTCAGAGGAAAGCGATTGTCAGTCTTTGGTATTTGATATTTGATTTTTTAGTAATGTTCCAATGTTCATGTTCATAGATGGACAGGACGTTCCTCATCGTTGTTTCATTGGTATTGATGGTATTTTTCTTTGGAACTTTTTCTTGATCCAGTGCTCATAGTAGCTACCTCTATCTGGTATAGTACCATTTCATTGGTGTTGATGGTATTTTTCTTTGGATCTTTTCTTTGGAACTTTTTCTAGATGATGTATCTGCGCAATGTTACTTAGAGGGAAGCGATTGTCAGTCTTTGATTTTTCATTTTTGATATTTTAGTAGTGTTTCAATGTGCATGTTCATAAATGGACATGACGTTCCTCATTATTGTTTCATTGGTATTGATGGTATTTCTCCTTGGAACTTTTTCTTGATAATGTCTCTGCGCAATGTTATTCAGAGGAAGGCTATTGTCAGTTTTGGTTTTTAGTTTTTGATTTTTTAATAGTGTTTCAATCTGCATATTGAAAACATGATACTGTAATGCGGCAATCAATAATAGATACTATATCATTATGACCACTCAGAACTCTAAAAAGAAAAATTATAACATGGAAATACGAAATGCGGTGATGTAATTACAACTACATTGATGAACTTTCTCATTGGAAATTAATACTGTGACAATTATAACAATATCAACAATATAGATATTATGATGATAACAAGAACTGAATACGCAATGGTTAACTGCTCGTCATATAACTTCATGACAAAAATGTGTTAGTCTGTTTTTGTAGCAAGGACTAAACAAAACCACAACTCCCAGAAGACCACATTATGGGTTGGAGAGGGAGTAGTATAAATAACTGATTGTAAAGTAGTGTCCTCCAACCGTGAGCAAGGCCCTGTGTGGCCGAAACGCGTCGGTGTGATAGACTGGCTCTGTTTGCTTAATTAAATACCTTAAGTGAAGGATTCCTGAGTGCGGCGTATCTTTGTTGAAAAATTAATCCAGGCCATTGGTTCGGCCTCACGCCTGCACCCGCTGCTGAGCGCTCCGGCTATCAACAACATTGTTTATGATATATATGTATATATATATTCACTTAAAAAACCACAGGTTTCAGGGACGTTATAGTTAGTTGGACATTTCACTCGTACAAAACCAGAGAAATTCAGCCGTTATAGTTAGTAGAGCTAACTATAACTCACGCCCCCGCAATGCACTGCTGATGACGTCGCATATTACATCATTCATGACATGGTCAGTGACAACACTGATGACATCACTGATGACATCTCAAATGACATCACTGATGACATCACTGATGACATCATCCAGTGACTATGTGTTTCTGTAAAGTTTAAATACGTTTATATATATATATATATGCCAAGGTGTATTGAAGAATGAGTGGGTGTATAAGTGTCTGAATAGATGATTTAGTAGGTGCGTGACTGACTGTATAAGTGAGTGATTAATCGTGTCTTACTGAATGCATGGGTTAGTGACTAAACTGTGTGAATGTCTGTATTAGTCTGTCCGTTGGCGTGTAAGCAGCTGCATGGGTTGGTGAGTAGCTACATGAGTGTCTATATGGGTTATGGATTGGTTGTCTGAGTATCTGTATGGGTGCCTGAGTGTCTCTGTGGGTGGGTGGGGAGGGTGTGACTGTGCATAGATGTGTGAGTAGGTGATTTACTGGGTGTATGGGTTCAAGAGTGCATCTGTGAAGGGCTGTATGGGTGAGTGAGTGTGTATGGGTGTGTTTGTGAGTGAATGGATGTCTTAGTGGTACATGTGTGAGTAACTACATATGTGAAAGGCAGTATATGTGAGTGTTGGAGTATATAAATGACTATATGTGAGAGTGAGTGATTGTGAGAGTGGCTGTATGGATGAGTGTGTGCTTGTATCAGTGATTGTAGAAGAGAGCAAGTATGTGTTAGTATCTGTATGAATAAGTGAAGTGGTGTGTGTATAACTGTGTAGGTGAGTAAATGGGAGTGTGATTGATTCTTTGCATGACTGACTAGGTTTGTGAGTAACTCTATGGGTGAGTGGTGGTGTGTGAGTGTCTGTATAGGTGTATGAGTGCATATGATAGTGCTGTATTGATGAGTGACTGCATGTATGAGTAACTGTATGGATGAATGAGTGGACATGTGTGTAGACCTAGGAATCAGTGAGTGGGTATGTAGTAACTGGTATTGGTGTGTCTATGGTTTCGAAAATGGTAGTCTGCATTTTAGAGTGGGTGTATCAAAGGTTATATTAGGGTGTGAGGAGGTGCATCAGATTATCACGTGGATGATGACCTCAGTGATGTCATCAGTGATGTCATTTGAGATGTCATCAGTGATGTCATCAGTGATGTCACTGACCATGCCATGAATGATGTAATATGTGACGTCATCAGCAGTGCATTGCGGGGGCGCGAGTTATAGTTAGCTCTACTAACTATAACGGCCGAATTTCTCTGGTTTTGTACGAGTAAAATGTCCAACTAACTGTAACGTCCCTGAAACCTGTGGTTTTTTCTGTGAATTTCTAAGGTTTTTTAAATGCTAATTTCTAACTATAACGTCCCTCAAACCTATGGTTTTTTCAGTGAATTTCATAGGTTTTTTAAATGCTAATTTCTAACTATAACGTCCCTGAAACCTATGGTTTTTTGGGGGCGTGGCTAAAGAGCCGATGAGGACGGACGCGTGAGCCCAGAGCTCCGTGCTGACCCACCGCTTATCCTGTGCTGAGAGCCGGTGATTGCCGCCTGAAGACTTGGGACCACACTCGTTGGCCCTGGGAGCCGTAGGCGGCGGTCCTGGGAGAGTTTGAGCCCCCACTGTGGGCTGAAGACCGAGTGCAGCGGGGAGTTCGGTGCTCGCATTATCAAGATGGCGCCGGCTGCGGCTGACCAGCACTCGTGAAGCGGCCGGAGATCAGAACGGAACCAAGTCCTGGAGGCCGATGGGGGTCCGGAGAACGTAACCGGCCACACCTGCCAGCATTTCCAGCGGGATCCCCAAAGCGCCGACTGAGCGGGGGCCGCAGAGACGCGACTGCTGTGCGGGCTTCCCTGGCTGTGGGGATGCCCGGAAGAGCGGCAGATCGCGGAGTGGAGGAGAGCGGGCGGAGGAGCAGCCTGCGACAGCCCTGGTGAGCGGAGAGCTGGGGGGGCCTTGTGGAGCCTCTCCTGTTTGGGACCCAGCTTGTGACCCTTGATTGCATTGCCGGGAGCGGGCTTGGCTGCCATTTTGCTTGCTCCGGTGGGCGGCGGACTTTGCGGCTGGAGGAAAGTGGAAGTCTATCCCCAGTGGCGACGGAGTTGGCACCCCAGGATCGTCGCATACGGAGGTACACTTACAGCTGGTGCGGCGTGACAAAGTGAGGATCGCTGCGATCTCCTACCGCGGTAGGATATTTTGACTACTTTTGGGTCAAGAGGTGAGTGGTGGTACCGGGCAGAGCCCTGGTTGAGAACACTGCCGCCAGGCTGAAGACTGTCCCGCCCGGAATAACTGGAGGCGAGGAGTGGCCCTCTGGAAGGGGGGTAGTGGCCTGAAGGTACCCCATAGCTCGCTCGCGCATTGGGGGTCCCTGTGAACAGCCTGGATTGTTGAGACCTCAGAGGACCGGGGGCCACTCAGAAAAGGCAGAGGGGTCCTATGGTTGATACGTATTCGATGGACGGCCAGCTATTAGCTCTGCACGGGACAGGTCTCGTACGCTGCGGGCACATTCTGGAGCTCAAGATCTACTCTGCCAGAGCATAGGGCTCCCAGAGAGGTCGAGGTGGTGGCCTGGTGCACCGAGGACCATGGGGAAGCCACGGGGGAAGCAAGGGGGAGTGCCCCCAGACCCAGAAGATTTGGCGACAGATTATGGGAAGCAGGATGCCGCAGAACTGCAACCTGAGGCTCTGATGCAACAGCAAGTGGACCAAATACTGAAGGCCATCACCGACACTAGAGACGCCCTACAACAGGACATTGCGCACGTGGCACTAGTTCTGGGCCTCCTCCGAACGGAACATGCTAAACTGACCGATCGTGTGAAGCAGACAGAAACGACGTTGGAGGTCCTGGAGCCGACCCAGAAGACACTGGTGACCCAGATGGGGGATGTCACGCATCGGCTACAGGTTCTGGAATGGAGAGCTGAGGATGCCGAAGGCCGAAACTGCAGGAACAATATAAGGGTGGTGGGGCTGCCGGAAGGAGTAGAAGGGGCCAACATGGTGGATTATTTGGAAGACTGGTTGAAAACTGAGGTTGCACCGGAGGGCCTGTCTCCTTTCTATACCCTGGAGAGAGCACATAGGGTACCGGCACGCCCGCTGGCGCCCGGTAGACCCCACCGGCCGGTGGTGGCACGCCTGCTCCATTATAAAGACAGAGATCTGCTGCTGCACAAAGCTCGCTCATTAGGCCCCTACAAGGTAGAAAATAGCAATGTGTCACTGTTCCCAGACTATACCCTTGAAGTGCAGCGCCGTCGAGCTTCGTTCTTGGTGGTCAAGAAGGCTCTGCGAGACAAAGGGCTGCAATACTCGTTGATGTTCCCCGCGCGCCTGAGAATAATCGTGGACGATAAAACACATTTTAGCGATAGTCCTGAGGAGGCGTGGGCTTGGCTGGTGTCTTATCGCACAGGTACGGGAGAGGCAGGGCGCAGTACGAGGCCGAATACAGAAGGACCACGCCCTCGTAGATCGCAGCGCGTCAGACGGCGCCACCATGGCTTAAGGGGGCCCACGGTAACCCAAACGGAGATGGAGAGAACAGCAGCGCTGCAGGCCGTGTCGGAAATTTCCCAGGAAAGGCTTTCTCCCTCGGTAATGGACACGGAATCGGAGAAGGGTTCGGCGGAAGCTGATTCGGATGGGACTGAGACGGAACGTGTTTCTCTGCCGCACGTTACACCTGGGACAGCCGACGAGATTGCTGATGCTTAATGTTGTAAGATACTGACTCGAATGCTTTTAAGTGTGACTATGTTCTGCTTGCTCCCCTCTCCACATGGGACTAGACTTGCGATTGTATTATAGTGGTGATAGTGGCTGACAGGTTCTTGTGCTATTGGAGAATTGTAATGAGATGGCTCTCTCAGAGTTGCGAGCCCCATGAGAAACTGGGGCTTAGCTATTAATGGGGGTAATGCGCCAGATAGTGACAGCACTGTAGGTCTGGTCTTCTTGCCTATAGGCCGCCTCCCCTGTCTTCTGGGTTTGTTGTTCCTCAGTAGCCACTAGGGGACACAGTTTGTTTGCCAGTTTGGATGGGAACTAGAGTTTTAGTGCCTGTTCTGGGGTGGGGATGTTGGGGGGTTACTAAGGGTTATTTTGGGGTAGTTGGGGCCACCGGTGTGTCCAGATGGAGAGTGCAATCAAGAGTAGGACTCCAATTGCAACATGGGGGCATTACTTGAATTAAAGTGCATGACATGGAATGTTAGGGGGTTACATACAATGCTGAGACGCCATAGGGTGCACGCTTACTTAGTGCGAAGGGGTCCAGATTGCTTTTCTCCAAGAAACGCATATTAGCCGTGTAGAAGGGTTGGCTCTGCAGCGCAGGTGGAGGGGACAAATTTTCTGCACAACATACTCTGCATTTGCACGGGGTGCGCTAATATGGGTTAGGGCAGGGATCCCTTTCCAACCAACACAGCACTTAGTGGACCCAGAGGGGCGATTCGTGGTAGTAGCGGGTCGTCTTGATGGCAAAGATGTGACGCTATGCAGTTTATATGCTCCTAACGTGGATCAGGCGGCCTTTTTTAACCACCTCTCGGGGAAATTAGCACCATACTTGACTGGCCCGGTGATTATGGGCGGAGATTTTAATTCTATAACGGACACAGCCATGGATAGGTCCCATCCCCCGTTGCCTGAGGCGCCCACACACAGAATCTCCAAGATTAGACGGGACTGGCAGACTAGATGGGGGCTGATAGACACATGGAGCGCGCAACATCCAGGAGAACGAGATTATTCCTTTTTCTCAGCGCTGCATGATTTGCACGTGCGCCTGGATGCGATACTGTGCACTCCAGACGTACATGCAAAGGTGGGACATAGTGAGTATCTCGCAAGAACACTTTCGGATCATAATCCACTACTGTTGAGACTCCAGTGGGTGCAGGAGCGGCCTGTGGTTCCGACTTGGAGATTACGCCCGGAGGCGCTAGAGGACCAGGTCTTTCGTGAAGAGATCGGGACAGGAATCACTCAATATTTTACTGAAAATGAGGGAACGGCGTCATCGACGGCAGTAGAATGGGACGCTTTTAAAGCGGTAGTGAGAGGACTGTGTATAACTAAAATGGTGGGGGTACAGAAGACGTTATTGCAGGATATAGATACAGCAGAACAGCGCTTGCGTACTGCAGATAGGGCCCGCCCCGAGTGCCCGGAAGAGCAGGGAGAGGTATCGGATGCCAGGGAGGCGATGGCAGTACAGGTAGAGAGGCTGCATTGTTTCGACCATAAGAAATACTTGGCGCGTGCGCACCCGGAACAAGACAAAGCAAGCACACTGCTAGCATGGTTGGCCAACCCGGCCCCCCGAGGTTCGCCCATACTAGAACTGGATTCCCCGACGGGGACCCCGGTGTACACGCAACAGGGGATCAATGGGCTGTTTTTGGAATATTACGCAGAGTTGTATAGGAGCAAACTACGGGTTACTGGGGACCCCATAGGGGAATTCTTGACGGATATAGGACTACCGCAGCTAGAAAAGACGCAGGCTGACCTACTAGGACAGGAGATTACCCTGGGTGAAATTCGGAGTGCGGTTAAAAATATGGTGCGTAACAAAACACCGGGAACGGATGGGTTGCCAATAGAGTTTTATTCGACTTATGTTGACCTATTGGCCCCTAAACTATTGGTAGTCTTTAATGAGGCGAAAAAGGTTGGAGTACTGCCGACGTCTACCCGTGAGGCGGTTATTATTCCGTTGCTGAAACCCGGGAAGAGCCCCTCAGATAAAACAGCTTATCGCCCCTTATCTATGCTCACAACTGATTATAAAATTCTGAGTAGAATTCTTGCCACTCGCTTGCTCCCACATATGGTGCGACTGGTCCACCGAGACCAGGCGGGATTTATTCCAACTCAGAATACTGCCACCAGTGTGCGGCGCCTGCTCCGTATCTTGGGGGAGGATTCGTGTTCTATTGCCTCTGCTGCCATCTTATCGGTAGACATCCGGAAGGCGTATGATAGCCTGGAATGGCTGTACTTGTTCCAAGTTATGTGCACGTTCGGCCTCGGAGAAGCCTTCGTGGGGTGGACGGAAATTCTATACAAATCAGCAACGGCTCGGGTTCGGACGGGGGCCTTGATTTCCTCCTCCTGTATGGTAGGGCGCGGGACACGACAGGGGTGTCCGCTATCCCCCTTGTTATTTCACTGGCCATAGAGCCATTAGCAGCACACGCCAGACTGGGGAGGCGATATACTGGGCTTGACTTACGCGGGGTTGCGCAGTATATTTCACTATATGCCGATAATTTACTTATGTTTCTAGCTAATACAACGGAGGCATTGGATGGTGCGACGACTCTCCTTCACGAGTTTGGTAGGGTTTCTGGACTTGGGGTGAACTGGGCGAAGACTTGTCTGTTTCCGACTGCCCCGTCGGATGCTGGCCCCTCTCACACCAATGACATACGGTGGGAATACCGATGCTTGACTTACCGGGTACCAACATCTACCCGCAGATTTATTAGACGGTAATATCGGCAGAGCTGTGCGAGGGCTTCGAGGTAGCTTGGCATTTTGGGGTACCTTGCCACTTTCGGTGGCTGGACGAGTGGCGCTATTGAAGATGGTGGCGCTTCCCCACTTGTTGTATTACTTTAGGACTCTGCCTATTTGGATCCCAGGATCAATCTTTCGGCAGCTCCGTTCAATGGTTGGGGTGTTTCTGTGGGCGGCTGGTAGAAGGCGGGTAGATACTATGATGCGCCCGAGGGTTGATGGGGGATTGGCGGTGCCAGACTTCGAATTATACTACTTAGCGGCCCAGTGTGCAGTGGCTTACTCAGGCAGTGGCACTGGAGTTTCGGGGTCCGGACGGCCCTGAGGGACGTTGGATCCCGCGACACATATTGTCCGCTATTGTCCTTCGGCAGCAGCTGCGTCTCGGGACGCTCCCTGGCGAGGTGCGGACAATGAGGCTGTGTTGGAACCGGAGCCAGCGCAGAGCTGGATTTACCCGCCCATACACGCCGGAGATACCCTTGGCTATGTGTGCTTCTCTCCCACATGGGGGGGATTGGACTGCACTGACCACATGGGAGACACTGGGGATACAAGTAGTGGGAGATTTATATGAAGATGGCGCCCTATTACCCTATCAGGCTTTGCAGGATAGGTATGACCTCCCTCGGGGGGATTTTTTGCTTCATTCGGCCCTAGTTTCAGCAATTTAGCGACATTGGAGGGAGGGACTATCGGAACCGAGGACGGCTATGGCGTGCCAGTATGTAGTAATGGCGGCAGGGACTTTCAAAGCAATTACATGCTTATACAGGCGCATGGTAGGTGAGGGAATAGAACCGCTGAAGGACCTGCAACGAAAGTGGGAGGGGGATCTGGAAAAGGAGATTCCTGAACAGACATGGACTCAGCTAGTTAGAAGAGCTAGTTAAAAGCACCAGAAATGCCAGATTCCAACTGGTTCACTTCTTTATACTGCACAGGGCGTACCTCACTCCTGCCAGGATTAATAAGTATTTTAACATAGACACAGCAAAGTGCCCGCGCTGTAACCTAGAGGGGGCGGAGTTTAATCACATGATGTGGGATTGCCCACAATTAGGAACATACTGGGAAGAAGTGGTCAAGCTGCTCTGTGAGGTCACGGAACGACGAATAGAACCTGACATGGGTACCTGTTTACTTCATTGGTTTCCCCACACGAACAAAATGAAGGTAACGAGCAAGTTTTTAGATTTGGGATTGTTGTTGGCCAAAAGGGATATAACAGCGCATTGGAAGGCTGCACGAGGCCCTAACGTCAAGAGGTGGAAAGCGGAATTTACTAAATGGGCAATGAGCGAAAGCACAGTCCGGCTTCAAGCTGCCAAGCGGACTAACAATGATAAGGCACTGGAGACCGCAAGGGCCTGGGAGGCCCTAGTTGTATTGTTGCAAGCGCCTGCGGCAGGTTCAGATGTAAGCTCGATCTTGAATGTATAAGCGGTGGTGCTCTAAGCTTCAGGGACAATATGAGATTCACTGTCGATCATGCTAAATGATTATTTTAAGCAGAACGATTCGGGGCTAGCTTGTATTGTACTAACATTTTCATGTCGAGCAATGCTGAGTAAATTGTTGCACTGGAGCTTATAGACCGACCTATAGTTGGACACACCGGGGGACGTGGGTGGGTTAGGAGGGGGTGGGGAATGGGATGGCTTATTTTTTGGTTATATAACTCGGTTTAAGGTCACAGTCACACCCCGATTATTAGTCAATGATGAACCCCTACTGGACCGTAAGTCGCAATACCGGTATATGACTGGCGGCTATTATTTTTGTGAGTGTTTAAACAGGCTCCACTGGCTTATGATGAGGATGTATAGTAGAACCATAAACTAATGAGGGTTGTTGACCAGTTGCCCACTGAGCATTTTTGATTCTATATTAACTGCTTGCTGTTGCGGTGAAAATGTAATAAAAACATTTAAAAAAAAAAAATTAAACCTATGGTTTTTTCAGTGAATTTCTAAGGTTTTTTAAATGCTAATTTCTAACTATAACATCCCTATTAAGTCCCCTTGAATCTTGAAGGTCCCTGGTGGCCAAGTAGCCCCCCAGGTACCTCCAGTAAGCGCCACAGAGCTGCGTTGCAGAGAGGTGTTCCTAGGCCACGCCCATTTTTACACCACACTGCAAACGCGGCTTCTGGCACACTGCTGCTCGGAGGAATGAAGTCCACTTGTGTCCTGAGGTCCTCAGGACACAAGAGGACCTCATCACCCCACCAGCAGTGCACCAGAAGCCGCGTTTGGAGAGTGGTGTAAAAAGGGCCGTGGCCTCGGACCACATCTCTGCAACGCAGCTCTGTGGCGCTTACTGGAGGTACCTGGTCGGCTAGTTGGCCCCCAGGGACCCTCAGGATTCAAGGGGACTTAATCCCCCAATTTACAAAGCGCCAGGGGGTGTGTTTGCACACTTGTAATATCAGACCCTACCCCCTCCCTGCACCACTGTGCAAACGCGCCCCCTGGTGCATTGTAAGTTGGGGGATTAAGTCCCCTGAGGGTCCCTGGGGGCCAACTAGCCCACCAGGTACCTCCAGTAAGCGCCACAGAGCTGCGTTGCAGAGAGGTGTAAAAAGGGGCGTGGCCTCGGACCACCTCACTGCAACACAGCTCTGTGGCGCTTACTGGAGGTACCTGGTGGGCTAGTTGGCCCCCAGGGACCCTCAGGATTCAAGGGGACTTAATCCCCCAATTTACAAAGCGCCAGGGAGTGTGTTTGCACACTTGTAATATCAGGCCCGCCCCCTCCCTTCACCACTGTGCAAACACGGCCCCTGGTGCGTTGTAAGTTGGGGGATTAAGTCCCCTTGAATCCTGAGGGTCCCTGGGGGCCAACTAGCCCACCAGGTACCACCAGTAAGCGCCACAGAGCTGCGTTGCAGAGAGGTGTAAAAAGGGGCATGGCCTCGGACAACCTCTCTGCAACACAGCTCTGTGGCGCATACTGGAGGTACCTGGTGGGCTAGTTGGCCCCAGGGACCCCAGTATTCAAGGGGAATTAATTTCCCAACTTACAACGTGCCACGGGCGCGTTTGCAGAGTGGTGCAGTGAGGGCGGGGCCTCCGGTGAGATGCCGGTTTTGTTTTTTAATTTATTTTTAGAAGGGGGCTGTGTGGCCCCCTTCTTTACTATTTTTGGGCCCTGGGGACCCCATCCCCCAGGGCCTGACCCCTTTTTAAAAAAAAATATTTTTTTAAAATGGGAAGGGGGCCGCGTGGTCCCCCTCCCGAGGCCAATTTCAGCCCCGGGGACCCGATCCCCCGGGGCCTGGCCAGACTTTGGTTTTAAAAAAAAAATGTATTTATTTATTTGGAGGGGGGCCGCGTGGCCCCCCTCCCGGGCAACTTCTGGCCCCGGGGACCCCATCCCCCAGGGCCTGGCCGCTCCATTGGGGACCGTGGGGGGAGCCCCAATGCCCCCACGGTCCCTGCCGGCTCCCCGCCTCCTGCGGAGGCGCGGCATTGCTTTTCCACAAGGGGAGCCGCTGACATGCAGCTCCCCTTGTGGAAAAGCAATCCTGCTTTGCTTCATTGAAGCGAGAGCAGGTTTCCCTGCTCTCGCTTCAATGAAGCAAAGCAGAGTTTGCTATGGCAGGGTGGGCACCCCGGGACACTGCAGGAGCCGGCCCTGGGGGGTGGCGGTCCCCAGGGCCATCGAGGGCTCCAGGAGGGGGGCCTGGGGACCGCCCTCCTGGAGCCCCCCCACACTAATTATTTATTACAGCCCCGGGGAGGTGGCGGTCCCCGGGGCTTGGGGGGGCCCGTGAGGCCCCCGCCCTTATTTAATGAAGCCCCGGGGAGGTGGCAGTCCCCGGGGCAGCGTGGGGGGGTAGGACCCCACCACGCATTATTTTTTTTAAAAGCCCTGGGGAAGTAGCGGTCCCCGGGGCTGCGGGGGTCGCGTGCCCCCTGCACATAATCAGCATAGCCCCGGGGAGGTGGCGGTCCACGGGGCAGCGGGGGCCCCGCAGCCCCCTCTATTATTTTTTGACAATGCCCCTGGGACCTGGCCCACCCGGGGGCCTCATTAAAATGAAGCGCGGGAGACCGCGCTTCATTTTTCTTTTAATTTCTGCGGGATTCGCGACCCCAACGCGAATTCTGCCGAAATTACAAAAAAAATGCTTTTTTTGGCCCTGAGCAGACCTAGGGGGTCAGGGTGTTTCTACCCTGCTCCCTTTTCTTGTTTTTTACCCTCTTTTTCAATGTTTTCTTGTGACTCGGTTCTACCGAGTCACAAGATGGCTGCCAACACTTCCTGGTTTGGAGTGTTGGAAGCCAATCAGAGTGAAGCTCGTGCCCGGGAGGGATCGCGAACCCACCGCGCCCACAGATATCAAAACTTTTTTCTTTTTCTAATTTCTCAGGAACTACTGAACGGATTTACACCATTTAAAAAAAAGGTCTCTTTCTGAACCAAGGGCTACCTTTTTGCCAAATTTGGTGTAATTCCGTTCAGCAGTTCGGGCTGTAGCTTTGTCTAAAGTTTCCTATGGAAATTTACATGGGGAAAACGTGTTTTGGGACCCCCCTTTTTTCTCGGCCCCCGCTTGACAAATCACCCCGAAACCTTCAAGACAGGAGCTGACCGGAGCGCCCCACTAGTTTTGAAAATTTCGCGAAGATTCGTCAACCGGCGCCGAAGTTATTGGGAAAAGAAAAAACGCTTTTTGAATAGAAACGAGGTCCTAACTATAACTACCTACTGGCGACCGCCAGTAGGTAATATATATATATATGTGTGTATATTTATATATTTATATTTATTTGGAGAAAGTTTTGCTGGATTAAATTTGGGAGCATGTCCCGCCCGCCGTGGTGCCCCAAAAAGGATTTTCCGTGGTATTTGGCATCGCGTGGTGTAAGGGAGTACATGAGGAAGGATGTTTCCACTTGCCAACTTTGAACTCACCGAAAGCAGAGTTGTAAAGGACAGTAAACTACTCGTTTGGCAGAACTCTGAGAGGCATCCAACACTATGGGGCAACTACAAGATCGAGCAAGTGTGACAGCCCGAATAACAACACGCACCTGGCCAGGACTGTGGGTAAGACGCCATGGGGCAGTACGATAACATCACCACAAGTCCTTAACATCGAGTTTTATAAATGTACTGCCTACTGGTGACCGAGAAAGCTATTGTGCCATATTTGAGATCTACCACAGTACGCACTGACTTGCCAGGTGCATTCTGGGAACAGTAGTTCACACTGTGTCCCATGACGAACTGGACCAATCAAATTGTAATCTTTGCCCGTAGTGATGTGCCTCACCTGTGATCAAGGCCACACCCAACGGCCGAAACGTGTCAGCAATGATGTACCGCCTACCTGATATTTATTTATTTTATTTATGCAATTTATATATAGCGTGCAAATACCCTGGGGTGTCTCGGCGCTGTGGAGTAAAAGGAGAGCAGCTAAATTGGATGACTACTGGTTGAATAGCCACGTTTTTACTTGTTTCCTAAATGTCAGGAGGGTGGGACTGGTTTTGATATGGAGGGGAGGGTATTCCACAGTCTAGCAGTGGCAACTGTGAATCGTCTATCTCCCCAAGATGTTTTCTTTGTGCGACGAATAGTCAATAGGTGGGCTGATGAGGAGCGCAAGGGTCTGTTTGGGTTGTATGGGCAGAGTACTTTTTAGGAACTCAGGCCCCGTGTTGTTAATTGCTTTATATGCGATGCACAGTGCCTTGAATTTCGTTCGACTTCTGATAGGCAGCCAGTGAAGCTGACTTATGACTTGAGAGATCGATTTGAACTTGGGGGTGCCGGACAGAATTCTGGCAGCTGAGTTCTGGACTAGTTGTAGTTTGTTCAGGACTTTCTCCTGGGCAATAAAGCCTGTGTGATCTTCAGTTGGGCTTCTCTTTTCTTGATGTAATGTGGTTACATGATGGGGTTCTCCAGACCCGTTGTTGCGAAGCCGCCCTGCAGGGATGGGGGCTCCCTTTATTTGGAGAAAGTTTTGCTGGATTAAATTTGGGAGCATGTCCCGCACGCCGTGGTGCCACAAAAAGGATTTTCCGTGGTATTTGGCATCGCCTGGTGTAAGGGAGTACAGGAGGAAGGATGTTTCCTCTTGCCAACTTTTAACTCACCGAAAGCGGAGTTGTAAAGGACAGTAAACTACTCGTTTGGCAGTACTCTGAGAGGCATCCAACACTATGGGGCAACCACAAGATCGAGCAAGTGTGACAGCCCGAATAACAACACGCACCTGGCCAGGACTGTGGGTAAGACGCCATGGAGCAGTACGATAACATCACCACAAGTCCTTAACATCGAGTTTTATAAATGTACTGCATACTGGTGACCGAGAAAGCTATTGTGCCATATTTGAGATCTACCACAGTACGCACTGACTTGCCAGGTGCATTCTGGGAACAGTAGTTCACACTGTGTCACATGACGAACTGGACCAATCAAATTGTAATCTTTGCCCGTAGTGATGTGCCTCACCTGTGATCAAGGCCACACCAAACGGCCGAAACGCGTCAGCAATGATGTACCGCCTACCTGATATGCAATAAAGCCTGTGTGATCTTCAGTTGGGCTTCGCTTTTCTTGATGGGGTTCTCCAGACCGGTTGTTGCGAAGCCACCCTGCAGGGATGGGGGCTCCCTTTATTTGGAGAAAGTTTTGCTGGATATATATATATATATATATATATATATATATATATATATATATATATATATATATATATATATACAACAGTGTCCCAAAGTAGAACCACGCCGGTTAAACACGGGCACAGACTCCGTTGTAGATGCAGACAGAAAGATTTATTGCATTCTCATGTCAAGATGACGTGTTTCGACCGCAAGCCTGCTGCCTTGATAAACATAGCGCACTGCTATGGTGACAGGGTATATATAGGGGATAGGTAGTTACTTTTTGGTATCTAAAGTTGGTGAGCAGAATTGCATTATATCTATGACATGTTGAAAATTAGATGAGTCATATGCAAATGACTTCAAAAATGCCGTAGAGCAGACAAGAAGCAGACATAGACAATAGACTGATGTGACACTGTGAACAACCGCAAAATAAAAAGGACAAAACCTAGTCAGGCGAACAAGCTGCACTTACATCTACAATAGGCAAAATGAGACCTGTCGCGCTTAAAACCCAAAAAGCGAGATAATAGAATAATTTATGGCCGACATTTCACAAAGTAGCAAAAGTTCATATGTAACGCTGGGATTGCGTAATCGCCAGCAGTCGTATGGTAGAAAGACTTAAATGAACTTGAAATGCAGTGCGAAGTCCATACACATTTATAATGATACATCAAGAGCCAAAGCAGCGGCCCAAGAATCATGCTAGTTGGGAACAGGCACAAAGAGGAACGTCGAACAACTAGATACATTGATTAAATGCCTGAATAAGCGGTGAGTTTAAAAATCAGTGTAAATTACTTTCTGCCCAAATGCACACTGTCTAGTCAGCAATAAAACCATCAGAGTAATGTTACCCCACGTGGAGACTAAGTCACAGTCCAAGAGCACTACCTAAAAGATACCCGTGAGTGGTGAAAAAAGGGAAAAAAGGGAAAACAGGGAAAGTGCTGGAGTGCTGAATGTGTGTGAGGGAAAGTGCTACCAACTGTAAGTAGGGATATCACTGACAGTTACTTATGGCGAATCAAGTGTAGGCCAGGTGTAGAAGTGCATTGAAAAAAGTTAAAAGAAATGAGCTAAAAAACCAACTGAGAAAGATTCCCTCCTCACTAAGCTGATTTGTCTAGGGAAAGACTCGTGAGTAAACAAAGGGACCGCTATAAGTCAGTGACTGAGCTCCAGCCGGATACCCACAGTCACGGTTTTGAAATGCGCATGGAGGGACAGCAACAAAAATACTCAACAGACTGTGTAGCTGGGTCACTGGTAGTGCTCTTACATAGTGTATGTAACACATAAAGGTCTATGCACAGGCAATCTGTTGGCACAGTTCAAGTGGCAAGACAATCAAACCAAATAGCATCACCAAACAGCAATTTACGACAGTATGGGTAATGTATCAAGCTCAAGCACCACATAGACGGTGGATAGACCAGCTAGTAGGAGCAACACTAGTGTAAATTTTAAAGGAAATTGTCAAGATCTTCACTCATGTTTAGACCTGCAGGAGCCTTGGTATTGAGTTCTAGAATATATCTAGTTTCAATTTGCCGGAGTTGTTTTTCTCGGTTTCCTCCACGCCTGAGTGGGGGTACACAGTCAACAACATAGTATTTTAAGTGCTCAAGGTTGTTACCGTGGACCTCCTTAAAATGTCATGGAACTGGGTACGTGGGCTCACTGCTGACTATCGCCCTGAGGTGTTGTAGGATGCGCAGATGTACCTGTAACTTGGTGCTGCCCACGTACCTAAGGTTACACTTACATTCAAGTACATAAACTGCGTACTCTGTTCTGCATGTGAGTGTATGTTTGATGGCCAGGGGCTCTGCATGGAAAGTAGCAGTGATCTGGCTAACGTTAACTCCAAATTTGCAGGCCTTGCAGCTGTTGCATTTAGAGAACCCTTTAAAATCAGATAGCCAGTTGGATTTGGTGATCACTTCTGGGCTATTTCTAACCAGGGCATCATGCATGGAGAACGCCCTCCTAAATGTAATGTCAGGGCATTGAGCTACCATTGGGTCAAGGGTAGGATCAGTTTTGATGATACCCCAGTGTTTGTTGATGATGGACCTGATGGCACGTTCTTCCGTGTTGTGAGTAATGATCAGGTGGGTATTGACAGTGCCTGGGCTAGTCTGACCCGTCAGTGCATCTGTGTCATTGAAACTAATAGTGGGCCTACCCTTCAAGAGTACCTCCCTGGGTGTTGAGTTTGCTTTATTGGTGGCTGCAATGATATCCTTTTCTGTGAACCCCCGTGCCATAAATCTAAAGTGAACATCCCTCGGGCAGGAAATCAAGTCACTAGTGGAGCTACAAATTCTACGCAAGCGCAGCATGTCACCATATGGGATGCTGGCAATGAGGTGTCTGGGGTGGAAACTGGAGGCGTGTAGAGTGGAATTGCCTGCCGTGGTCTTTCTATGTAATGTGGAGTTAAGTGTGCCTTGGGAGACATAAGCTTAACGTCAAGAAACTCTACAGAGACTGTGCTTATACTGACATTAAACTCAAGATTAAGCCCATTGTTGTTAATCTCTGATACAAACTTCTCTGCACTCTCGATGTTGCCCCTCCAGATTACAAAAACGTCATCAATGTAACGGAGCCAACACTTGATGTTGCTATTCCATGCCTCAGAGTGTTTTGCCATGAGAACCTGCTCCTCCCACCAGCCCACATGTAAACATGCGTAGCTTGGGGAAAAGCAGGCTCCCATGGCAACACCCATGAGCTGCTGGTACACCTTGTTGTTAAACATAAAGAAATTATGCTGTCGACACCATTCAATAAGGAACATAATTAGTTCATTGTGTCTGTAACAGGTGATAGGTCTTTTGGTAAGGAAATGTTGACATGCAGCCAAACCATCACGGTGACGGATGCTGGTGTACAGGGAAGTGATGTCGAGGGACATCAGAATATAATCATCAGACCAAGGAATGTCATTGATTTTGAGCAGGAAGTCACTGGTGTCTCTGAGATAAGTGGGCAAGTTCGTGACAAGGTCCTGTAAAAAATAGTCCACATATTTAGAAATGTTCTTGCACATGCTTTTGCGGGCCGATATTATGGGACGTCCTGGTACTGGCGATGTACACTTATGCACCTTAGGGAGGAAATAAAGCATGGGGAGAACAGGGAATTCATTATTTAAGAAGTTAAATTCATCCTTGGTGAGAATTCCTTGAGTCCTGTAGGTGTTCAGACTTTTTTCAACTCTTTGCTGCTGGCAGTTACTTCTTTGTGATTGGAGATCCTGTAACAGGTGGTGTCATCAAGGTGTCTGTGAGCTTCTTCGATGTAAAGATTTCTGGCCACAGAACAAAGTTACCGCCTTTGTCAGATTTATTAATGATGATCTCATTGTTGCTTTGGAGTCTATTCATCAGATACATATACTGTTTGGGGTGAAAATTGAGTCTGCGTTGTGAGCGTGTTTTGCGATGGTGCAAACTTTTAAGTTCTTCAATAATGACATCATTATATGGATCGATAGCGTCTCTGGGCATAGTGGGGGTGAAGGTAGATGGTGGTTTAAAAGGGCTCTCTGTGTTTGCCATGATGTCAATGCCCTCGTTATGCAGCAGCTGTTGTGTGGAAATACTTTCATTTGTGGATTCTAATTCAGCCAACGTGCGTATAGTGGGGATGTCTGACACCAAAAGATTGCTGCTACCGGACCCTATAATGTTAGTGGACGCTGACACAGGGTTATTGGCGTGTTTATGTTTGAAAAACTTGATGAGTTTTAATTTGCGGATGAACTTGAATATGTCAACCCTGGTGGTACAGTAATTGAAGCTGCTCTCTGGGCAGTAGGTCAGGCCTAGTGAGAGGGGTTGGGTTTCAGCTGCAGTAAGGTTCATATCTGTGAGGTTGATGACAGTTTTGGAATCAGCCTTCATTTGCGTCTCCAGTTGCCTCTTTTTCTTTTGTTTCCTCTTGGATTTATACCGCTTCCTTCGTTCACGTCTCCTACAGTTGCACCTGTGCCTGTTTTTTTGGCAACCGAGGACGCAAGGTCTGTCGCCTGTCCAGGATTAAAAAATCAAGCTCCTCTGCTAGGCTGAAGTTGCTGAGTTGCGGGTCACCTCTGTTGCTTGTGCCCATACCGTCCTCCGAGTCGGTGCCACTTTCTAGTGCTGAGCTCAGGTCAGATGTGGAGGCTGAATCAGCTCCATCTCGGGCTGAAGACGTGTTTGCTGTCACTGCTCCTGGTTTTACGGCTGAGCTCATTTTCTGCTTTTTAACCGAATCATACTTTCTAGCGAATGTGAAAATCTGACCGCATTCATAATCAGCTTTGTCTCTTGCGAATTTGAATGCCTTTCACGTTTTGATGGTTTCCTCATGTTTCTTGAGTCTTGTCATAATTTCCTCACGGCCCTTTGCAATTTGGTCTTTATTCTCCATACTGTCCAGTTCAATGTTAATTCGGTCGATATCTTTTTGTATTTCAGCGCGGTCGATCTCCGCATACTTGATGAGGATTACAATCAGGCGCATTGAGGCATCAAGGTTACTTTCCGCCCACTCCTTGAGCATTTGTTGGTTGGGGTTATATATTATCGAAACTGGGTGCTTCAATCTGCATATTGAAAACATGAAACTGTAATGCGGCAATCAATAATAGATACTATATCATTATGACCACTCAGAACTCTAAAAAGAAAAATTATAACACGGAAATACGAAATGCGGTGATGTAATTACAACTACGTTGATTAACTTTCTCATTGGAAATTAATACTGTGACAATTATAACGATATAAACAATATATATATTTTCATATGATGGTAACAAGAGCTGAATACGCAATGGTTAACTGTTCGTCATATCACTTCATGACAAAAATGTGTTAGTCTGTTTTTTGTAGCAAGGACTAAACAAAACCACAACTCCCAGAAGACCACATTATGGGTTGGAGAGGGAGTAGTATAAATAACAGATTGTAAAGTAGTGTCCTCCAAACGGGAGCAGGGCCCTGTGTGGCCGAAATGCGTCGGTGTGACAGACTGGCTCTGTTTGCTTAATTAAATACCTTAAGTGAAGGACTCCTGAGTGCAGCGTATCTTTGTTGAAAAATTGATCCAGGCCATTGGTTCGGCCTCACGCCTGCACCCGCTGCTGAGCACTCCGGCTATCAACCACATTGTTTACCGATATATATATATATATATATATATATATATGCTCTTGGAGTCCTCTGAACCTGATAGTAACACCCATCAACAGCCAGACAACGAAACGTGCCTAGAAGTAGCTGGGATCACACAAGTGAGTGGCAAGAGCGGACTAAAAAGGAAATCAAGAACAATTCCTCAAACACCCTTTGACGCGATCGACGTCTTCAACGAGGCTGTAATAGCTGACTTGAAGAACTTAAGGAGAGACAACAGCAACGGAAATAAAGGCTATAACATTCCATTGGAACAATGGCAAGCGATTCAGTCATTGAAGAAGGATGACTTAATAATAATAAAGCCCTCAGAGAAAAAGGGAAATATTGTTATCTTTTCTCAGGAGGATTATGTCTCAGAAGCTCTGAACCAGCTTGAGGACAGAGAATGTTATTTGCCCACTGATAAAGTGGTTTATGCAAATTGTATTAAGACCTTCCATGAATTCTTAGGGGCCGATTCCGATCTCGGCCGGTAGTGCTCCGAATCGGATTCGGAGCCCTGTTTCCCGACCGAATCGTACGCGGGTCCGGCCGAGCGAGTACGATGCATGCTCCCGCAAAATCGCCGACCGACTCGTACGCGGCTTCAACACGCTCCGACCGACTCGCACGGACACGACTCGCACCGCGCTATGGAGACGTTTCCCGGCCGGGTAAGTACGATGCGCGCCGCAAGCAGTCCGACCGACTCGCGCTGTCCGGCTCGAAAGAGCTGTCGGAGCCGGACTTTGGGGGTCCGCGTCGGACCCCCTGAACGCGTAGGCGCGCGAGTCGCACACAGGGGGGACCCATGGGTCCCCCCTACCTGTGCATGTACGCCGCGATGCGCATGGACGCGTACCCACTGTAGGGGGTACCCTTGTTCGCCTCGCACCCATTGAGTCAATGGGAGCCCGCGTACGCGTCGTACGACCGGCTCCCATTGACTTCAATGGGAGTCCGAACGAATCGAGTCGGAGAGCATGCGAATGCATCGTACTCGTCCGGTCGGACTGCTGGGGTCCGATTCGGTCGGAATTCTCTCCGGGTCCGGCTCGGTCGGAGAGATTTCAGGCCGGAATCGGAATCGGCCCCATAGTGTCTTGGAGGGAGGAGGGTATGATTGATATGGATGAATTCACATTTTTATTTTGTGAATATCCTACGATTCCCACTTTCTACCACCTCCCAAAAATTCACAAAAATGCACTGAGATCACCAGGGAGACGATAGTTGCTTCCATCAATAGTCTACTTGAAAACTGCTCTGTTTATATCGATTCATTTCTGGCTCCATGGGTCAAGAATCTCAGTTCCTATATTAAGGACACAGGTGATTTTTTAAGACTCATTGAGGGACTAAGTTGGGAGGATGACATGCTTCTCATCACTTTAGACATCACCAGCCTCTACACCTGTATCAATCACAAAGATGGGGTGGAGGCTGTGAAATGGTTCCTTAACAAACGCCCCCTAAAATTCAAGAGACACAATGATATGCTGGTAACTATGTTGACCTTTTGTCTTGAAAACAATATTTTTATCTTCAAAGGCCAACTTTACAAACAACAACGTGGGACAGCGATGGGCACGTGCTTCGCCCCCAGTTACGCAAATCTTTTCGTGGGCTGGTGGGAGAAGCACGTAGCCTGGAGGGACGTACCTGAACAATGGATGGACAATGTAGTATTGTGGGCCCGCTACATTGATGATCTCTTCATCATGTGGAAGGGCAACCGCTCTGCGGCTGAGGGAATATGTTGCCTTCCTCAACTGTAACAATTTGAATTTAAAATTTAGTGGTAACATCAACAACACTAGTGTCGGTTATCTAGATTTAGAAGTCTATATTGAACAAGCTAAGATTCTTACCCGCTTGTATAGAAAACCAACAGCGGGTAACGCTGTCCTCCATGCTAGGAATTTCCACCCCAGGAGTATGGTTAACAACATCCCCTAAGGGGAACTCCTGCGTTTAAAAAGGAACTGTACAACAGAAGCTGAATATGCTAAAGCCAGGGAGGACACTTTTCTTAGATTCAAAGAAAGGGGATATTCGTCTAATATTCTCAAACAGGCACATGGGAAGACCAATTCAATAGATAGAGTCCAACTTTTGGTACCCAAAGTCCCCAAACCAGAAACTGAACCTAAGATCACTCCAGCCAGAATGATAACCCGCTACAATGCGAAGTCCTCAGAGGTGGTAGGAATTTTTAGGAGAAACTGGCACATTTTCCAGACTGACAACATCCTGAAAAAGGTTATACCTATGTATCCACTAATAACCTACAGGCGTAGTAAATCAATTGGTGATCACTTAGTTCACAGTCATCTTAGATCAGCATCACACCAAATACAAAATGTACGGGCCTTTTTTCCATGCCTAAAATGTAAGGCGTGTAAATGTAGCCATAAAGTGTTAGACTACAATACTTTAGAACATGGGATGGAAAACAACAGGATCAAAACCATCAATCAACTTCTTAACTGTAATTCAGATTTCACTGTGTATATCTTAGAATGCCCATGCCCCAAAAGATATGTGGGAAGTACGACCCATCCAATCAAGAAGCGCATATTAGAACATATGTGCGCAATTTCTAAGAAAGACCTCACCTATCCGGTGGCTCGTCACTTTGAAAAAATGCACAACAGCAATCGTGATCTTCTGAAATTTTTCTGTATCGATCAGATCCCCAAGAATGAAAGAGGCGGGGATAGAACAAGACAGTTACGAGCCCTTGAATCCAAATATATTATCGATCTGCAAACTATAGTCCCATTAGGGCTCAATAATGATGAGGAGCTGTGGTCACATTTGGAATGATGCTGTTAATTAATTAATCTTTTGCCTAAATGAGATAGTGATAACTGCCCTCTATGATGATTTTGATTTCTCTGTTTAACTTTACTTTTTTCCTTTTCCCATTTCCTTGTTTCTCTTTTTCTTTGTGTATGGACACAAGAAATCTGAGTTCACAAATGCCCAGTTATGGTCAATATGTATATCCAGACTTGCAGAATATTGCTTCAGTATCACGTTATGTGATTTTGCCCATTCAGGGTTCAATTGTGAAAATTCAAGTGCTCCTTTTTTAAAAAGTATGCGTTTGGTATGAAATAGAATTTTCTAAATATAGAACTACTGGCATATATCTATTTAGGATAATTAATTTGCCAATGATTGCAATGAAATTTGTTGTCAGACATTTGTTTATTTAAACAAACTTCGTTTTGTAACCGAAATCAATTTAAGACTGTGAAATTTTGTGTGTCTTTTGGAGCACTTGTAAAATGAAATCATGACATTCCTTTGCCTGTACACATGTTGTAAGATGGCCGCTACGAATTGTGCATTATGCCTTACCTGAATTGAGCCGTCTTTTATGTCATTGTTTTTAAACTCACGTCATGATTTGACATTTCAAAAGGGTGTTTTCAACTTGGTGTCATCGACATCGAAGAAGGCAGATTGCTGAAACGCGTCTGTCGGTGCAGGGGAGTTCCAGCACATTAAAACTACTTTAAAAAAGAATTCCTGCGAGTGCCGTCCTTTAATATGCCAACCAAACGGTTCGGTAAAGTGGAGAAATATATATATATATATATATATATATATATATATGTATATATATATATATATTATCTACTGGCGGTCGCCAGTAGATAGTTATAGTTAGGACCTACTTTCCATAGGAAATCCGCAACATTCTATTTGAAATAACTTTGGCGCCGGTTGACGAATCTTCACAAAATTTTCAAAACTCGTGGGGCGCTCCGGTCCGCTCCTATCCTGAAAGTTTCGGGGTGATTCGTCAAGTGGGGGCCGAGAAAAAAGGGGGGTCCCAAAACATGTTTTCCCCATGCAATTTTCCATAGGAACCTTTAGTTGCAGCTACAGCCCGAACTGCTGAACGGAATTACACCAAATTTGGCAAAAAGGTAGCCCTTGGTTCAGAGTCGTGCCTTTTGCTTAAATGGTGTAAATCCGTTCAGTAGTTCCTGAGAAAATCAAAAGTAAAATCACATATATATCTATGGCCGCGTAGGGTCCGCGCACCCTCCCGATCACGAGCTGCATGCTAATTGGCTGTCAAGTGGCTGTCAACACTCCAAATCAGGAAGTGTTGGCAGCCATTTTGTGCCTCGGTAGAACCGAGGCACAGAAACAAGTCGCAAAACGCAAAAAGGGGGCAGGGTAGAAACACCCTGACCCCCTAGGTCTGCTCAGGGGGTCCCACAAGGACCCCCTGGGCAGAAAAAAGCATTTAAAAAAAAAATAAAATCGGCGGGATGCGCTTAGGGTGCGCGGATCCCGCGCTTCGAGGCTATTTTGCCCCCGGGTGGGCCAAGTCCCGGGGGCATGCGGGGGGTGGGTTTATATTTTAGGGGGGCCTCTAAGGCCCCCAAGCCCAGGGACTGCCACCCCCGGGGCTTCAAATAAATAATGGTGGCAGGGGGCACACGGCCCCCCGCAGCCCGGGGACCGCCACCCCCGGGGCTTATTTTTTTAAACAAAATTACCTGTGTGGGGGCTCCAGCCCCACATGCCCTGGAGACCGCCACCTCCCGGGGCACTAATTAAAGAAATGTGGGGGTCCGTTTCGGACACCCGAAGCCCCGGGACCACCACCTCCCGGGGCTCAGTAGATGTTGGGAGGGGGCCGCGCGGCCCCCTCCTGGAGCCTGTGGTGGCCCTGGGGACTGCCACCCCCAGGGCCGGCTCCTGCAGTGTCCCGGGGTGCCTTCCCCGGGACACTGCTGTTTGCAATGGCAGGACGGGAGCCTCGCGGCTCCGCCCTGTCATTGCAAACTGCTTGCTTCATTGAAGCGAGAGCAGAAACCTGCTCTCGCTTCAATGAAGCAAAGCAGATTGCTTTTCCATAAGGGGAGCTGCATGTCAGCAGCTCCCCTTATCGAAAAGCAATGCCGGCTCCCGCAGGACGCGGGGAGCCGGCAGGACCGTGCGGTGATTGGGGACCCCCCACGTTCCCCAACGAGTGGCCAGGCCCCGGGGGATGGGGAACCCGGGGCCATTAGTGGCCCGGGAGGGGGGCCACGCAGCCCCCCTCCCCAAAAATAAAATTTAAAAAAAAACGTCAAGGCCGGCCCCGGGGGATGGGGTCCCCGGGGCCTTAAATGGCCTGAGGAGGGGGGCCACGCAGCACCCCTCCAAATATTTTTTAATTAAAAAAAAGAGGGCATGCCCCGGGGGATGGGGTCCCCGGGGCCAATAGAGGCCCAGGGAAGAAAGTTTCCGGCAACTCCCAGCTCCTCTCCAAACGGGGTCGGTGCAAGATCCGGGTGTCGGATCCCGGCAATAGATTAGCGAAATTCCGCGAGCGCTTAACTCAGCCAGAAAAAGACTCGCACACCAGGGTTCGTGTAATCACAAACTTGTTATTGGCGACGCGTTTCGACCAAACGGTCTTCTTCACAAGCCCTAGGCTTGAGTTAAGCGCTCGCGGAATTTCGCTAATATATATATATATATATATATATATATATATATAAAAAGCTCCAAAATCTCTGCACTTCCATCCAACTGGCGAACAGAGACACGAACCCAACGATGTGAGGCTAGATGTTATTTATTATTACAACCTCGAACCTGACGCGTTTCGGATACCTAGTACCCTTGCTCACAAGTCAAGTACGAAACTGACTTCGCCATTTTAAATGCAATGCTGTGTTAGAGTGTTGTCACCACGTGGTTGATAAACATAGAAAAAACACCCTGGCAATTTTATATAACACTTATGACAAGTCTGTTTTCTAAACTTTTTCATAATACAGCCATCAATGGGAACCTTATTTTTCAAGCATGAGTCACAATCATTGCTGCATAAATGCACGCATATGAGATATAAATACATAGAGTTTGCACTGTAAAATTCAAGGTAATAATTTTACACAGTGAATAAATAATTAAATAATTAAAAATATTCATTCACTTATCTACTTGAAATATTACATATTAAATTCATAACACATATAATTAACATTTTGTTAAAAACATGAAAAACATAGTAATGATAAAAAACTATGTCTGTGCAAAATTGCTATAATTGTTTGTAAACATTATAAATTAGTAGCTCATGACTGTATTTGGTACAGTGCCTATCTTTTTCAACTTCCTGCTTAAATGCTGGAAGATACCCATACTTAATATTCAGGCTGAAATGTGCAAAATCGCAAAAGAAAAGTGCCAGGGTAACTATAAAGTGCTATACAAGATATATGAATATATATATATATGTTTATATATATATAAATATATATATGTGTGTGTGTATATATTTGTATATATAAATTATGTATATTATTTTTTAAATTTATAAAATATATAACATTGGTTAATAAGTGTGCAATGTGAGTAAGTATATAACTTTAATATATAACGCAAATGTGTTCATGTATTATAAAATGTAAATTACATGTGTGTATTGAATTGTGTATGTATATAAATATGGAGATAGATAGATAGATATCTTTGTAGCAATGTTTGTGGCCACATGTGCCCTCTGGTGCAAAAAAGGACATTTTATTCATGAGCTTGGCACCATGTACAGGCAGGAGGTTTTTTTTAATGTTATTGTGGGACACTCACATAAATAAATGCACTTTTTGCATCAGATAGTTCTTGCAGTTGCTTCCAATGTCTTTGTTCCAAAAGGAGTGGGCATGTGATGTAATACGCCAGGGTTTATCTATACACTCTGCTGAGTGCATCAGGGCCCAGAGTTATCAATATTTCATGCAGCGCAGGGCAGCAAGACAACTTTCTGTGCTGCGTCAGAGGAAGAGAGCAGGAAAACAACATAGTTATTTATCAGGATATACAGCATTCCTTCTCTCTCCCTGCACTGCCACACTGAATGCTGCCTAGCACCAATGGAGGCACCCTGGCGCCATGGTACAAGGGTGCCACATTACACAGCATCCTGGATTGCTTTGTGCAGGAAGGGACACCTCTCTACCCAAAAACAATTCTTAGAGGCAAGGGCAACACAAACGCTTGATAAGAGTAATGGTGCATGGTGCCAGCTTAACAGTGAGGGGTGTAGGAACATAGGAGTGGAGTGAACGTCAAGTGAATGATAGTGCTAGCATTCTGTTCCAGTGTGAGCTAGCTAGGTGCTCCCTTGGGTTGATTTAAGGGATGTCAACGCATGTCACTTTCTCTTACAATAGTAGTATATCAGGGGTATGAGCATTCTTTTATGTGGTTTTAAGTAGCTCATTATAGTCCCAATCTCCCTGATGTGCAGCACGCAAAGTGAGACTGACTTGAACCATCAAAAGCGGGCGGAGAAGCAAAGATCATTCATTGGAATGCATGAATAGTTCAAAATGAAATTCTAGGTTAAGAAACTAGGAATAGGCTATCTGATTTAAAATGTACAATGCTGTGCCTGTCAAAATATTTTGTTTGCAGAGAGCACCACCAATCATTATTTTTTATCTTCTTTATTCCTTTCATAAGCATCCATGGGCAAGAGGGCACCTGGACAAGCAGCTGCCACCCCACCATACTGGGGCGGGTGGGATGACCACCACCAGCGCTGCAGCAGATGGTTCTGCTTGCCCCAATAACTCATGTTTATTATTTCTTACTTACTATTCCCACTAGAAAAATGATGGCCTTGTATATACTTACTATTTACTTTTTTGTCAACTCCAATTCTAATGTTTGCTATCTCTGTATCCTGTGATTTCTATATTTCCTGTTTCCGCAGCTGGCTTTCTCCAGTCTGTAGCTTTCTTCTGCTGTCTTATTTAGTAAGACTTCCTTTGCCCCTCTTTTACATGTCTTGTGTAGTACTTTTAGCAGAACTGATTTTTGATAATGTAAAGAGAATCTCAGCCAAACCCAAGTACTCACCAAACATGTTGGTTGAGAAGGCTTTCTTGTTCAAACAGTCAAAACGTACAGGGACAGAGAAAAAGTGGTCCTGTTCATGGACCCCCAATGTTGTCTTATACTAGGAGTTTCTATGACAGTGCAGCATGGCAGGAATGAGATACCATTACCAAACAGTACCTTATATCCTTTGGATTCCCTTCTACCCTTCATTGCATTTTCCTCTTATCTTTTTGTAGCCTTATCACTCCATTAGGAGAAAAAAGGTTTTGGTTGATTCAATGACTACCTGGTTTTTAAAATGTTGTCATCCAACAAACAAACCTACAAAGTGATACTTTCAATAGAAGATATTGCTAGATATCTAACCTAACTGTAATGAGGTATTGCTGATGTACCTTGTGCAAAATAAATACTTAGTTGGCTAATCTGGTATCTAAAATGGGTGCATTATGTTTTTCTATAGACACACAGACCACCAGTGCCGCCAGTCAGCCAGGGATGTCGGAGGAGGCCCAGATGATTAAGAGAGGGGGAGAAGTCCTAGTAATGGCAGGGACAAGTGGTAAGTCACTTTGTGTTCTTTTTGACAATACTGTATTTGTTAAGTGAGGCAGATATCTCATCCAGCACCTCTAGTCCCTGCCCATGGCATTTTGCTACCTAAACAGCTGTGGCACGACGAAGAAGGGAATGCATACAAACCAAAGGCAAAGTGTATTTCCAAGTGTTCACTCAGCCACCTACTAGTACTTCACTTCATCATTCTTTTCTTCCTGTCCCAGCCTACCCAAAAATGTAAATTTATGTGTTATATTTCTCTGCCCAAGTGGCTTTTTACAGCTTCTTTTACAGATTTGCAGTCCAAATTATTTCCTTCCGTTAACCAATGTGACTAAGCAAAAGTGTAGTACATGGTCAGTGACAACCAACCATTCCATAGCTAAACCCTCTACCTAGCCCATTCCCTATGATCTACCTCCCTGTAGAACTTTACCCACTGCCAAGTGAAGGTATGTGTTGAAAATAATTTGTGGTGGAGGCTAGGGTGTAATGTGAGACTAAGTGCTTGATTTAGAGTATGGCGGTTAGGATACTCTGTGACAAACGTGATTAATAAAATACATATCTGTTCACTGTACTACAGTGCATCGTTTATTTCCTATGCATTGTCTACTGTAATACAGTGGATGGGATATCCGTTTTCCACTATGTGTGTGACGGAGTATCCCATCTGCCAGACTCTATCAGCCTCTAAGTTTGGACTCAGCGTAGCATTGTGGTTTAGTGACGAGAGCGAGACGAGAAGCTATCCTCTGAAAATGTCACACATTATACTGTATATTGACTTTTCCACTAGACTTTCCCTACCTGAAGTCCCTTGCCATGTACTTATTCTTCAGTAGGATACATACCTCTTCCTGCACTCCAGTATACCCTCCTACTAGAGTGGCACTGGGAACAGAAAACTAGTTAATTCTGTTTGACTCTATTGCTTAATGAGGTTTTGCAGCACTCAGCCATCTATCAATGATACTGAATACCAGTTAGTTACTGCCCTTGTCCTACCCTCTGTAACTATTGACCACGAATGGGGTCTGGCAATAACAGACACAAAAATTACAATCTTATCTATCTCTCCTTCCTGAGAACAACTACAGTGCTAAGTTATTAACTAGTTCTTACCTGACTAGATAAGTTAAGCGATGTCTGCTACCTCTCTCAATCTTCCCGAACCTTCTTAATGCTGGAGTAGCTGTATGTTAGCGCTAACAGGGAGGACATCATCATCATCATCATCTTTATTCGGTCAAAATATATTAGACCATAAAAGCACATCAAACATGAATGCACATATATAATACACAATACAACATATAATCAAATCTCATTTCATTATCACATAAATACATATTTATAATCCAAAATCTTAATTATTATGCAAATTTTTATTTTTTTTAAAAGACAATTCAATCTGTACCTGTCTAAAATTCATCTATACCTTATATTAGCTTACGCCCGTTAAAAATTCTATACATGTAATCAGAGGTAAAAAATACAGGAGGGTAAAAACCTCAATCTGAGTACGCCATACGATCCTATTACCACTCGCTTACATTAATTCATGTTAATAAAATTACATATAGAAAATACTAAATGGATGTTTTCCATATCCAAAACGAATCAATTTACCATCATGAATCTTCTGAACACAATTCCCTTATCCGACTGGATTATTAGTATTCTCTATCAAAATGTTTTTCCTGGCATAAAAGACACTCCATAAAAAGCATGACATTCTCACACAGATATCGATAGTGGGCAGGGGATGTAAAAAGAGATACGCCGGGTGACATTGAGTAAACAATAAGTGTTTTAGAAAAGCTTAATATATAATATGTCCTCCACTTTTTATAAAATGTACAGAAAAGAACAACATGCATTGTACTCTGTGTAGAGGAGCTATCACAGGGACATTAGATAAGTTTGAGGACCAGTCGTTAAGTTCAGGAAAGGTGACCATACAATGAAAAACATCCATTCTAAAACGAGTTAAAATATATCTATGCTTTTGATTTGGTACAGTTCTCAGGTATAGTTGCATATCATAGCTAGTTAAAATAAGCTGATTTCTTAAAATAGTTGGCTTTAACAATTCTGCAGACATTGTTATATTCTCTAAATGTGTTAAACAGTCAGCTTTTAAATCTTTCCTGTTGATTTCAACTAAGGATTCAGGTTTAATAAAATATTCTGGATGCCCCAAGTCCTGACAAAAGCACTCTATATATCTCAACCACGGGATTCGTGTATATAGGGGTTGATTTTAAACAATCCTTTATGATGGACCGATTTAGGGCGGTGTACTCAGATGACCAAACTTTGTGCCACAACAAGATAGGTTGGATCCTAATTAAATCAGTGAGAAACAGTACACCCAGCTCTGCGTGGCACACAAACTTTGAGGCACTTTTAGGTGTAGCAAGCAAGTACTTCAAAAACTCGTTTTCCACTTGTTGCAGTGCCGTACAATTTGCATACCCCCATATGCCGGCCCCATATACTGCTTTACTAATGCATTTCGCCTTATAAATAGTGAGCATCTCTCGAGGGGGATTTGTACCTAATCTGTTGGCGAATTTCCGTAAGACCATACAGGCACTTCTAAAGAGCAGTGCCCTAGTCTTGATGGCATGATTCCATGTGCCATCTTTATCGAATAGAACACCCAGGTACGAAAAGTTATTTGTGAATTCTATACTGGAGTCCAAGATTCTAATGGCGCGGCAGTTACCAGTTTTCCTGCTGCACCTCATTATAAATGTTTTGGTTTGATTCACATGCAAATCGAGGTCCTGCATATAGTTAACAAAATTGTTAAGTTCTTATTGCATTGAAATTGGGGTGTGTGCCATCAAGACAGCATCGTCAGCATAAAGGAGGGCAGGCGCAGGACGATGTCCCAATGTGTATGATCTTTAGGTTGCAGGGTCAGGGCAGTGCCTACATTATTTATATAGAGCGAAAATAGAAAGGGAGCAAGAACGCAGCCGTGTCTCACCCCTCTTTCAATACTAAATTGCTGTGTACATTCACCCCTGGTCCCATATCTGACCCTAGCTTTCGTGCCAGAGTACAAATCCCTCAGAGAAGAAATGATCGAAAGGTCCACTCCCATATTAAACATAATTGCCCATAACTTAGAGTGGTTAACGCAATCAAAGGCGGAGGACAAGTCTACTAATCCCAAAAATAAGTCCCCGCCTTTAATCTTAGTGTATTTCCCTACTAGCAAATTCAAATTAAGGCTCTGTACTATAGTCCCCAACCCAGTGCGAAACTGTATTGTATGTCAGCCAAAATACCCCTAGATTCAGCCCACTGTTGAAGTCTGTTCAAAATTATTCTACCCACAACTTTAACTAATGAGTCGAGCAATGAGATCGGCCTATAGCAGGCAGGGTTATGCCGGTCCCCTTTTTTGTAGATAGGTACTATTATAGATTCAGCCCATGTAGGGAGAAATTCTGAAATACAACAGGCCCTTAAAACAACGGTTAGTATGGGCCCCCACAGAGGAATATTAGCTTTGTACAAATCCACAGGGATGTCATCAGGGCCAGGTGCCTTACCCCCTTTACTAGCTATTATTGTGCTGGTCACTTCCTCTAATCTAAATGGAATAATGCTGGGGGATTGTCCAAAATCTAAATTACCATTAGAGTTAGAAGCCTGAATAGAATCAGGTTTAGGGATCATTGCAGAATAGATGGTGGAAAAGTGTTTAATCCATTCATCCTCAGATATTGCAACCACAGTCCCAGGACCAGCATCCTCTCTCAACGGTGCAGAGTTTACTATCTTCCAAAATGCGTTATTGTAATTCTTAATACTTGCTTCGCATAACGCATCCCAAGCCTCTTCCCTTAACCGAGTTTTCCTTTTTTTCAGGGCCTGTTGATAAACAGATCTACAATGCTGAACCTCAACTCTGCACCAAGGATTTTTATGTAGTGCCTCTTCAAGCCTCTTGTTAGCCTTAGTACACTGTGTATCAAACCAGCCATTTCTAGCTTTTTTAGTTTTCATTGTCGATTGCAAATTCTCCTTCACAGCCTGACTAATAATAGGTTAAAAAGCATTAATAATCTCCTTTGGTTGTGAGGTATCGTCTAGGCAAATCTCAAAGGCTTCCCCCGTACTACAAATTAATTTTCCCAAAAAGCCCTCCGGGGTGATCTGATGCCACCGTAATGAATAACCATTAAGGGTGGCTAACTCAAGTTCTCCGCTAAGAGCCAGGCATTGCCCATTCTGTTTTCTGGTTAATAGGGCTTTTGAGATTTGTACAGATTGTGGGTAGTGATCACTTAATGGTATAGTGTGAGTTTTAAAGTTAAAAGCATGGGAGCTCAGATTGTTTGATATTAAAACATAATCAATAATACTGTGATTATTTCCCCCATTGAAAGTGCACTTAAATGGGACATATGAAGATGAAATTTTGTTCGAAAATGATAAATCAAATGTGTAGGTAAGTTCATTTAATTTATCTCCATAACAATTAAGGGTAAAATGTGTTTTACCCGAACCATCTAGGTTGTTCATTCCGCATACTTTCTCAGTGAGTAAACTACACAGTTGAATGTTAAAATCACCTCCCCACACAATAGATAACTTTTTCTTGTTACTATTATCCAGTTTTTCCAATTACTCATACAGTTTATGCAAATGTGTTATAATTTCACCGCTTGGGGCATTGTTATACAGATTGATTACTGCTATCCTGACCGGGCCAGAACCTTCACATACAATCCCTTGGTAATAAGGGGTGGTTAGTTCATTGACTGATCTTACAGGTGGTTAGTAATCAGAAACAAAAATGCATAGACCACCTTTAGATCTACCATGAGCGGTTGAAACGGCAGGGACATGGAATGTTCTAAACCCATTCATATGGACAGGTTCCTCCAACCAGGTCTCCTGAAGACAAATAAAATTAAAGTCTTCTACGAAGTCTGACCACTCTTGGTTATTGATTTTGTTCCGGAGTCCTGCCACGTTCCAGTACAAAAAAACAATATTTTCATTAGAAGAATGGGGGGAATTCCCTGCACAGTTAGCTGATGTTAGGTCTTTATTATGCCTGGCGGAATGCTGTGAAAAATCAACGCTAGGTAAAGTGCTTGAGCCAGTTGTTTCTATAACCTGTCCCTCCCTTCCAGGATGATATGATGCATTTGTCCTCTCATGTCTCCACTCGGTCCCCTGCCGGTTCACCATGACTGGTCAATCTATTTCATCGAGGTTTTCTAGTTCCTGGTATCTATTTAAAGTTACAACATTATAGAGTCGGTTGGTAAGTGATCGAGGAATATTTAGAGGCATAGGCCGATTAAAAGCCCCCAGTGAACCTGGTTGATAAAATTAACCTAGTGGGAGGGCAGAGATCGTATTTGAAGTAACGTAGGTGGGCCTAGTTCTATTTAGGACATCCTCCACCAGACAAAACTACGCAGTCTCCTGGTAGAGATTCATGGGACCTGCCCATCCATTTAATTCGTCTTACCATCTTTAGGTCTTTGAACAAATAGTCGGTCAGACCTGATCTTACCCCTAACCAGTTTAATGCCTTATTCCTGAGGGAGGTCCAAGACTCCGAAGTCTGGCGCTGTAGAGGTGGAACATTTGACAGGACAATTAAATATGGGGTGACAGCCGGAGGGAGATCTAAGAACTCTGTTGGCTGTATTTGCGAATCTTCTGTGGGTATAGTATTGGCGGGCGAAAGCAAAGAACTGTCTAATTTACTCCCTTCGTTTAAACCTATACCAATATGGTCATGAGATGTTGTGTCCTGTGGGCTCTTAGTGCATGGTTGATTTGATTGCCTCACTATGTTGGTTACGTTTCGGTTACTACCAGCTGGAGCATTCCCCATAGACTCACTTATCAATTGAATATTAAATTGGTCCAAGCAGGTCGTACATTTAGTTTCTATTTCTTTTAGGCAGATATTAATGGATTCTAAACTATTTTTCAGAAATTGCTCTAGAGATTTAACTGCTGAGCATAGTGTATCTAGTTTTGATTATTTAAGTCACTGCACTGTTGGATGGGTCAGTAGTTACCATCATTGGCCTACTTGGAATCTTGCCTTGGGGTTTGGTTCTTTTACTACGGGGTGCCTCTTTATTTAGGGAATTAGTTGTAGCACACATACGTGTTTTTTTTACCCGTTTAAAAGGCAGTGGGGAATATGATTTGGAAGAATTGATAGTTTCCGATATATTCTGTATACATCCATTCGTTCCCTTGTCAGTCGCCCCCGACCCACCTCTATCACAAGTTTTAAGATTTTCTTCATTATCAGCTAAGCTTTGTAATGCAATCATGGGGCTCGTAATTTGGTCTCCGCAGACTAACAGTGACTCCTCAACATTGGTAATCTTCTTCTCAATAGCCCCCATAGCTCCTGATATGAACTTTAGTAGCAAGGTCTATGTATGTGTATGTGGCCTATCTGGGGATCTGGGCCTTCCTGATTCGCCTAAAAGTTTCCTTTTTCCCATGCTTAATCCAAATAACGATCTACGGTGTAAATTACAATATACAATATATAATATATGTGCAATCTATGAAGGAGAAATTAACTACTAAAAAACTTTTTTAAATTAAATGAATAAAATATGATGAAGATAGAATTTAAATAAAATAATTATCTTAAAGCGGGTCAGACAACCCGACAACTCGGCAATACCGGACCAAAAGGCCTGTAGCAATTGGACAATAGGCAAGTTTCCAAATAACTGGGCATGATTTTAATAAACTCAGAATGATACCTTTACTCTCTCTTTATTGCACACCACAGTTTTAATTGTTTCGGATGTACTGTCCAATACTGTCCCAACAATAGCCTTATAGCGCTTATCTTCATTTAGAACTAACAGAGATATGAGGCTTAGTTACCAATCCAGTCCAGCCAAGTCGTCTCAGTCAAGCTACTGTGATTTCCTAATAGCAGGAGGGATACGACTTGCAAGAAAGTACCTGTTATCCAATACAGGCGGGATCAATTGCTCCACCAAAAAATGCTCCTGACAAGGTTTAGACCACCCCTTCCAGCTCTTCGCCAGGATGCGGCTATTACTAGGTGCGTCCTAACATGGAGAACCAAGAGGGGTGGCCCAGCCTCCTCCGGTCTCTGATGGGTGCGGACGGGCCTGCCCTTGGCCCGGCTTTGCCTGGGCGCGGCCTGCACGCGTCCCGCGCCGCGGGTGTTTGTTGGCGCTTTTATGCGGGTGGATGTCCCCTCCCTCCTCGGAGTGAAGTCTACTGGGGCTTGCAGTCCCCAAAACAGCAAGGCAAAGCATCAGGCAGCGGCGGTTTAAGCGTCCCGCGCCGCGGGTGTTTGTTGGCGCTTTTATGCATGTGGATGGCCCCTCCCTCTTAGGAGTGATGTCTACTGGGCTTTGCAGTCCCCAAAACGGCAAGCCAAAGCAGCAGGCAACGGTGGTTTCAGCGGCATCACAAAGCGAGGTTCCATTCCCACCTATTCTTAATGATGCTTGCGAGTTGAGCTCCAACTGTAGGATTATTCAGAAGGATAATTCAACACAGGCAACTAGACTGAAAGAAAGCACAGAGTTAGTGGGTAATCCAAGACTGAAACTAGACCACCATGACAAAAGTCATTTTACAAACAATAGCTAGCAGTAATAACTTCTAAGCAATCTCAGAAGCTAGTAACTATTTAAAACAAAATTTACAAAAACCTTGAGTCAGGACTCAGGAGGATATTCCATGTTGCATAGATTTTGTAAACATCACAAGGCCTGATTTCACAAAGGTAAAGTAAGCTACACTTTGGTGTTACTTTACTCTTGCAGTGCAAGTTTTCAAATAGTAACTTTTCCATCAGTTACTTTACTTTATGAGAAGTAACTTTGCTAGAAGCTTCTATCACTTTAAAAGGAGTTACTATTACTACTAGTTAGTTACTATTAGTAAAGTTACTACCCGTAAAGTTACTGGTAGTACAGTTACATGGCAAGAATAAACATACACCAAAAGTGCAACTTTACCTTAGTGAATCAGGCCACATAGTACACACTAGTACTACCTATCCTGGGACAGACATTGTTCTAACTAAGACACTGCACTATGATGATGATTTCCCTTTATTGCCTGGGTGGGTAGTAGGGTTGGTGTAGGCTACTGTTTTTTTTAAGAAGATCCTGTAACAGTGAGTTGGAGTCGCCTTCACCACATGCACCTCGCCAAGTGTGTGATCCATTTATGGTGCAAATTATGAAGTTACACTTCAATAGATCACACATCCTGGGGGAAGAGGGTTAGGGGTTTGATAAATGGATGGGAATGGGGAGTTGGGGAAAGGTGAGAGACAAAGACAAACACAACATTCATCAAGTCGAGCAGCACATCATCATTAGTGTTGGAAACGGGGTTACCGATTCCGGCACGGTAGCATGGCGCGAGGTAGGAAGGCACCCGAAGGCAATGTGTAAGGCAGTTGTGCAGCACACACTCACTTGGACTCAGTAATGCGGACGCAATAACGTGACACCACACCAGGCATGTATATTAAAAACAAGTTCTTTTATATAACTCAATGCAGCATCAGATGAGGCAGATTAATTCAGGGCAACATTTAAACTTCTTGAAATACTTAATTAGTGCGTCATCTCATTAAAGCACCATAGCTCCTCAACATTGTAGGCCACTAAAAGGCCGCAGGAATCATCTCCTAAACGTAGCACCAATAATGATCAAAGGGTGCAAGAATAAAACATGGGCCTAAAACATGCAGTTCACCTCAGGAATATTCAATCACTTGTAAATAGGCAGTTTACGTTACACTTCAAACAGGGCCTGCGTTAATCTAGGCGCACCCACATTCAGTACAGTGGGCGTCACAAATCTGGTACACCTGCAACATAAAACACTTCAACTCTTGGCGGTGTACACTTCAGCTCAATTCAGTTAAGCACCTTTACATTAGGCAAAGACATTTCATTAGAGCGGATCGGCATTAGGCCTAAACAGTGATTAAAGCCAGCGTAACAATTAGGCTAGTGAATAGCTTAGGGAACCCCTCAACATGTCCTTCTCTCTGGGGCTTCCCTGTCAATTAGGGCTTCTGTGTTCTCAGGGGCTGCTTCGGGGTTAAATCAGGCTAGGCCCACTCCTCTCCGGGGCCTCGCCTCGTGTAAATAGTTACTATGAGTGTCCCTCTTCTCTCCATAGGCTAATGCTGGCCCCCGGCCCCCAGTGGCGTCTCTGTGGGCCCTAGGGGCCTCCTGGGCTCACCTGTGATGGTTTCCGTTGGTTGCTCTTCGAAGCGACTGGCTTCCTCCCGGGCCGGCCCGTGTTTGGTAGAGGCGGGGCCCGGATTGGGTACTACGGCCCTCCGGCCGGAATTGCGGGACGTTGGGGGCCGGTATCACTCTCCTCCGGCCCCGTGATCAGCTGAGCAATGCGGGGAAGGGAGCGGGAGCCGGCAGTCCTCTCCGGCCGGCTTCCCGCCTCCCTCTGCCTACGCGGTGACTCTCGGCGGCTTCCGTTGGCGCTGGGGGGCGCGGCGGGAGCCGGCGCCCATTCGCTGTGCGGCCTTCCCGGGGGCGCGGCCGATGACACGGTCGGCGTCCCCGGTCGCGTAGCAACGGCGTCGGTGGGGGCTGAGGCCTCGATCTTCCTTCTGGGCCGCGGCGGTGACTTCCAGGCCGCAACTTCGTTCGCGCAAGCCCCTGGGCCGCGGCGGTGATTTCCAGCAACTCCGGACCTTCGGTGGGGGCGCGGACGGCGCACCTCACCTCCCCAGCCTCGGGGAAGGCCACGCCCACCTCGGCAGTTCCTCACACGCGGCGACGGCCGAGTGCAGATCCCAGCCACACGGTCAGTGGCTTGAGGGGGTCGATTCCTCCCACGTGGAGGCGCAGCGCGGGGGTGCGCTGGAAGCAAGTTGGCAGGGGGCTGATCTAGAAGTGCTTTGGGCAGCCCAGCAGCAGGGCAGCACTGCGTCAGTTAGTAGTGGCTTGGGGGTGAAGGTCTAGCGCTTCAGGGCACGGCGCTTTACCTGGTGATCCCCAGTTTGGCAGTTCAGGTTTCTGGCCTTGCTGGTCTGTCAGGCCTTGCAATTTAAGGTTACTTGCGGCAGTTCCTTGTTGGTTGCTTCTTGGGGTTTCTCCGTATGGGGGAGGGAATGAGTTGATGGTTCTTGGGGTGCTGGATGGTACTTCCCAGCACGCTGAAGATGGTTCCCTGGGTCCCCTCACGCTGGTCAAGGCCAGTGGGTGGTGTGCGTTCCTCAGCTAACTTATTACAGCAGTGCCTTAGCCCTGTCAGTAGCAGTAGTGTAGGTCTCCCCCCTAGGCCCTACAGCCTGTACTCCGGCAGAGGTTCTCCCAGGATCAGTGGTGCCCCAACTGACTAAAAGATTTCCTCCAAACCTCTTATACCCCTAGGTCAGGTGACCCTCCTAAAGGCGGCAAAACATAACTCCTCCCACAGCCTGGAAGGTTCTGGAACCTTCCACCATGTCTGGCTATGTGGCCCAGAGGCGGGACGGGATGGATACTGTATCCCTATGTCCCAGCCTGACCCTGGCTACTAGTATGTGTATGTGTGCAAGGCCACTCTGCAGTAGCAGGGGCCTGTGGCAGCCATCTTGGGTGAGAGAGCACCTGCACCTCAGCACTGGTTGGCAGTGGTAAGGCGCCCGGAGACCTAGGTCCAGTAAAAATACGGTGGCAAAAATGAGGCGCAAAGGGAAAAAAACAGGGCAAGACCACCCTAGGGCTGACAGGTCTAACACGCGTCCCCCCAGCCGAAAGAGGGAGAGCTTCCCAACCTCTAGGGAGTTCTCATAGCTAAGGCGGAAAAACCGGGAGGCCGTCAGCGTTGGCGTGGTCTACACCGGGGCGATGTTCCACCCGAAAGTCCATCCCCTGGAGGGAAATGGACCACCTCAACAATTTGTGGTTTCGCCTCTCATCTGCATGAGCCAGCGAAGGGGTCTGTGGTCGGTCTGGATCAGGAAGTGACAACCAAAAGGTATGGCCTCAACTTCTTTACAGCCCAAACCACGGCAAAGGCTTCTCTTTCGATGGTACTCCACCGCTGTTCCCGGGGAGTAGTCTTCGGGAAATGAAGGCCACTGGCTGGTCTTGGCCATCGTCATTCAGCTGCGAGAGCACAGCTCCTATGCCATGCTCAGAAGCGTCTGTCTGCACGATAAATTCCCGTCCAAAGTCTGGAGTCCTGAGCACCGGTGCGGTGCACATCGCACGTTTGAGGGTCTCAAAGGCTTCCTGGCAGGCAGCCGTCCAGATGACTCTGCGTGGCTGCTTCTTCGAAGTCAACTCCGTCAAAGGGCCCACAATGGTTCCATATCCCTTGACGAACCGGCGGTAGTATCCCGTGAGGCCGAGAAAAGCCCGGACCTCTGTTTGGGTCTTGGGGGGCTCCCAGGCCAAGATGGTCTCGATCTTGGCTTGGAGGGGTTGCACCTTACCCCCGCCCACCAGGTGTCCCAGGTACACGACAGATCCCTGTCCAATCTGGCACTTGCTGGCCTTGATGGTTAGACCAGCCCGTTGCAGAGCGTGTAGCACCTCCTGGAGATGCTCCAGATGGTCCTCCCAGCTGCTACTGAAGACAGCTATGTCATCCAGGTAGGCAGCAGAGAAGGCCTCTAGGCCAGACTGCACCTGGTTCACCAACCGCTGGAAAGTGGCTGGAGCATTTTTCAACCCGAAGGGCATCACCCGAAATTGAAAGTGGCCCTCGGGGGTGGAGAACGCAATCTTCTCCCTTGCTCCTTCCGCCATGGCGATCTGCCAATAGCCTGACGTCAAATCGATGGTACTCAGATACCGGGCTGCTCCCAGCCGGTCAATGAGCTCATCCGCCCGAGGGATCGGGTGAGCGTCGGTCTTGGTTACTGAGTTGAGTCCGCGGTAATCCACACAGAACCGAAGTTCTGGTGTGGTGCCCGGTGGGGCTGCTTTCGGCACCAACACCACCGGACTAGCCCAAGGGCTACTGGAAGGCTCAATCACCCCCAGTTCTAGCATCTTGGTAACCTCCCCCTGGATACTAGCCTTGACCTTATCGGGCAGCCGGTAAGACTTGGTTTTGACTGGCGGACTGTCCCCTGTGTCCACATCATGGGTACACAGGTGCGTGATCCCAGGCGTGAGGGAGAACAACGAGGCGTACTGCCCCAAGACCTGGCGGCAGTCCCTCTGTTGCTCTGGGGTCAAGGATGGGGCGAGGACCACTCCCTCTACTGAGCCATCCTTCTCATGGGCCGCCAGAAGGTCTGGAAGAGGCTCACTCTCCTCCTCCTCACTTCCATCTTTTATCATCAGGAGAGTGAGCTCTGAACGCTCCTGGTGTGGCTTCAGGCGGTTGACGTGGAACACCCTGTGGGGTTGACGGGGGTCTTCACATCGACGACGTAAGTGGTCTGGCCTTTCCTTTCCAAGATCTCAAACGGTCCAGTCCACCGGTCCTGGAGGGCGCTAAGCTCTCCTGGCTCCATGACCCACACCTTCTGTCCAGCGTCCAACTCTACCGTCCGAGCGTTCCGGTCATACCATTTCTTCATGACGGCCTGACTAGCCTCTAGGTTGTCCGAGGCTTCCTTCCACAGCTTGGCCACTTGGCTGCGGAATGCCAGCATATAGCTGACCACATCACGGGAAGCTTCGAGGAAGACTTCTCCCACCCTCCTTGACAAGACTGAGGGGCCCCCGAAAGGGGTGGCCATAGAGCAGCTCAAAGGGGCTGAAGCCGACCCCCTTCTGCAGCACCTCTCGGTAGGAGAAGAGCAGACAGGGTAAGAGGACGTCCCACTTCCTTCTCAAGTCCTCAGGTAGGCTCCGGATCATCCCCTTCAAGGTCTTATTGAAACGCTCCACGAGCCCGTTCGTCTGGGGGTGGTAAGGAGTGGAGAACCTGTAGGTCACTCCACACTCCTTCCACATGGCCTGCATGTAGGCCGACATGAAATTCGTGCCCCTATCTGACACCACGACCTTGGGGAATCCCACTCGGGTAAAAATCCCCATCAGGGCCCGCGCCACCACCGGTGCAGTGATGGTCCTCAGAGGGATTGCCTCTGGGTACCGGGTGGCGTGGTCCACCAACACCAAGATGAACCTGTGTCCCGAAGAAGTCGGCGGGTCCAACGGCCCGACAATGTCAATCCCTACCCGCTCAAAAGGGTACCGACAACCGGGAGAGGTTCCAGAGGGACCTTCACTTTAGTCCCTGTCTTGCCGCTCGCCTGGCAAGTGGTGGAGGTCTTGCAGAAAGTGTCAGAGGTGACGCGCATCCTGGGCCAGTAAAAATGTGGGACCAAACGCGCAAACGTCTTGTCCTGGCCCAGGTGTCCTGCTAGGGGTATCTTGTGTGCCAACTCTAGCAGAAAGGCTCGGTAGCATTGGGGGACCACTACGGCCCTTGATGACCCATGCACCAGAGCCATAGGCTCACTGTAGAGGAGACCATCCTCCCAGTAGACATGGTAGTTACCAGTCTCTGTTCCAGTTGCTTGGGCTTCGGCCTGCTGCCGCATGCCTTCAAGCGTAGGGCACTCCTTCTGCGCCCGGCAGAATTCCTCCCGGGTAGGCCCTCCTTCCACCTGCCACTCTGCAGGAGTCGGCAGGTCCCCTCCGGGAACACCATCCACCTCAGCGGACTCCGGGGTCACCTCCCAGGGCTCCCCATCCATCTCACCGGGTGTTTCCTCCTGGACATCTCCTCGTCCAGCAGTGGGCTGGGCCATTATTTCAGGCTCCAACCCGGGCTGAGTTCCTTGTCGGGCAGCCATGGACCGCGTGACGACGCACGTCCATCCTGGTAATCCCAACATCTCAGCATGGGCATTGAACTCTACCTCCCTCCAGGCAGTATGTTCCAAATCGTTTCCCAGCAGACAGTCAACTGGCATGGCAGGGCTCACCGCAACCTTCAACAGGCCTGAGACTCCTCCCCACTCAAAGGGAACTTGGGCCACGGGGTAATGACCCAGGCTATTATCAGCCATAACAACCGGGTGGAATACCTCAGGAATCACCTGCTCTGGGGACACCAGCTGACGTCTTACCATCGTCATGCTGGCACCTGTGTCCCTCAGAGCCTCCACCTCCTCCCCGTTTACCAGGACCATCTGCCGATACTTGGCAGTGTTCGAGGGTACCTGAACCCGTGGGATGATCTCTCTATCCCCCAGGGAAACTAAGGTCAAGCCTGTCCACTCACGTCCCCTACCTAGGGACAACTCCTCCCCAAGCGCTACACTGGCCACCCCGGGGCTCTTACCTCCTGTGGGGGCTGGGGTTCTCTTGCGACACTGGGGATCCCCTTGTAGTGTCCAACCTCCCCGCACTCGTAGCACCGGACAGTTCTGGGCTGCTGACTCCTGTCAGGGTAAGTGGGTTTCTGGAATCCAGATTGGGATGGGGAACCTACCCCTCTCCCCAGGCGGTCTATTTTGGGGGCCTTTAAAGAACTCCCTCCTTTTATCTCCCCCCTCTTTCTTCTGGGGGAACCCCTGTCCACCTTTCGGGGGGTCCGCCCCGGCTCCCTTGTGGGACATCCGGTCGGAATAATTAAAATGCAGATCCTAGATACAATCTATAATCCTTATCTATAGGATGACGCTGAATGGAGCGTCGACGCGTTTCGATGGTTCTAATAATTTCCCATCTTTATCAAGACAAACAATAAGTCTCTCTTAACTGGCACTGTATGGTTGCCTTTGATCTCAACCCTGTAGGCAAATGTTGATATATTAGTATTTCATATAGTTTAAATGCTGCATTTTAGGGCTAACTGTTTGCAATAACATAATTTGTCATTCGTTATTTTTCAAATATATCATTTCAGTACCCACTAACTTAGGCAACCATACAGTGCCAGTTAAGAGAGACTTATTGTTTGTCTTGATAAAGATGGGAAATTATTAGAACCATCGAAACGCGTCGACGCTCCATTCAACGCAATCCGTGGAAATAGCTCATCCCTTAGATAAGGATTATAGATTGTATCTAGGATCTGCATTTTAATTATTCCGACCGGATGTGTTTTTAAATGACAAAATGTATTGTCTATATTTGTCTCTCTGTTGAGTGTTTGTTGGCTTATATTAGAGATCAAAACTCCTGTAAATTTTTTCTGTGTTGAACAATTGTGTTGTTTTTATTAGTTTGTGTTGTTACTTGAATGTCTGCAACAAAGGTTTTTTAATGGTATATGAAATTGATGTCATTTTCAGTGTAATGAGTTTAAAAAAAAATTTTTTTTGTATATATTGAGTGATCAATTTTAAATAAAACAATATTTTTAAATACAATTCATAGTTGTGTAGGAATATCCTTAACTCAGCATCTTTCTAACATATGGGCTAATAATTGTATACTGGGAATTTAGAGACCCAGCAATAGCACACATTCTCACCAAGGGATTTCTCCTTTCTACTTGACTTTGTTACTGCCATTGTCTGTGGAAATAAATCCAATTCTGATACCTCTGGCTGGTAGCCTTTTGAACTTCTTGGTGATAAACTCTTCTATGATGTTTGCAGCTGTTTGGGATTTCTCCATGGCAAATATTGCTACTGTTGCATGATGCCAAAATCCCTTAAAACTTTCTTCAGCACTGAGACCTGCAGATTGCTGTTGCCTAACCCCCACAAAAAAGAGATCCAGTGTGCAGTGATACACATGTAATTAGTTGCTTGATAACTGGACCACATGTCTGTCATCAGGTGGACAGTGTGTACAGCACTCTCCTGCATAGCTTGACCAACCAATTGCAGCACATCATGATGGATTGTTGGAACAGCAACTCTAGAAAAATAGGTCCATCTGGGAACCTTCCATTTCGGCCAGATGGCCATAACAAATTTTATACACCCCACTCCTTCCACACAAGAAAAAGGGAGGAGGTCCAGCGCAAGCATTTTAGCGAGCTTCCCATTGTACAAACGTGCTGTTGGGTGGTTGCGTTTGTAGGGCTCCTCCTGCCTTAACATCCCCGCTTTTCTTTTGTGGTGCCACTGACACAGGTGACTTCCGGAGAACACCTGGAGGTTGTAGACTCAATGTGTGTCTTGGGGGAATGACTGTCTACATTTGAGTATTGTGCAATTTGGAGGTTGCTGATTCATTTGATGCTGGCACACTGCAGGGGACAGGTCTGGTTTGTGTAATGCCTACGTCTTCTTCCTCATGACCACCTTCTTCTTCTATCACTGTGTGCTCAGCGACTTCCCCTCTCTCATCACCACCACCACCTATCTTTTTAAGGTATTCCTATCACCGGATTGTGTGATGTTTTCTCAGATGGGACGCTTTGCCTCCAGTACCATAGTGCGAACCTGGCTTAACTCGAGGAACACTTGCATGGCAAATGGAGCATATTGCAATGTTATCCTCCTGCTTGCTAATTGTTAAGAAGCCCCATCTTGGGGCAGAGAACTTTTTTAATGTGCCACTGCCAATACCTGAAGAACTGGAGGTAGGTGGCTGTGTTGTTTGCCTCTTTGTAATGCTGTGGTAGTGGTGGAGGCAAGACTCAATGGGGTCTTACAAATATGGAAGCCTGCGGAAGTGGTGGTGGTGAAACCACATCCCTCTGAGCAGATTGAATAGGAGGGGTCATCTTGGTGTCCTCTGAGCCGCCCTCCATGCTGACAATCACTGGCTCATCATCATCACTGTCACTTTCTATAATTCTAAGGCATTAAGGAACTTACCTTTTTCCCTTGAATCTCGGGCAGTTCTTGTATGGGTCCCAATTATGTGCAGATCATCAGAAAGGGGGCTTGAAGAAGATGATGGGGTACCCTTTCTTTTTCTTGCAGGAGATCATGAAGCCAATGGTTGAAGAGCAACGTCTTGCTCAGCAGGAAGCTCAACCTTCTGTTCTGCTCCTACTTCAGTAAGAACAATTGCTGGCTGAGGCTGTTGTTGTCCACTTTCCTTCGACGATTACGTACTTTGCAGCTGAGACAAATCCAGTTCAGACTCACTGCTCATTTCCTTGACTACAGTGGTTACATCGCTGAGAGACATGGGCTTGGGATTAGCCAATGGTTGGGGTGGTGCTGTTGATGATACAGGAGTGCTGCTCCCAGCCTTTTGCTGCCCGTAGGAGGGTGCAGCAGGTAAACTATGTTTCCTGAAAAAGGTCCAGGGTGGCCCGCCAGTGACGACAATATAGTTCTTCTTTTCCTCCTCACTTGCCACTTTCTTGGCAAGAACAGCCTTCTTTAGGGCCATCTTCAAGATCTTTCTTAGCTCTGGCAATTGCCACTTAGCTGCACAAGTGGAAGCAGAGGAGGACTCAGGTGGTGTGTGTCACTGCAGTCCTTTTTTCTGGCTGCACTGTGTGTGATGATGTCTCTTGTGCACCTACAAGCAAACAAACACGGAAAGAAATCAGTAAAACATGGCATTTGCAGTTTGAATCTGCAGACAATATAATTTAGTTAGGTCACATCACAAATAATTATCCATAGTGTATCCATTCCAAACCATAACATAATATTTCAATAACATACAGATTGAAAGGTTTACTTTATGTGCCTCTAAGGCCTATGAGGTGGTGGGGCAGGCAGGGTGTAGGAGGAAAATGGAATAATCCTTAAAAAAACAATTGCTGGTGTGCGCCTATGGCCGGTGGGGGTGCAAGGGGAAAATGGAATAATCCTTAAAAAATATTGCTTTTGTGCACCTGAGACACCTTCGGCAGGAATCGGGTGCAGGGGAAAATTGAATAATCCTTTAAACATTATTCCTGGTATGTGCCTATGAGTCACCCATGGCAGGTAGGGAGTGCAGGTGAAAAATTGAATAATCCTTAAAAAGTTACTGCTGGAGTGCACCTATAACAGGCAGGTGGTGCAGGGGGAAAATGGAATAAACCTTTTAAAAATTATTGCTGGTGTGCTCCTCTGATTAGACACCTTTGGCAGGCAGGGTCTACAGGGGAAAATATAATAATTCTCCCAAAAATAATTGCTGGTGTGCACCTATGGCCGGCAGGGAGAGCAAGGAAAATCAAATAATTGAAAAACAAATGTTGCTGGTGTCTCCCTAGGGATTATGAGAATCCTATGGGAGGCAAGGAGGTGCAGGGGAAAATGGAAAAACACCACAAAAAAAACACTGTACACACATACTATAATCATGATCGTCCTTAAGCACAATAAACTCACATCAGGGATAGAAGAAAAAAATAAACAAAAAACAAAAAGGCATAGGCCTCTTCTATCAATGTCCCTAGAAAATGGCTTTGAAAAGTGGAAGAAAAGAAACACACTGTCTACACCAAATAGTCGCCCTGCCGCATGCCCAACAAAGAACATATGCAGGCCTATAGCAAAAGCAAAGCACACTGACTACAAAATGGCTGCCGGCCACGTGGCCCCCAAGAGCGAAGCCATGGACAACAAAGAACACATGTAGGCCTGTGGCAAAAAGCACAAAGATTACACAAAACAAAATGGCCACCCTGCCACATGGCATTGGGAACAAAGACAAAATGGCGGCCTATAGCAAACACACATACACACGTTGGCCACACAAAAAAGGGCCACTCGGCAAGCAAAGAAAGGAGGCATTGTAAACAAAGAAAAAAACACTAACATAAATTCAGCAACGCCAAAAAGGAAAATGATGTCAACTTTAAAAATTCTTTATGCACCAGAAGGAGTAGGGAGTAATAAAATATGTAACGTACTGGCATATACGATACGTTCTAATACTGCCCTCACTCACACAAATGTGTGACATGCTTCATCATTGGGCTGCTACAAAAAACACCCCGGCGTAGCCACGCCTGGGGTGGAGCAATAGAGTGGGGGAAGACAATACAACACAGAGAAAGACACAAATAAATTCTGTAGTGACTGGGAAGGACGGTAGTGAAAGTGCAGTTAAGTGAATTAAAACTAGCTCGGAAGTATCGCTGTGCCTGAAACTTTAATTCCTGGATCTTCCGGCCAGAATAAAAAGTGTGAAGGATGATGGTGAATGGGAGATTCTATGTGCTCCTAACACCCCTCCTATACTGCGAAGTGGTCAACATGTTTCGGCCGTCAATGTGTGCCCCTCATACAGGGTCACGCCGGCCTTCTTCAGGACTCTACCTTTCCCAGTGAGTTCTCCCTCACCTCCAATTGAGATGAGAGAAAATTAAAAATTAGTTCCTTACGTATTCAGGGTTTTTTAAAAATTCACCAATTGCAAGCACCCCAGGGCATCAAAAAATATCCCATCAAAGTAAAACTTAAAATACAAAAAAACACATTTTGCATTTAATCAGAGGCCAGCCCTAAATTAATAGATGTTTAAAGAAATACATATACCACAGAAACAGTTGTTTAATATATACTCAATGCCTAGTAATAGCTGGCTGGCCATGGTCTATGGACAGAGTAGGCTCCAGAGTAAAATGAGCAAAATAATAGTGCTAAATTCACAAGCAACACACAAGAAAATGGAGAAAAAGTACATTAAACGTTTTAAAACCAGGCCCCAAGCCCTGTCAAACCTTAACAAACTTTTTCCCTTAGTTAATGTAAAATATGCCCCTACTGCAACATCAGGCTATCCACAATAAAAAACAAAAAAAGTAAAAAAAAATACTGGTGTATGCCCTCCATCAAACAACAAAATTATCCAAAAGTTCTTGAACTTACTTGATTTCACACAAAAAATCCTTAAACATCCAATAGTGTATGCATCAGGGATTGCAGACAAAGAAGAGTGAGATTCTCTCCCCTCAAAATCCAAATAAAAAGTGACCAAGGGATGGACAAAGCACTGGAAGGGGCCTTCTAGACAGGAAGAGGAAGTTGGAGTCTCTGTGGCACTTCTTCCACTACCTGTACTGTCCCTTCGGGTAGAATAGTTACTTGAAAATCCAATTTCGAGTTGATTTTGTTGCAGCTCGAGTAGAAAACCTACTTGATAAGCAGCCCTCTGAACGCGACCGCTTGAAATCGCCCAGATTAGAAAATGGCACCGGAAGGCTTCGTAGCGACGTGCTAGGGGATGCCACATCTCACTCGCTTTTTGGAGGCTTGCATTGTTCCCGTTGTCATCACATTGCAACAAACTGGAGAAAAATTCCACCACACAGCGATTGGTGCAATTTGGCCGGAACTCTGCATTACAAGAGACACATGGAGTGACCAAATTCTACGGATTTCGGAAGCAGGAATAAAACTTTCCACCCACCCTTAGTTTTTTACAAAATTCTGGTCTTCCAGCGATGGTGTGGAAATATTCAAAAGAGTTCTTTGAGACATATCTCAAAGCTGTGGGGGGATGTTTTTGTAATGTTAAAGCATAGTTTGGGAGTGGTGGGTAGGAAAGTGCTAAAAACATTACGAACACCAGTATGTAATAGAGGGCATACAGATGCTGAATCTGAAGGTGACACAGATGAGTCAGGTGATAAATATATGAATGTGATGAAAGCATTAAAGGAAATGTTTGGCAAGAAAGTGACCATAGTAGTCAAAAAATATACAGGTTTTTCACATGCTCAGTTACAAGGTAAAACAATAGAACAGTATGTTACAGTTCTGAGAACGTTTAGCAGACTCGTGCAAGTTCAGGGATTTGCAAGAAGAAATTATTAGGGATCAAGTGATAAACAGAACCAATAACATAAAAATACAAACAAAGTTCTGCAAGATCACATATGGAAGATAGAAATAGGCACTGCTACAGGTGTGGCAGCTTGAAACACATGGAAGAATCTAATTTGTGTCCTGCTACTAAAGCTAGGTGCAACAAATGCAAGAAAATGGGTCATTTCTCCAGGGATTGCAGGATAGGTGGGAAAAGGAAATCCGAGCAAAGTGTAAACTGGGTCACAGATCAAGAGGAAGGGGAAACTGTGAGTGCGGACGATAAGGAGATGAAAGTGATATTTATGAGTGATGTTAAACCTCTGGAGGAGAATGGGACAACGTTTCTCCATCAAAATGTGATGTAGAAATGAATGGGAAACTAATGCAAATGTGGGCGGATTCCTGTTCATCTTACACATTGATTAGCCAGTTGTTGTGGGAGGATTTAAGCTGTTGTGAACTACTGCCGGCTGATGTAGAGTTAGAAGGGTATTGCGGTGGTAAATTTCTGGTTATGTGATACTTTCTGATCCATTAGGGATTTAAGAACAGAAGTGCTGTGGGGAAAGTCTATGTTGTCAACAAAGGAAAGGTAGTATTAGGATGGAAGGAGCAACGTGCACTGAGAATACTTTTAGATCCAAATCATCTGGAGCAGGTTTTACTTACTGAACAAAGTCAGATCACAAAGTGGAGTACTAAATTCCCCAAAACTTTTGCAGGCAAAATGGGATGCTTGGAAACATTTTAACATCCCATTGTGTTGTCCGCAGTGTGCCATTAGCAATTAAAAGGAGGAATTGTACAGGCTGTGTAGGTGGGGAGTCATAGAATCAATTGACTCATTCGAGTGACTGAGTCCCATTGTTCAGCAAGAACGGACAGTGGTAAATTACGCATGTGTGTGGTCCTCAGAGTTCTCAATGAGTGTATCTGTACTGATCACCATTGCTTTACTCCACATTAATGAGATGTTGATGAATGTGAAGGAGTTAGATGTTTCACCACATTAGATTTGTCCAATGCCGATCATCAAGTGCAACTTCATCCGGAGTCGAGACATGTGACTTAGTTTATAACTCCACATGGAGCCTTTCAGTTTGTGTGCATGCCATTCAGACTTGCTTCAGCATCTGCTGCTTTTCAGAGTTATGCAGGGAGTGTTGAGTTGATTAAACAATGTTCGGTGCTTCCAGGATGATATTCCGATGCTGATAGCATGTTAAAGTACGTGTTGGGAAGACTGGAGCAGGCAGGAATTTCTATTTGAATTGAGGAGTGCAAATATGGAGTGTGTGAAGTTGATTATTTGGGACATAACTTGACTGGGAAAGGAGTGAAACCTAAGTTGAAGCTATTGGAAACAATTGAAGAAGCAACCTCTCCAAGTGATAAATAACAACTGCATTCTTTCCTAGGTCTAGCGGAGTCCCACTCCAAATTTGTAGAGAAATTTTCAGACACAGTGCATGTGTTACAGTTGCTCATGAAGAGAGGAGTGAAGTTCGTGCGGACAAGTGAATGTCTGCAGGCATTTGTGAATGTCAAGAAGCCCATAATTAAGGCAGTGGCATTGAAAACGTTTGATCCTCAAAATAAAACTATTGTTGTGATGGATACAAGTCCGAATGGTTTGGGAGCAGTGCTTATGCAAAGAAGTGAGGGCATTGAAAGGGTGGTGGCATATGCTTCTCGAACATTAAAGGGAGTAGAAAGCACATCTTTGACCATAGAGAAGGAAGCTTTGGCAAGTTGGTGGGCAATGTAACATTTCAGGACTTATGTTTGGGGGTTACATTTTGAACTATGCACCGACCATAAACTATTGGTAGATCTTTTCTCTACTAAAGGGGTTATCAAGGCAACTCTTCGAGTTGTGAAGTGGATTTATAGATTACAGGAATACAGATATGTGCCAGGGATTAAGAATTTCAATGCCGATTATCTGTTCTGTATTATATGACAGTACTTGTGAAGAGAATGATGAGTGGATGGTAGTTAGTGAGCAGGAAGTGTGTGTGTAGGGGCTATTTGTGAAAAGGAGAGGAAAAATAGGTTTTAAGTTTATTAATATCAAAATTACCTGGTTGAAAAGTGTAATAGGTGAATGATAAGAGTTTTTTTAATGCGTTTCTGCCAGTGTGGGATGAATTATCAGTAGAGCCATGCATTGCTCGAAGTACTGACATGTTGGTATTTCCTATGGGTTTGAGGAATAAGTTATTAGAGCAACTGATGTCAGACATGAAGAGGCAGGCCAGGGTAGATTTTTGGTGCCTTGACATGGACTGGGTGATTGAGAGATTTGTTTGGAATTGTGTACCTTGTACGTGCAGTGATAAAACTCACACAGCTGCTTAGGCTCTCATAGTACCTGTGAAATTGCAGAAGAGGGCATGGGAGAAAGTGGCCATTGACATCTGTGGTCCTTTTGATTGCCTGAGTCTGGGAAGTAACCCGGGCGTAGTGTGCGTAGTGGAGCTACGCGGAGGTCACGGAGTCGCAAACAAACTCCGTGGAGCTCCGCTACGCTACGCCGCCCGCCTCCACCCCCTATTAAGAAATAAGTTGACATTAATCAAAAAGAAACTTAAAACCACTTACCTGTGTACTGCGGCATCCCGGGCTGCCCTCCTCCTCTTCCTCGCTGTACCAGTAATGCTTGATAAAACTGTGCATGCGCGCGGCCGCGCATGCACATTTCTTGCGAGAAATGAGCATGCGCGGGCGCGCGCGCAGTTTTATCAAGCATTACTGGTACAGCGAGAAAGAGGAGGAGGGCAGCCCGGGGACACCGGAGTACACAGGTAAGTGGTTTTAAGTTTCTTTTTAATTAATGTCCACTTATTTCTTAATAGGGGGGTGGAGGCGGGGGCTGGCAAACTCCACTCCGCTGCGGAGTGTGCGGATATTTCCCTTCTCCGTGTTCTCCACGGAACGCGGAGAAGGCAAATCTCCGCACATCGCCGTGGGTGGACCGGAGGTCTCCACCCGGGATTACTGGGAAGGAGATTTGCCAAAGTGATGATGGATTATTTCTCAAAATGGCCTGAGATGGCTTTTGTAGGCAAGGTTAAAGCTTCCAATTTGTTTCTCTTTGTGATGAGGTTTTCATGCGAGAGGGTTGTCCTGATGAAATGGTATTGGACCATGGCCTCAGTTTGTTTCTGAGGAATGTGCTGCATTTCTGAAGAAGCAAAAGACACACAATTGATGGACGGAATGCAGAACAAATCAAAACATTCACCCCCAGTCAAGAGATCTGGGATAAATCCATCATTCTTTTGCTCACCATGCCACCCCAGTTTAGACCTGGCCATATGCAAATAAGTCTTGACCCTGTGCCTCATGGGAACAGCCCAGCCCGAATTGCCAAGCCAGGTCCTCCCTGGACCGGAAACAAGCATCCTAGGACCGGTTTCGGGGTTTCACCCCTCATTAGCCAGGATAGCTTGTTTCCAGTGGCACAGTGAGCGCGGGACCCACGTCTGGGCATACCCGGCGCACTTAGGGCGAGGAAGCAAAAGACACACAATTGATGGACGGAATGCGGAACAAATCAAAACATTCACCCCCAGTCAAGAGATCTGGGTTAAATCCATCATTCTTTTGCTCACCATGCCACCCCAGTTTAGACCTGGCCATATGCAAATCAGTCTTGACCCTGTGCCTCATGGGAACAGTCCAGCCCGAATTTCCAAGCTAGGTCCTCCCTGGACCGGAAACAAGCATCCTAGGACTGGTTTCGGGGTTTCACCCCTCATCAGCCAGGATTGATTGATTCCAGTGGCACAGTGAGCCGGGGACCCACGTCTGGGCATACGCGGCGCACATAGGGCGAGGAAGTAAAAGACACACAATTGATGGACAGAATGCAGAACAAATCAAAACATTCACCCCCAGTCAAGAGATCTGGGTTAAATCCATCATTCTTTTGCTCACCATGCCACCCCAGTTTAGACCTAGCCATATGGAAATCAGTCTTGACCCTGTGCCTCATGGGAACAGTCCAGCTCGAATTGCCAAGCCAGGTCCTCCCTGGACCGGAAACAAGCATCCTAGGACCGGTTTCGGGGTTTCATCCCTCATCAGCCAGGATAGCTTGATTCCAGTGGCACAGTGAGCCCGGGACCCACGTCTGGGCATACCCGGTGCAGTTAGGGCGAGGAAGCAAAAGACACACAATTGATGGACGGAATGCAGAACAAATCAAAACATTCCCCCAGTCAAGAGATCTGGGTTAAATCCATCATTCTTTTGCTCACCATGCCACCCCAGTTTAGACCTAGCCATATGCAAATCAGTCTTGACCCTGTGCCTCATGGGAACAGTCCAGCCCGAAGTGCCAAGCCAGGTCCTCCGTGAACCGGAAACAAGCATACTAGGACCGGTTTCGGGGTTTCACCCTCATCAGCCAGGATAGCTTGATTCCAGTGGCACAGTGAGCCGGGACCCACGTCTGGGCATACCCGGCGCAGATAGAGGCGAGGAAGCAAAAGACACACAATTGATGGACGGAAATAAAAACATTCACCCCCAGTCAAGATATCTGGGTTAACTCCATCATTCTTTTGCTCACCATGCCACCCCAGTTTAGACCTGGCCATATGCAAATCAGTCTTGACCCTGTGCCTCATGAGAACAGTCCAGCCCGAGTTGCCAAGCCAGGTCCTCCCTGGACCGGAAACAAGCATCCTAGGACCGGTTTCGGGGTTTCACCCTCATCAGCCAGGATAGCTTGTTTCCAGTGGCACAGTGAGCCCGGGACCCACGTCTGGGCATACCCGGCGCACTTAGGGCGAGGAAGCAAAAGACACACAATTGATGGACGGAATGCAGAAAAAATCAAAACATTCACCCCCAGTCAAGAGATCTGGGTTAAATCCATGATTCTTTTGCCTACCATGCCACCCCAGTTTAGACCTGGCCATATGCAAATCACTCTTGACCCTGTGCCTCATGAGAACAGTCCAGCCCAAATTGCCAAGCCAGGTCCTCCCTGGACCGGAAACAAGCATCCCAGGACCGGTTTCGGGGTTTCACCCCTCATCTGCCAGGATAGCTTGTCTCCAGTGGCACAGTGAGCGCGGGACACACGTCTGGGCATACCCGGCGCACTTAGGGCGAGGAAGCAAAAGACACACAAATGATGGACAGAATGCGGAACAAATCAAAACATTCACCCCCAGTCAAGAGATCTGGGTTAAATCCATGATTCTTTTGCTCACCATGCCACCCCAGTTTAGACCTGGCCATATGCAAATCAGTCTTGACCCTGTGCCTCATGGGAACAGTCCAGCCCGAATTGCCAAGCCAAGTCCTCCCTGGACCGGAAACAAGCATCCTAGGACCGGTTTCGGGTTTCACCCCTCATCAGCCAGGATAGCTTGATTCCAGTGGCACAGTGAGCCCGGGACCCACGTCTGGGCATACCCGGCGCACTTAGGGCGAGGAAGTAAAAGACACACAATTGATGGACAGAATGCAGAACAAATCAAAACATTCACCCCCAGTCAAGAGATCTGGGTTAAATCCATCATTCTTTTGCTCACCATGCCACCCCAGTTTAGACCTAGCCATATGCAAATCAGTCTTGACCCTGTGCCTCATGGGAACAGTCCAGCTCGAATTGCCAAGCCAGGTCCTCCCTGGACCGGAAACAAGCATCCTAGGACCGGTTTCGGGGTTTCATCCCTCATCAGCCAGGATAGCTTGATTCCAGTGGCACAGTGAGCCCGGGACCCACGTCTGGGCATACCCGGTGCAGTTAGGGCGAGGAAGCAAAAGACACACAATTGATGGACGGAATGCAGAACAAATCAAAACATTCCCCCCAGTCAAGAGATCTGGGTTAAATCCATCATTCTTTTGCTCACCATGCCACCCCAGTTTAGACCTAGCCATATGCAAATCAGTCTTGACCCTGTGCCTCATGGGAACAGTCCAGCCTGAATTGCCAAGCCAGGTCCTCCGTGAACCGGAAACAAGCATACTAGGACCGGTTTCGGGGTTTCACCCCTCATCAGCCAGGAGAGCTTGATTCCAGTGGCACAGTGAGCCGGGACCCACGTCTGGGCATACCCGGCTCAGATAGGGCGAGGAAGCAAAAGACACACAATTGATGGACGGAAATAAAAACATTCACCCCCAGTCAAGATATCTGGGTTAACTCCATCATTCTTTTGCTCACCATGCCACCCCAGTTTAGACCTGGCCATATGCAAATCAGTCTTGACCCTGTGCCTCATGAGAACAGTCCAGCCCGAATTGCCAAGCCAGGTCCTCCCTGGACCGGGAAACAAGCATCCTAGGACCGGTTTCGGGGTTTCACCCTCATCAGCCAGGATAGCTTGTTTCCAGTGGCACATTGAGCCCGGGACCCACGTCTGGGCATACCCGGCGCACTTAGGGCGAGGAAGCAAAAGACACACAATTGATGGACGGAATGCAGAAAAAATCAAAACATTCACCCCCAGTCAAGAGATCTGGGTTAAATCCATGATTCTTTTGCCTACCATGCCACCCCAGTTTAGACCTGGCCATATGCAAATCACTCTTGACCCTGTGCCTCATGAGAACAGTCCAGCCCAAATTGCCAAGCCAAGTCCTCCCTGGACCGGAAACAAGCATCCTAGGACCGGTTTCGGGGTTTCACCCCTCATCAGCCAGGATAGCTTGATTCCAGTGGCACAGTGAGCCCGGGACCCACGTCTGGGCATACCCAGCGCACTTAGGGCGAGGAAGTAAAAGACACACAATTGATGGACAGAATGCAGAACAAATCAAAACATTCACCCCCAGTCAAGAGATCTGGGTTAAATCCATCATTCTTTTGCTCACCATGCCACCCCAGTTTAGACCTAGCCATATGCAAATCAGTCTTGACCCTGTGCCTCATGGGAACAGTCCAGCTCGAATTGCCAAGCCAGGTCCTCCCTGGACCGGAAACAAGCATCCTAGGACCGGTTTCGGGGTGTCATCCCTCATCAGCCAGGATAGCTTGATTCCAGTGGCACTGTGAGCCCGAGACCCACGTCTGGGCATACCCGGCGCACTTAGGGCGAGGAAGCAAAAGACACACAATTGATGGACGGAATGCAGAACAAATCAAAACACTCACCCCCAGTCAAGAGATCTGGGTTAAATCCATCATTCTTTTGCTCACCATGCCACCCCAGTTTAGACCTGGCCATATGCAAATCAGTCTTGACCCTGTGCCTCATGGGAACAGTCCAGCCCGAATTGCCAAGCCAGGTCCTCCCTGGACCGGAAACAAGCATCCTAGGACCGGTTTCGGGGTTTCACCCCTCATCAGCCAGGATAGCTTGTTTCCAGTGGCACAGTGAGCGCGGGACCCACGTCTGGGCATACCCGGTGCACTAAGTGCGAGGAAGCAAAAGACACACAATTGATGGACGGAATGCGGAACAAATCAAAACATTCACCCCCAGTCAAGAGATCTGGGTTAAATCCATCATTCTTTTTCTCACCATGCCACCCCAGTTTAGACCTGGCAATATGCAAATCAGTCTTGACCCTGTGCCTCATGGGAACAGTCCAGCCCGAATTGCCAAGCCAGGTCCTCCCTGGACCGGAAACAAGCATCCTAGGACCGGTTTCGGGGTTTCACCCCTCATCAGCCAGGATAGCTTGATTCCAGTGGCACAGTGAGCCCGGGACTCATGTCTGGGCATACCCGGCGCAGTTAGGGCGAGGAAGCAAAAGACACACAATTTATGGATGGAATGCAGAACAAATCAAAACATTCACCCCCAGTCAAGAGCTCTGGGTTAAATCCATCATTCTTTTTCTCACCATGCCACCCCAGTTTAGACCTGGCCATATGCAAATCAGTCTTGACCCTGTGCCTCATGGGAACAGTCCAGCCCGAATTGCCAAGCCAGGTCCTCCCTGGACCAGAAACAAGCATCCTAGGACCGGTTTCGGGGTTTCACCCCTCATCAGCCAGGATAGCTTGATTCCAGTGGCACAGTGAGCGCGGGACCCATGTCTGGGCATACCCAGCGCACTTAGGGCGAGGAAGGAAAAGACACACAATTGATGGATGGAATGCAGAACAAATCAAAACATTCACCCACAGTCAAGAGATCTGGGTTAAATCCATCATTCTTTTGCCTACCATGCCACCCCAGTTTAAACCTGGCCATATGCAAATCACTCTTGACCCTGTGCCTCATGAGAACAGTCCAGCCCGAATTGCCAAGCCAGGTCCTCCCTGGACCGGAAACAAGCATCCTAGGACCGGTTTCGGGGTTTCACCCCTCATCAGCCAGGATAGCTTGTTTCCAGTGGCACAGTGAGCCCGGGACCCACGTCTGGGCATTCCCGGCGCATTTAGGGCGAGGAAGCAAAAGACACACAATTGATGGACGGAATGCAGAAAAAATCAAAACATTCACCCCCAGTCAAGAGATCTGGGTTAAATACATGATTATTTTGCCTACCATGCCACCCCAGTTTAGACCTGGCCATATGCAAATCACTCTTGACCCTGTGCCTCATGAAAACAGTCCAGCCCGAATTGCCAAGCCAGGTCCACCCTGGACCGGAAACAAGCATCCTAGGACCGGTTTCGGGGTTTCACCCCTCATCAGCCAGGATAGCTTGTCTCCAGTGGCACAGTGAGCGCGGGACCTACGTCTGGGCATACCCGGCGCACTTACGGCGAGGAAGCAAAAGACACACAATTGATGGACGGAATGCGGAACAAATCAAAACATTTACCCCCAGTCAAGAGATCTGGGTTAAATCCATCATTCTTTTGCTCACCATGCCACCCCAGTTTAGACCTGGCCATATGCCAATCAGTCTTGACCCTGTGCCTCATGGGAACAGTCCAGCCCGAATTTCCAAGCTAGGTCCTCCCTGGACCGGAAACAAGCATCCTAGGACTGGTTTCGGGGTTTCACCCCTCATCAGCCAGGATTGATTGATTCCAGTGGCACAGTGAGCCGGGGACCCACGTCTGCGCATACGCGGCGCACATAGGGCGAGGAAGTAAAAGACACACAATTGATGGACAGAATGCAGAACAAATCAAAACATTCACCCCCAGTCAAGAGATCTGGGTTAAATCCATCATTCTTTTGCTCACCATGCCACCCCAGTTTAGACCTAGCCATATGGAAATCAGTCTTGACCCTGTGCCTCATGGGAACAGTCCAGCTCGAATTGCCAAGCCAGGTCCTCCCTGGACCAGAAACAAGCATCCTAGGACCGGTTTCGGGGTTTCATCCCTCATCAGCCAGGATAGCTTGATTCCAGTGGCACAGTGAGCCCGGGACCCACGTCTGGGCATACCCGGTGCAGTTAGGGCGAGGAAGCAAAAGACACACAATTGATGGACGGAATGCAGAAGAAATTAAAACATTCCCCCCAGTCAAGAGATCTGGGTTAAATCCATCATTCTTTTGCTCACCATGCCACCCCAGTTTAGACCTAGCCATATGCAAATCAGTCTTGACCCTGTGCCTCATGGGAACAGTCCAGCCCGAATTGCCAAGCCAGGTCCTCCGTGAACCGGAAACAAGCATACTAGGACCGGTTTTGGGGTTTCACCCCTCATCAGCCAGGATAGCTTGATTCCAGTGGCACAGTGAGCCGGGACCCACGTCTGGGCATACCCGGCGCAGATAGGGCGAGGAAGCAAAAGACACACAGTTGATGGACGGAAAGCAGAACAAATAAAAACATTCACCCCCAGTCAAGATATCTGGGTTAACTCCATCATTCTTTTGCTCACCATGCCACCCCAGTTTAGACCTGGCCATATGCAAATCAGTCTTGACCCTGTGCCTCATGAGAACAGTCCAGCCCGAATTGCCAAGCCAGGTCCTCCCTGGACCGGAAACAAGCATCCTAGGACCGGTTTCGGGGTTTCACCCCTCATCAGCCAGGATAGCTTGTTTCCAGTGGCACAGTGAGCCCGGGACCCACGTCTGGGCATACCCGGCGCACTTAGGGCGAGGAAGCAAAAGACACACAATTGATGGACGGAATGCAGAAAAAATCAAAACATTCACCCCCAGTCAAGAGATCTGGGTTAAATCCATGATTCTTTTGCCTACCATGCCACCCCAGTTTAGACCTGGCCATATGCAAATCACTCTTGACCCTGTGCCTCATGAGAACAGTCCAGCCCGAATTGCCAAGCCAGGTCCTCCCTGGACCGGAAACAAGCATCCTAGGACCGGTTTCGGGGTTTCACCCCTCATCAGCCAGGATAGCTTGTCTCCAGTGGCACAGTGAGCGCGGGACACACGTCTGGGCATACCCGGCGCACTTAGGGCGAGGAAGCAAAAGACACACAAATGATGGACAGAATGCGGAACAAATCAAAACATTCACCCCCAGTCAAGAGATCTGGGTTAAATCCATCATTCTTTTGCTCACCATGCCACCCCAGTTTAGACCTAGCCATATGCAAATCAGTCTTGACCCTGTGCCTCATGGGAACAGTCCAGCTCGAATTGCCAAGCCAGGTCCTCCCTGGACCGGAAACAAGCATCCTAGGACCGGTTTCGGGGATTCATCCCTCATCAGCCAGGATAGCTTGATTCCAGTGGCACTGTGAGCCCGAGACCCACGTCTGGGCATACCCGGCGCACTTAGGGCGAGGAAGCAAAAGACACACAATTGATGGACGGAATGCAGAACAAATCAAAACACTCACCCCCAGTCAAGAGATCTGGGTTAAATCCATCATTCTTTTGCTCACCATGCCACCCCAGTTTAGAACTGGCCTTATGCAAATCACTCTTGACCCTGTGCCTCATGAGAACAGTCCAGCCCGAATTGCCAAGCCAGGTCCTCCCTGGACCAGAAACAAGCATCCTAGGACCGGTTTCGGGGTTTCACCCCTCATCAGCCAGGATAGCTTGTCTCCAGTGGCACAGTGAGCGCGGGACCCACGTCTGGGCATAACCGGCGCACTTACGGCGAGGAAGCAAAAGACACACAATTGATGGACGGAATGCGGAACAAATCAAAACATTTAGCCCCAGTCAAGAGATCTGGGTTAAATCCATCATTCTTTTGCTCACCATGCCACCCCAGTTTAGACCTGGCCATATGCAAATCAGTCTTGACCCTGTGCCTCATGGGAACAGTCCAGCCCGAATGTCCAAGCCAGGTCCTCCCTGGACCGGAAACAAGCATCCTAGGACCGGTTTCGGGGTTTCACCCCTCATCAGCCAGGATTGATTGATTCCAGTGGCACAGTGAGCCGGGGACCCACGTCTGGGCATACGCGGCGCACATAGGGCGAGGAAGTAAAAGACACACAATTGATGGACAGAATGCAGAACAAATCAAAACATTCACCCCCAGTCATGAGATCTGGGTTAAATCCATCATTCTTTTGCTCACCATGCCACCCCAGTTTAGACCTAGCCATATGCAAATCAGTCTTGACCCTGTGCCTCATGGGAACAGTCCAGCTCGAATTGCCAAGCCAGGTCCTCCCTGGACCGGAATCAAGCATCCTAGGACCGGTTTCGGGGTTTCATCCCTCATCAGCCAGGATAGCTTGATTCCAGTGGCACAGTGAGCCGGGACCCACGTCTGGGCATACCCGGCGCAGATAGGGCGAGGAAGCAAAAGACACACAATTGATGGACGGAAAGCAGAACAAATAAAAACATTCACCCCCAGTCAAGATATCTGGGTTAACTCCATCATTCTTTTGCTCACCATGCCACCCCAGTTTAGACCTGGCCATATGCAAATCAGTCTTGACCCTGTGCCTCATGAGAACAGTCCAGCCCGAATTGCCAAGCCAGGTCCTCCCTGGACCGGAAACAAGCATCCTAGGACCGGTTTCGGGGTTTCACCCCTCATCAGCCAGGATAGCTTGATTCCAGTGGCACAGTGAGCCCGGGACCCACGTCTGGGCATACCCGGCGCACTTAGAGGCGAGGAAGCAAAAGACACACAATTGATGGACGGAATGCAGAAAAAATCAAAACATTCACCCCCAGTCAAGAGATCTGGGTTAAATCCATGATTCTTTTGCCTACCATGCCACCCCAGTTTAGACCTGGCCATATGCAAATCACTCTTTACCCTGTGCCTCATGAGAACAGTCCAGCCCGAATTGCCAAGCCAGGTCCTCCCTGGACCGGAAACAAGCATCCCAGGACCGGTTTCGGGGTTTCACCCCTCATCTGCCAGGATAGCTTGTCTCCAGTGGCACAGTGAGCGCGGGACACACGTCTGGGCATACCCGGCGCACTTAGAGGCGAGGAAGCAAAAGACACACAAATGATGGACAGAATGCGGAACAAATCAAAACATTCACCCCCAGTCAAGAGATCTGGGTTAAATCCATGATTCTTTTGCTCACCATGCCACCCCAGTTTAGACCTGGCCATATGCAAATCAGTCTTGACCCTGTGCCTCATGGGAACAGTCCAGCCCGAATTGCCAAGCCAAGTCCTCCCTGGACCGTAAACAAGCATCCTAGGACCGGTTTCGGGGTTTCACCCCTCATCAGCCAGGATAGCTTGATTCCAGTGGCACAGTGAGCCCGGGACCCACGTCTGGGCATACCCGGCGCACTTAGGGCGAGGAAGTAAAAGACACACAATTGATGGACAGAATGCAGAACAAATCAAAACATTCACCCCCAGTCAAGAGATCTGGGTTAAATCCATCATTCTTTTGCTCACCATGCCACCCCAGTTTAGACCTAGCCATATGCAAATCAGTCTTGAACCTGTGCCTCATGGGAACAGTCCAGCTCGAATTGCCAAGCCAGGTCCTCCCTGGACCGGAAACAAGCATCCTAGGACCGGTTTCGGGGTTTCATCCCTCATCAGCCAGGATAGCTTGATTCCAGTGGCACTGTGAGCCCGAGACCCACGTCTTGGCATAACCGGCGCACTTAGGGCGAGGAAGCAAAAGACACACAATTGATGGACGGAATGCAGATCAAATCAAAACACTAACACCCAATCAAGAGATCTGGGTTAAATCCATCATTCTTTTGCTCACCATGCCACCCCAGTTTAGAACTGGCCAAATGCAAATCAGTCTTGACCCTGTGCCTCATGAGAACAGTCCAGCCCGAATTGCCAAGCCAGGTCCTCCCTGGACCGGAAACAAGCATCCTAGGACCGGTTTCGGGGTTTCACCCCTCATCAGCCAGGATAGCTTGATTCCAGTGGCACAGTGAGCCGGGGAACTACGTCTGGGCATACCCGGCACACATAGGGCGAGGAAGTAAAAGACACACAATTGATGGACAGAATGCAGAACAAATCAAAACATTCACCCCCAGTCAAGAGATCTGGGTTAAATCCATCATTCTTTTGCTCACCATGCCACCCCAGTTTAGACCTAGCCATATGCAAATCAGTCTTGACCCTGTGCCTCATGGGAACAGTCCAGCTCGAATTGCCAAGCCAGGTCCTCCCTGGACCGGAAACAAGCATCCTAGGACCGGTTTCGGGGTTTCATCCCTCATCAGCTAGGATAGCTTGATTCCAGTGGCACAGTGAGCCCGGGACCCACGTCTGGGCATACCCGGTGCAGTTAGGGCGAGGAAGCAAAAGACACACAATTGATGGACGGAATGCAGAACAAATCAAAACATTCCCCCCAGTCAAGAGATCTGGGTTAAATCCATCATTCTTTTGCTCACCATGCCACCCCAGTTTAGACCTAGCCATATGCAAATCAGTCTTAACCCTGAGCCTCATGGGAACAGTCCAGCCCGAATTGCCAAGCCAGGTCCTCCGTGAACCGGAAACAAGCATACTAGGACCGGTTTCGGGGTTTCACCCCTCATCAGCCAGGATAGCTTGATTCCAGTGGCACAGTGAGCCGGGACCCACGTCTGGCCATACCCGGCGCAGATAGGGCGAGGAAGCAAAAGACACACAATTGATGGACGGAATGCAGAACAAATAAAAACATTCACCCCCAGTCAAGATATCTGGGTTAACTCCATCATTCTTTTGCTCACCATGCCACCCCAGTTTAGACCTGGCCATATGCAAATCAGTCTTGACCCTGTGCCTCATGAGAACAGTCCAGCCCGAATTGCCAAGCCAGGTCCTCCCTGGACCGGAAACAAGCATCCTAGGACAGGTTTCGGGGTTTCACCCCTCATCAGCCAGGATAGCTTGTTTCCAGTGGCACAGTGAGCCCGGGACCCACGTCTGGGCATACCCGGCGCACTTAGGGCGAGGAAGCAAAAGACACACAATTGATGGACGGAATGCAGAAAAAATCAAAACATTCACCCCCAGTCAAGAGATCTGGGATAAATCCATGATTCTTTTGCCTACCATGCCACCCCTGTTTAGACCTGGCCATATGCAAATCACTCTTGACCCTGTGCCTCATGGGAACAGTCCAGTTCGAATTGCCAAGCCAGGTCCTCCCTGGACCGGAAACAAGCATCCTAGGACCGGTTTCGGGGTTTCATCCCTCATCAGCCAGGATAGCTTGATTCCAGTGGCACTGTGAGCCCGAGACCCACGTCTGGGCATACCTGGCGCACTTAGGGCGAGGAAGCAAAAGACACACAATTGATGGACGGAATGCAGAACAAATCAAAACACTCACCCCCAGTCAAGAGATCTGGGTTAAATCCATCATTCTTTTGCTAACCATGCCACCCCAGTTTAGACCTAGCCATATGCAAATCAGTCTTGACCCTGTGCCTCATGGGAACAGTCCAGCCCGAATTGCCAAGCCAGGTCCTCCCGGAACCGGAAAAAAGCATACTCGGACCGGTTTCGGGGTTTCACCCCTCATAAGCCAGGATAGCTTCATTCCAGTGGCACAGTGAGCCGGGACCCACGTCTGGGCATACCCGGCGCAGTTAGGGCGAGGAAGCAAAAGACACACAATTGATGGACGGAATGCAGAACAAATAATAACATTCACCCCCAGTCAAGATATCTGGGTTAAATCCATCATTCTTTTGCTCACCATGCCACCCCAGTTTAGAACTGGCCATATGCAAATCAGTCTTGACCCTGTGCTCATGAGAACAGTCCAGCCTGAATTGCCAAGCCAGGTCCTCCCTGGACCGGAAACAAGCATCCTAGGACCGGTTTCGGAGTTTCACCCCTCATCAGCCAGGATAGCTTGATTCCAGTGGCACAGTGAGCCCGGGACCCACGTCTGAGCATACCCGGTGCAGTTAGGGCAAGGAAGCAAAAGACACACAATTGATGGACGGAATGCAGAACAAATCAAAACATTCCCCCCAGTCAAGAGATCTGGGTTAAATCCATCATTCTTTTGCTCACCATGCCACCCCAGTTTAGACCTAGCCATATGCAAATCAGTCTTGACCCTGTGCCTCATGGGAACAGTCCAGCCCGAATTGCCAAGCCAGGTCCTCCCTGGACCGGAAGCAAGCATCCTAGGACCGGTTTCGGGTTTCACCCCTCATAAGCCAGGATAGCTTGATTCCAGTGGCACAGTGAGCCCGGGACCCACGTCTGGGCATACCCGGCGCACTTTGGGCGAGGAAGTAAAGACACACAATTGATGGACAGAATGCAGAACAAATCAAAACATTCACCCCCAGTCAAGAGATCTGGGTTAAATCCATCATTCTTTTGCTCACCATGCCACCCCAGTTTAGACGTAGCCATATGCAAATCAGTCTTGACCCTGTGCCTCATGGGAACAGTCCAGCTCGAATTGCCAAGCCAGGTCCTCCCTGGACCGGAAACAAGCATCCTAGGACCGGTTTCGGGGTTTCATCCCTCATCAGCCAGGATAGCTTGATTCCAGTGGCACAGTGAGCCCGGGACCCACGTCTGGGCATACCCGGTGCAGTTATGGCGAGGAAGCAAAAGACACACAATTGATGGACGGAATGCAGATCAAATCAAAACATTCCCCCCAGTCAAGAGATCTGGGTTAAATCCATCATTCTTTTGCTAACCATGCCACCCCAGTTTAGACCTAGCCATATGCAAATCAGTCTTGACCCTGTGCCTCATGGGAACAGTCCAGCCCGATTTGCCAAGCCAGGTCCTCCTGGAACCGGAAAAAAGCATACTAGGACCGGTTTCGGGGTTTCACCCCTCATAAGCCAGGATAGCTTGATTCCAGTGGCACAGTGAGCCCGGGACCCACGTCTGGGCATACCCGGCGCAGTTAGGGCGAGGAAGCAAAAGACACACAATTGATGGACGGAATGCAGAACAAATCAATAACATTCACCCCCAGTCAAGATATCTGGGTTAAATCCATCATTCTTTTGCTCACCATGCCACCCCAGTTTAGAACTGGCCATATGCAAATCAGTCTTGACCCTGTGCCTCATGAGAACAGTCCAGCCCGAATTGCCAAGCCAGGTCCTCCCTGGACCGGAAACAAGCATCCTAGGACCGGTTTCGGGGTTTCACCCCTCATCAGCCAGGACAGCTTGATTCCAGTGGCACAGTGAGCCCGGGACCCACGTCTGAGCATACCCGGTGCAGTTAGGGCGAGGAAGCAAAAGACACATAATTGATGGACGGAATGCAGAACAAATCAAAACATTCCCCCCAGTCAAGAGATCTGGGTTAAATCCATCATTCTTTTGCTCACCATGCCACCCCAGTTTAGACCTAGCCATATGCAAATCAGTCTTGACCCTGTGCCTCATGGGAACAGTCCAGCCCGAATTGCCAAGCCAGGTCCTCCCTGAACCGGAAACAAGCATACTAGGACCGGTTTCGGGGTTTCACCCCTCATCAGCCAGGATAGCTTGATTCCAGTGGCACAGTGAGCCGGGACCCACGTCTGGGCATACCCGGCGCAGTTAGGGCAAGGAAGCAAAAGACACACAATTGATGGACGGAATGCAGAACAAATAAAAACATTCACCCCCAGTCAAGATATCTGGGTTAACTCCATCATTCTTTTGCTCACCATGCCACCCCAGTTTAGACCTGGCCATATGCAAATCAGTCTTGACCCTGTGCCTCATGAGAACAGTCCAGCCCGAACTGCCAAGCCAGGTCCTCCCTGGACCGGAAACAAGCATCCTAGGACCTGTTTCGGGGTTTCACCCTCATCAGCCAGGATAGCTTGTTTCCAGTGGCACAGTGAGCCCTGGACCCACATCTGGGCATACCCGGCGCACTTAGGGCGATGAAGCAAAAGACACACAATTGATGGACGGAATGCAGAAAAAAATCAAAACATTCACCCCCAGTCAAGAGATCTGGGTTAAATCCATGATTCTTTTGCCTACCATGCCACCCCAGTTTAGACCTGGCCATATGCAAATCACTCTTGACCCTGTGCCTCATGAGAACAGTTCAGCCTGAATTGCCAAGCCAGGTCCTCCCTGGACCGGAAACAAGCATCCTAGGACCGGTTTCGGGGTTTCACCCCTCATCAGCCAGGATAGCTTGTCTCCAGTGGCACAGTGAGCGCGGGACCCACGTCTGGGCATACCCGGCGCACTTAGGGCGAGGAAGCAAAAGACACACAATTGATGGACGGAATGCGGAACAAATCAAAACATTCACCCTCAGTCAAGAGATCTGGGTTAAATCCATCATTCTTTTGCTCACCATGCCACCCCAGTTTAGACCTGGCCATATGCAAATCAGTCTTGACCCTGTGCCTCATGGGAACAGTCCAGCCCGAACTGCCAAGCCAGGTCCTCCCTGGACCGGAAGCAAGCATCCTAGGACCGGTTTCAGGGTTTCATCCCTCATCAGCCAGGATAGCTTGATTCCAGTGGCACAGTGAGCCCGGGACCCACGTCTGGGCATACCCGGCGCACTTAGGGAGAGGAAGTAAAAGACACACAATTGATGGACAGAATGCAGAACAAATCAAAACATTCACCCCCAGTCAAGAGATCTGGGTTAAATCCATCATTCTTTTGCTCACCATGCCACCCCAGTTTAGACGTAGCCATATGCAAATCAGTCTTGACCCTGTGCCTCATGGGAACAGTCCAGCTCGAATTGCCAAGCCAGGTCCTCCCTGGACCGGAAACAAGCATCCTAGGACCGGTTTCGGGGTTTCATCCCTCATCAGCCAGGAAAGCTTGATTCCAGTGGCACTGTGAGCCCGAGACCCACGTCTGGGCATACCCGGCGCACTTAGGGCGAGGAAGCAAAAGACACACAATTGATGGACGGAATGCAGAACAAATCAAAACACTCACCCCCAGTCAAGAGATCTGGGTTAAATCCATCATTCTTTTGCTCACCATGCCACCCCAGTTTAGAACTGGCCATATGCAAATCAGTCTTGACCCTGTGCCTCATGAGAACAGTCCAGCCCGAATTGCCAAGCCAGGTCCTCCCTGGACCGGACACAAGCATCCTAGGACCGGTTTCGGGGTTTCACCCTTCATCAGCCAGGATAGCTTGATTCCAGTGGCACAGTGAGCCCAGGACCCACGTCTGGGCATACCCGGTGCAGTTAGGGCGAGGAAGCAAAAGACACACAATTGATGGAGGAATGCAGAACAAATCAAAACATTTCCCCCAGTCAAGAGATCTGGGTTAAAGCCATCATTCTTTTGCTCACCATGCCACCCCAGTTTAGACCTAGCCATATGGAAATCAGTCTTGACCCTGTGCCTCATGGGAACAGTCCAGCCCGAATTGCCAAGCCAGGTCCTCCCGGAACCGGAAACAAGCATACTAGGACCGGTTTCGGGGTTTCACCCCTCATCAGCCAGGATAGCTTGATTCCAGTGGCACAGTGAGCCGGGACCCACGTCTGGGCATACCCGATGCAGTTAGGGCGAGGAAGCAAAAGACACACAATTGATGGACGGAATGCAGAACAAATAATAACATTCACCCCCAGTCAAGATTTCTGGGTTAACTCCATCATTCTTTTGCTCACCATGCCTCCCCAGTTTAGACCTGGCCATATGCAAATCAGTCTTGACCCTGTGCCTCATGAGAACAGTCCAGCCCGAATTGCCAAGTCAGGTCCTCCCTGGACCGGAAACAAGCATCCTAGGACCGGTTTCGGGGTTTCACCCCTCATCAGCCAGGATAGCTTGTTTCCAGTGGCACAGTGAGCCCGGGACCCACGTCTGGGCATACCCGGCGCACTTAGGGCGAGGAAGCAAAAGACACACAATTGATGGACGGAATGCAGAAAAAATCAAAACATTCACCCCCAGTCAAGAGATCTGGGTTAAATCCATCATTCTTTTGCCTACCATGCCACCCCAGTTTAGACCTGGCCATATGCAAATCAGTCTTGACCCTGTGCCTCATGGGAACAGTCCAGCCCGAATTTCCAAGCCAGGTCCTCCCTGGACCGGAACCAAGCATCCTAGGACCGGTTTCGGGGGTTCACCCCTCATCAGACAGGATAGCTTGATTCCAGTGGCACTGTGAGCCCGGGACCCACGTCTGGGCATACATGGCGCACTTAGGGCGAGGAAGCAAAAGTCACACAATTGATGGAAGGAATGCAGAACAAATCAAAACATTCACCCCAGTCAAGAGATCTGGGTTAAATCCATCATTCTTTTGCTCACCATGCCACCCCAGTTTAGACCTGGCCATATGCAAATCAGTCTTGACCCTGTGCCTCTTGGGAACAGTCCAGCCCGAATTGCCAAGCCAGGTCCTCCCTGGACCAGAAACAAGCATCCTAGGACCGGTTTTGGGGTTTCACCCCTCATCAGCCAGGATAGCTTGATTCCAGTGGCACAGTGAGCGCGGGACCTACGTCTGGGCATACCCGGCGCACTTAGGGCGAGGAAGGAAAAGACACACAATTGATGGATGGAATGGAGAAAAAATCAAAACATTCACCCCCAGTCAAGAGATCTGGGTTAAATCCATGATTCTTTTGCCTACCATGCCACCCCAGTTTAGACCTGGCCATATGCAAATCACTCTTGACCCTGTGCCTCATGAGAACAGTCCAGCCCGAACTGCCAAGCCAGTTCCTCCCTGGACCGGAAACAAGCATCCTAGGACCGGTTTCGGGCTTTCACCCTCATCAGCCAGGATAGCTTGTTTCCAGTGGCACAGTGAGCCCGGGACCCACGTCTGGGCATACCCGGCGCACTTAGGGCGAGGAAGCAAAAGACACACAATTGGTGGACGGAATGCAGAAAAAATCAAAACATTCACCCCCAGTCAAGAGATCTGGGTTAAATCCATGATTCTTTTGCCTACCATGCCACCCCAGTTTAGACCTGGCCATATGCAAATCACTCTTGACCCTGTGCCTCATGAGAACAGTCCAGCCCGAATTACCAAGCCAGGTCCTCCCTGGACCAGAAACAAGCATCCTAGGACCGGTTTCGGGGTTTCACCCCTCATCAGCCAGGATAGCTTGTCTCCAGTGGCACAGTGAGCGCGGGATCCACGTCTGGGCATACCCGGCGCACTTACGGCGAGGAAGCAAAAGACACACAATTGATGGACGGAATGCAGAACAAATCAAAACATTCCCCCAGTCAAGAGATCTGGGTTAAATCCATCATTCTTTTGCTCACCATGCCACCCCAGTTTAGACCTAGCCATATGCAAATCAGTCTTGACCCTGTGCCTCATGGGAACAGTCCAGCCCGAATTGCCAAGCCAGGTCCTCCCTGAACCGGAAACAAGCATACTAGGACCGGTTTCGGGGTTTCACCCCTCATCAGCCAGGATAGCTTGATTCCAGTGGCACAGTGAGCCGGGACCCACGTCTGGGCATACCCGGCGCAGTTAGAGGCGAGGAAGCAAAAGACACACAATTGATGGACGGAATGCAGAACAAATAAAAACATTCACCCCCAGTCAAGATATCTGGGTTAACTCCATCATTCTTTTGCTCACCATGCCACCCCAGTTTAGACCTGGCCATATGCAAATCAGTCTTGACCCTGTGCCTCATGAGAACAGTCCAGCCCGAATTGCCAAGCCAGGTCCTCCCTGGACCGGAAACAAGCATCCTAGGACCGGTTTCGGGGTTTCACCCCTCATCAGCCAGGATAGCTTGTCTCCAGTGGCACAGTGAGCGCGGGACCCACGTCTGGGCATACCCGGCACACTTAGGGCGAGGAAGCAAAAGACACACAATTGATGGACGGAATGCGGAACAAATCAAAACATTCACCCTCAGTCAAGAGATCTGGGTTAAATCCATCATTCTTTTGCTCACCATGCCACCCCAGTTTAGACCTGGCTATATGCAAATCAGTCTTGACCCTGTGCCTCATGGGAACAGTCCAGCCCGAACTGCCAAGCCAGGTCCTCCCTGGACCGGAAGCAAGCATCCTAGGACCGGTTTCGGGGTTTCACCCCTCATCAGCCAGGATAGCTTGATTCCAGTGGCACAGTGAGCCCGGGACCCACGTCTGGGCATACCCGGCGCACTTCGGGCGAGGAAGTAAAAGACACACAATTGATGGACAGAATGCAGAACAAATCAAAACATTCACCCCCAGTCAAGAGATCTGGGTTAAATCCATCATTCTTTTGCTCACCATGCCACCCCAGTTTAGACGTAGCCATATGCAAATCAGTCTTGACCCTGTGCCTCATGGGAACAGTCCAGCTCGAATTGCCAAGCCAGGTCCTCCCTGGACCGGAAACAAGCATCCTAGGACCGGTTTCGGGGTTTCATCCCTCATCAGCCAGGATAGCTTGATTCCAGTGGCACTGTGAGCCCGAGACCCACGTCTGGGCATACCCGGCGCACTTAGGGCGAGGAAGCAAAAGACACACAATTGATGGACGGAATGCAGAACAAATCAAAACACTCACCCCCAGTCAAGAGATCTGGGTTAAATCCATCATTCTTTTGCTCACCATGCCACCCCAGTTTAGAACTGGCCATATGCAAATCAGTCTTGACCCTGTGCCTCATGAGAACAGTCCAGCCCGAATTGCCAAGCCAGGTCCTCCCTGGACCGGAAACAAGCATCCTAGGACCGGTTTCGGGGTTTCACCCCTCATCAGCCAGGATAGCTTGATTCCAGTGGCACAGTGAGCCCGGGACCCACGTCTGGGCATACCCGGTGCACTTATGGCGAGGAAGCAAAAGACACACAATTGATGGACGGAATGCAGAACAAATCAAAACATTCCCCCCAGTCAAGAGATCTGGGTTAAATCCATCATTCTTTTGCTAACCATGCCACCCCAGTTTAGACCTAGCCATATGCAAATCAGTCTTGACCCTGTGCCTCATGGGAACAGTCCAGCCCGAATTGCCAAGCCAGGTCCTCCTGGAACCGGAAAAAAGCATACTAGGACCGGTTTCGGGGTTTCACCCCTCATAAGCCAGGATAGCTTGATTCCAGTGGCACAGTGAGCCGGGACCCACGTCTGGGCATACCCGGCGCAGTTAGGGCGAGGAAGCAAAAGATACACAATTGATGGACGGAATGCAGAACAAATAATAACATTCACCCCCAGTCAAGATATCTGGGTTAAATCCATCATTCTTTTGCTCACCATGCCACCCCAGTTTAGACCTAGCCATATGCAAATCAGTCTTGACCCTGTGCCTCATGGGAACAGTCCAGCCCGAATTGCCAAGCCAGGTCCTCCCTGAACCGGAAACAAGCATACTAGGACCGGTTTCGGGGTTTCACCCTCATCAGCCAGGATAGCTTGATTCCAGTGGCACAGTGAGCCGGGACCCACGTCTGGGCATACCCGGCGCAGTTAGGGCAAGGAAGCAAAAGACACACAATTGATGGACGGAATGCAGAACAAATAAAAACATTCACCCCCAGTCAAGATATCTGGGTTAACTCCATCATTCTTTTGCTCACCATGCCACCCCAGTTTAGACCTGGCCATATGCAAATCAGTCTTGACCCTGTGCCTCATGAGAACAGTCCAGCCCGAATTGCCAAGCCAGGTCCTCCCTGGACCGGAAACAAGCATCCTAGGACCGGTTTCGGGGTTTCACCCCTCATCAGCCAGGATAGCTTGTTTCCAGTGGCACAGTGAGCCCGGGACCCACATCTGGGCATACCCGGCGCACTTAGGGCGATGAAGCAAAAGACACACAATTGATGGACGGAATGCAGAAAAAATCAAAACATTCACCCCCAGTCAAGAGATCTGGGTTAAATCCATGATTCTTTTGCCTACCATGCCACCCCAGTTTAGACCTGGCCATATGCAAATCACTCTTGACCCTGTGCCTCATGAGAACAGTTCAGCCTGAATTGCCAAGCCAGGTCCTCCCTGGACCGGAAACAAGCATCCTAGGACCGGTTTCGGGGTTTCACCCCTCATCAGCCAGGATAGCTTGTCTCCAGTGGCACAGTGAGCGCGGGACCCACGTCTGGGCATACCCGGCGCACTTAGGGCGAGGAAGCAAAAGACACACAATTGATGGACGGAATGCGGAACAAATCAAAACATTCACCCTCAGTCAAGAGATCTGGGTTAAATCCATCATTCTTTTGCTCACCATGCCACCCCAGTTTAGACCTGGCCATATGCAAATCAGTCTTGACCCTGTGCCTCATGGGAACAGTCCAGCCCGAATTGCCAAGCCAGGTCCTCCCTGGACCGGAAGCAAGCATCCTAGGACCGGTTTCAGGGTTTCATCCCTCATCAGCCAGGATAGCTTGATTCCAGTGGCACAGTGAGCCCGGGACCCACGTCTGGGCATACCCGGCGCACTTAGGGAGAGGAAGTAAAAGACACACAATTGATGGACAGAATGCAGAACAAATCAAAACATTCACCCCCAGTCAAGAGATCTGGGTTAAATCCATCATTCTTTTGCTCACCATGCCACCCCAGTTTAGACGTAGCCATATGCAAATCAGTCTTGACCCTGTGCCTCATGGGAACAGTCCAGCTCGAATTGCCAAGCCAGGTCCTCCCTGGACCGGAAACAAGCATCCTAGGACCGGTTTCGGGGTTTCATCCCTCATCAGCCAGGAAAGCTTGATTCCAGTGGCACTGTGAGCCCGAGACCCACGTCTGGGCATACCCGGCGCACTTAGGGCGAGGAAGCAAAAGACACACAATTGATGGACGGAATGCAGAACAAATCAAAACACTCACCCCCAGTCAAGAGATCTGGGTTAAATCCATCATTCTTTTGCTCACCATGCCACCCCAGTTTAGAACTGGCCATATGCAAATCAGTCTTGACCCTGTGCCTCATGAGAACAGTCCAGCCCGAATTGCCAAGCCAGGTCCTCCCTGGACCGGACACAAGCATCCTAGGACCGGTTTCGGGGTTTCACCCTTCATCAGCCAGGATAGCTTGATTCCAGTGGCACAGTGAGCCCAGGACCCACGTCTGGGCATACCCGGTGCAGTTAGGGCGAGGAAGCAAAGACACACAATTGATGGACGGAATGCAGAACAAATCAAAACATTTCCCCCAGTCAAGAGATCTGGGTTAAAGCCATCATTCTTTTGCTCACCATGCCACCCCAGTTTAGACCTAGCCATATGGAAATCAGTCTTGACCCTGTGCCTCATGGGAACAGTCCAGCCCGAATTGCCAAGCCAGGTCCTCCCGGAACCGGAAACAAGCATACTAGGACCGGTTTCGGGGTTTCACCCCTCATCAGCCAGGATAGCTTGATTCCAGTGGCACAGTGAGCCTGGACCCACGTCTGGGCATACCCGGTGCAGTTAGGGCGAGGAAGCAAAAGACACACAATTGATGGACGGAATGCAGAACAAATAATAACATTCACCCCCAGTCAAGATTTCTGGGTTAACTCCATCATTCTTTTGCTCACCATGCCTCCCCAGTTTAGACCTGGCCATATGCAAATCAGTCTTGACCCTGTGCCTCATGAGAACAGTCCAGCCCGAATTGCCAAGTCAGGTCCTCCCTGGACCGGAAACAAGCATCCTAGGACCGGTTTCGTGGTTTCACCCCTCATCAGCCAGGATAGCTTGTTTCCAGTGGCACAGTGAGCCCGGGACCCACGTCTGGGCATACCCGGCGCACTTAGGGCGAGGAAGCAAAAGACACACAATTGATGGACGGAATGCAGAAAAAATCAAAACATTCACCCCCAGTCAAGAGATCTGGGTTAAATCCATCATTCTTTTGCCTCACCATGCCACCCCAGTTTAGACCTGGCCATATGCAAATCAGTCTTGACCCTGTGCCTCATGGGAACAGTCCAGCCCGAATTTCCAAGCCAGGTCCTCCCTGGACCGGAACCAAGCATCCTAGGACCGGTTTCGGGGTTTCACCCCTCATCAGACAGGATAGCTTGATTCCAGTGGCACTGTGAGCCCGGGACCCACGTCTGGGCATACATGGCGCACTTAGGGCGAGGAAGCAAAAGTCACACAATTGATGGAAGGAATGCAGAACAAATCAAAACATTCACCCCAGTCAAGAGATCTGGGTTAAATGCATGATTCTTTTGCCTACCATGCCACCCCAGTTTAGACCTGGCCATATGCAAATCACTCTTGACCCTGTGCCTCATGAGAACAGTTCAGCCTGAATTGCCAAGCCAGGTCCTCCCTGGACCGGAAACAAGCATCCTAGGACCGGTTTCGGGGTTTCACCCCTCATCAGCCAGGATAGCTTGATCTCCAGTGGCACAGTGAGCGCGGGACCCACGTCTGGGCATACCCGGCGCACTTAGGGCGAGGAAGCAAAAGACACACAATTGATGGACGGAATGCGGAACAAATCAAAACATTCACCCTCAGTCAAGAGATCTGGGTTAAATCCATCATTCTTTTGCTCACCATGCCACCCCAGTTTAGACCTGGCCATATGCAAATCAGTCTTGACCCTGTGCCTCATGGGAACAGTCCAGCCCGAATTGCCAAGCCAGGTCCTCCCTGGACCGGAAGCAAGCATCCTAGGACCGGTTTCAGGGTTTCATCCCTCATCAGCCAGGATAGCTTGATTCCAGTGGCACAGTGAGCCCGGGACCCACGTCTGGGCATACCCGGCGCACTTAGGGAGAGGAAGTAAAAGACACACAATTGATGGACAGAATGCAGAACAAATCAAAACATTCACCCCCAGTCAAGAGATCTGGGTTAAATCCATCATTCTTTTGCTCACCATGCCACCCCAGTTTAGACGTAGCCATATGCAAATCAGTCTTGACCCTGTGCCTCATGGGAACAGTCCAGCTCGAATTGCCAAGCCAGGTCCTCCCTGGACCGGAAACAAGCATCCTAGGACCGGTTTCGGGGTTTCATCCCTCATCAGCCAGGAAAGCTTGATTCCAGTGGCACTGTGAGCCCGAGACCCACGTCTGGGCATACCCGGCGCACTTAGGGCGAGGAAGCAAAAGACACACAATTGATGGACGGAATGCAGAACAAATCAAAACACTCACCCCCAGTCAAGAGATCTGGGTTAAATCCATCATTCTTTTGCTCACCATGCCACCCCAGTTTAGAACTGGCCATATGCAAATCAGTCTTGACCCTGTGCCTCATGAGAACAGTCCAGCCCGAATTGCCAAGCCAGGTCCTCCCTGGACCGGACACAAGCATCCTAGGACCGGTTTCGGGGTTTCACCCTTCATCAGCCAGGATAGCTTGATTCCAGTGGCACAGTGAGCCCAGGACCCACGTCTGGGCATACCCGGTGCAGTTAGGGCGAGGAAGCAAAAGACACACAATTGATGGACGGAATGCAGAACAAATCAAAACATTCCCCCCAGTCAAGAGATCTGGGTTAAAGCCATCATTCTTTTGCTCACCATGCCACCCCAGTTTAGACCTAGCCATATGGAAATCAGTCTTGACCCTGTGCCTCATGGGAACAGTCCAGCCCGAATTGCCAAGCCAGGTCCTCCCGGAACCGGAAACAAGCATACTAGGACCGGTTTCGGGGTTTCACCCCTCATCAGCCAGGATAGCTTGATTCCAGTGGCACAGTGAGCCGGGACCCATGTCTGGGCATACCCGGTGCAGTTAGGGCGAGGAAGCAAAAGACACACAATTGATGGACGGAATGCAGAACAAATAATAACATTCACCCCCAGTCAAGATTTCTGGGTTAACTCCATCATTCTTTTGCTCACCATGCCTCCCCAGTTTAGACCTGGCCATATGCAAATCAGTCTTGACCCTGTGCCTCATGAGAACAGTCCAGCCCGAATTGCCAAGTCAGGTCCTCCCTGGACCGGAAACAAGCATCCTAGGACCGGTTTCGGGGTTTCACCCCTCATCAGCCAGGATAGCTTGTTTCCAGTGGCACAGTGAGCCCGGGACCCACGTCTGGGCATACCCGGCGCACTTAGGGGCGAGGAAGCAAAGACACACAATTGATGGACGGAATGCAGAACAAATCAAAACATTCACCCCCAGTCAAGAGATCTGGGTTAAATCCATCATTCTTTTGCCTACCATGCCACCCCAGTTTAGACCTGGCCATATGCAAATCAGTCTTGACCCTGTGCCTCATGGGAACAGTCCAGCCCGAATTTCCAAGCCAGGTCCTCCCTGGACCGGAACCAAGCATCCTAGGACCGGTTTCGGGGTTTCACCCCTCATCAGACAGGATAGCTTGATTCCAGTGGCACTGTGAGCCCGGGACCCACGTCTGGGCATACATGGCGCACTTAGGGCGAGGAAGCAAAAGTCACACAATTGATGGAAGGAATGCAGAACAAATCAAAACATTCACCCCAGTCAAGAGATCTGGGTTAAATCCATCATTCTTTTGCTCACCATGCCACCCCAGTTTAGACCTGGCCATATGCAAATCAGTCTTGACCCTGTGCCTCTTGGGAACAGTCCAGCCCGAGCTGCCAAGCCAGGTCCTCCTGGACCAGAAACAAGCATCCTAGGACCGGTTTTGGGGTTTCACCCTCATCAGCCAGGATAGCTTGATTCCAGTGGCACAGTGAGCGCGGGACCTACGTCTGGGCATACCCGGCGCACTTAGGGCGAGGAAGGAAAAGACACACAATTGATGGATGGAATGGAGAACAAATCAAAACATTCACCCCCAGTCAAGAGATCTGGGTTAAATCCATGATTCTTTTGCCTACCATGCCACCCCAGTTTAGACCTGGCCATATGCAAATCACTCTTGACCCTGTGCCTCATGAGAACAGTCCAGCCCGAATTGCCAAGCCAGTTCCTCCCTGGACCGGAAACAAGCATCCTAGGACCGGTTTCGGGGTTTCACCCCTCATCAGCCAGGATAGCTTGTTTCCAGTGGCACAGTGAGCCCGGGACCCACGTCTGGGCATACCCGGCGCACTTAGGGCGAGGAAGCAAAAGACACACAATTGGTGGACGGAATGCAGAAAAAATCAAAACATTCACCCCCAGTCAAGAGATCTGGGTTAAATCCATGATTCTTTTGCCTACCATGCCACCCCAGTTTAGACCTGGCCATATGCAAATCACTCTTGACCCTGTGCCTCATGAGAACAGTCCAGCCCGAACTGCCAAGCCAGGTCCTCCCTGGACCGGAAACAAGCATCCTAGGACCGGTTTCGGGGTTTCACCCCTCATCAGCCAGGATAGCTTGTCTCCAGTGGCACAGTGAGCGCGGGATCCACGTCTGGGCATACCCGGCGCACTTACGGCGAGGAAGCAAAAGACACACAATTGATGGACGGAATGCAGAACAAATCAAAACATTCCCCCCAGTCAAGAGATCTGGGTTAAATCCATCATTCTTTTGCTCACCATGCCACCCCAGTTTAGACCTAGCCATATGCAAATCAGTCTTGACCCTGTGCCTCATGGGAACAGTCCAGCCCGAATTGCCAAGCCAGGTCCTCCCTGAACCGGAAACAAGCATACTAGGACCGGTTTCGGGGTTTCACCCCTCATCAGCCAGGATAGCTTGATTCCAGTGGCACAGTGAGCCGGGACCCACGTCTGGGCATACCCGGCGCAGTTAGAGGCGAGGAAGCAAAGACACACAATTGATGGACGGAATGCAGAACAAATAAAAACATTCACCCCCAGTCAAGATATCTGGGTTAACTCCATCATTCTTTTGCTCACCATGCCACCCCAGTTTAGACCTGGCCATATGCAAATCAGTCTTGACCCTGTGCCTCATGAGAACAGTCCAGCCCGAATTGCCAAGCCAGGTCCTCCCTGGACCGGAAACAAGCATCCTAGGACCGGGTTCGGGGTTTCACCCCTCATCAGCCAGGATAGCTTGTCTCCAGTGGCACAGTGAGCGCGGGACCCACGTCTGGGCATACCCGGCGCACTTCGGGCGAGGAAGTAAAAGACACACAATTGATGGACAGAATGCAGAACAAATCAAAACATTCACCCCCAGTCAAGAGATCTGGGTTAAATCCATCATTCTTTTGCTCACCATGCCACCCCAGTTTAGACGTAGCCATATGCAAATCAGTCTTGACCCTGTGCCTCATGGGAACAGTCCAGCTCGAATTGCCAAGCCAGGTCCTCCCTGGACCGGAAACAAGCATCCTAGGACCGGTTTCGGGGTTTCATCCCTCATCAGCCAGGATAGCTTGATTCCAGTGGCACTGTGAGCCCGAGACCCACGTCTGGGCATACCCGGCGCACTTAGGGCGAGGAAGCAAAAGACACACAATTGATGGACGGAATGCAGAACAAATCAAAACACTCACCCCCAGTCAAGAGATCTGGGTTAAATCCATCATTCTTTTGCTCACCATGCCACCCCAGTTTAGAACTGGCCATATGCAAATCAGTCTTGACCCTGTGCCTCATGAGAACAGTCCAGCCCGAATTGCCAAGCCAGGTCCTCCCTGGACCGGAAACAAGCATCCTAGGACCGGTTTCGGGGTTTCACCCCTCATCAGCCAGGATAGCTTGATTCCAGTGGCACAGTGAGCCCGGGACCCACGTCTGGGCATACCCGGTGCAGTTATGGCGAGGAAGCAAAAGACACACAATTGATGGACGGAATGCAGAACAAATCAGAACATTCACCCCAGTCAAGAGATCTGGGTTAAATCCATCATTCTTTTGCTAACCATGCCACCCCAGTTTAGACCTAGCCATATGCAAATCAGTCTTGACCCTGTGCCTCATGGGAACAGTCCAGCCCGAATTGCCAAGCCAGGTCCTCCCTGGAACCGGAAAAAAGCATACTAGGACCGGTTTCGGGGTTTCACCCCTCATAAGCCAGGATAGCTTGATTCCAGTGGCACAGTGAGCCGGGACCCACGTCTGGGCATACCCGGCGCAGTTAGGGCGAGGAAGCAAAAGACACACAATTGATGGACGGAATGCAGAACAAATAATAACATTCACCCCCAGTCAAGATATCTGGGTTAAATCCATCATTCTTTTGCTCACCATGCCACCCCAGTTTAGAACTGGCCATATGCAAATCAGTCTTGACCCTGTGCTCATGAGAACAGTCCAGCCCGAATTGCCAAGCCAGGTCCTCCCTGGACCGGAAACAAGCATCCTAGGACCGGTTTCGGGGTTTCACCCCTCATCAGCCAGGATAGCTTGATTCCAGTGGCACAGTGAGCCCGGGACCCACGTCTGAGCATACCCGGTGCAGTTAGGGCGAGGAAGCAAAAGACACATAATTGATGGACGGAATGCAGAACAAATCAAAACATTCCCCCAGTCAAGAGATCTGGGTTAAATCCATCATTCTTTTGCTCACCATGCCACCCCAGATTAGACCTAGCCATATGCAAATCAGTCTTGACCCTGTGCCTCATGGGAACAGTCCAGCCCGAATTGCCAAGCCAGGTCCTCCCTGAACCGGAAACAAGCATACTAGGACCGGTTTCGGGGTTTCACCCCTCATCAGCCAGGATAGCTTGATTCCAGTGGCACAGTGAGCCGGGACCCACGTCTGGGCATACCCGGCGCAGTTAGGGCAAGGAAGCAAAAGACACACAATTGATGGACGGAATGCAGAACAAATAAAAACATTCACCCCCAGTCAAGATATCTGGGTTAACTCCATCATTCTTTTGCTCACCATGCCACCCCAGTTTAGACCTGGCCATATGCAAATCAGTCTTGACCCTGTGCCTCATGAGAACAGTCCAGCCCGAACTGCCAAGCCAGGTCCTCCCTGGACCGGAAACAAGCATCCTAGGACCGGTTTCGGGTTTCACCCCTCATCAGCCAGGATAGCTTGTTTCCAGTGGCACAGTGAGCCCGGGACCCACATCTGGGCATACCCGGCGCACTTAGGGCGATGAAGCAAAAGACACACAATTGATGGACGGAATGCAGAAAAAATCAAAACATTCACCCCCAGTCAAGAGATCTGGGTTAAATCCATGATTCTTTTGCCTACCATGCCACCCCAGTTTAGACCTGGCCATATGCAAATCACTCATGACCCTGTGCCTCATGAGAACAGTTCAGCCTGAATTGCCAAGCCAGGTCCTCCCTGGACCGGAAACAAGCATCCTAGGACCGGTTTCTGGGTTTCACCCCTCATCAGCCAGGATAGCTTGTCTCCAGTGGCACAGTGAGCGCGGGACCCACGTCTGGGCATACCCGGCGCACTTAGGGCGAGGAAGCAAAGACACACAATTGATGGACGGAATGCGGAACAAATCAAAACATTCACCCTCAGTCAAGAGATCTGGGTTAAATCCATCATTCTTTTGCTCACCATGCCACCCCAGTTTAGACCTGGCCATATGCAAATCAGTCTTGACCCTGTGCCTCATGGGAACAGTCCAGCCCGAATTACCAAGCCAGGTCCTCCCTGGACCGGAAGCAAGCATCCTAGGACCGGTTTCGGGGTTTCATCCCTCATCAGCCAGGATAGCTTGATTCCAGTGGCACAGTGAGCCCGGGACCCACGTCTGGGCATACCCGGCGCACTTAGGGAGAGGAAGTAAAAGACACACAATTGATGGACAGAATGCAGAACAAATCAAAACATTCACCCCCAGTCAAGAGATCTGGGTTAAATCCATCATTCTTTTGCTCACCATGCCACCCCAGTTTAGACGTAGCCATATGCAAATCAGTCTTGACCCTGTGCCTCATGGGAACAGTCCAGGTCGAATTGCCAAGCCAGGTCCTCCCTGGACCGGAAACAAGCATCCTAGGACCGGTTTTGGGGTTTCATCCCTCATCAGCCAGGAAAGCTTGATTCCAGTGGCACTGTGAGCCCGAGACCCACGTCTGGGCATACCCGGCGCACTTAGGGCGAGGAAGCAAATGACACACAATTGATGGACGGAATGCAGAACAAATCAAAACACTCACCCCCAGTCAAGAGATCTGGGTTAAATCCATCATTCTTTTGCTCACCATGCCACCCCAGTTTAGAACTGGCCATATGCAAATCAGTCTTGACCCTGTGCCTCATGAGAACAGTCCAGCCCGAATTGCCAAGCCAGGTCCTCCCTGGACCGGACACAAGCATCCTAGGACCGGTTTCGGGGTTTCACCCTTCATCAGCCAGGATAGCTTGATTCCAGTGGCACAGTGAGCCCAGGACCCACGTCTGGGCATACCCGGTGCAGTTAGGGCGAGGAAGCAAAAGACACACAATTGATGGACGGAATGCAGAACAAATCAAAACATTCCCCCAGTCAAGAGATCTGGGTTAAAGCCATCATTCTTTTGCTCACCATGCCACCCCAGTTTAGACCTAGCCATATGGAAATCAGTCTTGACCCTGTGCCTCATGGGAACAGTCCAGCCCGAACTGCCAAGCCAGGTCCTCCCGGAACCGGAAACAAGCATACTAGGACCGGTTTCGGGGTTTCACCCCTCATCAGCCAGGATAGCTTGATTCCAGTGGCACAGTGAGCCGGGACCCACGTCTGGGCATACCCGGTGCAGTTAGGGCGAGGAAGCAAAAGACACACAATTGATGGACGGAATGCAGAACAAATAATAACATTCACCCCCAGTCAAGATTTATGGGTTAACTCCATCATTCTTTTGCCCACCATGCCTCCCCAGTTTAGACCTGGCCATATGCAAATCAGGCTTGACCCTATGCCTCATGAGAACAGTCCAGCCCGAATTACCAAGTCAGGTCCTCCCTGGACCGGAAATAAGCATCCTAGGACCGGTTTCGGGGTTTCACCCCTCATCAGCCAGGATAGCTTGTTTCCAGTGGCACAGTGAGCCCGGGACCCACGTCTGGGCATACCCGGCGCACTTAGGGCGAGGAAGCAAAGACACACAATTGATGGACGGAATGCAGAAAAAATCAAAACATTCACCCCCAGTCAAGAGATCTGGGTTAAATCCATCATTCTTTTGCCTACCATGCCACCCCAGTTTAGACCTGGCCATATGCAAATCAGTCTTGACCCTGTGCCTCATGGGAACAGTCCAGCCCGAATTTCCAAGCCAGGTCCTCCCTGGACCGGAACCAAGCATCCTAGGACCGGTTTCGGGGTTTCACCCCTCATCAGACAGGATAGCTTGATTCCAGTGGCACTGTGAGCCCGGGACCCATGTCTGGGCAAACATGGCGCACTTAGGGCGAGGAAGCAAAAGTCACACAATTGATGGAAGGAATGCAGAACAAATCAAAACATTCACCCCAGTCAAGAGATCTGGGTTAAATCCATCATTCTTTTGCTCACCATGCCACCCCAGTTTAGACCTGGCCATATGCAAATCAGTCTTGACCCTGTGCCTCTTGTGAACAGTCCAGCCCGAATTGCCAAGCCAGGTCCTCCCTGGACCAGAAACAAGCATCCTAGGACCGGTTTTGGGGTGTCACCCCTCATCAGCCAGGATAGCTTGATTCCAGTGGCACAGTGAGCGCGGGACCTACGTCTGGGCATACCCGGCGCACTTAGGGCGAGGAAGGAAAAGACACACAATTGATGGATGGAATGGAATGGAGAAAAAATCAAAACATTCACCCCCAGTCAAGAGATCTGGGTTAAATCCATGATTCTTTTGCCTACCATGCCACCCCAGTTTAGACCTGGCCATATGCAAATCACTCTTGACCCTGTGCCTCATGAGAACAGTCCAGCCCGAATTGCCAAGCCAGTTCCTCCCTGGACCGGAAACAAGCATCCTAGGACCGGTTTCGGGGTTTCACCCCTCATCAGCCAGGATAGCTTGTTTCCAGTGGCACAGTGAGCCCGGGACCCACGTCTGGGCATACCCGCGCACTTAGGGCGAGGAAGCAAAAGACACACAATTGGTGGACGGAATGCAGAAAAAATCAAAACATTCACCCCCAGTCAAGAGATCTGGGTTAAATCCATGATTCTTTTGCCTACCATGCCACCCCAGTTTAGACCTGGCCATATGCAAATCACTCTTGACCCTGTGCCTCATGAGAACAGTCCAGCCCGAATTGCCAAGCCAGGTCCTCCCTGGACCGGAAACAAGCATCCTAGGACCGGTTTCGGGGTTTCACCCCTCATCAGCCAGGATAGCTTGTCTCCAGTGGCACAGTGAGCGCGGGATCCACGTCTGGGCATACCCGGCGCACTTACGGCGAGGAAGCAAAAGACACACAATTGATGGACGGAATGCAGAACAAATCAAAACATTCCCCCAGTCAAGAGATCTGGGTTAAATCCATCATTCTTTTGCTCACCATGCCACCCCAGTTTAGACCTAGCCATATGCAAATCAGTCTTGACCCTGTGCCTCATGGGAACAGTCCAGCCCGAATTGCCAAGCCAGGTCCTCCCTGAACCGGAAACAAGCATACTAGGACCGGTTTCGGGGTTTCACCCCTCATCAGCCAGGATAGCTTGATTCCAGTGGCACAGTGAGCCGGGACCCACGTCTGGGCATACCCGGCGCAGTTAGGGCGAGGAAGCAAAGACACACAATTGATGGACGGAATGCAGAACAAATAAAAACATTCACCCCCAGTCAAGATATCTGGGTTAACTCCATCATTCTTTTGCTCACCATGCCACCCCAGTTTAGACCTGGCCATATGCAAATCAGTCTTGACCCTGTGCCTCATGAGAACAGTCCAGCCCGAATTGCCAAGCCAGGTCCTCCCTGGACCGGAAACAAGCATCCTAGGACCGGTTTCGGGGTTTCACCCCTCATCAGCCAGGATAGCTTGTCTCCAGTGGCACAGTGAGCGCGGGACCCACGTCTGGGCATACCCGGCGCACTTAGGGCGAGGAAGCAAAAGACACACAATTGATGGACGGAATGCGGAACAAATCAAAACATTCACCCTCAGTCAAGAGATCTGGGTTAAATCCATCATTCTTTTGCTCACCATGCCACCCCAGTTTAGACCTGGCCATATGCAAATCAGTCTTGACCCTGTGCCTCATGGGAACAGTCCAGCCCGAATTGCCAAGCCAGGTCCTCCCTGGACCGGAAGCAAGCATCCTAGGACCGGTTTCGGGGTTTCACCCCTCATCAGCCAGGATAGCTTGATTCCAGTGGCACAGTGAGCCCGGGACCCACGTCTGGGCATACCCGGCGCACTTCGGGCGAGGAAGCAAAAGACACACAATTGATGGACAGAATGCAGAACAAATCAAAACATTCACCCCCAGTCAAGAGATCTGGGTTAAATCCATCATTCTTTTGCTCACCATGCCACCCCAGTTTAGACGTAGCCATATGCAAATCAGTCTTGACCCTGTGCCTCATGGGAACAGTCCAGCTCGAATTGCCAAGCCAGGTCCTCCCTGGACCGGAAACAAGCATCCTAGGACCGGTTTCGGGGTTTCATCCCTCATCAGCCAGGATAGCTTGATTCCAGTGGCACTGTGAGCCCGAGACCCACGTCTGGGCATACCCGGCGCACTTAGGGCGAGGAAGCAAAAGACACACAATTGATGGACGGAATGCAGAACAAATCAAAACACTCACCCCCAGTCAAGAGATCTGGGTTAAATCCATCATTCTTTTGCTCACCATGCCACCCCAGTTTAGAACTGGCCATATGCAAATCAGTCTTGACCCTGTGCCTCATGAGAACAGTCCAGCCCGAATTAACAAGCCAGGTCCTCCCTGGACCGGAAACAAGCATCCTAGGACCGGTTTCGGGGTTTCACCCCTCATCAGCCAGGATAGCTTGATTCCAGTGGCACAGTGAGCCCGGGACCCACGTCTGGGCATACCCGGTGCAGTTATGGCGAGGAAGCAAAAGACACACAATTGATGGACGGAATGCAGAACAAATCAGAACATTCTCCCCAGTCAAGAGATCTGGGTTAAATCCATCATTCTTTTGCTAACCATGCCACCCCAGTTTAGACCTAGCCATATGCAAATCAGTCTTGACCCTGTGCCTCATGGGAACAGTCCAGCCCGAATTGCCAAGCCAGGTCCTCCCGGAACCGGAAAAAAGCATACTAGGACCGGTTTCGGGGTTTCACCCCTCATAAGCCAGGATAGCTTGATTCCAGTGGCACAGTGAGCCGGGACCCACGTCTGGGCATACCCGGCGCAGTTAGGGCGAGGAAGCAAAAGACACACAATTGATGGACGGAATGCAGAACAAATAATAACATTCACCCCCAGTCAAGATATCTGGGTTAAATCCATCATTCTTTTGCTCACCATGCCACCCCAGTTTAGAACTGGCCATATGCAAATCAGTCTTGACCCTGTGCTCATGAGAACAGTCCAGCCCGAATTGCCAAGCCAGGTCCTCCCTGGACCGGAAACAAGCATCCTAGGACCGGTTTCGGGGTTTCACCCTCATCAGCCAGGATAGCTTGATTCCAGTGGCACAGTGAGCCCGGGACCCACGTCTGAGCATACCCGGTGCAGTTAGGGCGAGGAAGCAAAAGACACATAATTGATGGACGGAATGCAGAACAAATCAAAACATTCCCCCCAGTCAAGAGATCTGGGTTAAATCCATCATTCTTTTGCTCACCATGCCACCCCAGATTAGACCTAGCCATATGCAAATCAGTCTTGACCCTGTGCCTCATGGGAACAGTCCAGCCCGAATTGCCAAGCCAGGTCCTCCCTGAACCGGAAACAAGCATACTAGGACCGGTTTCGGGGTTTCACCCCTCATCAGCCAGGATAGCTTGATTCCAGTGGCACAGTGAGCCGGGACCCACGTCTGGGCATACCCGGCGCAGTTAGGGCAAGGAAGCAAAAGACACACAATTGATGGACGGAATGCAGAACAAATAAAAACATTCACCCCCAGTCAAGATATCTGGGTTAACTCCATCATTCTTTTGCTCACCATGCCACCCCAGTTTAGACCTGGCCATATGCAAATCAGTCTTGACCCTGTGCCTCATGAGAACAGTCCAGCCCGAACTGCCAAGCCAGGTCCTCCCTGGACCGGAAACAAGCATCCTAGGACCGGTTTCGGGTTTCACCCTCATCAGCCAGGATAGCTTGTTTCCAGTGGCACAGTGAGCCCGGGACCCACATCTGGGCATACCCGGCGCACTTAGGGCGATGAAGCAAAAGACACACAATTGATGGACGGAATGCAGAAAAAATCAAAACATTCACCCCCAGTCAAGAGATCTGGGTTAAATCCATGATTCTTTTGCCTACCATGCCACCCCAGTTTAGACCTGGCCATATGCAAATCACTCATGACCCTGTGCCTCATGAGAACAGTTCAGCCAGAATTGCCAAGCCAGGTCCTCCCTGGACCGGAAACAAGCATCCTAGGACCGGTTTCTGGGTTTCACCCCTCATCAGCCAGGATAGCTTGTCTCCAGTGGCACAGTGAGCGCGGGACCCACGTCTGGGCATACCCGGCGCACTTAGGGCGAGGAAGCAAAGACACACAATTGATGGACGGAATGCAGAACAAATCAAAACATTCACCCTCAGTCAAGAGATCTGGGTTAAATCCATCATTCTTTTGCTCACCATGCCACCCCAGTTTAGACCTGGCCATATGCAAATCAGTCTTGACCCTGTGCCTCATGGGAACAGTCCAGCCCGAACTGCCAAGCCAGGTCCTCCCTGGACCGGAAGCAAGCATCCTAGGACCGGATTCGGGGTTTCATCCCTCATCAGCCAGGATAGCTTGATTCCAGTGGCACAGTGAGCCCGGGACCCACGTCTGGGCATACCCGGCGCACTTAGGGAGAGGAAGTAAAAGACACACAATTGATGGACAGAATGCAGAACAAATCAAAACATTCACCCCCAGTCAAGAGATCTGGGTTAAATCCATCATTCTTTTGCTCACCATGCCACCCCAGTTTAGACGTAGCCATATGCAAATCAGTCTTGACCCTGTGCCTCATGGGAACAGTCCAGCTCGAATTGCCAAGCCAGGTCCTCCCTGGACCGGAAACAAGCATCCTAGGACCGGTTTCGGGGTTTAATCCCTCATCAGCCAGGATAGCTTGATTCCAGTGGCACTGTGAGCCCGAGACCCACGTCTGGGCATACCCGGCGCACTTAGGGCGAGGAAGCAAAAGACACACAATTGATGGACGGAATGCAGAACAAATCAAAACACTCACCCCCAGTCAAGAGATCTGGGTTAAATCCATCATTCTTTTGCTCACCATGCCACCCCAGTTTAGAACTGGCCATATGCAAATCAGTCTTGACCCTGTGCCTCATGAGAACAGTCCAGCCCGAATTGCCAAGCCAGGTCCTCCCTGGACCGGGAAACAAGCATCCTAGGACCGGTTTCGGGGTTTCACCCCTCATCAGCCAGGATAGCTTGATTCCAGTGGCACAGTGAGCCCGGGACCCACGTCTGAGCATACCCGGTGCAGTTAGGGCGAGGAAGCAAAAGACACATAATTGATGGACGGAATGCAGAACAAATCAAAACATTCCCCCAGTCAAGAGATCTGGGTTAAATCCATCATTCTTTTGCTCACCATGCCACCCCAGATTAGACCTAGCCATATGCAAATCAGTCTTGACCCTGTGCCTCATGTGAACAGTCCAGCCCGAATTGCCAAGCCAGGTCCTCCCTGAACCGGAAACAAGCATACTAGGACCGGTTTCGGGGTTTCACCCCTCATCAGCCAGGATAGCTTGATTCCAGTGGCACAGTGAGCCGGGACCCACGTCTGGGCATACCCGGCGCAGTTAGGGCAAGGAAGCAAAAGACACACAATTGATGGACGGAATGCAGAACAAATAAAAACATTCACCCCCAGTCAAGATATCTGGGTTAACTCCATCATTCTTTTGCTCACCATGCCACCCCAGTTTAGACCTGGCCATATGCAAATCAGTCTTGACCCTGTGCCTCATGAGAACAGTCCAGCCCGAATTGCCAAGCCAGGTCCTCCCTGGACCGGAAACAAGCATCCTAGGACCGGTTTCGGGGTTTCACCCCTCATCAGCCAGGATAGCTTGTTTCCAGTGGCACAGTGAGCCCGGGACCCACATCTGGGCATACCCGGCGCACTTAGGGCGATGAAGCAAAAGACACACAATTGATGGACGGAATGCAGAAAAAATCAAAACATTCACCCCCAGTCAAGAGATCTGGGTTAAATCCATGATTCTTTTGCCTACCATGCCACCCCAGTTTAGACCTGGCCATATGCAAATCACTCATGACCCTGTGCCTCATGAGAACAGTTCAGCCTGAATTGCCAAGCCAGGTCCTCCCTGGACCGGAAACAAGCATCCTAGGACCGGTTTCTGGGTTTCACCCCTCATCAGCCAGGATAGCTTGTCTCCAGTGGCACAGTGAGCGCGGGACCCACGTCTGGGCATACCCGGCGCACTTAGGGCGAGGAAGCAAAAGACACACAATTGATGGACGGAATGCGGAACAAATCAAAACATTCACCCTCAGTCAAGAGATCTGGGTTAAATCCATCATTCTTTTGCTCACCATGCCACCCCAGTTTAGACCTGGCCATATGCAAATCAGTCTTGACCCTGTGCCTCATGGGAACAGTCCAGCCCGAACTGCCAAGCCAGGTCCTCCCTGGACCGGAAGCAAGCATCCTAGGACCGGTTTCGGGGTTTCATCCCTCATCAGCCAGGATAGCTTGATTCCAGTGGCACAGTGAGCCCGGGACCCACGTCTGGGCATACCCGGCGCACTTAGGGAGAGGAAGTAAAAGACACACAATTGATGGACAGAATGCAGAACAAATCAAAACATTCACCCCCAGTCAAGAGATCTGGGTTAAATCCATCATTCTTTTGCTCACCATGCCACCCCAGTTTAGACGTAGCCATATGCAAATCAGTCTTGACCCTGTGCCTCATGGGAACAGTCCAGGTCGAACTGCCAAGCCAGGTCCTCCCTGGACCGGAAACAAGCATCCTAGGACCGGTTTTGGGGTTTCATCCCTCATCAGCCAGGAAAGCTTGATTCCAGTGGCACTGTGAGCCCGAGACCCACGTCTGGGCATACCCGGCGCACTTAGGGCGAGGAAGCAAAAGACACACAATTGATGGACGGAATGCAGAACAAATCAAAACACTCACCCCCAGTCAAGAGATCTGGGTTAAATCCATCATTCTTTTGCTCACCATGCCACCCCAGTTTAGAACTGGCCATATGCAAATCAGTCTTGACCCTGTGCCTCATGAGAACAGTCCAGCCCGAATTGCCAAGCCAGGTCCTCCCTGGACCGGACACAAGCATCCTAGGACCGGTTTCGGGGTTTCACCCTTCATCAGCCAGGATAGCTTGATTCCAGTGGCACAGTGAGCCCAGGACCCACGTCTGGGCATACCCGGTGCAGTTAGGGCGAGGAAGCAAAAGACACACAATTGATGGACGGAATGCAGAACAAATCAAAACATTCCCCCAGTCAAGAGATCTGGGTTAAAGCCATCATTCTTTTGCTCACCATGCCACCCCAGTTTAGACCTAGCCATATGGAAATCAGTCTTGACCCTGTGCCTCATGGGAACAGTCCAGCCCGAATTGCCAAGCCAGGTCCTCCCGGAACCGGAAACAAGCATACTAGGACCGGTTTCGGGGTTTCACCCCTCATCAGCCAGGATAGCTTGATTCCAGTGGCACAGTGAGCCGGGACCCACGTCTGGGCATACCCGGTGCAGTTAGGGCGAGGAAGCAAAAGACACACAATTGATGGACGGAATGCAGAACAAATAATAACATTCACCCCCAGTCAAGATTTCTGGGTTAACTCCATCATTCTTTTGCTCACCATGCCTCCCCAGTTTAGACCTGGCCATATGCAAATCAGTCTTGACCCTATGCCTCATGAGAACAGTCCAGCCCGAATTACCAAGTCAGGTCCTCCCTGGACCGGAAATAAGCATCCTAGGACCGGTTTCGGGGTTTCACCCCTCATCAGCCAGGATAGCTTGTTTCCAGTGGCACAGTGAGCCCGGGACCCACGTCTGGGCATACCCGGCGCACTTAGGGCGAGGAAGCAAAGACACACAATTGATGGACGGAATGCAGAAAAAATCAAAACATTCACCCCCAGTCAAGAGATCTGGGTTAAATCCATCATTCTTTTGCCTACCATGCCACCCCAGTTTAGACCTGGCCATATGCAAATCAGTCTTGACCCTGTGCCTCATGGGAACAGTCCAGCCCGAATTTCCAAGCCAGGTCCTCCCTGGACCGGAACCAAGCATCCTAGGACCGGTTTCGGGGTTTCACCCCTCATCAGACAGGATAGCTTGATTCCAGTGGCACTGTGAGCCCGGGACCCATGTCTGGGCAAACATGGCGCACTTAGGGCGAGGAAGCAAAAGTCACACAATTGATGGAAGGAATGCAGAACAAATCAAAACATTCACCCCAGTCAAGAGATCTGGGTTAAATCCATCATTCTTTTGCTCACCATGCCACCCCAGTTTAGACCTGGCCATATGCAAATCAGTCTTGACCCTGTGCCTCTTGGGAACAGTCCAGCCCGAGCTGCCAAGCCAGGTCCTCCCTGGACCAGAAACAAGCATCCTAGGACCGGTTTTGGGGTGTCACCCCTCATCAGCCAGGATAGCTTGATTCCAGTGGCACAGTGAGCGCGGGACCTACGTCTGGGCATACCCGGCGCACTTAGGGCGAGGAAGGAAAAGACACACAATTGATGGATGGAATGGAATGGAGAAAAAATCAAAACATTCACCCCCAGTCAAGAGATCTGGGTTAAATCCATGATTCTTTTGCCTACCATGCCACCCCAGTTTAGACCTGGCCATATGCAAATCACTCTTGACCCTGTGCCTCATGAGAACAGTCCAGCCCGAACTGCCAAGCCAGTTCCTCCCTGGACCGGAAACAAGCATCCTAGGACCGGTTTCGGGGTTTCACCCCTCATCAGCCAGGATAGCTTGTTTCCAGTGGCACAGTGAGCCCGGGACCCACGTCTGGGCATACCCGGCGCACTTAGGGCGAGGAAGGAAAAGACACACAATTGGTGGACGGAATGCAGAAAAAATCAAAACATTCACCCCCAGTCAAGAGATCTGGGTTAAATCCATGATTCTTTTGCCTACCATGCCACCCCAGTTTAGACCTGGCCATATGCAAATCACTCTTGACCCTGTGCCTCATGAGAACAGTCCAGCCCGAATTGCCAAGCCAGGTCCTCCCTGGACCGGAAACAAGCATCCTAGGACCGGTTTCGGGGTTTCACCCCTCATCAGCCAGGATAGCTTGTCTCCAGTGGCACAGTGAGCGCGGGATCCACGTCTGGGCATACCCGGCGCACTTACGGCGAGGAAGCAAAAGACACACAATTGATGGACGGAATGCAGAACAAATCAAAACATTCCCCCCAGTCAAGAGATCTGGGTTAAATCCATCATTCTTTTGCTCACCATGCCACCCCAGTTTAGACCTAGCCATATGCAAATCAGTCTTGACCCTGTGCCTCATGGGAACAGTCCAGCCCGAATTGCCAAGCCAGGTCCTCCCTGAACCGGAAACAAGCATACTAGGACCGGTTTCGGGGTTTCACCCCTCATCAGCCAGGATAGCTTGATTCCAGTGGCACAGTGAGCCGGGACCCACGTCTGGGCATACCCGGCGCAGTTAGGGCGAGGAAGCAAAAGACACACAATTGATGGACGGAATGCAGAACAAATAAAAACATTCACCCCCAGTCAAGATATCTGGGTTAACTCCATCATTCTTTTGCTCACCATGCCACCCCAGTTTAGACCTGGCCATATGCAAATCAGTCTTGACCCTGTGCCTCATGAGAACAGTCCAGCCCGAATTGCCAAGCCAGGTCCTCCCTGGACCGGAAACAAGCATCCTAGGACCGGTTTCGGGTTTCACCCCTCATCAGCCAGGATAGCTTGTCTCCAGTGGCACAGTGAGCGCGGGACCCACGTCTGGGCATACCCGGCGCACTTAGGGCGAGGAAGCAAAAGACACACAATTGATGGACGGAATGCGGAACAAATCAAAACATTCACCCTCAGTCAAGAGATCTGGGTTAAATCCATCATTCTTTTGCTCACCATGCCACCCCAGTTTAGACCTGGCCATATGCAAATCAGTCTTGACCCTGTGCCTCATGGGAAGAGTCCAGCCCGAACTGCCAAGCCAGGTCCTCCCTGGACCGGAAGCAAGCATCCTAGGACCGGTTTCGGGGTTTCACCCCTCATCAGCCAGGATAGCTTGATTCCAGTGGCACAGTGAGCCCGGGACCCACGTCTGGGCATACCCGGCGCACTTCGGGCGAGGAAGTAAAAGTCACACAATTGATGGACAGAATGCAGAACAAATCAAAACATTCACCCCCAGTCAAGAGATCTGGGTTAAATCCATCATTCTTTTGCTCACCATGCCACCCCAGTTTAGACGTAGCCATATGCAAATCAGTCTTGACCCTGTGCCTCATGGGAACAGTCCAGCTCGAATTGCCAAGCCAGGTCCTCCCTGGACCGGAAACAAGCATCCTAGGACCGGTTTCGGGGTTTCATCCCTCATCAGCCAGGATAGCTTGATTCCAGTGGCACTGTGAGCCCGAGACCCACGTCTGGGCATACCCGGCGCACTTAGGGCGAGGAAGCAAAAGACACACAATTGATGGACGGAATGCAGAACAAATCAAAACACTCACCCCCAGTCAAGAGATCTGGGTTAAATCCATCATTCTTTTGCTCACCATGCCACCCCAGTTTAGAACTGGCCATATGCAAATCAGTCTTGACCCTGTGCCTCATGAGAACAGTCCAGCCCGAATTGCCAAGCCAGGTCCTCCCTGGACCGGAAACAAGCATCCTAGGACCGGTTTCGGGGTTTCACCCCTCATCAGCCAGGATAGCTTGATTCCAGTGGCACAGTGAGCCCGGGACCCACGTCTGGGCATACCCGGTGCAGTTATGGCGAGGAAGCAAAAGACACACAATTGATGGACGGAATGCAGAACAAATCAGAACATTCCCCCCAGTCAAGAGATCTGGGTTAAATCCATCATTCTTTTGCTAACCATGCCACCCCAGTTTAGACCTAGCCATATGCAAATCAGTCTTGACCCTGTGCCTCATGGGAACAGTCCAGCCCGAATTGCCAAGCCAGGTCCTCCCGGAACCGGAAAAAAGCATACTAGGACCGGTTTCGGGGTTTCACCCCTCATAAGCCAGGATAGCTTGATTCCAGTGGCACAGTGAGCCGGGACCCACGTCTGGGCATACCCGGCGCAGTTAGGGCGAGGAAGCAAAAGACACACAATTGATGGACGGAATGCAGAACAAATAATAACATTCACCCCCAGTCAAGATATCTGGGTTAAATCCATCATTCTTTTGCTCACCATGCCACCCCAGTTTAGAACTGGCCATATGCAAATCAGTCTTGACCCTGTGCCTCATGAGAACAGTCCAGCCCGAACTGCCAAGCCAGGTCCTCCCTGGACCGGAAACAAGCATCCTAGGACCGGTTTCGGGGTTTCACCCCTCATCAGCCAGGATAGCTTGATTCCAGTGGCACAGTGAGCCCGGGACCCACGTCTGAGCATACCCGGTGCAGTTAGGGCGAGGAAGCAAAAGACACATAATTGATGGACGGAATGCAGAACAAATCAAAACATTCCCCCCAGTCAAGAGATCTGGGTTAAATCCATCATTCTTTTGCTCACCATGCCACCCCAGATTAGACCTAGCCATATGCAAATCAGTCTTGACCCTGTGCCTCATGGGAACAGTCCAGCCCGAACTGCCAAGCCAGGTCCTCCCTGAACCGGAAACAAGCATACTAGGACCGGTTTCGGGGTTTCACCCCTCATCAGCCAGGATAGCTTGATTCCAGTGGCACAGTGAGCCGGGACCCACGTCTGGGCATACCCGGCGCAGTTAGGGCAAGGAAGCAAAAGACACACAATTGATGGACGGAATGCAGAACAAATAAAAACATTCACCCCCAGTCAAGATATCTGGGTTAACTCCATCATTCTTTTGCTCACCATGCCACCCCAGTTTAGACCTGGCCATATGCAAATCAGTCTTGACCCTGTGCCTCATGAGAACAGTCCAGCCCGAACTGCCAAGCCAGGTCCTCCCTGGACCGGAAACAAGCATCCTAGGACCGGTTTCGGGGTTTCACCCCTCATCAGCCAGGATAGCTTGTTTCCAGTGGCACAGTGAGCCCGGGACCCACATCTGGGCATACCCGGCGCACTTAGGGCGATGAAGCAAAAGACACACAATTGATGGACGGAATGCAGAAAAAATCAAAACATTCACCCCCAGTCAAGAGATCTGGGTTAAATCCATGATTCTTTTGCCTACCATGCCACCCCAGTTTAGACCTGGCCATATGCAAATCACTCATGACCCTGTGCCTCATGAGAACAGTTCAGCCTGAATTGCCAAGCCAGGTCCTCCCTGGACCGGAAACAAGCATCCTAGGACCGGTTTCTGGGTTTCACCCCTCATCAGCCAGGATAGCTTGTCTCCAGTGGCACAGTGAGCGCGGGACCCACGTCTGGGCATACCCGGCGCATTTAGGGCGAGGAAGCAAAAGACACACAATTGATGGACGGAATGCGGAACAAATCAAAACATTCACCCTCAGTCAAGAGATCTGGGTTAAATCCATCATTCTTTTGCTCACCATGCCACCCCAGTTTAGACCTGGCCATATGCAAATCAGTCTTGACCCTGTGCCTCATGGGAACAGTCCAGCCCGAATTGCCAAGCCAGGTCCTCCCTGGACCGGAAGCAAGCATCCTAGGACCGGATTCGGGGTTTCATCCCTCATCAGCCAGGATAGCTTGATTCCAGTGGCACAGTGAGCCCGGGACCCACGTCTGGGCATACCCGGCGCACTTAGGGAGAGGAAGTAAAAGACACACAATTGATGGACAGAATGCAGAACAAATCAAAACATTCACCCCCAGTCAAGAGATCTGGGTTAAGTCCATCATTCTTTTGCTCACCATGCCACCCCAGTTTAGACGTAGCCATATGCAAATCAGTTTTGACCCTGTGCCTCATGGGAACAGTCCAGGTCGAATTGCCAAGCCAGGTCCTCCCTGGACCGGAAACAAGCATCCTAGGACCGGTTTCGGGGTTTCATCCCTCATCAGCCAGGAAAGCTTGATTCCAGTGGCACTGTGAGCCCGAGACCCACGTCTGGGCATACCCGGCGCACTTAGGGCGAGGAAGCAAAAGACACACAATTGATGGACGGAATGCAGAACAAATCAAAACACTCACCCCCAGTCAAGAGATCTGGGTTAAATCCATCATTCTTTTGCTCACCATGCCACCCCAGTTTAGAACTGGCCATATGCAAATCAGTCTTGACCCTGTGCCTCATGAGAACAGTCCAGCCCGAATTGCCAAGCCAGGTCCTCCCTGGATCGGACACAAGCATCCTAGGACCGGTTTCGGGGTTTCACCCTTCATCAGCCAGGATAGCTTGATTCCAGTGGCACAGTGAGCCCAGGACCCACGTCTGGGCATACCCGGTGCAGTTAGGGCGAGGAAGCAAAAGACACACAATTGATGGACGGAATGCAGAACAAATCAAAACATTCCCCCCAGTCAAGAGATCTGGGTTAAAGCCATCATTCTTTTGCTCACCATGCCACCCCAGTTTAGACCTAGCCATATGGAAATCAGTCTTGACCCTGTGCCTCATGGGAACAGTCCAGCCCGAACTGCCAAGCCAGGTCCTCCCGGAACCGGAAACAAGCATACTAGGACCGGTTTCGGGGTTTCACCCCTCATCAGCCAGGATAGCTTGATTCCAGTGGCACAGTGAGCCGGGACCCACGTCTGGGCATACCCGGTGCAGTTAGGGCGAGGAAGCAAAAGACACACAATTGATGGACGGAATGCAGAACAAATAATAACATTCACCCCCAGTCAAGATATCTTGGTTAACTCCATCATTCTTTTGCTCACCATGCCTCCCCAGTTTAGACCTGGCCATATGCAAATCAGTATTGACCCTGTGCCTCATTAGAACAGTCCAGCCCGAATTGCCAAGTCAGGTCCTCCCTGGACCGGAAACAAGCATCCTAGGACCGGGTTCAGGGTTTCACCCCTCATCAGCCAGGATAGCTTGTTTCCAGTGGCACAGTGAGCCCGGGACCCACGTCTGGGCATACCCGGCGCACTTAGGGCGAGGAAGCAAAAGACACACAATTGATGGACGGAATGCAGAAAAAATCAAAACATTCACCCCCAGTCAAGAGATCTGGGTTAAATCCATCATTCTTTTGCCTACCATGCCACCCCAGTTTAGACCTGGCCATATGCAAATCAGTCTTGACCCTGTGCCTCATGGGAACAGTCCAGCCCGAATTTCCAAGCCAGGTCCTCCCTGGACCGGAACCAAGTATCCTAGGACCGGTTTCGGGGTTTCACCCCTCATCAGCCAGGATAGCTTGATTCCAGTGGCACTGTGAGCCCGGGACCCACGTCTGGGCATACATGGCGCACTTAGGGCGAGGAAGCAAAAGTCACACAATTGATGGAAGGAATGCAGAACAAATCAAAACATTCACCCCAGTCAAGAGATCTGGGTTAAATCCATCATTCTTTTGCTCACCATGCCACCCCAGTTTAGACCTGGCCATATGCAAATCAGTCTTGACCCTGTGCCTCTTGGGAACAGTCCAGCCCGAATTTCCAAGCCAGGTCCTCCCTGGACCAGAAACAAGCATCCTAGGACCGGTTTTGGGGTTTCACCCCTCATCAGCCAGGATAGCTTGATTCCAGTGGCACAGTGAGCGCGGGACCTACATCTGGGCATACCCGGCGCACTTAGGGCGAGGAAGGAAAAGAGACACAATTGATGGATGGAATGGAGAAAAAATCAAAACATTCACCCCCAGTCAAGAGATCTGGGTTAAATCCATGATTCTTTTGCCTACCATGCCATCCCAGTTTAGACCTGGCCATATGCAAATCACTCTTGACCCTGTGCCTCATGAGGACAGTCCAGCCCGAATTGCCAAGCCAGTTCCTCCCTGGACCGGAAACAAGCATCCTAGGACCGGTTTCGGGGTTTCACCCCTCATCAGCCAGGATAGCTTGTTTCCAGTGGCACAGTGAGCCCGGGACCCACGTCTGGGCATACCCGGCGCACTTAGGGCGAGGAAGCAAAAGACACACAATTGATGGACGGAATGCAGAAAAAATCAAAACATTCACCCCCAGTCAAGAGATCTGGGTTAAATCCATGATTCTTTTGCCTACCATGCCACCCCAGTTTAGACCTGGCCATATGCAAATCACTCTTGACCCTGTGCCTCATGAGAACAGTCCAGCCCGAATTGGCAAGCCAGGTCCTCCCTGGACCGGAAACAAGCATCCTAGGACCGGTTTCGGCGTTTCATCCCTCATCAGCCAGGATAGCTTGATTCCAGTGGCACAGGGAGCCCGGGACCCACGTCTGGGCATACCCGGCGCACTTAGGGCGAGGAAGTAAAAGACACAATTGATGGACAGAATGCAGAACAAATCAAAACATTCACCCCCAGTCAAGAGATCTGGGTTAAATCCATCATTCTTTTGCTCACCATGCCACCCCAGTTTAGACTAGCCATATGCAAATCAGTCTTGACCCTGTGCCTCATGAGAACAGTCCAGCCCGAATTGCCAAGACAGGTCCTCCCTGGACCGGAAACAAGCATCCTAGGACCGGTTTCGGGGTTTCACCCCTCATCAGCCAGGATAGCTTGTTTCCAGTGGCACAGTGAGCGCGGGACCCACGTCTGGGCATACCCGGCGCACTTAGGGCGAGGAAGCAAAAGACACACAATTGATGGACGGAATGCGGAACAAATCAAAACATTCACCCCCAGTCAAGAGATCTGGGCTAAATCCATCATTCTTTTGCTCACCATGCCACCCCAGTTTAGACCTGGCCAAATGCAAATCAGTCTTGACCCTGTGCCTCATGGGAACAGTCCAGCCCGAAATGCCAAGCCAGGACCTCCCTGGACCGGAAACAAACATCCTAGGACCGGTTTCGGGCTTTCACCCCTCATCAGCCAGGACAGCTTGATTCCAGTGGCACAGTGAGCCCGGGACCCACGTCTGGGCATACCCGGCGCACTTAGGGTGAGGAAGCAAAAGTCACACAATTGATGGATGGAATGCAGAACAAATCAAAACATTCACCCCCAGTCAAGAGATCTGGGTTAAATCCATCATTCTTTTGCCTACCATGCCACCCCAGTTTAGACCTGGCCATATGCAAATCACTCTTGACCCTGTGCCTCATGGGAACAGTCCAGCCCGAACTGCCAATCCAGGTCCTCCCTGGACTGGAAACAAGCATCCTAGGACCGGTTTCGGGGTTTCACCCCTCATCAGCCAGGATAGCTTGATTCCATTGGCACAGTGAGCCCGGGACCCACGTCTGGGCATATCCGGCACACTTAGGGTGAGGTAGGAAAAGACACACAATTGATGGACGGAATGCAGAACAAATCAAAACATACACCCCCAGTCAAGAGATCTGGGTTAAATCCATCATTCTTTTGCTCACCATGCCACCCCAGTTTAGACCTGGCCATATGCAAATCAGTCTTGACCCTGTGCCTCATGAGAACAGTCCAGCCCGAATTGCCAAGACAGGTCCTCCCTGGACCGGAAACAAGCATCCTAGGACCGGTTTCGGGGTTTCACCCCTCATCAGCCAGGATAGCTTGCCTCCAGTGGCACAGTGAGCGCGGGACCCACGTCTGGGCATACCCGGCGCACTTACGGCGAGGAAGCAAAAGACACACAATTGATGGACGGAATGCGGAACAAATCAAAACATTCACCCCCAGTCAAGAGATCTGGGTTAAATCCATCATTCTTTTGCTCACCATGCCACCCCAGTTTAGACCTGGCCATATGCAAATCAGTCTTGACCCTGTGTCTCATGGGAACAGTCCAGCCCGAATTGGCAAGCCAGGTCCTCCCTGGACCGGAAACAAGCATCCTAGGACCGGTTTCGGGGTTTCACCCCTCATCAGCCAGGATAGCTTGATTCCAGTGGCACAGTGAGCCCGGGACCCACGTCTGGGCATACCCGGCGCACTTAGGGCGAGGAAGTAAAAGACACAATTGATGGACAGAATGCAGAACAAATCAAAACATTCATCCCCAGTCAAGAGATCTGGGTTAAATCCATCATTCTTTTGCTCACCATGCCACCCCAGTTTAGACTAGCCATATGCAAATCAGTCTTGACCCTGTGCCTCATGGGAACAGTCCAGATCGAATTGGCAAGCCAGGTCCTCCCTGGACCGGAAACAAGCATCCTAGGACCGGTTTCGGGGTTTCATCCCTCATCAGCCAGGATAGCTTGATTCCAGTGGCACAGTGAGCCCGGGACCCACGTCTGGGCATACCCGGCGCACTTAGGGCGAGGAAGCAAAGACACACAATTGATGAGACGGAATGCAGAACAAATCAAAACACTCACCCCCAGTCAAGAGATCTGGGTTAAATCCATCATTCTTTTGCTCACCATGCCACCCCAGTTTAGAACTGGCCATATGCAAATCAGTCTTGACCCTGTGCCTCATGAGAACAGTCCAGCCCGAATTGCCAAGCCAGGTCCTCCCTGGACCGGAAACAAGCATCCTAGGACCAGTTTCGGGGTTTCACCCCTCATCAGCCAGGATAGCTTGATTCCAGTGGCACAGTGAGCCCGGGACCCACATCTGGGCATACCCGGTGCAGTTAGGGCGAGGAAGCAAAAGACACACAATTGATGGACGGAATGCAGAACAAATCAAAACATTCCCCCCAGTCAAGAGATCTGGGTTAAATCCATCATTCTTTTGCTCACCATGCCACCCCAGTTTAGACCTAGCCATATGCAAATCAGTCTTGACCCTGTGCCTCATGGGAACAGTCCAGCCCGAATTGCCAAGCCAGGTCCTCCCTGAACCGGAAACAAGCATACTAGGACCGGTTTCGGGGTTTCACCCCTCATCAGCCAGGATAGCTTGATTCCAGTGGCACAGTGAGCCGGGATCCACGTCTGGGCATACCCGGCGCAGTTAGGGCGAGGAAGCAAAAGACACACAATTGATGGATGGAATGCAGAACAAATAAAAACATTCACCCCCAGTCAAGATATCTGGGTTAACTCCATCATTCTTTTGCTCACCATGCCACCCCAGTTTAGACCTGGCCATATGCAAATCAGTCTTGACCCTGTGCCTCATTAGAACAGTCCAGCCCGAATTGCCAAGCCAGGTCCTCCCTGGACCGGAAACAAGCATCCTAGGACTGGTTTCGGGGTTTCACCCCTCATCAGCCAGGATAGCTTGTTTCCAGTGGGACAGTGAGCCCGGGACCCACGTCTGGGCATACCCGGCGCACTTAGGGCGAGGAAGCAAAAGACACACAATTGATGGACGGAATGCAGAAAAAATCAAAACATTCACCCCCAGTCAAGAGATCTGGGTTAAATCCATGATTCTTTTGCCTACCATGCCACCCCAGTTTAGACCTGGCCATATGCAAATCACTCTTGACCCTGTGCCTCATGAGAACAGTCCAGCCCGAATTGCCAAGCCAGGTCCTCCCTGGACCGGAAACAAGCATCCTAGGACCGGTTTCGGGGTTTCACCCCTCATCAGCCAGGATAGCTTGTTTCCAGTGGCACAGTGAGCGCGGGACCCACGTCTGGGCATACCCGGCGCACTTAGGGCGAGGAAGCAAAAGACACACAATTGATGGACAGAATGCGGAACAAATCAAAACATTCACCCCCAGTCAAGAGATCTGGGCTAAATCCATCATTCTTTTGCTCACCATGCCACCACAGTTTAGACCTGGCCATATGCAAATCAGTCTTGACCCTGTGCCTCATGGGAACAGTCCAGCCCGAATTGCCAAGCCAGGTCCTCCCTGGACCGGAAACAAGCATCCTAGGACCGGTTTCAGGGTTTCACCCCTCATCAGCCAGGATAGCTTGATTCCAGTGGCACAGTGAGCCCGGGACCCACGTCTGGGCATACCCGGCGCACTTAGGGCGAGGAAGTAAAAGACACACAATTGATGGACAGAATGCAGAACAAATCAAAACATTCACCCCCAGTCAAGAGATCTGGGTTAAATCCATCATTCTTTTGCTCACCATGCCACCCCAGTTTAGACCTGGCCAAATGCAAATCAGTCTTGACCCTGTGCCTCATGGGAACAGTCCAGCCCGAATTGCCAAGCCAGGACCTCCCTGGACCGGAAACAAACATCCTAGGACCGGTTTCGGGCTTTCACCCCTCATCAGCCAGGACAGCTTGATTCCAGTGGCACAGTGAGCCCGGGACCCACGTCTGGGCATACCCGGCGCACTTAGGGTGAGGAAGCAAAAGTCACACAATTGATGGATGGAATGCAGAACAAATCAAAACATTCACCCCCAGTCAAGAGATCTGGGTTAAATCCATCATTCTTTTGCCTACCATGCCACCCCAGTTTAGACCTGGCCATATGCAAATCACTCTTGACCCTGTGCCTCATGGGAACAGTCCAGCCCGAATTGCCAATCCAGGTCCTCCCTGGACTGGAAACAAGCATCCTAGGACCGGTTTCGGGGTTTCACCCCTCATCAGCCAGGATAGCTTGATTCCATTGGCACAGTGAGCCCGGGACCTACGTCTGGGCATATCCGGCACACTTAGGGTGAGGTAGGAAAAGACACACAATTGATGGACGGAATGCAGAACAAATCAAAACATACACCCCCAGTCAAGAGATCTGGGTTAAATCCATCATTCTTTTGCTCACCATGCCACCCCAGTTTAGACCTGGCCATATGCAAATCAGTCTTGACCCTGTGCCTCATGAGAACAGTCCAGCCCGAGCTGCCAAGCCAGGTCCTCCCTGGACCGGAAACAAGCATCCTAGGACCGGTTTCGGGGTTTCACCCCTCATCAGCCAGGATAGCTTGATTCCAGTGGCACAGTGAGCCCGGGACCTACGTCTGGGCATACCAGGCGCACTTAGGGCGAGGAAGCAAAAGACACACAATTGATGAACGGAATGCAGAACAAATCAAAACATTCCCCCAGTCAAGAGATCTGGGTTAAATCCATCATTCTTTTGCTCACCATGCCACCCCAGTGTAGACCTGGCCTTAAGCAAATCAGTCTTGACCCTGTGCCTCATGGGAACAGTCAAGCCCGATTTGACAAGCCAGGTCCTCCAGAACCAGAAACAAGCATCCTAGGACCGGTTTCGGGGTTTCACCCCTCATCAGCCAGGATAGCTTGATTCCAGTGGCACAGTGAGCCCGGGACCCACGTCTGGGCATACCCGGCGCAGTTAGGGCGAGGAAGCAAAAGACACACAATTGATGGACGGAATGCAGAACAAATCAAAACATTCACCCCCAGTCAAGAGATCTGGGTTAAATCCATCATTCTTTTGCCTACCATGCCACCCCAGTTTAGACCTGGCCATATGCAAATCAGTCTTGACCCTGTGCCTCATGGGATCAGTCCAGCCCGAATTACCAAGCCAGGTCCTCCCTGTACTGGAACCAAGCATCCTAGGACCGGTTTCGGGGTTTCACCCCTCATCAGCCAGGATAGCTTGATTCCAGTGGCACTGTGAGCCTGGGACCCACGTCTGGGCATACATGGCGCACTTAGGGCGAGGAAGCAAAAGTCACACAATTGATGGATGGAATGCAGAACAAATCAAAACATTCACCCCCAGTCAAGAGATCTGGGTTAAATCCATCATTCTTTTGCTCACCATGCCACCCCAGTTTAGACCTGGCCATATGCAAATCAGTCTTGACCCTGTGTCTCATGGGAACAGTCCAGCCCGAATTGCCAAGCCAGATTCTCCCTGGACCGGAAACAAGCATCCTAGGACCGGTTTCAGGGTTTCACCCCTCATCAGCCAGGATAGCTTGATTCCAGTGGCACAGTGAGCCCGGGACCCATGTCTGGGCATACCCGGCGCACTTAGGGCGAGGAAGCAAAAGACACACAATTGATGGAAGGAATGCAGAACAAATCAAAACATTCACCCCAGTCAAGAGATCTGGGTTAAATCCATCATTCTTTTGCTCACCATGCCACCCCAGTTTAGACCTGGCCATATGCAAATCAGTCTTGACCCTGTGCCTCTTGGGAACAGTCCAGCCCGAATTGCCAAGCCAGGTCCTCCCTGGACCAGAAACAAGCATCCTAGGACCGGTTTCGGGGTTTCACCCCTCATCAGCCAGGATAGCTTGATTCCAGTGGCACAGTGAGCCCGGGACCCACGTCTGGGCATACCCAGCGCACTTAGGGCAAGGAAGCAAGAAGGAATCAAACATCTCAAAACAGTAGTATATCATCCACGTGGCAATGGGTTAGTTGAGTGTTTCAATCAAGTGTTGGCTGGATGTATCCAGCTGGCAATATGTAGCGGATTATGCTGGAAACAAGAAGTGAAAATTATTCTGTTGAATTACCATACTATGCCTACCACTGTTACAGGAAAAACACAATTTTTCTTGTTGAAAGGAAGAGTAGCATCATTCTCTTTTGGATAATCGGGCGTTGTGTGATAGGGTTGAATAATATCATGTTCAGAATGCAAGCAGGCATAATGATAGATTGATAAGAAAACTATGAGTGTACATAGAGGGGAATCTAGTGAGTGTGTGTGCAGGAACTACTGGCAGGAAAGTAAGTTCCAAATGGCCCAGTTCCAAGAGGATGGTTCAAGTGGGATGATACATGGTACAAATGAGTGATGGAAAATGGTGGAATGTAAGGAAAGACATAATGTGCAGTGATTTAGAAGAGCTAAACGTTCAGCCTTCCGCCGTGTCGTGTAGCTCCTATAGTACCCCTGCAGGACCTGAGCGTTTGGATAACATATACTGCGGGCTTGGTGGCAGACTGACTCCGTGCACCCCACCGTATATGTTAGCCTAGTTTTGCATTAGCTAGCTCGCAGTGCCACTAGTGTCTCCTCTTATCGGGGAGAGATTAGTTTCTGGCAACCTTAGATCATGACAACCCTGATTCCCTCAGAATTGTGGAAACAATGTACTACCTTTCGCTCAGTCACTCGTGCTCACTTATTCGGTTTGTCTCACAGAGTTACACAGAATAAACAGTCGGGCAATTCAATAAGTATTTTTTGAACAGTTATTATTCTAGTGTAAAAAATATGTGCTGCGGTAACCAGCAGACAATAGCAGAGATATATTATCAGCAGTACAATAAAAGCAAAGGGATAGAACAGTTCTACCATATTGCGATAATCATGAATACATAGATGAATATAAAAGCATTATGCAAGTGCGCGTACTCCTACAATGCCTAACTAGATGTACCTGAGTGTACCTAGCATATGTGTAGGTCTAAAAGCCTAAGAGCCAAGAATCCTTCTAGGATTTAGTCGAACCCCCATACCTGAATAGAGAGAGTGTGGGACCCCGTCCTGGTCTCGAGTTGGACACCCTGCAAGGGCTGTGTCAGACCACTGTCAGCTGGAGCGACTGCATGCAGGAGCCTCAGCGTCTCTGGTCAGTGTGTCAGCATGGAAGTCTCGGTTCCCTCTGTCTTACCGGGGCAATATGTGGTGTATTTATACCCTAAAGAGTCTCGGTCCTCAGTATGGTTTGTATTGGACATGAGGAAGACGTCAGGGGTGAACTTTGTACATACATATTATGCATGTGGTGTATTCCTAGAATGCCATGCATAATTAATGAGTACAGTGAGGGCCTGTGTTTGGGAAAAACCCTGCTGTATTCAAAACCACAGGATAGATAATGTTCTGCCCTCAGAGCTCGTTGTGTACTAGCTGGGACCAAGGTAGGTGAAAGATCATGCCTATATAAGGACCCATGACTATAATAGGACATGTACAGTTATGACCATAATTGGGCATATGCGGCTATGACCATAATATGGCAAGTACGAAATGACCATATTAGGGTAAATATGAATACGTCCATTTTAGGGCATGTACGAACGGGTCTACATTAGGGCCTCTTTGCGGGATATAACACCCACTCCTCTTCCGAATTGGATTAAAATAACCATACATAAAATCTCGACAATTTAAAAATATTTTTTTTTAAAAGCAAGTAAAAACATGGTTCTAAAAAATTGTTAAAATGAGGTGTTGTTTTTTTTAAAAAAAAATGTTAAAATTCAGCTATTTCTAGTTGCCACTTGAAAAAGTCAATATTGTCTCTCTATAAAGATTGCATTACCATAAGCAGGAGAAGGCCATGCTTTTCTCAAGTGAAAGTGTCAATGTAAGAAAATGTTACAAATTTAGATCGTTTGTTTTGAAACGAGCAAAGAAGCCGAATTCTTTCCCAGGATGCGATGAGCCAATTCGAGATTAAACGTCCTGGCTGGGAAGTTCAGTATTATCGGTGTCAGCTGCTGCAGACGACAAAACCAACGCCTCTAAGAGAACATCAATAGCATATAGATGGAATGTAGCACTGCCAACAGTCGGTGCTGCGGCAGCTTGTGCGGCAGTTGTTACCTGGGTGCCTGTGGAGGAGTCACCTAACCCAGCAGGAGCAAACGGCATCTGTGGATTCTCCAGGAATGCGTTCATCAGAATCGGAAGACACGGGGGACAACGCAGAGCATGGACCTTTATGGGGTCCAGCATTGCATCCGTGTCCGGAGGCGCATCTGATGGAAATGTCAGACAAAGATCCAACGTACATTCTTCCCCGCAGAACAGGCATCGAAGAACAGGTAAGATGCAGTCTACCCAGACTGGTCTAAATGATAGAAACCAGGAGGCATTGATTTCTCGCAGGCAAGAAATGACCAGAAGTTGTACCATGCGTAAACGGTATTTCCGCTCCAGGAGCGTGTTCACCATTCCCTCGGGAAGTGGGCCATCCATTGCGTAGCAGCAATATTACAATCAGGATTCCTGCGATTAGGAACAGGATGAGCGGGAATCCTCCAAATACGCTTCCCAATACGGAGTGTATAAAATTTGGGATTACTCCGAGGACTGTCTGAAAGGTGCTTAACAGTCCGGACCCTATGGTCTTAAATAGGTGTACAATACCGCTCGTATCAGACATGTTGAAGATACGACCCACCATTTCTGCAAAATGAATGGGGCAGTTTGTACGTATGAGTGCCTGTATCTCGGTCGAGGTCCTTGCAACTTGAAGTTCATAGGTTTCTCGAGCGGAGGTTAAGGGCACGGGTTGCTGTAAAAGCATGGCTTTCAATCTGCTCAGAGTATCAAACTGTATGAAAGAAACATTCAGCGAAGGCCATAGTGGCGCCTCCCCGACTGTGTTCAGTGGTGGAAACAATACTTGCACAGAGCAAGTAACCCTGGAGTTAACAGTGACTAGATAGGTGACACCCGGAAGCATCCCACAGCAACCTTGATCATTTAGCATTAAGTAACTCCCATTCGAGAGCAGCTGGAAAACCGGCGTGATCATGGCCGCTGGGGTCCCTGACATGTGACAAGATAACTTTGCCACTGAACCACTGCAGGCTCCGTGTAGAGAAATATCCTGACACATGAGAGAACCGCTTAAAGCGTTCTTGCAGTTTCTACCACTCAGATACACTTCTCGATCCCCATTCCGGCATCGGTATCTATATGGTAACTCCCAAGTTTCCTTGATGTATCCCTTACCCATTTTCACATATTTGCCTGCCTGCCTTTGCTCAAGGCAATATTGGAACTGAAACATAGTGACCTGCAGAGTGATTTGCCCATGAATTAGCCATTCTGTTGATGGTGATTCGGCTACAATGAATGGTAACCTTTCCAGTTTCTCAATACGCAGCATTGTATATTTGGCTCCCCTTTGTGCCATTTCTGTCTGTTTATCAGTCAGATTGTATTCTGAAAACAGAGACGTGGTGTTTATAAAACGCCACGGCACATAGCCTGCACGCAAAGATTGCAGCGTCCAGCTTAACATCATAATAGAACGTAGCTGAGATTGCCCGTGCTGTAACAAGGCCAGATCTTGTTCTAATATGTCGATTGCCGAGGACACAATGTTGCCTAAGGAGTAAATCCTGGAGGTCAAAGTAGTTAACCCATTATCCACTACAGCTAATGCCTTTTCTAAGTTAATACGGTCTATCTCCCGTATCCGTTCTGCGGCCTCTTGTTGGGATATTTTCCAGTTTTCATTGTAGTAGGCATAAAGGCCTGCATATATGAAACGTTTCTGACGTCGTTTCCTGGGACCCAGTAGAAAATCTCTAAGATCCATGTCAGGAGTGAGTAAGGTCAAGTGGTGCTTTACTTCTGTCAGTGTTGAGGTCTCTAGCCAATCAAGGCACAACTTCCCAACACTATACGATGTCACTACCCCTGGGTGTTGTCTTTGTACATAGCGTGGATCTGGCCTATGGATACTAAATCCTTCGGTTGTATTCATAAATCTCTGTTGACATTTGTTTGTGTCAATGGGCCAAACCATCCATTCTGTCCAATCAGGATCTGATCTGTTGTACTGGAAAATGTCATCTAATTTCACCCCATGTGTAGTAGAATTCTGCCCCCCAACCATCTGCGATGGTGTTGGAAACCCCGGTGTGTTCATTTCCTTGCCTTTGGCTAATCCAAGACAGGATGTTTGTTGCACAGTTTCATTCAGAAATAAAATCTGCTGCGGAATGATGCATGCTCTAAAAAGTGCTTCTATTCCCTGGACTTGCCAGTCCCTAGAACCCCAGATCGATTTGGAATCTATTGTGTCTTTCCATAGATCAAAACCCTGTTTAGACAACTGGTTCAGAAAGGATGCAGAGTAAATATCTTTGGTGTTGGTTAACATAATTTTCTGAGCTGAAATTTTCGCCACTTTATAATAAAATGACTTTGGGTCGGATGTGTTAAACCCTGAGAAGTATGTGAATTTCTGTGCAAATGCTTCTGAACTACCTTTCGGTGGTGTTGGGCAGTGTTCCCACTGGTGGTACTCAAATACATTTCTATGTGTTATAGATTTGTGCAAGAAATGATGACCATATTGCTGGTAACAGTACAATGTATCATAGTCTGAAGTACCTTCTAACATTTCATTGTTCGGAAATGCTGCAGTTTTTTCTAAATCAGACATCATAGCATTTACAGTTTCAGTGTCCCAATCATCAGAAAATGTACTGGAGATAATGATATCACTTAAAGAAATTTTAAATACATGTTTTAGCTTTAAAAGTTCAGTCGGACCAAATACATCATAATCAATCTTGTCCCATACTATACCGTCCGGTATAGGAACTGCTGTGCTGTTCACTGAAGACAAGTCTCTTGGTTCACGATGTGAAGACTGGTGTGGTTTTAAAATCAAATTGACTCTTTGGGCTGTAGAGCTTTGCTGGAGGTATCGTCCATTAATAAGCATACTAAAAGTTATTATTAAACCTAGCCAGAAAATGAAAAATAAAATCCCAGTGATGTACCATAGTTTTATCCAAGGTGACACCAGGTAAGTCTTTCTAAAAAAGTTCAAAAAGTCATTGAGTTTCTGTTGGAGTGATTTTTTGGCTGGCGCCGTTTCCGGCTCGCTTGGATCCAGTGAAAACGTATCAAAGTTCATGAAATAGCCAGAAGCAGTTCGATCAATTGTTGGAATTGCATCGGGATTTGTTAAAATCGGATTTTGCTCTTGACGAGGCATGTTGACGTAGATGTCTGTATTAGGTCTGATTGCAACTTGGTTGTTAAGTTGATTTTCATTATGAAGATGAATTTATTGTTGAAATGGAACGAGTTCCATAGCATTGTTGCTTAGTCCTTCATTCCGTACAGGTGGCTCTTCAAACGTGATGAGTCTTTCTGTTTGGACTTCTTGGATTGTAGCGAGAGGAGGGCGTCTGCTACTGTGGAGTCCACGCGGCCTACTGTTTAGTATCGGCCACATAGTGTGGTTTGATTAAGTCGATTGAGACAAATCTTTTCTCATTTTTTCCGGCAAGAGGCGGCAGAAGTACAGTTCTTGTGTCGTGGATTGCAAGGACCGGTACAGGCTTTCTGTAAGATGGCCCAAATTCTTTCTTGTCAGCAATCTTCTCTCTGACCAGATCCCCGATTTTTGGGATCCAGATAGATCTTGCCGTTACTGCCATGACTTCCTCAGTGGCGGCCTGTTTCTGGAGCACGTTACTTTGTTGTGTCCTGGATTCATTTAGATCCTGTAAAACAGCCAAACGATCATGGATATCAAATGGTTTTTCATCCGCCACTGTGCCTTCACAATCAAGATCAGGTACCCACATTCTCGTCCCAAATAGGACCTCGTAAGGAGTGACACCCCCTAGAGAGTTTCTTGGCTGATTATTGATCGCACGCTGAACCCCATAAAGGTGATCGACCCATCTACCGCCCTTGCCTAATACCCTGGCTGTTAAAGATTGCTTTAAGTCCTGGTTTTTCCTCTCCACAACAGAATTTCCCTCGGGATGGTACGGAGAGGAGTACTGCAATGCTACGCCCATTCCTTCCATGGCCTCTTTGTAAACCCGAGAGCGAAACGCCGGACCACGGTCAGAATGTAACATGCCAACTGCGCATGTGCCGATAAAGACTCGCAAATCTTTTAGAACAGTTCGAGCGTCAGCCGAGCGCTGAGGCCAATCCCATAGAGCAGGAATCCACTGCAACCATGATATATTTCTTGGACCCATCAGATTGTAAGGGTCCGCAGTGGTCCAAATACACACATGCAAGAGGTTTGTCTGATTTCAGTAATGGTGTCTGCGCTGGGCGTGTTACGGTGGAGCCTTTTATCTGCTGACAGATGTCGCATTTCAAAACATAGTCTTTAGTCTGCTTCGTTAACCCTGGCCACCAGTAGCGCAGTTTCAATAAAGAAATAGTCGCTGTAACGCCTGTATGCGCAGAACCCAATCCCTCGTGTGCCGCTAAAATCAAGCCTAGCCTATGATCCATATTTGGTATTACTCTATCCCCCACTCCAGGAATCTGAGCATATGGAATGTTTTGTGCATCTAACTTGTAGGAGTACTTGAGTGGGAATTTTTTAGGTACTGCTGTGCTGCCTTTGCGTGAAGCATTGACAGCTACCATTATCTCGCCGTCTATTCTCGTCTTTGAACGAGTAACTGCAGCTACGGCGGCTGTGCAAACAGCCCCCTTTGCCGCTTCATCAGCCAATGAATTCCCTTCAACGTGAACGCCATCACGCTGATAACTCAGTGTATGTATCACGTGAGCCCTTGGTAGTTCGTTTCTCAACTCCACTACCTGTTCTCATAGCATTTTATGCTTAATTGTGCCACCTTTTGCATCTTTGAACCCGTTTTGTTCCCAATGATGTAGATATTCATTGTACGACTGTACACAGTAAAAGGAATCACACACAATAAGTGTGGGGAATTCGTGATCCGTATTTATAAGTGCCAGTATAAGTGCTTTGAGTTCTGCCAACTGAGCCGTGCAGTCTCCTAGAGATTGCGTTTTAGTGCAACTCGGATGGAACTTTCCATCGTGCATGCGACCTTTAACAATCGCACACACCGCGCTGTAAGCTTGCTTACTCCCTATGGCCGGTTGAGCAGAACCGTCAGTGTAAATAATGTATTCATACTGATCTAGAGGCAAAATTTCATTTGGTAGAGGATATTCTTGTTCGTATTGCAGGAATGCCTGTGTTTTCAAACTTGGATCAAATCTGTATTCAACATCCGTTGCAGTAAGAGAATTAGCCCATTGTATCCATCTTGGATGTAAGGCTTTCGCATTTGGAATGCTAGCTTTTGTAACAGCTTCTAAAGCTGGTACTGGGGTCACGACAATTATGCGCTTTCCCTGAGCCAGAGCTCTTTCTCTTGCTACAGCGGTCTGCACTGCTGTCAGGATTTTTTCTGTTGAAGTGAAACGCATCTCTGCGTTTGTGTACAGGTGTGATTTGTATGCGATTGGTACTGTTTCACCTTGATTAAAAGTTAAATAAATGTACCCGCATTGACCCGCTATTACTTGGATCACTAAGTTCTGTGCGTTTACGCGTGTCTGTAAATGTTTAGAAGCTATCATGTCTTCCTGTAGGGACGCAGGATATTTGTGTGTTCCTGTGTCCATTGTCTGACTGAAAAATCAGGTTTTATTAAGTCGTAGAAAGGTTTTACTCTTTCTGCGTAATCCAAAATGTATGTTCGACCAAAATTTAGGAATCCCAGAATTGATTGTAAATTCTTTAATGATTTTGGAGGTTGGAGCAGCGCACACTTTTCTAAAAAGTTTGCTGCTAGGCTTTTTCCCTCACTTGACAGCTCGTATCCTAAAAACAGGACACTGAGTTGGGCAATTTTTTATTTTTTTTAATTAAATTTGTAGCCCTCAGAGGCGAATCCCATAATAATGGTGCTCACCCTGGTCAAGTGCCTCTTTAAGTCATCGTCCGTCAGATAAATACCATCCACATAGGACAATGCTTCTTCATCCAAATTTTGGAGTAACTCTGTTACCCTTGCTGAAAACAACCCCGGGCTATTCTTATACCCTTGGGGGAGTCGGCAAAATTGCCGGTGGGGCCCTAACGCACTGAATGCGGTTAGATACCTGCTTTCAGGCGCTATATTTTGGCAGAAAAATCCATTTGAGATATCAAGTGTTGTTTTATATTTTTGTCACACAATGTTATTCATTAATGCGGCACTGTGTGCATTTTGAACTGCAAATGTCTTTGTGCAAGTGTTTAAATGTCTGTAATCTAAAACTAGACGATATGTGTTGTCAGGTTTGGCTACGGGGAACAAAGGATTGTTCATAGGTGAAGTGCAATTTTCTATCACCCACTGATATTCAAGTTGATCTAGAATCTCCCTGACTTGTTTCTTAGCTTCCTGCTTTATAGGGTATTGCCTTTGAGCATTTGGGGAAACTTTTAACGGGATCACATGGTGGGTTGACTCCTCATCCCAACCAGCATGATTTTTGTACAATGCTGGAGCTAGGGCAACCGCCCACTCCTGCGCATATGCATGTTTTAAATGTATGGGAACAAGGTCGGAAAAGGCTGGAAAAATTATCGTTTCTCCCCTAGGGCACTCCATGACGAATGCTGGCGGCCAGTCTTGTTCTGCTAATAGAATGTCATAACCAGATGACAGATTTTTCCAAAAGAGACCTTTAACTTTTCTGGGTTTGTCCCCCTCCATCCGGAGTGTTATCTCATGTAACTTATGTGGGACACTTACCCGAGTATCAGGTGTTTCCACCGTGATATACTCACTCAACTCCGCTGTCACCAAAATTCCTTCAGGTTCTGGCGAGCTATCGTTACTTCTGCCGCGCTGTCTAGCATCGTCAGAGCCCATTCCCCCTTCAGAAGCTGTGTCTTCAGAATTCTGGGCATGTCTGATCTTGAGACCTGCTACCTTCTTCTTTTTGAACTGAGGTTTTGATTTTTGTTTATCTTCTTTTTTAGGTGCGTAGTCCGCAGCGCGTTGTGTGTCTCTGGACTTTGTACGCTCCTCTTGTCTGTGTTCTGACAGTCCTTCCCTCTCGGAGTTTCTTGATGAACCCTGAAAGGAACGAGAGGAACGAGTATCAGTATCCTGATACCTGTCAGGTTTTTTAATATTATCCCTACTACTGAGGTTATACCTCCTTTCAGAGGGCTCCTGCTGAGGAGACCTACCTCTGGACTGAGATCTGCTGTCTTTAGACTTTTGTTGTTTTTTATTTTCCCACTTCTTTTTTGAAGAAGTAGGTGTCTGCTTTGTAGTGTCCTTTTCAGGACTGCCCACTAGTTGTGGTTTTAATGCTTTCCCACCTAGACTGTCTCTGCCTAATTCTGCATATGCAGTTTCAATAATTTGGGTAGTTCGTGTTGATGATCTACTGGACTGAACTCCCTTAGGCGTTGGCGGATCGCCACTGAAGCTGCTTCCCCCTTAATGTTAGCTAGTATTATGGCTGATACCTGTTCAAAGTTGTTTAGCAACTTCATCCCTAAGTTAAGGGCAGGCTCTGCTCCGTACTCATTTTGTATCTGTTTTAATACTTCGGGTACTACTGCTATTGACGGGATACCATGTGTTCTGGCATATATGGCAGCAAAGACTGAACCCCAAGAGGTGCAGTCCTCTACTTGTGGTGTCAGACCCATGGGCAAGCAGATTGTTAGAATTCTGTGTTTATCACTGGTGGTAGTATTCGGGAATACTGCTTCAAGCTGAGTTATTTTCTGAGCTATCCAGAATGGGATTTGTTCGCGTTTTGCTGGCATTTTGCCCATTATCGCGTGTAATGTTTGTGGAGTTATTTTATTAACTATACCTTGGACTGGAGTATCTTGTGCTGCAGCTGGTGCAGGCTGAACTGTTAAAGTCCTCATCACAAATTGTGTGAGGTTTCTGTAGATTTTAATTAAATCTCTGTGTTGTACGAGTAAGTCTGGCTGTGGCATTGTGCCAATATCAGGATGCGATGTGTATGCCGCTAATATGGGCCATGTGGCTCCTGCTCCTCCGAGTGGGCCTAATCTTGCTCTTCCATGTACGTGGGGTAGGGCGCCTTTAAACCAGTAATTATGCTCCTGGTAAGTGAGCGGAACCTCTAATTCCTCAAAAGGAGTATAGTCCGCTGGTGTTTCACCTTCTAGGTAGTAGTGAAATACATCTGTAACTGGATTTGCTGCTGGGAATGTAACCTATGAATAGAACACCTCTGTTTTATTGGATTCGTGTGCCTCAATCACGAAAATTACATTACCACCCCTGGCTCTTAAGCCATGTTCTAGAAGTTTTATGGTGACTGCCCTTCTGAAATTTGGTGCAATTTGTATTGCATCTTCAGAGTCTTCTTCTCCTAAACCAAAGAGGTCTGTTGTAACTCTCCTTGTTTCGTTTGCTTCTTCCACCATTTTTAATTGGAAGAAGGGAGGTTAAAGAATTTTTAAGATAAGGTGTAAATGCACAATTGTAGGAACTATATGTCCTTCAAGCTTGAGTAACCAACAGCCAATAAACAGTATTCTCGTACTACTCAGCTGCAGCGGATTTTGTGCCCACCCACTCCAGACGTCTCTGGGGTTTTGTGAGTAGGTTCTCTGAGAATAGCACGACTGAACTACTCAGATTCTACTGTTAAATACGTACCCAACCAACGTTGGCGGCGCCATGTCGTGTAGCTCCTATAGTACCCCTGCAGGACCTGTGCGTTTGAATAACATATACTGCGGGCTTGGTGGCAGACTGACTCCGTGCACCCCACCGTATATGTTAGCCTAGTTTTGCATTAGCTAGCTCGCAGTGCCACTAGTGTCTCCCCTTATCGGGGAGAGATTAGGTTCTGGCAACCTTAGATCATGACAACCCTGATTCCCTCAGAATCGTGGAAACAATGTACTACCTTTCGCTCAGTCACTCGTGCTCACTTATTCGGTTTGGCTCAGAGAGTTACACAGAATAAACAGTCAGGCGTTTCAATAAGTATTTATTGAACAGTTGTTATTCTAGTGTAAAATATATGTGCTGCGGTAACCAGCAGACAATAGCAGAGATATATTATCAGCAGTACGATAAAAGCAAAGGGATAGAACAGTTCTACCATATTGCGATAATCATGAATACACACATGAATATAAAAGCATTATGCAAGTGCGCATACTCCTACGATGCCTAACTAGATGTACCTGAGTGTACCTAGCATATGTGTAGGTCTAAAAGCCTAAGAGCCAAGAATCCTTCTAGGATGTAGTCTAACCTCCATACCTAAATAGAGAGAGTGTGGGACCCCGTCCTGGTCTCGAGTTAGACACCCCGCAAGGGCTGTGTCAGACCACTGTCAGCTGGAGCGACTGCATGCAGGAGCCTCAGCGTCTCTGGTCAGTGTGTCAGCATGGAAGTCTCGGTTCCCTCTGTCTTACTGGGGCAAGATGTGGTGTATTTATACCCTAAAGAGTCTCGGTCCTCAGTATGGTTTGTATTGGACATGAGGAAGACGTCAGGGGTGAACTTTGTACATACATATTATGCACGTGGTGTATTCCTAGAAAGCCATGCATAATTAATGAGTACAGTGAGGGCCTGTGTTTGGGAAAAACCCTGCTGTATTCAAAACCACAGGATAGATAACGTTCAGCCCTCAGAGCTCGTTGTGTACTAGCTGGGACCAATGTAGGTGAAAGATCATGCCTATATAAGGACCCATGACTATAATAGGACATGTACAGTTATGACCATAATTGGGCATATGCGGCTATGACCATAATAGGGCAAGTACGAATATGACCATATTAGGGTAAATATGAATACGTCCATTTTAGGGCATGTACGAACGGGTCTACATTAGGGCCTCTATGCGGGATATAACAGCCCAATTTCTCCCATTTTAGAAATACATCGGGCCAAGGATTGGGAGCAGCCCTTTATGGTGCGGAGTTGTGGGGGCTGGAGCATCTTAATCAGCTAGAGGTCACGGAAAATAAATTTTTAATATTGATTCTTAATCTTCCAGTGATTACGCCTTTATTACCCCTACGCCTTGATCTCAGACTATGGTCTGTTACCCACTTTGCTGTCCTCAAGGTGCTCATGTTTTGGATAAGACTCTGGACTAGTAATACCCAGATTCCAGTAAAGGACGCTGTGGAAGAACTATTAACCCTTCAAAGACAGTCAGAGCATTTGGTTTGGTTTGAAAAGGTTGAGTGGTTTTTTAAATTGGGTCTGGGGACCATGTGAGATGATCCACAGTTAATTAAAAAAAAATGGTTCCCCAGATCAAAAAAAGACACTGGAATGTTATTGATTCTTCTTCCACTGATACTAGGTCACCTGGCACTTTAACCACCAGATTCTTAAATGTAAAAAGTTGTTTTAAGTTTGATTTTTACATGGATGATGTTGAACCTGTCTCAAAAAAACCTTCACAGGCACGAGCACTTTACATACACTTTAGGATTGGGGTTCTCCCACTGAATGTCATGAAAAGTAGTTGGGCGAACGCTACTGTAACTCTTTTGTGTCCATCCTGCAGTATTATCCCAGAAACTATTGAACACTTTGGGGTCGATTCCGATTCGGGCCGGAAAAAGCACCGACCGACTCGGATCCGGAAATAATACCGACCGACACGTACCCGTGGTGCACGACACGCCAAGTACGATGCAAGGCGCGAAAAATCCGACCGACACGTACCTAAACCAAGTCGACCGACCGAGCCGCACGGAAAACAGCAATCTGGCCGGAAAAACACGCGAATCCAACCGACCGACACGCACCCGGAACAAATCCGACCGAAACGTACACGCGAACTCCAAACCGCAAAGTACGATGCAAGGCGCGAAAACCACGAGCGAGTCGGACGGAGGACAAGCCGTACGACCGACACGCATACAAAACCGAGCCGAAGCAACACAAAACACCGCGACCGACGCGTACGCAGCATAGAAAACTGCACAAACACAGCGTGAACGAAACGGAGAACACCGTACGAGACTAATGCAGGGTCCGACTCGGTCACAAGAACGTTTCCAACATACACAAACAGCACAAAGGAAAAATCACCCAAAAAAAGGCCAAACAAGCAATTACCAAGCCAATAAATACTGGGGGGTGGGGACAGAGAACAAAGACACACCCACAACTCCACCTATATAAAGGACACAAATCACAACCATGAGCCTTTGCAAATGCCATTCCACTGCCAGCACCCAAGAGAAAGCAACCACACACCCACAGCTCATCCCTCACACAAGCCACACACCATCAGCACACCAACAAATACCTACCTCACATACACCCAGCAAAACACACACTCACACACCCTCACCTGCACACCAACACACACATCACTCACCATCACCACCCATCACCATGCCCCCCAAGAAGAATCCCAAGTTCCTAGATAGTGAATTGGAAGTCATGGTAGACGAGATCCTCAGGGTGGAGCCACAGCTGTTTGGCACACTGGTCCAACAGACCCCCATGTCACAGAAAACCAAGATGTGGGAGAGGATCATCAACAGGGTGAACGCACAATCACCATGTCGGCGCACAAAGAGCGACATCCAGAACAGGTGGTATGACGTGCGCAGGAGGGTACGGGACATGCTGAAGAAAAACTACATCAACAGCCAATACACCGGCAGTGGCCCTCCTGCCAAGCCAATATACCTCAGGCCCTGGGAGGAGAAGGTGCGGGCCATCCTTCCGCCAGTGAGCGTATATGGACTAGAGGACATCCCAGAGCCTGGTGAGTACACAACAAATGTACACAATATACTGCCACAAAACACACACATCACTGTCAAGGGAGAGTCAAACCATGCACTCATAGCAATTACACAGCAACCAGAACAGAATGATCCCAAAATGTGTATGTCAGTCAGATAAACACAACACATGCCATCAAAAAAGTCACATCCAACTGTGCCAACACATGTACAAACACAACTACAACTACAGCTAGGCAGTGGCACAAATAGAACTAACAAACACATCCAGACATGTAGCCACCACAACAACACCAACACACAGTGAAGACCACTCAAAGGAAGGAATTCTGTGTATGCTGGCCAAGTCAGTGTAGCCAATAGCATCATGGGAGTCGCAGTCACACATATTGCCCCCCACAACTGTCCCATCAACACCACCATGAACCATGCTCACATCACAGGAAGTGGAGAAGGACTCACAAGATGGCTGACACTGGCTACTGCTGTGGGGAGCACAAGGCCCTGCTGGCAACTGTGCACCAACAAACAGCAGGACACCACTGACTGACATCCTGAGAAACAACTTACACTCCCTGCAATGCAAGCACGTTCCATGGTGGGATATCTGGCTAGCTGGGTGGGAAGGAGGACTTGCAGCACTGTCCATAGTCACAAGCACCTCCCCTCACACCCCCCAACACAAACTCCACAGAACCCACCTGGTAGAATGCAATGCCCCCATCCTAACACAAGATCCCACAAAGAACCACCACCCTGGGTTATGTTGTGTGAAGCACAGGGACACTCTTGGGACCTCTAGCCAAACAACTGCCAGGACAACACTCCCAGCCATCCTGTCAGCACAGCCAGCCCACCCCACAGGGAAGCAGAGTCAAAAGGAAGGAAGCATGGGCATGCTGGGAAGGGGGGAGGAGGCAATAGCATGATGGGAGTCGTAGTCACAGCTCTACATCCCCCACCACATGGCCCAGCAAGCTCACACTCACGCATGCACATCCCACAGAGAGTGGAAAGGCCCATCAAAGATGTCTGACACTGTTGCTGTGTCGTGGGGAGCACAAGGGCATGCTGGGTACTGCACACCAACCAACAGCAGGACACCACTGTCAGCCATCTTGCCATTGCTCTCACACCCACACACACTGAACTCCCCACAAAAGCAAGTAAGTATGGGAATGCTGGGAAGTGGGGTGGAGGCAATAGCATGATGGGAGTCGTAGTCACAGACATAGCTCACCCCCACAACTGTCCCATCAACACCACCCTGAACCATGCTCACATCACAGGAAGTGGAGAAGGACTCACAAGATGGCTGACACTGGCTACTGCTGTGGGGAGCACAAGGCCCTGCTGGCAACTGTGCACCAACAAACAGCAGGACACCACTGAATGACATCCTGAGAGACAACTTACACTCCCTGCAATGCAAGCACGTTCCATGGTGGGATATCTGGCTAGCTGGGTGGGAAGGGGGACTTGCAGCACTGACCATAGTCACAAGCACCTCCCCTCACACCCCCCCAACACAAACTCCACAGAACCCACCTGGTAGAATGCAATGCCCCCATCCTAACACAAGATCCCACAAAGAACCACCACCCTGGGTTATGTTGTGTGAAGCACAGGGACACTCTTGGGACCTCTAGCCAAACAACTGCCAGGACAACACTCCCAGCCATCCTGTCAGCACAGCCAGCCCACCCCACAGGGAAGCAGAGTCAAAGGAAGGAAGCATGGGCATGCTGGGAAGGGGGAGGAGGCAATTGCATGATGGGAGTCGTAGTCACAGCTCTACATCCCCCACCACATGGCCCAGCAAGCTCACACTCACGCATGCACATCCCACAGAGAGTGGAAAGGCCCATCAAAGATGTCTGACACTGTTGCTGTGTCGTGGGGAGCACAAGGGCATGCTGGGTTCTGCACACCAACCAACAGCAGGACACCACTGTCAGCCATCTTGCCATTGCTCTCACACCCACACACACTGAACTCCCCACAAAAGCAAGTAAGTATGGGAATGCTGGGAAGTGGGGTGGAGGCAATAGCATGATGGGAGTCGTAGTCACAGACATAGCTCACCCCCACAACTGTCCCATCAACACCACCCTGAACCATGCTCACATCACAGGAAGTGGAGAAGGACTCACAAGATGGCTGACACTGGCTACTGCTGTGGGGAGCACAAGGCCCTGCCGGCAACTGTGCACCAACAAACAGCAGGACACCACTGAATGACATCCTGAGAGACAACTTACACTCCCTGCAATGCAAGCACGTTCCATGGTGGGATATCTGGCTAGCTGGGTGGGAAGGGGGACTTGCAGCACTGACCATAGTCACAAGCACCTCCCCTCACACACCCCCAACAGAAACTCCACAGAACCCACCTGGTAGAATGCAATGCCCCCCATCCTAACACAAGATCCCACAAAGAACCACCACCTTGGGTTATGTTGTGTGAAGCACAGGGACACTCTTGGGACTTTTAGCCAAACAACTGCCAGGACAACACTCCCAGCCATCCTGTCAGCACAGCCAGCCCACCCCACAGGGAAGCAGAGTCAAAAGGAAGGAAGCATGGGCATGCTGGGAAGGGGGTGGAGGCAATAGCATGATGGGAGTCGTAGTCACTGATATTGGTCACCCCCACAACTGTCCCATCAACACCACCCTGAACCATGCTCACATCACAGGAAGTGGAGAAGGACTCACAAGATGGCTGACACTGGCTACTGCTGTGGGGAGCACAAGGCCCTGCTGGCAAATGTGCACCAACAAACAGCAGGACACCACTGAGTGACATCCTGAGAGACAACTTACACTCCCTGCAACGCAAGCACGTTCCATGGTGGGATAACTGACTGGCTGGGTGGGTGGGAAGGAGGGCCGGCTGTCAACCAAACACAACCAATGCAGACCATGTTCACACCCCAGAAAATACATAGAAATGCCCAAATAATGCAGGACAATGTGCCACACCAATATCAACCCCTGACTGTGACGACTTAGGACAATGCAATGTACAGGCCCGCACCCAGAGGCACAGTCACAACTGTCAGGTGTGTCAACCATTGATGCCTGCAGAAACATAACATACATTGTTTGTGTCTCCCAAAAACAGGTGATGATGGGGACACAGCAGCAGACGCTGAGGAGTCCCAGTCCCAGGCTCAAGAGGATGCCGAGCTCACTGGCGTCGTACAGCCTCTGTCCTCCTCGGACGATGAAGAACAACCTGGCACATCCGGTGTAAGTCAACATGCAGCCCAGCAGGACCACCAGCTGCAGCACCAGCAGGACCACCAGCTGCACCCCCTGCACCCACCCCTCCAACGACTGTCACCACGAATACCATCCCTGCCGACATGGACAGAACAAGGAGCAACACCAGCACAGGGACCCTGGACCAACCTGGGGCCATGGACACCACCACCACCACCAACCCCCAAGGTGGACCAGGGTTATCTGTGCGTGCCACTGCACACACTGCACATGTCAGCAGGGGTGGTGGGAGGGGTGGGAGACAGAGGTCGCTGCTTGCAGACGTTGCTGGTGTGCATGATGACCCACAACTGGTACGCATAGCTGATGCGTACCAGTCCAGCACCGGAGACCTCAGCCAGGTAGTGGGGCTCCTCAGAGACATGAAACAGCAGCAGGCTGCCCATCATGCCCGCTTGGACTCCCACATGTCCCACGTGGAGTCACACATGTCCCGTGTGGACTCACACATGTCCCGCGTGGAGTCCAAGTGGGATGCACTGCATGAGATGACGGCGGTGCACAGGGACATTTTACAATGCCTCCGCCAGATGAACAGCAACCAGTCCACACCTCCCTGTGTGCCAACAACATCTGGTGCCGAACAAACTGCAACTGCCACAGGGAGGGAGGAGGACTCTGGCGGAGAGTCCCCTGCACCGCAGCAGCCTGTACTTGAGGGCCCCTCCCCAAGAAGAGGGGTCGTCCGAGGAGGGAAAAGTGAGAGGCCGATGGCCAAGCACAACTCCCAGGAAGCCTGAACTTGTTCTGGATGTTCGCCTTTGTGCACAGACTGTTCACCCTGTTGACGGCAACACTACTCCCACACATTGCATGGGGAGTACAAGTTGGACCAATGTGTCAGACAACTGTGGCCCCGATACTGGGGATCCTGTCTACCAGGACTTTCAATTCACCTAGGAACTTGGGATTGCAAGATTTATGTACAGCACTACCCATCCTATGCACTATTAACACAAATGTATCACAATAAACACACTAATACACCATACTTGCCTCTGTCGTGATTCCAACGTGGGTGCTGTTATGGGGATGATGAACTGCAAAATTACACTGTGTATGCGAACTGCAACAGCAAGGACAACACAGGCATGTGAATACAGGCAACGTGACACACATGAGGGAGACACACCACCAGGGCTACACAACACATACACACCTAGGCCATCTGACTCATTGCCTACACTGATGTTGCCAGGAAAGACGGTGCAATGCACAGACACCAAACCCATTCCCAGTTGTAGTCAAGTAGCCCACAGGTGCAGTAAGCAAATGGCAGTCAAATGTGTGACCACAGACAACGCACATCACAAAGTGAAGCACAGGTTTATTACACAGTTGCAACATGCCGTAACCACTACAGATGCAAGGTAATCCCACCTGGCAGCGGGCACACAGTCAACAACTGTAGACGGAAGGAAGTCCATGGGTGTGGCGCACATCACCTGTAGGGACACAACAGCTACCAGCCTGGATGTGTAATCACGTCGTCGGTGGACACAGTTGACCAAACGAATCTGAAAGTACCCTGTGAAGGACAGAAATGACACACAGTCAAAAGCAATGGAGTACAGGACAGAACAGCAAAACTCATGCACAATACATGTTACAAGATACCCACCCAGAACCAAGTTAGCATGTCAACACTGTTGGGGAGTACAGCCCACCTGTTACCACACATCGCAACACACATCCAGTCAAGTAGCCCATGGACACACTCCAACAGCACCAGAGCACCACCCACACATCATGCCAACTCACATCATTGACATGACACCTCAGGATACTCACATTCAGCTAAAGAAGTTGGTGATGAGCTGTGTGCGGACATCACCATCATCATCATCATCATCATCATCATCATCGTCACTGGCATCGTGGTCCAGGCCAGGATCCTCCACAGGTGGCGGATGTTGGTCATTGTCATCCTGGATGAGAGGCAACTCCTTCCGCACTGCCAGGTTGTGGAGCATGCAGCAGACGATGATAATCTTGCACACTTTCGCAGGGGCATATGGGAGGGACCCTCCGGTCTTGTCCAGTCAGCGGAAGCGGCTCTTCAGGAGACCAAAGGTCCGCTCAATCACTCTCCTGGTCCGACCATGTGCCTCATTGTAGCGCATCTGGGCTGGTGTCACAGGGTTCCTGAGGGGTGTCAGCAACCACAGCATGTTGGGGTATCCCGAGTCACCTACGGACAGACAAGTGCACATTAGCTGACTTGGAAAAGTGGGCGGAATACTACAGATCAGATCACACACAATGGCACAAAGTCAGTACACACCGACAAGCCAGGCACGCTGGTTCTGCATCTGTGCCATCATCCTGGGGATGCAACTACTCCTCATCACAAAGGCATCGTGTGCTGAACCAGGGAAACGGGCACACACGTGTGTGATGGTCATGTCTGCAAGACACACCACCAGTGCATTGACCGAGTGGTAGTGCTTGCGGTTCCTGTAGGCCTGCTCCTGGGCCTGTGGTGGTACCAAAGCCACATGTGTCCCATCAATGGAGCCAATGACATGCGGCATCCTCCCCAGGGCATAAAAGTCACTCTTCACGTCAGTGAGTCGTTGCAGTCTAGGGAAATAGATGTACCGGTTCAGGAAGAGCAACATTGCCGCCAAAACATCGCGGAGCACACGGCTCAACATGGTCTGTGACATCCCACCAGCAGTCGCCACAGTATGTTGGAAGGTACCAGTGGCAAAGAAGTGTAGGGCTGCCATCACCTTCACCTTGGGGGTCAGCGCTGTAGGATACGGCCGGCCAGGCTGCAAATGTGGGGACAACTGCACTGCCAAATCCTCAATCAGCTGCCTGGTGAAGCAGTACCGTCGGATGCTGTCCCGTTCCACCATCGTTGCCAGGTCTGGGAATGGTCGATGGACAGCAGGAGCCCTGCAGTGCAGAGGAGAAGTAAGCAAGATTGTCAGTCACCCCACATATGCGGCATTGAACACACTCAAGATCCCAACATACATCATTATGAGGCACAACTACATGAAGTGTGCAGTACCGGAAGGACATGTATGGTACATACATGGCCAACATCTGTCAACACGGTCCAACAGGTGGCATCAATTAGTCCCAGGTTGGCCCATTGGATATCATGAGGCCGTGTCACAGTTCCCATCTCCTGCTGCCGTGTCACAATAACCCCCCACAGTGACATGTGAGGACAGATGTGCCCCAGGCACCACAGCTCAACGACAGGTACATTCCCAGGTACCCTGTAATGCCACATGGACACTGGCATTACATGGAGTATCATGTATACACCACAGCAAAACAACCATGACCCCCACAGGTAGTGGCCCCACTTGCCACGGCAGGACAGACATGGACGTCTGTGACACACACACGCACAACATCAGAGTCCATGCACACACAACGTGGATGTGGAGACTGTCTCCCATTGTGCACATGAAATCAGAGACATTGTAAACACTACATGCACAAAGACTGTGGAGGACCATCACTATTGTGCCACTGGGACACCCTGGCTCAAACATACCGTCCCACATGGGACTCACGGGGTATGTGACATGACATACACATACACCACCGTGAAATGTGACCATGGCACATGCACAGATATGAACAGTTGCACATCACAGTGGTCATGTACACGTAACACCCAGGATCCTGTCCCCATGAACACATACACAGCCTGGGGGTGGCTGCCCACAGGTGACACCCACAGGACAACATGTACACCAACATACACACAATAGGAAATGCAGCCTTACATGCCTTATGATAAAGTTTGGACAGGCTGTCATGATGTAGGTGTGCCCCTCACTCCCTGGGAGCTATCTGTGGCTGGCATATGTCCATCTGAGACAGGCATGCTGACATATGCCAGTCACATGTACAGTGATGCGTTGTACTGCAATGGACCGATCGGTGCCTCCGGCCGGCCCATTGCATTCAATGTGTGCGGGTACGCGTTGTACCCCTGTGCCCGTTGTACTGCAATGGACCGATCGGTGCCTCCGGCCGGCCCATTGCATTCAATGTGTGCGGGTACGCGTTGTACCCCTGTGCGCGTTGTACTGCAATGGACCGATCGGTGCCTCCGGCCGGCCCATTGCATTCAATGTGTGCGGGCACGCGTTGTACCCCTGTGCGCGTTGAACTGCAATGGACCGATCGGTGCCTCCGGCCGGCCCATTGCATTCAATGTGTGCGGGTACGCGTTGTACCCCTGTGCGCGTTGTACTGCATTGGACCGATCGGTGCCTCCGGCCGGCCCATTGCATTCAATGTGTGCGGGTACGCGTTGTACCCCTGTGCGCGTTGTACTGCAATGGACCGATCGGTGCCTCCGGCCGGCCCATTGCATTCAATGTGTGCGGGTACGCGTTGTACCCCTGTGCGCGTTGTACTGCAATGGACCGATCGGTGCCTCCGGCCAGCCCATTGCATTCAATGTGTGCGGGTACGCGTTGTACCCCTGTGCGCGTTGAACTGCAATGGACCGATCGGTGCCTCCAGCCGGCCCATTGCATTCAATGTGTCCGGGTACGCGTTGTACCCCTGTGCGCGTTGAACTGCAATGGACCGATCGGTGCCTCCGGCCGGCCCATTGCATTCAATGTGTGCGGGTACGCGTTGTACCCCTGTGCGCGTTGAACTGCAATGGACCGATCGGTGCCTCCGGCCGGCCCATTGCATTCAATGTGTGCGGGTACGCGTTGTACCCCTGTGCGCGTTGAACTGCAATGGACCGATCGGTGCCTCCGGCCGGCCCATTGCATTCAATGTGTGCGGTTACGCGTTGTACCCCTGTGCGCGTTGTACCGCAATGGACCGATCGGTGCCCACCCATTGACAATGGGCTTGCCTGGCAACGGACGCGTTTTCGAATTTCGAACGAGTCGGTTGCTGTAAATTCAGTTGGTCACCCACAACAATGTTGCAAAATCATGTATGTCATGAAGTTGAAGATTTGAAGGATGCTGTGGGCGTGTTTTGGTGCTGCTATTCCATGGATTGGCCAGATTCAGAAGATGCAAACGACTTGGACCTATCACTTTGGACACAAGGGACAGTATCTGCCTCTCCAGCACATATATATTGCTGGCTGTTCCCCTGAGAGCTCACTTGCCTGCACTACATGCTCCAGGACGACATCTGCCACTGCACTGCTGCTGTCTCTGCCCCTCTGGACCCTGCAATGGCACGTACTGTGGAGAGAGCCCCAGCCTTCAGCCTTGAAGAGAACCAGGCCCTGCTGGACAGCCTACTTCCACAGTACAGCAAGCTGTGTGGGACACCAGGGGAGCAGGTGAGTGTTCTGTGCACTGCCTTTCTGAATGTGCATTTTGTGTGACTAGCAAGGCTGAAAGTCTGCACGCCACTGGCTAGCAGGCTCACTGAGTAGTTGTCACCCCCATAGTGTGTAGTGACTTGCACTGGACAGGTATGGTGCAGTGACAGTGCATTTGAACATGGTTTTACTTCCCATGCAATGATACCATGTAGTGACGTCTGGCAAACTGTCCATGGTCAGCTTTGCACTGCCTGTGTACATCATGTGCCCCTGTGATTGAGACATGTATATACAACTGTGTCATGCACGGATATGTTGCATGTGTGGTAATGGCCTTTTCACTTTGTCATCCTGACAGGTTAATGCCCATCGGAAGCAGGAAATCTGGAAGGACATCGTCCGGGCCGTCCGGTCCGTGGGGGTCTACAAGCGCCGGATCCGCAACTGCCAGAAGAGGTGGCAGGACCTTCGGGGCTGGACCCGGAGGATTGCACGAGTCCAGCTGAAGCTGTCGCCTCCTCGCAGGAGGGGCGGAACACGGACCCTGACCCCCCACATGCTCCAGATCCTGGCGGTGGTGTTTCCAGACCTGGATGGGCAGCTGAAGGCCAGACAGCAGCAAGGAGGGGGTGAGTCAAAGACTGCACTGTGAACTCTGTATTACATGCTTTGTGCCCTCCTCTAGCCTGGTTCAACTGCCACAGTGCAGCAGTCATGTTGTCCAGGAGCCATGTCCCTCTATTGTGCACTGCCCACTGCTCATCTGATACCCAGGTGTGGCCCTTACATTCAGGGAATTGTGTGACTTGGGACTGTGTCCTTGCAGTTTGCTTCACTAAAGGTGGGGGACAGCATCTGTTTCCCTAACTCTGTTGTGGGCATCATGGGTGGGTCCATTGTTCACACAACGCCTGGGTTTGGACATGTGATCTGCGTGTTGCTTTGATATGCGGTCCACTTGCTGAGCTGAGCCACCACATGTGCCTGGGGTATGTGGCACACGCCCATGCAGTGGGTGGGAACAATGTTTGGGCCCCAGGAGTGTGCAGATTACGTGTGTCACACATACATAGCCAGCTATCCACTGTCCAGGGCACATCCCTCATTCATGTGGAGCAGGACAGTCATGCCTACTCCAGGCCATGCAATGCACTCTGTACTCCCACTCCCGTGTATCAGCTGACACATTGTGCACAGTGATTTGACCCCTCAGGTGTCTGCCTCTGTGTCAGTGTGCTGTGGATTAGTTGCCAGGACTGCTGGGGTGTTTCTTGGTAGGGGCTCAGCATGCCCCTGGATATGTGACCATAGGAGACGATACTTGTGTGTCACATAGGTGTTTGATCTGCTGCCCGTGCAGACTGGGGTATGCGAATGTGAAGTTCAGGCAGCTGTTCCCCATTCACAGCAAATTGTGAGGGGCTCAGGTTCAGAGGGTAGTGTCACAGGTCTCCCATATGTCCAATAGGTGTGACCTGGACAGATGAGGGTTAAGATGATGTGTTGTGTGGGGGATGTACATGTGCACTTGTGCAGCTCCAGGACTTGCATTCCCCATGACCTACTATTGTGACACAGTGCATAGTGTTGTTGTCTGGCTGCCAAGTCATACATCACTGAGACAGTGATGTATGACTTAGCAGTCATGCCTCTGCCATGGCATGTGTCAACTTATTGGTGGTCCTGCAGGGGAGTGACATGTGCTACATGCACACCATTGTGGCGCTGGCTATCAGGACATGGGTGCATCATGGTGTCTGTCGCTGGTATGCATCACATGCATTTCCTATTTGACTCTGGGCATCCCTTTCATCCGGAAACCTGTACTGACTCAGTGGCAAGAGCTGTGATGTGTGCATGTCCACATGCCACACCATGTCCTCTGCACTGTCCAACTACTGTGTACTTGGTGCATGTGTCCACACTGGGGTGTTGCAATCCAACAGACACCAGACAGATGGGTGCAAGGCCATGTGGGATGTGAGTGCCATGCTTGGCATCAGACTGACAATTGGCTTCTCCTGTTCAGTTAGGGCACTTTTAGCAATGTACAACTAATGATGCCAGGGCTTGCTCTGTAATGTGCTGTGCTCACAGTGGTGTGTGCGTTTGGTGCAGGTGACTGATGTCTGTCTGTTTCCCCATTGTTTGCAGATACATCCACGGCCACGGAAGGGGACAGCTCCACGGACCAGGAGAAGCCAGAGAGCCAGACTGGGTCAGCAGCCGAGGAGTGGTCGGAGGGACCCAGTGGCACGGAGGGCGAGGGGAGCCACACCGAGGAGTCCTCAGCACCATCCACCTCAGCTGAGGCCCAGAGCAACTCGGAGGATGACTCCCTTGTGGAGGCGGGTGTCAGCAGCCACCACACCCCAGCTAGTGTAGCTGTCCCCGCCACCACCAGCACCACCACCGCCCTCCCATCGGCTCCCATTCCCCAGGTCCGTGGAGGCTCCCATGTTCGGGAGCGTGTCTCCTTTGGCCCAGGCACCGCACCCCCTGCCCCTGTGTCCCCTGCTGCCCTGAGTGAGGAGTCTGTGTACCTCCTTCGCCAGCTCCATGTAGGGCAGACAGCCATGCTGAGTGTCCTCCATGCGCACACCGCACTGTTGACTCAGCTGGTGTCGTTCATGGAGGGCATCTCATCGGGCATGTCTGACCTACAGAGGGGCAACAGGTCCATGGACTCCTCCCTGACGGCAGCAGTGTCCCTCCTCAGACAGTCCCTCACCCCTCCTGCCTCTGCTCCATCCACACTCCCCAGCACCTTACCCATCCCAAGCACACACACACCGGCACAGGCGCACACCAGCACACACATGTCCAGCACACAGACACACACGCCACAAACTAAACGCACACGCACGCACAGTCAGGGGACTGAAACCAGACTCACAGGGGATGGGGCCCTGGTACACACACACGCATCCACGGGCACTGCGCAGTCCTCAGTTGCCTCTCCCTCCAAAGCACCCTCCCTTGCCTCACCTGCAACCCCAAAGACCCAGCGCCTCTTCCTCAGTGACCTCGGCCTCTTCCCCTCCGATCCAGCTGCCCCAGCATCCAGTGGGAAGAGGAAGCCCCCCACACGGAGCAGAGTGCCCCTCGCCCCCGGACACCCTCCCCCAGGCGCAGACAGACTGAGGCCCCCACCCGCAAGTCCCCCGGAGTGCTAAGAGCAAGACCCCGCCGCCGCCCTGCAGCTCAAGCACCAGGTCTCCTTCCTCCATCCCTCAGGCCCCCACTCCACAGGTGCCCCCACCACACCCTGCCCCAGGTTCCCCCACCCACAGATATACCATCCCCAAGAGGCTCCGGCCTTCTCCCCCTGCCACTTGCTCTCCCGGAACCACCCCCCGCTGCGCTTGTCTGTGCCACTGATGTGGTGAGGGTGTCCTCCCCTCTGTCCAGCCCACCTTGCCTGTTCCCCATTCTCCTCCCCTGGTGGTAGGCACTGCAGTGGAGTCCACTACCACCCTGTCTGACTTGGGCACTGCAGTGGCGGACCTGTCCACTCCATCTGCAGGGTCCACTGCAGTCGTGCCGGCACCCACAACATCTGAGCCATGCCCCCAGTTGTGCCGGCACACACCATGTCAGACACCTCCACTGCAGTTGTCAGTGGCTCTCCAGCACCCACCACCCCTTCCCTGCTTCCTCCTGGTGAGCCCTGATCCTGTCCCTGCGGTGCCTGGCCTACCCCCCGGTTGCCCCTCCTAGTGGATTGTCCCTGGTTTTGTGCAGGCATGTGTAGGGTGGCATCTGCCACTGTCACCCACTTGTGACTTTGTTGATGGTCTGGCCATTGGCCTTTGTTTATGTTCTACCGGACTTCTACTTTTAATGCCACATATGCTGAATAAAGCAACTTTCTGTTCTCTAGTGCTTTTGCTTCTGATGTACATGATGTTGATGATGCTAACCATGCCCTTGCTGCAGTGATGGTGATATTTGGTCTCATGATAATGAAGTGTTACTGTGCAGGAACCCATGTGGTCCAGGGGGAATGTGTCCTATCCTGTGGTGTATCCATGTCATCCATAGCAGCATCTGAGGGTGTCATGTGTTCAGTATTTGGCAATGGGATTTCCTACTTAGATTGGCAATTTCACATCTGTGGCTTCCACCCCTGCACATCTGTTGTGCCTGCCATTGTTCAATTCGTCTACTTCCCTGACCGTGTGGCCATCTCCACTGGACATGCAGGTTTGGGCATCAATGGGGAAGGACTCATCTGTGTTGTCAGTGCAACATTGCTATACAAGTGTGTTGGATCTGTGCCGATGATTCCATTGGCACTTCCATGACCAGGCTGATGTGAGGGGAGCCCTCATTTGGTGCTAATTGTTGATTGTGTGACCAAGTGCTCAGCTGACATGGTGGGGCCCTACTGAGGCAACATATGGCACAGCTTTCCTCACACAGGAGTGGAGTCCCCTCATGGCAGTGTGTACTCCTGTGACATTGCCTGCGCCCAAGGTGTGTGTTGTATGTGCATGTCTGTGTGTTCACTTCCGTTTAGCTGTGCATGCTGTGATCCCTAGTGTTGTACCTGTTTGTGATGCTAGCTGAGTTGAGCTATGTTCCCCCAAAGTCTTCTCCCTGGGTTCTCTGTGATGTGGGTGCATGGCACATTACTGGTCATCAGGGTGTCACCCATAGGTGTGCTTGCTGTCAGGGCTGAGTTTGTGTGCAGACGCAGCTGGGTCACAGTCAGGTTTCCCCTTGGCACTTGTTGTTTGCCCCTGTCATGTGATTTCCAGTTTGTGTTATCTTCCAGTGATTGTGACACGTTGTGTGTGTGACTGCTGGCACTCCTCAGGGTCCGGGCTGCAATGTTGGTTGTTGTCTATGTGTGTTCTTTGTGGGTGACCTTGGCTTCTTCATTGGTGTGTGACTGTGGCTGTGATCCCATTGGTTGGTGTGGTATTGCCGTCATGTCCATGTACGGCGTAGTGTGCAGTGTGTCAGACATTCAGGAGTCTTGTTGAGTGTCCATGTGTGATGTGTTTCTGCACCTTGGTTCCCACCCACCACCCTGGAATAGTCATGGGTGCATGTGCAATGTCACCAGTGCATGTGTGCTTCACTGCTGCACATTGTTGGAGGTCGAGGGGTGTGGTGTTGAGTGTGTGCAGATGAGAGTTGTTGCCCGGCTAGGCCCCTGCCTCCATGTTGGCCTTGGCTCACTGGCCATGCTGTTTGATTTGTGCTTGTGTAGGTGTGATGGTAGTTAGTTGCTCAGTACACATGACTGTGGTTCACAGTGTGAACGACATTTAGCTTTGTCATCACAGTGGGATTGTAATGCAGCCCAGGGTCACCACATTGTGGGGGCCCTGGGGGTGGTGCTGTGGTGTGTCTGTGTCTTGCTGTGTCAGTTGCTGTCCCTACGTGCCTGTGTGACATGTGTGATTTGTGCTCCCTCTCATCTGACAATGCCTGCTTGCCCACATAGGGAATTTGGATCCATGAGTTACCTTTGTGTGGCACTGTATGCACATCTGTATGATTGGTATTCATGTCTCCTCATGTGTTGTGTGGTTGCCTAGGGACACTGGCACCCCCACCCTCACCTGTTGTGTATGATGTGCAGGGTGGGTCTGCCTGTTTGTGTTTGTGCATCTGCACCACTGCATTGGCATATCTTGGGGGTGCCATTGGCTGTATGTAGTTTGGTGGGTTTCCCCTGCTGTCCCTGGGACTCCTAGGTCATCGGTCAGCACAATGATCATGGTTTGTGTGTCCCATTGCTGCCATGGTATGGTATCTGTTCACCTCACATCTGCAGTCTCCACAGGGTATCTGCATGTGTGTGCCCATTGGTGCAAATATGTGGGTCTGCATTCGGATGGTCACTTCTGTCATTGTGTCATTGATGATTGTTGACGGTGTCAGCCCCCATGGGTGTTGTTTGTCTGCACATGGCCAAAGTTATGTCTTATTTGCACTGCAGGATTTGGCTCCCCCAATTTATGTTGCAATGGGACACATACACTACTTTGCCACTGATGTGTTTGTTGTTCTGTGACCAGGAATCATCCATGCAGTTTGGCAGTTGCACCTCTTACTTTGTCAACACTTACCTTTTGGTCACTGTGATGATGGGGGTTTGGACCCCATTGCCACAATGTTCAAAATGTGCTTCAGCTATGGACCCCACACTTACATTTTGGTCACTGTGATGATGGGGGTTTGGACTCCATTGCCACAATGTTCAAAATGTGCTTCAGCTATGGACCCCACACTTACCTTTTGGTCACTGTGATGATGGGGGTTTGGACCCCATTCCAACAATGTTCAAAATGTGCTTCAGCTATGGACCCCACACTTACCTTTTGGTCACTGTGATGATGGGGGTTTGGACCCCATTGCCACAATGTTCAAAATGTGCTGCAGCTATGGACCCCACACTTACCTTTTGGTCACTGTGATGATGGGGGTTTGGACCCCATTGCCACAATGTTCAAAATGTGCTGCAGCTATGGACCCCACACTTACCTTTTGGTCACTGTGATGATTGGGGTTTGGACCCCATTGCCACAATGTTCAAAATGTGCTGCAGCTATGGACCCCACACTTACCTTTTGGTCACTGTGATGATGGGGATTTGGACCCCATTGCCACAATGTTCAAAATGTGCTGCAGCTATGGACCCCACACTTACCTTTTGGTCACTGTGATGATGGGGGTTTGGACCCCATTGCCACATTGTTCAAAGTGTGCTTCAGCTATGAACCCCACACTTACATTTTGGTCACTGTGATGATGGGGGTTTGGACCACATTGCCACAATGGTCATGGCCTGCTTGCATTGTGGGTGCCACACACATATATGTGTGGCACATGTGCTAGGGGGTCACATTGTATGTTCAAAGTGATGTTCGGTGTTGTAGGCATTTGACACAGTCTACACACGCTTGTCATGGTGTTGGGGGATGTCTTCTTCTTGCATTCCCTAGGTTGTGGTGTGCTGGTTGTGTCATGCATTGTCCATCCTATGAGTGGGGGTGGTAGTGGTGGTAGGCATCCTGCCCCCCTGGCTAAGGGTGGTAGTAGTGGTAGGCATCCAGCCCACCCTGGGTGAGGGTGGTAGTAGTGGTAGGCATCCAGCCCCCCTGGCTAAGGGTGGTGGTAGGCATCCAGCCCCCCTGGCTAAGGGTGGTGGTAGGCATCCAGCCCCCCCTGGGTGAGGGTGGTAGTAGTGGTAGGCATCCAGCCCCCCCTGGCTAAGGGTGGTAGTAGTGGTAGGCATCCTGCCCCCCTGGGTGAGGGTGGTAGTAGTGGTAGGCATCCTGCCCCCTGGGTGAGGGTGGTAGTGGTGGTAGGCATCCTTCCCCCCTGGCTAAGGGTGGTAGTAGTGGTAGGCATCCAGCCCACCCTGGGTGAGGGTGGTAGTAGTGGTAGGCATCCAGCCCCCCCTGGGTGAGGGTGGTAGTGGTGGTAGGCATCCTGCCCCCCTGGCTAAGGGTGGTGGTAGGCATCCAGCCCCCCTGGGTGAGGGTGGTAGTAGTGGTAGGCATCCAGCCCCCCTGGCTAAGGGTGGTAGTAGTGGTAGGCATCCTGCCCCCCTGGGTGAGGGTGGTAGTAGTGGTAGGCATCCAGCCCACCCTGGGTGAGGGTGGTAGTAGTGGTAGGCATCCTGCCCCCCTGGGTGAGGGTGGTAGTGGTGGTAGGCATCCTGCCCCCCTGGCTAAGGGTGGTAGTAGTGGTAGGCATCCAGCCCACCCTGGGTGAGGGTGGTAGTAGTGGTAGGCATCCAGCCCCCCTGGGTGAGGGTGGTAGTGGTGGTAGGCATCCTGCCCCCCTGGCTAAGGGTGGTGGTAGGCATCCAGCCCCCCTGGGTGAGGGTGGTAGTAGTGGTAGGCATCCAGCCCCCCTGGCTAAGGGTGGTAGTAGTGGTAGGCATCCTGCCCCCCTGGGTGAGGGTGGTAGTAGTGGTAGGCATCCAGCCCACCCTGGGTGAGGGTGGTAGTAGTGGTAGGCATCCAGCCCCCTGGCTAAGGGTGGTGGTAGGCATCCAGCCCCCCCTAGCTAAGGGTGGTGGTAGGCATCCAGCCCACCCTGGGTGAGGGTGGTAGTAGTGGTAGGCATCCAGCCCCCCTGGCTAAGGGTGGTGGTAGGCATCCAGCCCCCTGGGTGAGGGTGGTAGTAGTGGTAGGCATCCAGCCCCCCTGGCTAAGGGTGGTAGTAGTGGTAGGCATCCTGCCCCCCCTGGGTGAGGGTGGTAGTAATGGTAGGCATCCTGCCCCCCCAGGGTGAGGGTGGTAGTGGTGGTAGGCATCCTGCCCCCCCTGGCTAAGGGTGGTAGTAGTGGTAGGCATCCAGCCCACCCTGGGTGAGGGTGGTAGTAGTGGTAGGCATCCTGCCCCCCCTTGCTAAGGGTGGTGGTAGGCATCCAGCCCCCCCTGGGTGAGGGTGGTAGTAGTGGTAGGCATCCAGCCCCCCTGGCTAAGGGTGGTAGTAGTGGTAGGCATCCTGCCCCCCTGGGTGAGGGTGGTAGTAGTGGTAGGCATCCTGCCCCCCTGGGTGAGGGTGGTAGTAGTGGTAGGCATCCTGCCCCCCTGGGTGAGGGTGGTAGTAGTGGTAGGCATCCTGCCCCCTGGGTGAGGGTGGTAGTGGTGGTAGGCATCCTGCCCCCCTGGGTGAGGGTGGTAGTAGTGGTAGGCATCCTGCCCCCCTGGGTGAGGGTGGTAGTGGTGGTAGGCATCCTGCCCCCCTGGCTAAGGGTGGTGGTAGGCATCCAGCCCCCCTGGGTGAGGGTGGTAGTAGTGGTAGGCATCCAGCCCCCCTGGCTAAGGGTGGTAGTAGTGGTAGGCATCCTGCCCCCCTGGGTGAGGGTGGTAGTAGTGGTAGGCATCCTGCCCCCCTGGGTGAGGGTGGTAGTGGTGGTAGGCATCCTGCCCCCCTGGGTGAGGGTGGTAGTAGTGGTAGGCATCCTGCCCCCCCTGGGTGAGGGTGGTAGTAGTGGTAGGCATCCTGCCCCCCTGGGTGAGGGTGGTAGTGGTGGTAGGCATCCTGCCCCCCCTGGCTAAGGGTGGTAGTAGTGGTAGGCATCCTGCCCCCCTGGGTGAGGGTGGTAGTAGTGGTAGGCATCCTGCCCCCTGGGTGAGGGTGGTAGTGGTGGTAGGCATCCTGCCCCCCTGGCTAAGGGTGGTAGTAGTGGTAGGCATCCTGCCCCCCTGGGTGAGGGTGGTGGTGCGCATTCAGGCCCCTGTGTGCATATGTGGCATTGGTGATGGGCATCCCGCCCCTGTGGTGCTGCTGTTGCTGGTGTAAGTATATTCTGCATCCCTCTGTGTGTGTGTGATGTGTCGTTTACGTGTTGTATGTGTTTTGTGGTTGGTGTCTGGCTTACCTTCTGCGCCGTACGCGTCCGTGCCTGTTCCGGTAGTAGATGTAGAATATTGGTATGATCGGGACGAAGGGATTCACGGTTGGTTCGTGTCGTTCGTCCTTCTCGTTGCTTCGCGTCGTCCTCGTCGCTTCGCCTCGTCCTCGTCGCTTCGCGTCGTCCTCGTCGCTGCCATGTTCGTCTCGGAGCCGTGGATCGTGTTGTGGCGCGAATCGGAGCTTATGTGCGCCTCTCCCGGATGCTTTGACGTGCTGTGCGTAGCGACGGGTTCGGCGCGTACGGAAAGCGCATCGTACTTGTCCGGCCGGACGGGGCTGCATTTTTCCTTCCGTGCGACTCGATTCGGCGTTTCCGGATTCGCCTCAGTCGGGGAACAGGACCTGGTTTGGGTGAGTACGGCTCGGCCGGATTCTTTGCTGTTGTGCGCATCGTACTTACTCGTTCGGTGTGCTGTACGGATCGGTCGGGAAACAGGCATTCGCATGGCTTTTTTCCCGACTGAATGGTGTTGGGTACGCCTCCGACCGAGATCGGAATCGGCCCCTTTGTCTTCTTCTGTCCTGCCTACGCTGTCCTGAGAAAAACATGGATTATCCCGGCATGTCGGTTGCTGTTGTTCTCACGTCCCTCAGACGCTCTACGTGTATTTAGATCAGATACGACAAGGTGGCTTGTCTTTACACTGTCCAGATATCTGCTCCATGCCTGGTGGCAGAGGTCCAAATTGGTAAAATAACTTAGTGGAGCAGGACTCTGGAACCTATAGGGAAAGTATGCACTGAGGTTAGACAGGGATTGCAGTGTAAAATGACGGCCATGACTTGATTTGTCAATGCTGATGCAGTTTTTAATGTTCACTCTAGGTTTTAAAGCAATTTTAAAAGCTATCAATTTTAGGTATGATCCTATAACACCACTCTTGAATGATGCACAGGACTATGAAGTTGTTGTCACTCTTTTATGTTTTTATCATTATTTAATTATTGTATGTCATGTGTTTTTATGTATGTGTATGAGCATGTTATTGATCGAATAAACTTGACTGACTATTGTGCAGTGATTTCACTGATTTGGAACTTCAAAAATGGGATGCTGGTTCTGAGGGGACTGTAGTAGCTCCTACCAAAACTGAAGAATCAAAATGGAACTGTGTTGGTAAACATGCAAGATTATTTACTGGTGAAAGAAGAAGGAATCGGTTGTGACCTAAGAAATTGAATGATTATTTTTGTGGTTGATTTTATCGGGCTTATTAAAATGTTAGTGATGTGTGTGTATATATATCATTGTGTTCCAATGTTGTGTACTTGTCTTATTCTCTTTGTTTTGTTTTGAGAAAGGGGGGTGTTATGTCTAACTGGATTGTTTGTAAATACTTCTGGCATGATTCTAGAGCCCTAGAACTCTGGCAAGAGGTCAGTTGGCCGGCGTTTGCCAGAAGTCTGATACTGTACATCTGAGCTCCAATAAATCTGCTTTCTTCGATAAAAAAGGACTGTGCTTTTTTGGAAAATTCTCAAACCCATCGGAAATGGGAAGATCATTTTAATACTTCATATCCAGTTACCTTAAAAACACCTAATAATGCAAGCAAAAAAAGAAACCTACTTTTGAATGCCTTCCCTTTGTGAATTGACTATTTGTGTTACAGCTCCTGAAACTTGCAAGACCAACATAGGAGATTTTTGAATAGTTTCACATTAAATGTACATATTTTGCACAGAGTAACAGGCAGATTGCCTTTGCCCAAAATGTCTGAAGGGCCAATATCTGGATACAATTCATTGATAACTTCAGATGTTGATAACAGCATTGAATAGGAAGAGGCAGTGAATGATAGTTCTGAGGGGGCTGATGGAGTTGAAATCCATTGTTTTTGTTGATTGCAATGCTAACGGATCTCCAGGTTATATTGTACCACTTTTTAGAAACTCTGTCTTGGCACATAGAGGGCTTAGTGGATTTTCTTTTGCTTTGTATCCTTTTGTGAATTTACCTTAAAATATTGGTAAACAAATTTGGGGAAAACAAAGGCCCATCCTTTTTTGTTTTTTTTGCTGTTTAATAGAGCAATCTCGGACCGAAGGTTTTACAGTGCTTTACATAAACACCATTTACATTACACAAGGACACATTAATTTTTGTTTTTTAGATACAGGGATATACCCAGATTTGCATGTTGTTGCGCTGACGCTGAGACTTGAACCTGGTTCCCCGGTTAGAAAGATGGCACCTGTGGCTTTAACGCATATCCTCTCACCAAATAATAGCAACTGTGCAGTATATCCAGCGAGGGCAAAAATGTAACGGCAATACAAATAAAAATTGACATTTTTCTTAACTTTTTCCAACATATGCATTTGTTTTTTTGGCATAGAATTCTTTTTTTCAGAGTGAGTCTAAGTAGGTGATGCATGTGAGGAAGCAGGGTCCTGGTGGCTCCACACTGGTCTCTTTGTCTGTACAATGGGTGTTCACGACAGATGTAAACCCTTCAAATTAACCAACATTCATGCTCTGGAGTTAGTCATGTAGTGCTACTGTAAGTGCCAGAGAAAAATGATCAAAAATCAAAACAGAGCAGACTGAGCCAGAAGCTGCGATTAATGACAGTGAAGAGGCTGGTGTCCAGCTACATTTGATTGAGAACAAAAACTGAGCAGTAGCCGCTGCTACTGAGCGCGGGGGTGTGGGTAGCGGAGGGGGAGAATACAAAAGAAACGAACTTACCTGGGTGCCGCTGAGTGCCGCCGCCTCTCCTCCGTCATCTTCTGGCAGCAACAGGAAGCACACAGCTTCCCAGAATCCCCTGTCCAATCACAACGCTGCCTTACAGCAGCATTATGATTGGTCTGAGCGCTGTGGTTCGGTGATCAGACAGGGGCTTGGAGGCTGGGCATGTTCCCCACCAGGCTGTGTAATACAGCCTGGTGCGGAAGATGCAAAGTGCGCATGACAGTTTGGCCGGCCCAAGGATAAGCATTCATGCGCACTTAGGGAGTGTGCTTAACACTCCTTCCCCTGCCCCCTACACAGGCCAGTCCAGCCCCACCCACCCCGTCCCTCACCAAAGCAGGAAGGAAAACAAAAATGATAATAATGTTAGTTATTATCATTTTCGTTTTCCTTTTTACACTGCGACGTTCCTCCACCTTAGCGGAGTAGCCTCCACTGAAACTGAGTGTGCCCTGATTCAGGAGTGAGGATCTTTCATCTCACCGCATGTGTCTGCACACTTGGTAGAAGCTCTAACCCCAAGTGGGTGTCCTCACCGCATATACTTCCGCAGCTAGCGAGACAGAGGAAAGTGACAATAGTCACCTCAAAAGACATACAGACATTTCAGGCCTAAGTAAGTGAGTAACTGTGAGAGATAATGAATCTTCATAATACAACTGTATGGTATTCTGGGAGAGTTTCTTTTAATGTTGGGGTTTATGGTTCCGTGAAGTGTAGCAGATGAAATTGTAGAATTGAATTAATGTGTGAGACTAGCTTCTGAGCGTGATGGGAAATTGGGGTGCGCCAATATCTATAATTTGCTTGCGTAATTAAATAAAATGCAAAACTAGTATTTGGTGCTATGTTTTAAGGTGACATGCTCCATTGCTAAAATAAATAGTGCAAAAAATACAAGCACCACGAACAACAACCACTCACGTTCTGGTCGTTACAGTAATTCCTGTGCATTATAGCTAAACTTTTGCTGTGAATGGCACTCAATTACACAATTTGGCATAATAGCGTAATTTTGGGAATTTCAAGTAACAAGTCTTATACGAAGTTTTATTTTAAGTCCCTACCACTATATTTTTCTAGCAGAGGGTATTGCAGTACCAGTGGGTGGCCTTGTGTGGTTCTGGATTGCTACTGTTTTTATCTTTTTTTTTGTGGTAACTTACACTGAGAGTTTGTGAAGACCGAAAAGTAGTAAACGTATTCACAAATGTAAACTTACTCAAAAGTGTAAGATACCTTTGTGAATCAGGCCCAAAGTGCCCACGAGGATGCAAAAAACTCCAGCCCCAACACTGAAAGCAACACTGGTGCAGCACCGGTACATCTTTGCATGGCCACACAGTCCTCCTACACAGAAGCAACTGAATTAGTCAAAGAATGCATTTCACTGCAATTCTAGAATAAACAGTCAGGAACATACCAATGCAGTGGTTTAAAGGTAAAACCACAACACACCACCCTTTTCCAAAGCATAGCAAAAATAGACAAATAAAACAACAACCCATACATACAATAAAACATCCTAAATATTTACAGACACAATGTCAACATTTGACTGGAAGGCTGATGTGCCTCTTGTGAGGCTCAGAAACTAAACCATCATCCACACCATGCAAATCTGGTTCATACACACTGTTGTTCCCATCATGCTGACCAACATTTCTTTCACAGGTTACACTCTCACTAATATGCTCTTTAACCTTGTCTTCAGGTCCTTCCCCTGCATTTTCCAGGGAATATTAACTAGACCTTCCATATTTTGCACATACTTCCCCCAGAGTAGCTTTTCCCGACTAGAGGTACTCTTCCCAGATGCCATATCCGACAATCCTGTGATAGCACTACATTTTTAAAAACCTGAATCACCTACTTAGGTTCAGAAAACACACTGGGTTCTTTGAAGAACTCGTTCCCTAATTTGATTCTCAGCCATTGACCGACCTTAACAATTGCCTCTGGAACACCAGGCTTAGGATGTCCTGAGCACTCCTTGTGATTTATAGATATTTTGACTTATTTCCTCAGCATCCCAGCAATCCTCTCAAGACTAACGAAAGCAGACAGTACATGCTTTGGTATTGGGAGTACGACCCCCTCCTCACTCCCGATTATCCCTAACGGTTTACACAGGTGTGATGCATCCTGTCGTGTAGTTCTCACTGTTCCATAGGATATACGTATTCATTGGACAACATAAACTTTGGGTGAGGTGCTTAGACTGATTCCGGGCACCCCTGTAAGGTATGTTGGCCTAGAGACCAGCTAGCTCACAGTGCCACCATAAGCCCCCCTAAACTTACCAGGGAGCAAAAGGTTTCTAGCAACCACTGAACATGACAACCCTGACCCCTCACGGATCCTAGTAACAGATCAGAGCCTCTCGCTCAGTCACTCCTGCTCTTTTGTTCTCTGAGAAATATACAGAGAATACATTGTGAGACGTTTTCAATATATTTATTGAACCAACGTTATTCTTGTATAAAATACATGTCCTGCAATAATCAGTAGACAGAAGTACGTGTAGGCGGAGAGCTCCGCTCCACCGACGGAGTGTGTGGAGTGTTGCCTACTTCGCGCTTCGCGAATAGGCGGAGTAGGCAGCATCCCACACACTCCGCGGCGGAGCGGAGTTGACACCACCCCCCGCCTCCCACCCGCCCTATTAACAATAGTAATAGAAGCTTAAAAAACAATATAAAGTATTAAAAACGCCTTACCTGAGCTGTGGCGTCCCCGGGCTGCCCTCTTCCTCCATCGCGACTTCTTGATGACAACTGCGCATGCGTGAGTGCTCGCGCATGAGCATTTCTTTTGCTTCTTTGTGCGCGTTTCTTCCTCTTTCTGCACATGTCCTACCTCTGTAGGAATAGTTAGAAATTAGCATTTAAAAAACGTTTGAAATTCACTGAAAAAACCATAGGTTTCTGGGACGTTATAGTTAGAAATTATCATTTAAAAAACCTTTGAAATTCACTGAAAAAACCATAGGTTTCAGGGACGTTATAGTTAGAAATTAGCATTTAAAAAACCATAGAAATTCACTGAAAAAACCATAGGTTTCAGGGACGTTATAGTTAGTTGGACATTTCACTCGTACAAAACCAGAGAAATTCAGCCGTTATAGTTAGTTGAGCTAACTATAACTCGCGCCCCCGCAATGCACTGCTGATAACGTCACATATTACATCATTCATGACATGGTCAGTGACATCACTGATGACATCTCAAATGACATCACTGATGACACCATCCAGTGAATGTGTTTTTCTGTAAAGTTTAAATATGTTTTATATATATATATGCCAAGGTGTATTGAAGAATGAGTGGGTGTATAAGTGTCTGATTGGATGATTTAGTAGGTGCGTGACTGACTGTATAAGTGAGTGATTAATTGTGTCTTACTGAATGCACACTTTCTGGACCAATATCTAGCTTTCTGCCAAATTTGGTGTAATTCTGTTCAGCAGTTCGGGCTGTAGTCGTGTTCAAAAAATGGAAAATCCCCATAGACTTAATTTGGGGAAAACAAATTTTGGGACCCCCCTTTTTTCTCGGCCCCCACTTTACGGATCACCCTGAAACTTTTACAACTGCAACTGAACCAAAAAGGGGACGTATTGTGAAAATTTTGTGGAGATTCGTCAAGCGGCGCCAAAGTTATTGGCAAAACAAAAAACACTTCCTGTCAAGAATCGGTACCTGATAAGATGACTCCACAGGAGCTGAAAGGCTGAAGTTCTACCTCGAAGTATATTTCCCAACTCCCCAACGCCTCTAATCCAGAAACACCTCTGAACAAGAAACGGGGAGGAAAGGGGAATGGGAAACAAAGAGAGACTGCCACACCGGTGACCTCACTGGTATTCTCCCAGAACGAATAGATGCACCTGTAACATACATGCAAGAATTTCTACAGTTCTAAATGTCTAATTAAACTCTAAAAGGTGCCTTACACTAAACATTTGGTTACCTGAACGTGTGTGGAATATTGCCTCTCTCTTATTCTGGTTGTATTTAAAACGATGAAAGAATTTTAAGAATTGAAAATAGTTCTAGCACTATCTTGCTCCTTCGTATTCAGTACATATCACAACCATTATTTTATGCAGTCTGTTCTTATCTTTTCAGAAGATCCTGCAGAAACTGACGAAACAGCTGAGCGATGTAGGTAAGTACAAATATATATATTTATACCTACTTGTTGGAAAAAATGAGATGAATAAACTTTATATAACGGCGCTATATGGTTGAATGTCTTTGTCCTTACTGCGCAGTTAGCTGGCTGACTCACTTAATGATGCACTAAGGCTGAATGTAACCTTCGAATAAAACATAAGGTAACCCACCAAGAGTCTGCTGTCTTTTTCTTAGGAATACCTTGTTTTAGGAATAAATTTAAAGTCTGCGCCTGTATTCATTCAACAGCTTAGGCACATGAATTTCCAAGAGAGAAGAACCCTCCAGAAAACGAAAGAAATACCTGTTGAATGCGCAGTCACAGGAGCCAGGAATGAAGCGAAGAAATGAAATGCTGAAAAGTACCTGTTTTCAGCCACAAGAGGGAAAGAGAAGCTCACTGAAATAACCAAAATAGCGAGCCAACTATTCCTCGAGAAAAACGGAGCATGAATGTCCTTGAATGCGCTGACTGGAAATCTTCTCTGAAGCGCTGACTGGATAAACGACTTCCCTCAGGCAACACAACAGTTGAAGTGCGCAGGATTCTAATCACTCGCGCAAGATACTGCTGAGTCTACAAGGGAGGGGCAAAAACACTAGAACGCTAACCTTCATGTGAACGTTCTCCCAGTTGAATATCCATTAACTGAGAACTCCCTGAATTGCTACTTGTCTGAAAACAATCTCGCCACCATTTACTCCATCTAATTGGAGAGTGCTGAAACGTGTAACCCTGTTTTATCTTGAAAACAGGGCCAGACTGTCTAACTCTAGGGATAGCCTGACCGATCCTGACAGTACCCCCCACTAAAGCCCCCTCTCTAGGCCTCTGTGGATGAGTCTTGTGAAATTCCTTTACCAATCTTGGAGCGTGAACACTAGCACTGGGTTCCCAAGACCTTTCCTCCGGACCAAACCCTTTCCAATCAATCAAATAGAACAATCTTCCTCTCTTAACCTTAGAATCTATTATTCTCTTAACTTCAAACTCATCTTCTGATTGAACTTGGATGGGAGCTGGAGGCAAAACCTGTCTTAAATTTGGAGGATTTCGTTTGATCAGAGAAACATGGAAAGTAGGGTGTATCTTTAACTTACTAGGAAGCTTTACCCTGACACTCACTGGATTCACCATCCTCACTACAGGGTAAGGACCCACAAATTTACGCTGAAACTTTCGATTTTCTCTCAACCGCATATGTCGAGTAGAAATCCACACCTGATCTCCAGGCTCAAAAATAGGATTGTCTCTTCGACCTTTGTCTGCCTGTTTCTTGTAAGATTTTTTGGCCTTAGTAAGATTTTCTGAAGCTATCTGATATGCTTTTTGCAAGTTCTGAATGACCTCCCCAGCCGCTGGAACCTCAACCTCGACCTTTCCAACTAACATGTTAGGATGTCTACCAGAATTCAAATAGAAAGGTGAGTAACCTGTAGCAGAATGGACTGAATTGTTATAGGCAAATTCTGCAGTACTGAGTAATGTGGGCCACTCCCCTCTTGATCCATTAAATACAGGCGTAGATATTGCTCAAGGTCCTGATTTACTCTCTCCGTCTGCCCATCGGTCTCAGGATGAAAACTGGTGGACAAACGAGAATCTACTCCTAAACCTTTTAAGAATGATTTCCAAAATCGGGACACAAATTGCGGGCCTCGATCTGAAATCACAATCTTGGGAATTCCATACAGTTTCACAATATGCTGAATGAACAATGTGGCCAATTGAGTAGCATTTGGAAGGGCCTTCAAAGGAATAAAATGGCTCATCTTAGAAAAATGATCCACCACCACCCAAATTACAGAGTTCCCCTGACTCGAGGGCAGTTCGACAATGAAGTCCATGGAAACAGTATGCCATGGGTAAGGGGCAACTGGTAGAGGCATAAGGAGACCTTGTGGTGACTGCTGGGCTACTTTTCCCTTTACACACTGTTCACAAGTGGCAACATACTGTCTCACCTGAGCTTCCATGCCTGGCCAACGAAAAGCTCGCTTCAAAAGCTCAAGAGTCTTTTTTACTCCCTTGTGACCTGCCAATTGGTTGTCATGAAACAATTGAATGACCTCTTTTCTCAATTCTTCATTAGGCACAAAAGGTTTTCCTTGAAAGAAAGGTTTTCCATCCTTGATCTCACGATTCGGTCCTTCCAATTTCCAAACCTCTAAATACATCTCTTGGAAGTTTTCTCTCATCTTGTCTTCCACTTCAACGAAGACTGTAGTTCCCACTATCTTCTCTTCTGGAATGATATGACCTTCTATCTTAACTTCTTTTCCATCACCAGTATTCAACCGAGATAAAGCGTCTGCCTTTCCATTTACTGAGCCGGACTTATAAGTTAAGACAAAATCATAATCTGCAAAAAAGAGCGACCATCTCAGCTGTCTTGCTGTAAGAGTTCTGGCCGATTTCAAAAACTGCAAATTACGATGATCCGTAAACACTGTTATTTTATGCTTCGCTCCGAATAAATAATGCCTCCACTCTTGGAATGCATCTTTTACAGCCAATAGCTCTTTATCTGCAATGGAGTAATTGACTTCTGCAGCTGAAAGTTTCCGGGAACGGTAAGCCACCGGGTGAAGTTGACCAGTGTCCTTATGCCGTTGGGAAAGGATTCCTCCAATTGCCAGATTTGAAGCATCTGCTTCAACATAAAAAGGTTCCTCCAAGTTTGGATGGTGCAAAACAGGTGCAGTGATAAACGTTTCTTTCAAACATTGAAACGCTTCTTCAGTTTCTTCACTCCAAACGAACCTTTCATTCTTTTTGAGCAAACGCGTAATGGGGCTAACCTTCTCAGAAAACTTTTGAATGAATCGCCTGTAAAAATTTGCAAAGCCCAAGAAACTTTGTATTTCCTTGACGGATTGGGGAGCAGGCCAATCCTTAATTGCTCTCAACTTCGAATCGTCCATAGACACTCCTTCAGGGATAGAATAAAGCCCAAAAACTCGACTCGTGTAGATTGGAACACACACTTTTCCAACTTGACAAACAACTGATTTTCAAGTAGACGATCCAAAATTGCTCGTACATGCCGGACATGATCTTCTAGATTTTTAGAAAAAATAAGAATGTCATCGATATACACGACGGCAAAACGATCCAAAAATTCTCGCAAAATGTCGTTCACAAAATGTTGGAAGGCTGCCGGGGCATTACACAAACCAAATGGCATGACTTGATACTCGAACAAGCCAAATCGAGTTCGAAACGCCGTCTTCCATTCATCTCCTTCTGCCATGCGAACCAGATGGTAAGCCCCTCTCAAATCCAATTTAGTATAAATATGGGCATCTTTAACTTGATCCAGAAGTTCCGAAATGAGAGGTAATGGGTATCGATTCTTCTTGGTGACTTGGTTTAACGCACGATAATCAATACACATTCTCAGACTTCCGTCCTTTTTAGGAATAAAAAAAAGAGGAGAGGAGACTGGTGACTGAGACGGTCGAATAAAACCACAGGCAAGGTACTGGTCCAAATATTCCTTTAAGTGCTTGTTCTCGGATTCAGATAGCGCATAAATGCGACTACAAGGTAAGAACGCTCCAGGTTCCAGTTCGATCTTGCAGTCATACTCCCGATGTGGAGGTAGCTTCTGAGCTTCTTTTTCGTTGAAAACCGACTCAAGATCTTGATATTCTTCAGGAATAACTTGAACTTCCACAGTACAAATCATTCGTGTCTGTTCTGCCAAGCAAGATGACGGAGATGACAGAGGCTCAATCTTGTCAGGATGAAAACAGTGTTCTAAACAATATTCTGAATTCAATTCTATAGTTCTTTTTGCCCAATCAATTTTTGGGTTGTGTTCGGTAAGCCAGGGCAACCCCAAAATTAATTGAAACTGCGGGGCATCTATTGGGTTGAAACTTATGAAACTTCGATGTTTTCCAGGGCCCACCAATGTAATCTCTTCTGTATCATAGGTAATCGGACCAGAAGAAAGGTTGGTGCCATCCACAGCTCTCACTGGTTCTGGTTTTACCTTTTTGACAAAACAAATTCCCAAAGTCTTGGCGAATTGGATATCACAAAAATTTCCAGTAGCACCTGAATCAATCATTACTGAAACTTCTTCCACCTCTTTTTCTCTAAACGATATCTGACTGGAAATTATTAAATGAGGGGCTGATGATTGTAGAGTATTCGCCAAAAGTTGAGTACTTGGAGTTGTCTCCTCAGCAGCTCCCACCAGAGCAATTCCTTCTACTGGTGGAGCTTGTCTTTTACCCACGTGTTATTCTTGGGTTTCTTTGGGCACTCTTTAACAAAATGGCCAGAACCGCCACAATACATACACAGCTTGCCCAAACGCCTCTTGTCTCTTTCCTCTTTACTAAGAGGCCCTCGCACAGTACCAATTTGCATGGGCTCCTCACTGGTTCCCACTTCGTTTGTCTTAGCCCCTCAGTTCTGATCCTATCAAAGCGGGGTGGAATGTGTCTAGTTTCTTTCCGTCGTTCACTTCTTCTTTCAAATTGACGTTGATCAATTTGCAGAACTAGGTCGATTAATTCTGATACCTCAGTGGGTCTTTTTGGAATTTGAGCCAATCCATCTTTCAAATCATCTCTCAGGCCCCTGAAAAAAATGGCTGCCCTTTTGCCTCTGGCCAGTTAGTTTCAACAATTAGTTTATTAAATTGTGCTAAGTAGCTACCAGCTCTCGGTTCCCCTGTTTCAAATCTAACAGCTCATTATCAGTAGTCTGTGAAATAGTTCTGCGATCAAAAATCCTTAGAAACTCTGACTTAAACTCCTCAAAATTATACAGAACCGGATCATTGGTAGAAACAAGAGGCATGGACCAAGCCGCAGCATCTCCACTCAGGTAAGACAGCATGAACGCCACCTTGGATTGATCTTCCTTAAAGATAATGGGCTTACATAAGAAATGCAAAGAACACTGCGTAAGAAAGATCTGAGCCTTGTGGGGATCTCCCTGAAACCTTTCTGGAGGGGCCAAAGGAATTGTTGGAGACATGGCATGAATGACTTGAGTGGTTAATTCGGATGACGAAGGAGAGGGAGAGAATGTTTGAGACTTTTGTTCCCCAAAATTGGGACTAGGGCTAACTGTAAGCTCATCAATCCTCTGCCGTAGGTAACCAGCCTCCTGATTAGATTTTCTCACCTCCTCCCTAGTCTCACTTAAATGCTTTTGTAACCCTTCTAAGATAGTCACTAAGGCCTTGACGTCAAAACCTTCAGCCATTCTGCCCAGGTGGAAGTCTTAATTTTGTGGCACTTCAATCTGTCAAGAATCGGTACCTGATAAGATGACTCCACAGGAGCTGAAAGGCTGAAGTTCTACCTCAAAGTATATTTCCCAACTCCCCAACGCCTCTAATCCAGAAACACCTCTGAACAAGAAACGGGGGGGAAAGGGGAATGGGAAACAAAGAGAGACTGCCACACCGGTGACCTCACTGGTATTCTCCCAGAACGAATAGATGCACCTGTAACATACAAGCAAGAATTACTACAGTTCTAAATGTCTAATTAAACTCTAAAAGGTGCCTTACACTAAACATTTGGTTACCTGAACGTGTGTGGAATATTGCCTCTCTCTTATTCTGGTTGTATTTAAAACGATGAAAGAATTTTAAGAATTGAAAATAGTTCTAGCACTATCTTGCTCCTTCGTATTCAGTACATATCACAACCATTATTTTATGCAGTCTGTTCTTATCTTTTCAGAAGATCCTGCAGAAACTGACGAAACAGCTGAGCGACGTAGGTAAGTACAAATATATATATTTATACCTACTTGTTGGAAAAAATGAGATGAATAAACAAACTTTAGGAAAGTCTCTGTCACTGCTGCGCTGTATTAGTTGAAAGTCTTTATATAGCGGCGCTATATGGTTGAATGTCTTTGTCCTTAATGCGCAGTTAGCTGGCTGACTCACTTAATGATGCACTAAGGCTGAATGTAACCTTCGAATAAAACATAAGGTAACCCACCAAGAGTCTGCTGTCTTTTTCTTAGGAATACCTTGTTTTGGGAATAAATTTAAAGTCTGCGCCTGTATTCATTCAACAGCTTAGGCACATGAATTTCCAAGAGAGAAGAACCCTCCAGAAAATGAAAGAAATACTGTTGAATGCGCAGTCACAGGAGCCAGGAATGAAGCGAAGAAATACAATGCTGAAAAGTACCTGTTTTCAGCCACAAGAGGGAAATAGAAGCTCACTGAAATAACCAAAATAGCGAGCCAACTATTCCTCGAGAAAAACGGAGCATGAATGTCCTTGAATGCGCTGACTGGAAATCTTCTCTGAAGCGCTGACTGGATAAACGACTTCCCTCACACAACACAACAGTTGAAGTGAAGTTGATCATGGACCAGAAACTTGATTTTGGGGATCAGGTTAGTAGAGTGGTTTCGAGTCGACCTGCTTCCATATCCTTAGGATATTGAGGAAAATTAAATTTTCTCTTCCGGCCGAGGGTTTCAGGTTAGCAGTCTCAGCCCTTATTCTGTCACGCTTGGACTACTGCAATAGTCTGTATCTGAATTTGAAAAAAAACCATCTGCACAGATGACAGTTGGTCCAAAACGCTGCGGCGAGACTGCTGACAGGCATCCCAAGGTTTGCCTCCGTTCGAGAGGGACTCCGGCTACTGCACTGGCTGCCGGTATCAAGACGAGCTCAATTTAAGGCTCTGTGCCTCGTTTTCAAAGCATTGAAGGGCAGTGGCCCAGAGTTCTTGAGTCGGTGCTTTACTTGGTATGTGCCAGGGAGAGCGTTGCGCTCGTCCGAGGGCAGACTAGTTGCGGTACCCCGAATAAAAAAGGCTAGTTGGGGAGGACATAGCTTTTCATCCTGTGCAGCGAAGGCCTGGAACAGCTTGCCGGTGCATATCAGGAATGCCGAGGAGCTCCTTTCTTTTAGAAGGGGGCTGAAGACTTGGTTATTTAGGGATTAGGCCCCCGTACTCTAGGGACTCAGTGTGCAGCGCCAGGACACCCTTGGGTAAAAGTGCGCTTTATAAGCTCATAATAATAATAATAATAATAATAAAAGTGCGCAGGATTCTAATCACTCGCGCACGATACTGCTGAGTCTACAAGGAAGGGGCAAAAACACTAGAACGCTAACCTTCATGTGAACGTTCTCCCAGTTGAATATCCATTAACTGAGAACTCCCTGAATTGCTACTTGTCTGAAAACAATCTCGCCACCATTTGACTCCATCTAATTGGAGAGTGCTGAAACGTGTAACCCTGTTTTATCTTGAAAACAGGGCCAGACTGTCTAACTCTAGGGATAGCCTGACCGATCCTGACACTTCCTATGGAAACTTTGGTCCAAACAATAACTACCTATAGTTGACCAGCAGTAGGTACTATGCTTGCATGTGGGCTGGTGGGAGGAACAGGTGCTCCACAGGGAACATGAAGATATTTGGGCGGAACACATTATAATTTGGATCAGATTTATAGATGATCTTTTTGTGGTGTGGAAGGGGTCAGTTGACTCGGCAGAACAGTATGTAAAAAGTCTAAACATCAATGATTTGAATTTAACTTTTACATATGATATAAGTACATCTATGGTAACATTTCTTGACATTAGATAAATGTACATAAAGGGAAACTGGAAACAAGATTGCATAGGAAAGATACTGCAGGAAACACAAACCTTCATGCCTCCAGTTTTCACCCTACCCACACTAAGTTAGGTGTACCATAGGGTGAAATGACACATGCCAGAAGAAATTGTAGCACAAGTTTTGATTTGAAAAAATGCCAGGATGAAATAGAGAGTAGGTTTGAGCAGAGGGGATATAATGCCGCAGCAGTTAAGGCTGCAAAAATTGTGGCCAACAAAAAAAACCAGGGAAGAAATCTTGTTCTCTAAATCAGATAAAAAGAAAATAAATGAAGTACCGGCAGCATAACCCCCTAAAAACAGCCAATAGAAAGAATTAAGAACATTGATGAGGAAAGGACCCGGTAGTGGGTAAGTTGGTACCTAAAAATCCCCTGATTACGTACAGGAGGGCACCATCTTTGAAGGATGCAGTGGTACTCAGTAGCCACACGATGGGAACAAAGTTGGTTATGCAACTTACGCCCCAACCTGGTTTCAGAAAATGCACACGGTGTAGGGCTTGCATTATAGGCCAAAACACTACAACTTATGCAACACCTTTTGATACAGGAGAAATAAAAATCAATGGGTCGTACAACTGTAAAACAGAATTTGCAGTGTACATTCTAATATGCACCTCCAAATTGAGGTATGTCGTTAGCACAACATTACCAGTGCATAAAAGAATACTATAACATATGAGGGCAATTACCAACAATGATCATACTTATCTGGTGGCACGCCACTGTGAAATGTTCCATCAGAAGGACCCGAAACAAATCAAGTACTTTGTTATAGATGCAGTACCCACCAGTAGAAGGGGGGGAGACCGGACTAGAAGATTAAGAGAATTGAAGATGAGATATATTATAAAATTAGACTGCAAAACACCAAATGGATTGAATCATGACGAAGAATTACACTCAAGCCTCTAATGATGGTGGACAGATTAGGATAAAGGGAATACATGGTCAAACAGAATATATATTTAGTATACCTAGTTAGATTCATAACCAATGTCCCTTTCAATACCATCTTCCTTTTTATCTCTTTTGTCCCCAGTGATGTATATCTGCTAATTTTATATATTTTTTTATTTTGAATTTATTTGTCCTTTCAATCTTTGGATAGTATAGGCCAATTTGGATTAAGATCTCAGGACATTAAAACACCAGAATGAGAAAAGTTTGGGCAAGCAGGGAAAGTGTTAATACTGGGCTTATGACATATGTATTCTAGATGTAACCACATTCTGCTGTAGCAAATATGTAGAGATTGTAAGAATTTATGGGAGTATGACAATGAAATATAATGCCAGTAACTATTATAGGTATATTACACCCCATCACTTAAGCTCCTTTAGAAAGGGGAGATCGGATGCTGGTGAAAAAAAGGCAATAGCCTGTAAGAACAAAAATTGTGATGTGCGGAACAAAACGGTAGTATAGCACTTGCCAGTTATCAATGAGCCGGAACTGAAATAGTGAACATTACTGTTTATATACAACTTGTCACAGAAATTATACTGTGTATCAATATGAGAAACAATGATCCCAAATATGTATTATAAGAATTTATTATAAAAATTGGTATCACAGTTAAACTGGAACAACAATACCCCGGGGGCACTGGCCTTGTAGAGGAATATCAGAGTATATGCACTGATATAGAATTACTTTGTCTGCAAATGACACAAACTGTGATAAAAATCTCTGAGATCCTAGCACTTTATGTATAGGAAAAGGGTACAAATTTTTATTGAATTGTGGTTAATGTGAAATTATCATTAAAAAGCACCGCTATGATTTTGACTTATGTAAGTCTTGCTTTGCTATTCATGAATAGGGGAACATAAAATGGGGAGCATAAAATGAACGTAATGACAGGTGCATGTCATGTGACAAAGGATGCTGTGCGGCCAAACTCGTTATGGCAGAAGGCAAATAAGCGGAAGAAACACCAACAACGATCCTGCATTTGTGTCTGTTTCGTATCGTTTGAAAGAGATTTGTGAGCGATCGTGGAAAGTGATTAATATATATATATATATATATATATTCCACAGATCAGCCAATTACTGCGCGCTCTCAGATAAGGTTGGAAAGCAGTGTTTTTTATTTTCTCAGAATGTTACGCGCTTCGAAAGTTTGACTTAAAAACACTGCTTTCCAACCTTATCTGAGAGCGCGCAGTAATTGGCTGATCTGTGGAATACTTTTGCCGGTTTGAGCTCTGCCGGCTCAGCACGCCACCAAACAACGGGCGGATCTCCCGGGAGGAGCTTTTTGCATCAGGAATATATATATATATATATATATATATATATATATATATATATATATTCACTGAAGAAACCATAGGTTTCAGGGACGTTATAGTTAAGTGGACATTTCACTCGTACAAAACCATAGAAATTCCACCGTTATAGTTAGTTCAGTTAACTATAACTCGCGCCCCCGCAATGCACTGCTCATGACGTCACATATTATCATTCATGGCATGGTCAATGACATCACTGATGACATCTCAAATGACATCACTGATGACATCACTGATGACATCATCCAGTGACTGTGCGTTTCTGTAAAGTTTAAATATGTTTTATATATATGGCAAGGAGTATTGAAGAATGAGTGGATGTATATGTGTCTGGATGGAGGATTTAGCAGGTATGTAACTGATTGTATAAGTGACTGATTAAACGTGTCTTACTGAATGCATGGGTTAGTGACTAAACTGTGTGAATGTCTGTATCAGCCTGTCTGTTGTTGTGTAAGCTGCTACATGTGTTGGTCAGTAGCTACATTAGTGTCTATATGGGTTATTGATTGTTGCTTGAGTATTTGTATGGGGGACTGAGTGTGTGTGTGGGTGGGTTGGAGGTGTGTGACTCTGTGCATAGATGTGTGAGTAGGTGATTCACTGGGTGTATGGGTTCAAGAGTGCATCTGTGAAGGGCTGTATGGGTAGCTAAGTGTGTGTATGGGTGTGTTGGTGAGTGAATGGATGTCTCAGTGGTACATATGTGAGTAACTACATATGTAAAAGGAAGTATATGTGAGTGATGGTGTATATAAATAACTATATGTGAGACTGAGTGATTGTGAGAGTGGCATGTATGGATGAGTCTGTACTTGTTTCAGTGATTACATAAAAGAGTAACTATGCGTTACTGTCCGTATGAATTAGTGAGGTGGTGTGTGTATAACTGTTTAGGTGAGTAAATGGGAGTGTGATTGATTCTTTGCATGACTGACTAGGTGTGTGAGTAACTCCATGGATCAGTGGTGGTGTGTGAGTGTCTGAATAGGTGTATGAGTGCATATGATAGTGTTGTATTGATAAGTGACTGCATGTATAAGTGATTGTATATGTGAATGAGTGGATGTGTGTGCAGACCTAGGAATCAGTGAGTGAGTATGTAGTAACTGCTATTGGTATGTGGATGGTTTCGAAAATGGTAGTGTGTATTTTACAGTGGGTGTATTAAAGGTTATATTAGGGTGTGATGAGGTGCATCAGATTATCACGTGGATGATGTCATCAGTGATGTCATCAGTGATGTCATTTGAGATGTCATCAGTGATGTCATCAGTGATGTCCCTGACCATGCCATGAATGATGTAATATGTGACGTCATGAGCAGTGTATTGCGGGGGCGTGAGTTATAGTTAACTGAACTAACTATAACGGTGGAATTTCTATGGTTTTGTACGAGTGAAATGTCCACCTAACTATAACGTCCCTGAAAACCTATGGTTTTTTCAGTGAATTTCAAAGTTTTTTTAAATGCTAATTTCTAACTATAACGTCCCTGAAACCTATGGTTTTTTCAGTGAATTTCTAAGGTTTTTTAAATGCTAATTTCTAACTATAACGTGCCTGAAACCTATGGTTTTTTCAGTGAATTTCTAAGGTTTTTTAAATGCTAATTTCTAACTATAACGTGCCTGAAACCTGTGGTTTTTTCAGTGAATTTCAAACGTTTTTTAAATGCTAATTTATAATTATAATGTTCATTAAACCTATGGTTTTTTCAGTGATTTTAAATTATCATTCCATTCTCAACCTAGTGAAAACTGCCGATATCGCCAGTTTTCCAACAATAGCTTCTGCAAAAAAATTCGCCACAAATGAGAGCGACAACTAACGCTAATAATATGCAGAGTTGGCGTTCCCGTGCAAAAAAAACACGAAAACACCACTTCCCGATATTTTCAACGAGCAGCCACATCTGGGGTGCGATCCAAAAATAGGCGATAAGCTGCGTTAGCAGTAAGAATTTAACATCTGCCTTTTACTGGTGTAAAGCAGGACGACTACCTACAGTGTGAAAGGGAGCCCAGCCCATAACCACATGTAAAGACCAACAAATGTCATAGAGCTACTGACCATGCAGCTCCGACACCCAAGAAGGCCACAACACCCACTGCCATCACCCTCAGGACCTCCCCCCGGACCACCCCCCTCCCTACTGCCACTGAGGCAGTGCAGAACAGGACAGCGCACCCTCCAAAAACGGCATGGTCCCTCAGCCACACAGTAGCTGAATGTTGGGAGATGTGGCAACCAAGTATGTGTGAAGGACGCAAGTCACCCATCAATAAAAATGCACACAATACCAAGTGTAGCGGTGATGTGCTGGACAGACCTCACTTTGCAGAGCACAAACCTCTCCATGTGGACATATACTGCTGGTACTTGTAGTGTTGTGGACAATAGAGGCAACCATGTTACCTCAGGCAGTGGGGAAGATCTCGGTCATGTAGCTGTGTTGTCCCCCCTGGAAGCGGAAGCGGAGTGGGCTGGTCCAACGTACCCCACTCCAGCGTAGGAGTGTGAATAAATAGGCTGGGGCTCTGGGCGTGGTTCACTTGTGGGAAGGCCAAAACGTCTGCCGGGGCGGCAGCCCTCACACTGCCACAAGGTCTCCGCCGTGACCGCCGGCCTCCTCGACACAGGCCCCCTGCGAACCCAGCAGCAGAGCACCACAGACTTATGTCTGTACAGACTACTGCCTTCGATCTACACTGCGGACAGCAGGGCTCGCAATTCAGATCGAGTCCCGATTGCAGATGACGCAGTCCAGTAGGCAAGAGACATTGCTCCCAGTGCGGCCCGCCCGGACCACGCATCATCGCAGGCTGCGCACACGCTGAGTGCCTCAGGTGCCACTAACTCAGTGCACCACAAGTCATCGCCACGTAGCCTTATTAAGGCAGAATTCATTAGACAAAAGACATTGCTACCAGTGCGGCCCGCCCGGACCACGCATCATCGCAGGCTGCGCACACGCTGAGTGCCTCAGGTGACACTAACTGTACAGCTCAACTCAACGCCACATGGCTGTGGGCCCTTGCTGACCGCTGCCTCCGGCCTACACTGCGGTCATCAGGGCTCACATTTAAAATTGACACTTGATTCATTAATTGCAGAGTCCAGTAGGCAACTAAGTATTACGTCCCTAAAACCTACACAATATCCTTTTAGTATCCTTGCTTCAAGAACTTGTTTTATATCAGTTATAGCTTTAGTACAATGACCAACTTCATCTTGCAAGTCCAAAGGAACACTGAATGGCAGTCTACACTGCGGACAGCAGAGCTCACAATTTGAATTCAGTCTTGATTTATTAATTGCAGACAGAATTGTACTCTATGTCCTCGAATTTTGTCAAGAGGAAGTGACAAAAAGCATTCCTTGATGTCTGTGCTGACTACTGCCTTTGATCTACACTGCGGTCAGCAGGGCTCACAATTCAGATCGAGTCGCGATTGCAGATGACGCAGTCCAGTAGGCAAGACACATTGCATCATCGCTGGCTGCGCACATGATGAGTGCCACACCTACCACTAACTCTATGCAGCTCAAGTGAACGCCACGTGGCTGTGGACTCTTCCTGACCACTGCCTCCGGCATACACTGCGGTCAGCAGGGCTCACAATTCAGATCGAGTCGCGATTGCAGATGACGCAGTCCAGTAGGCAAGAGACATTACTGGCTGCGCACACGCTGAGTGCCACACCTACCACTAACTGTATGCAGCTCAAGTCAACGCCACGTGGCTGTAGGCCCTTCCTGACCGCTGCCTCCAGCCTACACTGTGCTCAGCAGGGCTCACAATTCAAATTCAGTCTTCATTCATTAATTTCAGAGTCCAGTAGGCAACTACCTATAACGTCCCTGAAACCTACATATTTGGACAGTGTATTCCATAAATGTTTCATCTTTTGTTCCATACACCTACACTGCGGTTAGCAGAGCTCACAATTTAAATTGAGACATGATTTATTTATTGCAGACAGAATTGTACTCTATGTCCTCGAATTTTGTAAACAGGAAGTGACTAAAAGCATTCTTCGATGTCTGTGCTGACTACTGCCTTCGATCTACACTGCGGATAGCAGGGCTCACAATTCACATCGAGTCGCGATTGCAGATGACTCAGTCCAGTAGGCAACAGACATTGCTCCCAATGCAGCTCGCCCGCACCACGCATCATCGCTGGCTGCGCACACGCTGAATGTTTCTCATGCCCCTATCTCAGTGCAGCATAACTCATGGACCCTTTATGATACAATGTTTTCTGTATAATTTCACATCTGCTGCCCCTACCTCAGTGTACCACAAGTCATGGACCCTTTACGATACAATCTTCTATGTAGTATTTCACATCTGTTGCCCCTACCTTAGTGCAGCACAAATCATTGACCCTTTATGATTGAATCTATGTGTCTGATCCAATGATTACTGTTGTACTTGTTGCCAGCACCAACCATTCCCGGAGGGCTGGCTTACACTCACCCCACACGCATCCAGCACAGACGTCACTGGACATGTGACCCTGGTAATAAAAATGAGTCGAGCGCACGTGCCCGTACCCAGTTCCACTATCTATCTGTGTCCGTGGGTTCATTATGTATGCAAGATGCCGCCCCTGGGCCCTACCACATTACATTGTGCTGTGGACAGCGTATGCAACCATGTTACTCTGGCAGTGGGGAAAACTTCGGTTATGTAACTTTCTCTCGGTCATTGTACAAGTACGTACGTAGAGACTGGATCATTACAGTACTGCAAGGAGAGTGTATAGTGAATTTATAAGTGCTTGGGGATTGGCGGAGTAATTCTATAAGTACATATGTTGGCGCAGCCTAACCCCGAACACAAGCTTGGCTCTAATTGGCTGCCCTCCATGTGCCAAAAACTGAAACTTAAACTTTCCATGGCCCTGTATTGCTACAGCTGCAACACTCCACTGAATGTGCAATAAACATTCATATCCACACAGATGTGTCATGTCCACCATCTTTCATGTGTGGAACTATGGATGAATGTAGGGTCAGTGATTCCCCGTACCTTCCATGTTGGCCATGTTGTGGGACTTGGCTCACAGAGTGACACATTGGCGCTTGCGGCCCGGGTGACGTCAGCACTACAACAGGGACACCCACATCAGTTGATTCCTCATACAGACCAGGACGAAGCCACGCCCATAGCTCCGGAGTCATTCTTCACAGCCTCACGCAGGACTGGCATACGCCAGGCCAGCCCACTCCGCTTACGCTTACAGGGAAGGACAACAACGCTACATGGCCCAGATTTTCATTACACTGATCTGCTGGTCACACCCTAGTTGTCAGTACGCCACAGCCACTCCCTCACCTCTAGTATACACCCACACCACACCCATCCAGCACATGCGTCACAAGACACGTGACCCTGCCAATAAAAAAGACCGGGCGCACGTGCTCGACGCCATTTCAGAGTTGCTCGCACCGGATACAGTGCGGCCGGCACAGGCACACCGGCACGGGACGGTGACTTTCGGTCCACTGAGGTACGGGCACCGTAACTGCTGAGTGGGTGTGCAGCCTGTGGTGATGGCCCGTCCCGGCGGCCTGGACAGCTCAGGTTTTGTGTGCCCTGCTGGACCGCAGTGTAGGCCTGAGCCATCAGACAGCGCAGGCCTACCGCCACGTGGTGTCGCCTCGCTGGTCACAGAGTTAGTGGCACCGCAAGGGCTGAGCGGGTGTGCCGCCTGCGATGAAAAGCCTGGTGCACTGGTATGTCCTCTGCCATGGCGAAATCAAGACCCAACACCAAATGTGAGACCTGGTGGCCTGCGGAGAGGGGCTGCATGACATGCAGGGTGCTTGTCCGTGGGCCCAGGGCTTGGGGCTTGCAGTGGCACAAAGTATGCCCTCTTTTCTACACTCAAGTTGCGAAAGGTGAGCAGAGAGGCTTGTTAGTGCAACAGCGGACAGTCACCTCCGGGCAGTGGGAGTGGATGGGGTGCAGCAGCCTGGGTGCGCAGCGGCGGACAGTCACCTCCGGGCAGGGGGAGTGGATGGGGTGCAGCAGCCTGGGTGCGCAACAGCGGGCAGACACCTCTGGGCAGTGGAAGTGGATGGGGTGCAGCAGTCTGGGTGCGCAGCGGCGAGCAGACACCTCTGGGCAGTGGAAGTGGATGGGGTGCAGCAGCCTGGATGCACAAAGGCGGGACAGAGAATTAGGCGTGTGCAGTTGTATGTACTCTGCCATTACTGATTCCATACTACGTTTCAGATGACTAAGCTTGAGGGCTCCACTATGTCCCGGCACGTGGTTGGAGACACACCGGTGACGGAAACGTGAGCTGGGAGGGTTTTGTGTACAGTGTCAGCACTCACTGTCCCTCTCCATCTCTTCCTTTCTCTCCCTCACACTCTTTCTCTCTCCCTTCCTCTCTCTCTCACTCTATCTCTTCCTCTCTCTCACACTGTTTTTTTCTTTCTCTCTCTACCTCTCTCTCTTTCTCTCTCTCTCACTCTTCCTCTGTTTCTCTCTTCCTCTTTCTCACACTGTTTCTCTCTTTCTCTCTCTCTTCCTCTCTCTCACTGTTTCTCTCTCTCTTCCTCTCTCTCTCACTCTTTCTCTCTTTCTCTCTGTCGACCTCTCACTCTTTCTTTCTTTCTCTCTCTCTTCCTCTCTCTCTCTCCTTTGATGGACGCATGACGCACAATCTTATCTTGCTTTTTGTCTAGCAGGCTGTCATTCACAGATTGACGACCCCCCCCCCGACACGGACCTCCCGCTACGAGGCGATGACTTCAGTTCCACTGAGTTAGTGCCACCAGAGCTGAGCACGTGTGCAGCCTGCGATGATGCGTGGCCATCCTGCAATCAATACCCGCTCTGAATTGTGAGCTCGGCTTGTCCGCGTGTACGCAACTTGCGCCTGAGGAGGTTGCTTCAGCACGTGGTGGACCCTCTTCGACACACGCCGGTGGCGGAAGGTGAGCAGAGAGCCTTGTTTCCGCAGCAGCGAGCAGTCACCTCTGGGCAGTGGGAGTGGATAGTGTGCAGCACCCTGGGTGCATAAGAGCGGGCAGACACCTCCGAGCAGTGGAAGTGGATGGGGTGCAGCAGCCTGGGTGCACAGGAGCGGGCAGACACCTCTAGGCAGTGGGAGTGGATGGGATGCAGCACTCTGGGTGCGCGGGAACGGGCAGTCACCTCCGGGCAGTGGGACTGGATGGGGTGCACCAGCCTGGGTGCACAGCAGCGGGCAGACACCTCTGGGCAGTGGGAGTGGATGGGATACAGCAGCCTAGGTGTGCAGAGGTGGGCAAACACCTCTGGGCGGCGGGATTCGATGGGGTGCAGCAGCCTGGGTGCACAGGGGCGAAACAGAGATTTAGGCGTGTGCAGTTGTATGTACTCTGCCATTACTGATTCTATACTATGTTTCAGATGACTAAACTTCAAGACTCCACTATGTCCCGGCACGTGGTTGGAGACACACCGGTGGCAGAAAGGTGAGCTGTAAGGATTTTCTCCACAGTGTCAACACTCACTCTCCCTCTCCATCTCTTTCTTTCTGTCACTCACACTCTTTCTCTCTCTCTCACTCTGTATCTCTTCCTTTCTCTCTCTCACACTCTTTCTCTCTTTCTATGTCTCTTCCTCTCTCTTCTTTCTCTCTCTCTCTTCCTCTCTGTCTCACTCTTTCTCTCTCTCTCTACCTCTCTCTCACACTGTTTCTCTCTTTCTCTCTCACTTCCTTGTATCTCACTCTTTCTCTCTTTCTCTATCTCTTCCTCTCTCTCTCACTCTTTCTCTCTTTCTCTGTCTTCCTCTCTGTCTCACTCTTTCTTTCTCTGTCTCTTCCTCTCTCTCACTCTTTCTCTCTCTCTCTCCTTTCATGGACGCATGACGCACAATCTTATCTTTCTTTTTGTCTTGCAGGCTGTGATTCACAAATTGTCGAGGGATAACACGCCATACCTGTACCTACTTTTATTTTGTTTTTGTTTAAATAAAATGTTTTATATGTAAATCCATAGATGACTGAGATTCTTATTTGTCCAACCTCACATGCATCTTCTTTACTATAATTGTGCGACATCAGCCAATTTGTTACGTTCCAGATTTCCTAATGTTGCTGTCACATTTGTTTGTGTGGGGGGAGGTGAGGGGGATGGCAGACAAGGGGCTGGTGGCGGGGGTGTCGGAGCAGTGTTGGGTGTCCGAGCTGCATGATCGTTGGCTCCATTGCATCTGTTGTCATTCACGTATGGCCCTGGGTGGGCTCCCTTTCATATTGCAGGTTGTAGTCCGACTTTACACCAGCTCAGAGCAGGTGTAAACTTTCTGCTACTAACGCACCTTATCGCCTGTTTTGTACTCTCTTCGACGATCTTGCTGGTGGTTGAGACACTTGCGAAGTGATGTGTTCGCTGCTTTTTGCACGAGAACGCCTACTCTACATCTCATTTGCAATATTTGCCGGACTCATCCGTGACGATGCTTTTTGAGGCTGCTATCGCTGGTAAACTGGTGATATGGGCTGTTTGCTCCAGCTTGTGAATGGTGCGTTAAATTTATCACTATTTTGGTTGCGATAAAGTGCCGTTAACTCGGCGATATGTCCTTGAGAATATACCCCTCGGTGTTTGAAGACTTAAGAAGTACTCGAGTGCCGCGCTGAGAGCCGCGCACCCATCACTTTCACAAGTTTGCTATGACAGGGTGGGAGAGAGCGAGGGAGAGAGACGGAGTGAGATAGCACAAGCAGCGCAAGGCCGCACGGGCACCTGGCTCCACATACCAACATGTGTGTGTGCATCGCCATCCGTGCACAGGCAATTCCCCCACAATGCAGCCCACACACATATCAATCACAGAACATCAGCAATGAAGGCAATGTGGTACAAAACTCCCCTCATGCGGGTTCTGTGTCCGGTGTGTGTGGCGGGGTGATGGCTGCATGGCTGTGTTCCCCTGACACATCAGACTGCGTAGGTGATGGGGCTGCATCAGATGTCGTCCAGCACCTATGCAAAAACAATGTCTGGCTCACAGAGGCGGAGCTTGCCAAAGGGATACACCCCCGCACATAACACACCTTCTTAATTTCTACTTTACCTTCCTAGTTGGTATGCAGATTTCAAATGTCACAAACGCATGCAATTCTTTTCTTGTCACACAGTACATGTAATGCACCGCTTTCATCAAGAATGGAACAAGTAATGGTACAATTTCCCTGTTGCTCCACACATAAATCCATGTAAAGAACAAATCAGAATAGTTCCTTATTTTTTTTAGATTGCAAAACCTCTCTTTATTGCTTATTTTTGAACTTTCCATATAAACAGTTTTTTAAGGACACATACAGGTGAAAAGTTCAACGTATTGTATCAACACTTTCTAGAACATTCTACGACATGTGCAGGTTAAAAGTTCATCATTTTTTTAAACCTACCGATATATTTTTTTGCAACATTTTCTCCAACATTTAACGGCACGTGCAGGTCAAAAGTTCACCATTCTTTCAAGTTTGAACTGCACCTTCCAAATACAATTAGCAGCCGTGGTTGAGCTGAGCAAATTTCATCCTATAATATGTACTCCACGTATAAACTGCTTTTTTATTAACCAATCACAAAGATGCTTTTCATCAAAACTAAAATACACCCTACTTTTTAGGACACAATACATTTCATCTCCCAATCGGTTAACGTTTTGTATGTGAAAAAAAGTAGTTCCCCATGTTTAAACATATCTCTCATTCTACGAACGGACTGCATGAGCTACAGACATTTATCCATATCTTCTAGCCATACCTTCAAAATGCTAGTGTGGATTGTAGGACATAGCTATGTTTTCTGTTGCAAGAGGTATGCAGAACAGAGACGTATTGACTTAGACCTAGGTTTACAAAATGTGCACATTAAATGGTTTGCACAGAGAGGATTGAAGTGGCACCAATTGCTCCCTTTGGTTAAAACCTGTTTGCATCTCCAACACCCTGATCTCATGATTGTGCACTGTGGTGGTAACGACCTAGGCACATTGACTGGGGTAGGTTTGGATATGCTTATGAAGGACACCTTTGGACAATTGATGTTACTTTAGCCTCAAACTGTCTTTGTATATTCCAATATATGCCAAAGACAGAAGTGGAAATGGTCAAACCAATTTTGTCATAAGATTGAAAAATCTAGGAAGAATGTCAACAAAGCTGTGTCTGCATACCTCAGAGACCATAGAATGGGGTTGATCTACAACAACAACATACAATTTGATATGGCTGATATCTACAGAAGTGATGGAGTACACTTCACAGATGAGGGAAACCGAGGTTTCCTGATTAACCTGAAGCTGTGCATCCGCACTTATATGTAGCTCCAACTAATAAACACAAGGGTTCTTTTTAGAGCCGCCTTATATTCCCAATTTCGGCTCACAGAGTGTCCGCTGCGGTTCGGCTAGCAGAGGGACACCTGCCGGCCGTCGGGCAGGCTCGCAGAGGAAGAGCTGCGGCCCGTGGGCTCAGCTCGCAGAGGGAGACCTACGAGCCGTTGGCTCGCAAAAGCACAGCACCGTACCGGCTCGCAGAGGGAGAGCTGTGGTCTGACTCGCAGAGGGAGACCAACGGGCCAACACGCCTGCTAGCAGAGACACAGCTATCAGTTAACGGGCTGGCTCGCAGACATACAGCTGCAAGTCCTCCGAGCTGCAACCCGACGGGCTAAATCGCAGAAGGAGAGTAACGGGCCGACGGGCCTGCTAGCACAGACACAGCTACGAGCTAACTAGGTGGCTCACAGAGGTAGAGCTGCGGGCCCGACGGCTCGCAGACACAGAGCTGCAAGCCGACGGACTGGCTTCTAAAGGCATAGCCGCGAGCTGATGATGTGGGGAGAGGGAGCGTAAAAGGAGTATCTCGCACAGACAGACCTGTGGGATATTTTCAGTATTGCCTCACATCGGTAGAATTACAGATCCGATGCCTTTTAGAGGGAGAGATGCCAGCTGACGGACTGAGTCACAAAATGGCTGACAGCTCACAGTCGCAGAGCTGCGAGGTGACGGGCTGGCTTCTAAAGGCATAGCCGCGAGCTGGTGATGTGGGGAGAGGGACCGTGAAAGGGGTATCTCGCACACACAGAGCTGCGGTATATTTGTAGTGTTGCCTCGCAGAGGTAGAACTACGGACCTGATGCCTTGTAGAGGGAGAGTTGTGAGCTGATGGACTGAATCACAAAATGGCTGCCAACACTTCCTAGTTTCAACAGTTCGCAGCCAATCAGCCGCAAGCTCGTGCTCGTAACGCCTCAGCCAATCAGATGTCAGAATTCTTAAATATCGATATCTGGAAAATTTGATATTTCTCTAAAACTACTGAACGGATTTACCCCATTTAAACAAAAGCGTGCTTTCTGGACCAAGACCTTTCTCTCTGCCAAATTTGGTGTAATTCCGTTCAGCAGTTTGACCTGTAGCCTTGTCTAAAGTTTCCTATGGAAATTGCATGGAGAAAACACATTTTGGGACCACCCTTTTTTCTTAGCCCCCCCTTGACGAATCCTCCCCAAACTTTTAGGATAGGAGCTAACCTGAAAAGAGGAACTTTTTGGAAAATTTCGTAAAGATTCGTCAAACGACGCCAAAGTTATAAGCACATCAAAAAATGCTTTTCCTATGGAAACGTGGTCATAACTATCTACTGGCGACCGCCAGTAGATAAGATATATATATATATATATATATATATATATATATATATTATCTACTGGCGGTCGCCAGTAGATAGTTATAGTTAGGACCTATTTTCCATAGGAAATCCGCAACATTCTATTTGAAATAACGTTGGCGCCGGTTGACGAATCTTCGCGAAAGCTTCCAACTTGTTGGGCGCTCCGGTCCGCTCCTATCCTGAAAGTCTCGGGGTGATTCGTCAAGCTTGGGCCGAGAAAAGGGGGTCCCAAACGCGTTTTCCCCATTCATTTTTCCATAGGAACCGTTCATTGCGGCTACAGCCCGAACTGCTGAACGGAATTACACCAAATTTGGCAAAGAGGTAGCCCTTGGTTCAGTGTCGTGCCTTTTGCTTAAATGGTGAAAATCCATTCAGTAGTTCCTGAGAAAATCAAAAGTAAAGTCACACATATATCTATGGCCGAGTAGGGTCCGCATACCCTCCCGATCACGAGCTGCATGCTAATTGGCTGTCAAGTGGTTGTCAACACTCCAAATCAGGAAGTGTTGGCAGCCATTTTGTCCCTCGGTAGAGGGACAGAAACAAGTGCGCAAAGCGCAAAAGGGGCCAGGGTAGAAACACCCTGACCCCCTAGGTCTGCTCAGGGGTCCCACAAGGACCCCCTGGGCATAAAAGCATTTTTTTTTTAAACGGCGGGATGCGCTTAGGGTGCGCGGATCCCGCCGATTAAAAAAAAAATAGCACAAGAAATAAGTGCACAAACGCACAAAGGGGGCAGGGTAGAAACACCCTGACCCCTAGGTCTGCTCAGGGGGTCCCACAAGGACCCCTGGGCAGAAAAGCAACAAAAAAAGACTGGCATCGTGCTGGAGGCCCCGCCCCTCCCTGCAGCAGTCTGCAAACTGCGCCCCTGGCGCGTTTTAAGAAGGGAAGTAATTCCCCTTGAATACTGGGGGTCAATGGGGGCCAACTAGCCCACCAGGAACCTTCGGTATGCGCCAGGGGGCTGCGTTGCAGAGAGGTGTACAGAGGCCACGCCCCTTTTATACCTCTCTGCAACGGAGCTCTGTGGCGCTTTTGGAGGTACATGGTGGGCTAGTTGGACTCCAGGGACCCTCAGTATTCAAGGGGACTTAATCCCCCAACTTAAAACGCGCCACGGGGCGTGTTTGCACAGTGGTGAAGGGAGGGGGCGTGGCTTCAGGTGACTAGTGCAAACAGGCCCCGTGGCGCATTTTAAGATGGGGAATTAAATCCTCTTCAATCCTGAGGGTCCCTGGGGGCCAACTAGCCCACCAGGTACCTCCAGTAAGCGCCACGGAGCTGCTTTGCAGAGTGTTGTAAAAGGGGCGTGGCCTCTGAACACCTCTCTGCAACGCAGCTCTCTGGCGCATACTGGAGGTATCTGGTGGGCCAGTTGGCCCCTAGGGACCCTCGGGATTGAGGAGGAATTAATTCTCCAACTTAAAACGCGCCACAGGGCGTGTTTGCAGACATGTCACTTCAGGCCCCACCCCCTTCCTTCACCATTGTGCAAATATTCCTCTAAAATCAGCCGAACTACGAATTCCGATTTACTCACCTGTTATCAGGAGAGACCTCAGTGCTGCATCTTTGAGCCCAGTACTGATCCTGAAAAGTAATTTAAACATTCTTACCAGTAACTTGAATTTCCTTCCATAGGATATCATTGCCTGCTTTTTGCTGAAAAAGTTTCTAAGTGTCGATTTTTGAAACATACAAATATTCCTCTAAAATCAGCCGAATTACAATTCCGATTTACTCACCGGTTATCAGGAGAGACCTCAGTGCTGCATCTTTGAGCCCAGTACTGATCCTGAAAAGTAATTTTAACCGTACTTACCAGTAACTTGAATTTCCTTCCATAGGCTAACATTGACTGGTTTCACTTGGAAATTCTTCTGTGTGGAGTTTTGGAACTTTATAATATTCCTCTAAAATCAGCCGAACTACGAATTCTGATTTACTCACCTGTTATCAGGAGAGAACCCAGTGCTGCATCTTTTAGCCCAGCACTGACCCTGAAAAGTAATTCTAACCGTACTTACCAGTAACTTGTATTTCCTTCCATAGGAATCCATTGTCTGGTTTTCAGCAGAAAAGTTTCAAAGTGTCGATTTTCACAAACTACAAATATTCCTTAAAAATCGCCTGTATGACTTAAACGGATTCTTTCAACTGTTTACAGGAGATGCACCAGTGCTGGATCCAGGATCCACCACTGAGTAAGAAAAAGTAACGATAACACTACTTACCTGCTAAGTGAATTTCCTCCCATAGGATAACATTGGTGATTCTATGTGAAAAAGTTTCTGTCAACTTTTAAAATACAATAATATTCCTTAAAAATCACTACTGTAACCAAAATGCTTTTACTCAACTGTTTACAGGAGATGTCCCAGGACTGAATCTAGGATCCAGTCCTGTGGTTAGAAAAGTAATCCATAAAGTAGCTAATTGCATTTAACTTGAAATTCATATTGAGCTCAATGTTGCATTGTGTTTGAAATTGTGTTGCCCATTGCAACAACTGTAACTACTGTACTTAAACGTTTTTTGCCTATTTGCAAAGTATTTAAACTAAAGTAATTCATTCTGAGAAAGTATATTTTGTAATGTAATGTATAATGTAATTACAATGTATTTAAAAAATAAAATATCTAAAAGTAAATAGTTTAAAAAATGTAGTAAATCAGTATCAAAAAAATAAATATAACAATTAATACATTTAAAAATTGTCATTTACAAAACCTTTGAAATTCACTGAAAAAACCATAGGTTTCAGACATGTTATAGTTAGGAATTAGCATTTAAAAAACCTTTGAAATTCACTGAAAAAACCATAGGTTTCAGGCACGTTATAGTTAGAAATTAGCATTTAAAAACCTTACAAATTCACTGAAAAAACCATAGGTTTTAGGGACAGTTATAGTTAGTTGGACATTGCACTCGTACAAAACCCGTGAAATTCCCCGTTATAGTTAGTTCAGGTAACTATAACTCGCGCCCCCGCAATGCACTGCTGATGACGTCACATATTACATCACTCATGACATACAATATGGAGTCTTCTGTCAATAGATTGAAAGGACGTAAGAGAAGGGAACTCGGACAAAAAACTTGGGCTCCAATTTCCGAATGGGTAGACTAATGTATGTTGCTTATCCATGTTTATGTATTAATTATATGTTTTTTTTTCTCTTCGTCTTTTTTTGAAAAATGAAACTGCCATTACTTGTAACTGTCATATTGAAGAAAAAAAAATGAAAAAAACATATTACATCACTTATGACATGGTCAGTGACATCACTGATGACATCTCAAATGACATCACTGATGATATCACTGATGACATCATCCATGTGATAATTTGATGCATCTTCTCACACCCTAATATAACTTTTGATACACCCACTGTAAATTACAGACTGCCATTGTCAAAACCATAGACACTCCAACACCAATTACTATATACACACTCACTGATTCTTAGGTCTACACACACACATCTACTCACTCACCCGTACAGTCACTCATACTTATAGTCACTCAGTACAGGACTATTATATGCACTCATACACCTATATAAACACTCACACACGCCACTCATCCATAGAGGTACTCACACACCTAGTCAGTCATGCAAAAATTAAGCACACACCCATTTACTCACCTATACAGTTATACACACACCAGCTCACTTACTCATACAAATACTAGCACATTCTTACGCTCTTATACAATCTCTGATACAAGCACACACTCATCCATACAGTCACTCTCACAATCACACACTCTCGCTTATAGCTATTTATATACTCCAACACACATATATACTGCCTTTCACATATGTAGTTACTCACACATGTACCACTGGCACATACATTCACTCACTAACACACTCTTACACACACTTACCCACCCATACAGTCTATCACAGATGCACTCTTGAAACCATCCACCCAGTGAATCACCCACTCACACATCTATGCACAGAGTCGCACACACCCACCCACACAAACACTCAGGCACCCATACAGATACTCAGACAACCAATCAATAACTCATATAGACACTCATGTAGCTATTCACAAACCCATGCAGCCACTTACACAGCAACAGACAGACGGATACAGACATTCACCCAGTTTAGTCACTAACCCATGCATTCAGTAAGATACATTTAATCACTCACTTATTGAGTTAGTCACGCACCTACTAAATCATCCATTCAGACACTTATACACCACTCATTCTTCAATACGCCTTTCCCTATATATATTAAACATATTTAAACTTTACAGAAACACACAGTCACTGGATGATGTCATCAGTGATGTCATTTGAGATGTCATCAGTGATTTCATCAGTGATGTCACTGACCATGTCATGAGTGATGTAATATGTGACGTCATCAGCAGTGCATTGCGGGCGCGAGTTATAGTTACCTGAACTAACTATAACGGGGGAATTTCACAGGTTTTGTACGAGTGCAATGTCCAACTAACTATAACTGTCCCTAAAACCTATGGTTTTTCAGTGAATATATATATATATATATATATTCACTGAAAAACCATAGGTTTTAGGACAGTTTTAGTTACTTGGACATTGCACTCGTACAAAACCCGTGAAATTCCCCGTTATAGTTAGTTCAGCTAACTATAACTTGCGCCCCGCAATGCACTGCTGATGACGTCACATATTACATCACTCATGACATGGTCAGTGACATCACTGATGACATCACTGATGACATCTCAAATGACATCACTGATGACATCATCCAGTGACTGTGTGTTTCTGTAAAGTTTAAATATTTTTAATATATATAGGAAAAGACGTATTGAAGAATGAGTGGTGTGTAAGTGTCTGTATGGATGATTTAGTAGGTGCGTGACTGACTCTATAAGTGAGTGATTTAACGTATCTTACTGAATGCATGGGTTAGTGACTAAACTGGGTGAATGTCTGTATCCGTCTGTCTGTTGCTGTGTAAGTGGCTGCATGTGTTTGTGAATAGCTAAATGAGTGTCTATATGAGTTATTGAATGCTTGTCTGAGTATCTGTATGGGTGCCTGAGTGTTTGTGTGGGAGAGGTGTGTGCAACTCTGTGCATAGATGTGTGAGTGGGTGATTCACTGGGTGGATGGTTTCAAGAGTGCATCTGTGATAGACTGTATGGGTGGGTAAGTGTGTGTAAGAGTGTGTTAGTGAGTGAATGTATGTCCCAGTGGTACATGTGTGAGTAACTACATATGTGAAAGGCAGTATATATGTGTGTTGGAGTATATAAATAGCTATAAGCAAGAGTGAGTGATTGTGATAGTGGCTGTATGGATGAGTGTGTGCTTGTATCTGTGATTGTATAAGAGCGTAACAATGTGCTACTATTTGTATGAGTAAGTGAGCTGTGTGTGTATAACTGTATAGGTGAGTAAATGGAAGTGTGTTTAATTATTTGCATGACTGACTAGGTGTGTGAGTATCTCTATGGATGAGTGGCGTTGTTTGAGTGTCTATATAGGAGTAAGAGTGCATATGATAGTCCTGTACTGAGTGACCGTAAGTATGAGTGACTGTACGGGTGAGTGAGTGGATGTGTGTGTAGACCTAAGAATCAGTGAGTGGGTATGTAGTTATTGGTGTTGGAGTGTCTATGGTTTTGCGAATGGCAGTCTGTAATTTAGAGTGGGTGTATCAAAGGTTATATTAGGGTGTGAGGAGGTGCATCAGATTATCACGTGGATGATGTCATGAGTGATGTAATTTGAGATGTCATCAGTGATGTCATCAGTGATGTCACTGACCATGTCATGAGTGATGTAATATGTGACGTCATCAGCAGTGCATTGTGGGCGCGAGTTATAGTTAGCTGAACTAACTATAACGGGGAATTTCACGGGTTTTGTACGAGTGCAATGTCCAAGTAACTAAAACTGTCCCTAAAACCTATGGTTTTTTCAGTGAATTTCAAAGGTTTTTTAAATGCTAATTTGTAACTATAACGTGTCTGAAACCTATGGTTTTTTCAGTGAATTTCAAAGGTTTTTAAATGCTAATTTGTAACTATAACGTGTCTGAAACCTATGGTTTTTTCAGTGAATTTCAAAAGTTTTTTAAATGCTAATTTCTAACTATAACGTGCCTGAAACCTACGGTTTTTTCAGTGAATTTCAAAGGTTTTGTAAATGACAATTTTTAAATGTATTAATTGTTATATTAATTTTTTTCATACTGATTTACTACATTTTTAGAAACAATTTTTTTTTACATATTTTATTTTTTAAATTACATTGTAATTACATTATACATTACATTACAAAAAATACTTTCTCAGAATGAATTTCTTTAGTTTAAATACTTTGCAGATAGGCAATAGACTTTCAAGTACAGTAGTTACAGTTGTTGCAATGGGCAACACATTTTCAAACACAATGCAACATTCAGCTCAATGTGAATTTCTAGTTAAATGCAATTAGTTACTTTATGGATTACTTTTGTAACCACAGGACTGGATCCTAGATTCAGTCCTGGTACATCTCCTGTAAACAGTTGAGTAAAAGCGTTTTGGTTACAGTCGTGATATTTAAGGAATATTATTGTATTTTAAAAGTTGACACTTAGAAACTTTTTCTCATAGAATCACCAATGTTATCCTATGGAAGGAAATTCACTTAGCAGGTAAAAACTGTTATCGTTACTTTTTCTTACTCAGTGTTGGATCCTGGATCCAGCACTGGTGCATCTCCTGTAAACAGTTGAAAAAATGGGTTTAAGTCATACAGGCGATTTTTAAGGAATATTTGTAGTTTGTGAAAATCAACACTTTGAAACTTTTTGCTGAAAACCAGTCAATCTTAGCCTATGAAGGAAATTCAAGTTACCGGTAAGTACGGTTAAAATTACTTTTGAGGATCAGTACTGGGCTGAAAGATGCAGCACTGAGGTCTCTCCTGATAACAGGTGAGTAAATCGGAATTCGTATTTCGGCTGATTTTAGAGGAATATTTTAAAGTTCCAAAACTCCACACTTAGAAGAATTTCCAAGTGAAACCAGTCAATGTTAGCCTATGGAAGGAAATTCAAGTTACTGGTAAGTACGGTTAAAATTACTTTTCAGGACCAGTACTGGGCTGAAAGATGCAGCACTGAGGTCTCTCCTGATAACAGGTGAGTAAATCAGAATTTGGATTTCGGCTGATTTTAGAGGAATATTTGTATGTTTCAAAAATCAACACTTAGAAACTTTTTCAGCAAAAAGCAGGCAATGATATCCTATGGAAGGAAATTCAAGTTACTGGTAAGTACGGTTAAAATTACTTTTGAGGATCAGTACTGGGCTGAAAGATGCAGCACTGAGGTCTCTCCTGATAACAGGTGAGTAAATCGGAATTCGTATTTCGGCTGATTTTAGAGGAATATTTTAAAGTTCCAAAACTCCACACTTAGAAGAATTTCCAAGTGAAACCAGTCAATGTTAGCCTATGAAGGAAATTCAAGTTACCGGTAAGTACGGTTAAAATTACTTTTCAGGATCAGTACTGGGCTGAAAGATGCAGCACTGAGGTCTCTCCTGATAACAGGTGAGTAAATCGGAATTCGTATTTCGGCTGATTTTAGAGGAATATTTTAAAGTTCCAAAACTCCACACTTAGAAGAATTTCCAAGTGAAACCAGTCAATGTTAGCCTATGAAGGAAATTCAAGTTACCGGTAAGTACGGTTAAAATTACTTTTCAGGACCAGTACTGGGCTGAAAGATGCAGCACTGAGGTCTCTCCTGATAACAGGTGAGTAAATCGGAATTCGTATTTCGGCTGATTTTAGAGGAATATTTTAAAGTTCCAAAACTCCACACTTAGAAGAATTTCCAAGTGAAACCAGTCAATGTTAGCCTATGGAAGGAAATTCAAGTTACTGGTAAGTACGGTTAAAATTACTTTTCAGGACCAGTACTGGGCTGAAAGATACAGCACTGAGGTCTCTCCTTATAACAGGTGAGTAAATCGGAATTCGTATTTCGGCTGATTTTAGAGGAATATTTTAAAGTTCCAAAACTCCACACTTAGAAGAATTTCCAAGTGAAACCAGTCAATGTTAGCCTATGAAGGAAATTCAAGTTACCGGTAAGTACGGCTAAAATTACTTTTCAGGACCAGTACTGGGCTGAAAGATGCAGCACTGAGGTCTCTCCTGATAACAGGTGAGTAAATCGGAATTTGTATTTCGGCTGATTTTAGAGGAATATTTGCACAATGGTGAAGGGAGGGGCGGGGCCTGAGGTTACATCTGTGCAAACGCGCCCGTGGCGCGTTTTAAGTTGGGGATTAAGTCCCCTTGAATCCTGAGGGTCCCTAGGGGCCAACTAGCCCACCAGGAACCTCCAATATGCGCCAGGGGCTGCGTTGCAGAGACGTGTAGAGAGGCCACACCCCTTTACACCTCTCTGCAACGCAGCTCTGTGGCGCTTTCTGGATGTACCTGTTGGGCTAGTTGGCCCCAGGGACCCTCAGGATTGAAGGGGATTTAATTCCCCATCTTAAAACGCGCCACGGGGCCTGTTTGCACACATGTCACCTGAAGCCCCGCCCTCCCTTCACCACTGTGCAAACGCGCCCGTGGCGCGTTTTAAGTTGGGGGATTAAGTCCCCTTGAATCCTGAGGGTCCCCGGAGTCCAACTAGCCCACCATATACCTCCAAAGCGCCACAGAGCTGCGTTGCAGAGAGGTGTAAAAGGGGTGTGGCCTCTGTACACCTCTCTGCAAGGCAGCCCCCTGGCGCATACTGGAGGTTCCTGGTGGGCTAGTTGGCCCCCAGGGACCCCCAGTATTCAAGGGGAATTCGTTCCCCTCTGCAAACGCGCCAGGGGCGCGTTTGCAGAGTGGTGAAGGAAGGGGCGGGGCCTGCGGGCCCGATCGTTTTTTTTTTTTTTTTTTTTTGTCCCTGAAGGGGGCTGTGTGGCCCCCTTCCTTTTTTTCTGTTTTTGGGCCCTGGGGACCCCATCCCCCAGGGCCTTACCCCTTTTTAAATTTCAAAATAAAAAAACGGGAAGGGGGCCGCGTGGCCCCCTTCCCGGGCCTGTATTGGCCCCGGGGACCCCATCTCCCGGGGCATGGCCTCTATTTTTATTTTTAATATTTTGAGGGGGCTGCGTGGCCCCCTCCTCTGGCCATTTTAAGGCCCGGGGACCCCATCCCCGGGCCGGCCATACCCTTTTTTTTTTTTTTTATTATTTTTGAAAACTTTGGGGAGAGGGGCCGCGTGGCCCCCTCCCGGGCCACTACTTGCCCCGGGACCCCATCCCCCGGGGCCTGGCCTCTCATTGGGGACTGTGGGGGGGTCCCCAAACCCCCCACTGTCCCGCCGGCTCCCCACGTCCTTTGGGAGCCGGCATTGCTGTTCCACATGGGGAGCAGCTGACATGCTGCTCCCCATGTGGAAAAGCAATCGGCTTTGGATATTGGAAGAGAGTGCAGGGTTCCTGCTCTCTCTTCCAATATCCAAAGCAAGTTTGCAATGACAGGACGGGAGCCGCGAGGCTCCCGTCCTGTCATCGCGCAATAACCACTCCACGCTGTAAGTTAGCGTAAAAGGCCATTTATTAGGACAGGGTTGACAACCAATATTTAAATATAACATCAATAAACATATAACAATCCCCAACCTCGGGTCTTTCATCCATCATCCACTCCCACACTCCAATGACTCACTCCTGATTCACTCAGCGACCTCTTCCCTTATAGCATTCGCTTCCTCACTTCTCTTTCAACCTCCTCCAGCATCTCCAGCCATCGCACTCCTGCATGCCGCACCCCCTCATGCACCTGTATCCCCTCCCCGGAAGGGTGAGTATGCCCGTCATAGACTCCCCACCCCTCCCAAGTACTGCTACCCCCACCTTCAACCCGTCCTAAACTGGCACGCTTATTTAAAAGCAAACACCCTTTCCCCACTCCTAGAATCATGTAGGGTGGGAGGGTGGTCAAAACTTTCTATTAACCCTTCCCTAACGGCGCTGGGGACAGGAAGAGGATGAACTTCCTCCCTGCCCCCTATAAACCCTACCTTAAACTCCACCCCCTAACTACCTCGTCACCTGTCCTTCCTATCGTAGCGAACACCCCAGGGAAAGACTGGTCTGCCGACCTCACTTCCCTGGGGGCCGCATCGCGCAATAACCACTCCACGCTGTAAGTTAGCGTAAAAGGCCATTTATTAGGACAGGGTTGACAACCAATATTTAAATATAACATCAATAAACATATAACAATCCCCAACCTCGGGTCTTTCATCCATCATCCACTCCCACACTCCAATGACTCACTCCTGATTCACTCAGCGACCTCTTCCCTTATAGCATTCGCTTCCTCACTTCTCTTTCAACCTCCTCCAGCATCTCCAGCCATCGCACTCCTGCATGCCGCACCCCCCTCATGCACCTGTATCCCCCTCCCCGGAAGGGTGAGTATGCCCGTCATAGACTCCCCACCCCGCCCAAGTACTGCTACCCCCACCTTCAACCCGTCCTAAACTGGCACGCTTATTTAAAAGCAAACACCCTTTCCCCACTCCTAGAATCATGTAGGGTGGGAGGGTGGTCAAAACTTTCTATTAACCCTTCCCTAACGGCGCTGGGGACAGGAAGAGGATGAACTTCCTCCCCTGCCCCCTATAAACCCTACCTTAAACTCCACCCCCTAACTACCTCGTCACCTGTCCTTCCTATCGCGCGAACACCCCAGGGAAAGACTGGTCTGCCGACCTCACTTCCCCTGGGGGCCGCATCGCGCAATAACCACTCCACGCTGTAAGTTAGCGTAAAAGGCCATTTATTAGGACAGGGTTGACAACCAATATTTAAATATAACATCAATAAACATATAACAATCCCCAACCTCGGGTCTTTCATCCATCATCCACTCCCACACTCCAATGACTCACTCCTGATTCACTCAGCGACCTCTTCCCTTATAGCATTCGCTTCCTCACTTCTCTTTCAACCTCCTCCAGCATCTCCAGCCATCGCACTCCTGCATGCCGCACCCCCTCATGCACCTGTATCCCCCTCCCCGGAAGGGTGAGTATGCCCGTCATAGACTCCCCACCCCTCCCAAGTACTGCCAACCAGGGAACCCCCGGAGGGCGGTTACCTGCCCCACACAGCTCAAGTGCACCTTTCGCCCTCAAACCCGTCTGCACCAAATAGACTCGTTCCACAATTTACTGATGAGATCCCTCATCTCCATCATGTAATATGCATTACCCATGTGCGAAAGGTGCACTCCATCGTCACGGAAAAGCAGTGGCTCCTCAGCCGCAATCCCACATGTGCAATAACTTTAATACAGTTGTTACCACAGAAAACTCTCATAGCTCGATTCAATTTCCGCCGCGCTTTTTCTACTGCAGTGGGCTTCAGTGCCCCCTCCAAGTTCTTCTTGGCACAAACTCAGTCCATACAATACAGGCGCCTGCCAGATTGCTCCTCATGGCCTCCAAATCCCGTTGCATCAAATGTAGCAGGGACACGCCGGATTGCTTGATTAAGTCATTCTCCCCCAAGTGGATAACCAACATGTCCGGGCAGCCTCTTTGAGCCACTTTTTTGTCAGCCAGGGCAACAATGCTCCCCAGCGCATCCCACTCTTACCCCACCAGTGGACCTCATGGTGGCTGCTCCGCAGGCCCAGGCTACGGCCATACACCTGCCTGTCCGCATATTTCGATGCCCAATGCACGAACGAATGTCCGACAATCCAGGTAACCGTCTTGGCTTCCGGACCCCCAATGCAACCTACGAAGAGAAACAAATATCAATACAACTGAACCATGTCCCAACTACCCTCACAACACCCTTAAGGCCTACCCCAACTGTCGCCCTGATTCATTTTCGCACATAGCGTTCACAGCAGCGAGACCTCCATCGCCCAATCCGTTTAATCTTGTCCCAGGACCAACCCAGGCGCGCTGCCGCCGTCGCCGCACCAATACGAAAAGAATGCGTCCCATACCTAGCAGGGTCCCTACCCAGGCGCCGCAATGCCATTCTCAACACCGCCAGTAACTGAAAAGCCGTCACCCGCTTCAGGGAAGCATGACAAAAATTTCACCATCCTTTCTCTTCGCCCTTTGACAAAAGGCTCGCCACTCCCTCACCGGGCATGCCTCCACGCATCCGCTTTCGCCCAGCCACACCCACTTGCCCTCCCAACCTGGTCCGTCTTGGAACGACCTAACCAAATTCCCAGACGCATCCCATCCAAACGTACGTCCTCATACACCCTACCAGCATTGCCCCTTGCCCCCACCAATTCTGAAACCCTGAACGTCCCGAAAAACATCCAAATCATACACAAACGGAACAATGCCACCTCATATTCATCATAACAACAATGCGACAACTCAGCCAACAGGCTTTGCAACAGGTCAAAAGTAATCGCCTCTCTAGGCCCCTTCCCCCTCCCTCGCCCCTTTCTCTCCCCCAACCTTTCAACATTCTACTCAGCAAATCCCCTTAGCAGGATCAAAACCCAGGTACAACGTGCTGTAGAAAGAAATCCCCGCCAACTTCCCTGTAATAGTAGTCTGAGACAACCCCCTATCAATGCAGTCCAACACAAAACGAAAGACTCCCTGTTCGCATCCTCGTCTGGACATGCGCCATGACTCACTGGTCCAACCCAGAAACGCGCCGAATTCAGACCACGCCAACCTGTAAGAGCGCCTCGTGGAGTCAGCTATGGATTTCTCAACCAGGCCCACCACTCTCACTCCCCCAGGCCCAGATACCGTCCGGCACCTTGGTCTTGCAAGCCTCCGCTCCCGGCGCCAGACGTCTGAAACGCTGCCACTGCGAACGAGACAATGCATCCGCAACGTCATTGCTTGCACCTGGAACATGTTGCGCGCGAAACAGCACATTAAATCGCAGGCATTGCAGCATAAAACTTCGCAAAAAACGCAACACACGCAGGTCCCTCGCTCTCTGATTGTTCACCAAGTCCACCACTGTCCTGTTGTCCACATGGAACAATACCGACCTGTTCAGGAACTCCGGGCCCCACACCTCTAGTGCCACAAGCAGTGGGAAGAATTCCAAAAAAGCAATGCTCCTGCCTTGTTTCAACCAATGTTCCGGCCACTGTTCCGCGCACCACCTCCCATCCCAGAAGACCCCAAAACCAGAAGCCCCCGCGGCGTCAGAGAAAATTTGTACCTGCCAAACCATCTTCTCATCCACAAAATCCAGTGAGACACCATTGAAATCGGACAGGAAACTCTGCCACACCCTCAGGTCCGCCCTGACTCCCATCGAGATCCTAACTCTGTGATGCGGGAGCACCGCCCCCGACATGGCCATGCCGAGACGTCTGCAGAAAGTCCTCCCAGCGCGCACAACCCGGCAGGCAAAGTTCAAAAACCCCAGGAGTCGCTGCACCGTCCGCAGATCAATCCTTCTCTCCCCCATCACGTGTAGCAGAAAAACCTGCATGTCTGTCACCTTCTGTTCCGGTAACCGTGCCAACCAAGCGACCGAATCCAATTCAATGCCTAGAAATGTGAGACAACAGCTGGGCCCAGCTGTCTTTTCCGGAGCTAAAGGGACCCCAAATTCCCGGGCCATGACTTGGAACTGACTAAGGGCCCACTCGCACTCCCAAGCCGCGCTCTCCCAACGAACAGAAAATCATCCAAATAGTGAGACACCAACCGATGACCGCACCTGTACGTAAATGCCCACTGCAGAAAGGAACTGAACGTCTCAAACAAAGCACAGGAAACCGCACAACCCATGGGCAGGACCTTGTCAACAAAAATGGCCCCATCGAACTGGATCCCCAGCAAGGAGAAATCTGCAGGGTGAATGGGAAGGAGGCGAAAAGCCGACTTTATGTCACACTTAGCCAATTCTGCCCCTGCCCACACACCCGCACCAGCCCGATCGCATCATCAACTGAAGCGTACAAAACTCTGGAATCCTCCTCAGCAATGAAATCGTTCACAGATCTCCCTTCCGGCCAGGACAAATGATGAATCAGCCTAAACTCCCCGGGCTCCTTCTTGGGCACCACTCCTAAAGGTGAGATAATGAGGTCTGAGACTGGCCAATGATCAAATGGGCCCACAATCCTACCTTCTAGTACTTCCTTCCGCAACTTAGCTGCAACCACACTCGTCAATTCCTTCGCTGACTTCAAATTCTCGGCCCATCTCTGTTCACGGGGGCCCTGATAACCCACTCGAAAACCCTCCGTAAAACCCCAATGAATTTTCAATGCGGCCTCTCTATCGGGGTACCTAGAGAGCCATGGACCCATGGCCCCAACGTCAACCGGTGTAGGAGCCCTTGGGCCCAGCTTGCCCCCGCCCTTTTGTAGCCCGCCACTGCTCGGATGGCGTGGCCAAAGTGAAACATTGCGTGAGAGGGTGGCGTCCGCCACACTTGGAACACTCATGCTTGAATTTGCAGGGGTGTCGCGTGCAGAAACCCTTGTTAAAGTTCCAGCAGGCACCTGTGTTAGCCCCTGTGGGCTTGGGCGACTGACCCGTTGACCCAGTGTAAGTGCTCTGTCCTCCCGTTCCAGTGGAAGCACCCTGCCCTCCCGCCCCAGACTGGGCGGGACGTGACTGAAAAGGCCGGTATGTGACCGGAAGGCCACTGGCCGTGTGTGTAGATGCCGACGACTGAGAAGAGGCCATCCACTGCATCCAGAGTTCCTGGTCTACCTCCCCCCACGGCTTATCTGGATTGACGCTAATCCTCGCCCTAAACTCCTCATCGTAGCTGAGCCACGCGAAACCACCGAAATGCACCTGGGCTTTCCGGATAATATCCATATACTTAAGCAACGCTATAGCCCTGTCTAAATGCTTCTCGCAATATATACTCGCGTAGATCAGAAACGCCGACGTCCAATTCTCCATATTCACCGGCACCCTCGGCCGCCTAGTCAATTCCCACTCCTCCTCCTTAGAACCCTCTTTGGCTTGTATCTCCCTGTGCAAGAGCTTGAAAACATCTACATACTCATGTCTCCATATTCTGGACCTAGTCCTTTCAGATAAATGCGACCCCAGCGGCATCGCCAAACCCATGTACGGTAACTTCTTATGATGCTTATCGTCCCCTTTTCCCTCTTGGTCATCTGTCTTGTCAGTCTGGACGCTTGCTCCCACCAGTTGTTTAACCCCCCACTGGCTCCACTGCCACTTTGGCAGGCAATCCCGGGTCCCTCACAGACCCTTCCCCAACACCCACCGACCGGCAGGCCTTCTTCCGCCCCCTTTAGGGCCATCATCCCAAGCGACCCACCAGGCACTCTCACCTGATAAAGTCGTAGGTACTTCCCGGTCTTTCCTCTGGCGTCCGCCGTCTTCTGGCTCGCCTTTCTGCCCCCACTGGTGCTGGCCTGTGGCGTCTGCAAAACACCAAACTTCCCTGTTGCCGTCTTGGCCCTCCCCCAATCCACACAGTCCCGCACCTCGCCTTCCTCCAACTCATCGCTGTCATCATCATAATCCAGTTGTTCTTCAATCGCAACCTCAACAGGCGCCCCCAGCACTTCACGCGCTGCCCTTTTTAGCCCCTTTCCTTTCACACCAGGCATAACCTCACAATCCGGCGCCGTTGATGCCCGCTCCCTCGGTGGAGGGCAGGCCGCCGCGGACCCCCCTACTGCTTCCGCCCAGCGTCTGGAGGCCGTCTTGCGCCCCGCCGGCCCACCCAGGCCTCTGCCAGCCTCCACCGCTGGCTTGCGCCCCCCTCCCCCAAGACCGTCCAATCCTGAGGGGGCCCCAGCGCCATCAGGTCTCTGTGCCGTCATGGCAGTCCCTGCCTCTTCCACCCAAACCCACTTGCCTCGGGCCCCAGCCCTCTCCTCAACCAAGTGCGCCGGAGGCCCATCCCCCCTTGCGCACCCCCAAACCTGTCTCCCTGGCTGCGTTCAATAACTGCCACTTCCCTTCGGTCTCTTGTATAATGCGACGCTGGTCGCGAATCTTCTCCTTCAATGACATGCCTGCCCACCTATCTGCCAATGGCCCTGGGTTCAAAGTACCTGAACTTGTCCCCCGGGAAGGGCCAGGAGCACTGCCACCTGGGGGTTCTGAAAAACATTGTGGCGTGGTGACTTTGCTGGGCCCTTTCCCTTTTGTACCTCTTGAAGAAATCCCCCCCTCGCCGGCCTACAGGATAAATCAACTGGGAAATCCTCCCAATCCCCCTCCTCCCCCCAGCAGACTCACTGCCTGACAACACGAGGGCAAAATCCTCTGTTGTGAGGTCATCCCACTCTCCCTCTTCCTCACTGGCGTCACTCAATTCCCAAGATGGGGCCCCCTCCCTGCTCGCCAGCAGCCGGTGCCTGGGACGCTCCGGGGGCATTCCTGGCAGACTCTTCCCCAGACCCATGCTGATTCGCCAACATGATCCCGCCCCCCCTCCCCCCTGCCGCCGAGGCTGGTGCAGCCAGAGCACCCTGTAGCCGCGCTGGGAGGCTCTTACGCCGTCCCCCGCGCTTGTCCTGCTCATTATGGCCCATGCCTCGCCCCCGCCCAGACGTACCTCTTTTTGGCGGTGGTGGCTCTTCAAGACATGCCACCACCGCCGCTGCCACACCCGCCGACGCGGACCGAGGCGTGCGGGTCATCCCGACCCACGCCTGGTCCAGCACTCCGGGCCGCAAGAGATCCGCTCTCCCGGCCCGGCCCAGCACCAATAATGCGGCGCGAACAGCTGCTGCGTCAGGCTCTGCCATCGCGTATACGCGGTTGCGCACTCCGACGTTTAGGGCCTCACCAGCTGCTGCGGCGCTCTCACAGAAAACCGGGGCACTAACTCAATAAATAAAAGAAAAAGAAAAAGAAAAAACGCCCCACCAGGTCCACCGGTGGCGCGACACTCTTGCCTCAATCGGCAGATTGGGCCTACAAAATTTGCCTAAACTGGCCTAATACCAGCTGCCTAACCTCAAAACTTTCTATTAACCCTTCCCTAACGGGCGCTGGGGACAGGAAGAGGATGAACTTCCTCCCCTGCCCCCTATAAACCCTACCTTAAACTCCACCCCTAACTACCTCGTCACCTGTCCTTCCTATCGCGCGAACACCCCAGGGAAAGACTGGTCTGCCGACCTCACTTCCCCTGGGGGCCGCATTGCAAACAGCAGTGTCCCGGGGGTAGGCACCCCGGGACACTGCAGGAGTCGGCCCTGGGGGGTGGCGGTCCCCAGGGCCATCAAGGGCTCCAGGAGGGGGCCGCGCGGCCCCCCTCCCATCGTGTGCACAGCCCCGGGGAGGTGGTGGTCCCTGGGCTCTGGGGTCCGTAACGGACCCCCATATTTAAATGTTTAGTGCCCCGGGGAGGTGGCGGTCCCTGGGGCATGTGGGGGCTGGAGCCCCCACACAGGTTTTTCATTTAAAAAAGAAGCCCCGGGGAGGTGGTGGTCCTCGAGCTGCGGGAGGGCTCAGAGCCCTCCCGCAACCATTATGCATAAAGCCCCGGGGGTGGTGGTCCCCGGGCTTGGGGGCCCTTAGAGGCCCCCCACACATAAAATTAACCCCCCCCAGCATGCCCCCGGGACTTGGCCCACCCGGGGCCAATTAACATCGAAGCGCGGGAGACCGCGCTTCGATTTTTTTTCGGCAGGATTCGCGCACCCTGAGCGCATCCTGCCGATTTAAAAAAAAAATGCTTTTGCCCAGGGGGTCCTTGTGGGACCCCTGAGCAGGCCTAGGGGTTAGGGTGTTTCTACCCTGCCCCCTTTGTGCGTTTTGCGCACTTGTTTCTTTCTTTTCTCGGCGGGATACGCGCACCCTAAGCGCATCCCGCCGATTTAAAAAAAAAAAATCTTTTTCTGCCCAGGGGGTCCTTGTGGGACCCCTGAGCAGACCTAGGGGTCAGGGTGTTTCTACCCTGCTCCCTTTTGCGCTTTGCGCACTTGTTTCTGTCCCTCGGTTCTACCGAGGATAAAATGGCTGCCAACACTTCTTGATTTGGAGTGTTGACAGCCAATTAGCATGCAGCTCGTGATCGGGAGGGTACGCGGATCCGACGCGCCCATAGATATATATGTGATTTTAATTGTGAATTTCTCAGGAACTACTGAACGGATTTACACCATTTTAGCAAAAGGCACCAGTCTGAACCAAGGGCTACCTCTTTGCCAAATTTGGGGTAATTCCGTTCAGCAGTTCGGGCTGTAGCTGCGACTAAAGGTTCTTATGGAAAAATGAATGGGGAAAACGCGTTTTGGGACCCCCCTTTTTTCTCGGCCCCCGCTTGACGTATCACCCCGAGACTTTCAGGGTAGGAGCGGACCGGAGCGCCCCAACAAGTTGGAAGCTTTCGCGAAGATTCGTCAACCGACGCCAACGTTATTGCAAATAGAATGTCGCGGATTTCCTATGGATAATAGGTTGTAACTATAACTATCTACTGGCGACCGCCAGTAGATAATATATATATATATATATATATATATATACAGGTGTGAATTCCCCACCAGGGCCGCCAGACTCACGACGGGGGCTTCCAAAGAGCGCGGGTAGGACCCGCTAGTTACACAACCACTTCCCAGAACACATGGAGCACTCATGGGGTGTTCAATAAAACCTTTATTGCCGCATACGCTTGCCTTCCTCAGTGCAGCAAGCACAAATGTCCGATGTGTACAGCGCGCCAAGTCCATTTAAAATGTTCAGCTTACTGATTGGCTGATCTCTAGCCAATCATAAAGCAGCAGTCACTTTGGCATGACCGTTACGTGTCAGCATCCTCTAAGCTGTCTATCAATCAAGGACCTCAATGTATGATCAAAAATCCTGTCCCGATGTTCCATTCGGACGCTGGCTCCAGCCACTTTCACCTGTCCTGCCACACTTCAACAATCTATCTCTTGGGCTGCCACTCGTAGATTGTAAGTTTTTAAATATACCCCTCGCCTGCCGCTCGATATATATGTATATATTCAATGAGAAAAAACAAAGTTTAAAACTTAGTTATAGTTAAGGAAACTTTATTTATTCTTGTTATAGAAACCCAAATAAACTACACAAATGTTAGAAATTCTAAAGTTATAGTCATTTTTTCATTTGAATATTTTTTATTAGAATTGAAATGAATAATAAAGATTACAGTCATCAAAAAGAAAAAGAAACAATATATTAGAATACATAGCTTAGAGGTTGGTGAATAAAACAATAACATTAAGATAAAAAAGCTATAAAATGCAATATAATAGGGAAATGTAGAAAGATGAACAGGATACATGTCTAACTATATTCAATTTTATGTTTTATAGAAAAAGAGAGAAAAGGAAGAAAGAGGAAAAGAATAGAAGGAAAAAGAAAAAAGGAAGATAAAGATAAAGAAAAGAAAGGAAATGTAAAAGATAGAGGTAACGGAATTAGGATAAAGATGAATGCAAAGATAAAAAAGTAGTAAAAGGTTACCAGAGTAAATCAGATTTAATTTTCGGAGATAACGAAGAAGAAGAAACAGTAGATATTCTATGCTCATCACAGATAAGATTCCACCATGTTAACAAACAAATTTTAAGTATAACCTTAAGAGCAAGTGCAATAAAAAGATCAAACAACATAGGTTTCTGGGAATGGTTTTAAAAATAATCTGACATAGTTCCAAGAAAAACATTTTGAATTGATAGTGGAATATTGCATTGAAATATCGTTGAACACTTAGACCAAATAGATTTCCAAAAATTAAAATCATTAGGACAATAGTATAGTAGATGGAGCAACGTACCATTGGAGGAAAGACAGGACCAATATAAAGGTGAAGTAGAGGAATTAATTTTATGAATAAAAGTAGGAGTAAAAACAGTTCTATTGTACACAAAAACAAAAGATTGAGTAATAGTGGCAGATATGGAGTTAGTGAAAAGGTTATGCCATAATTTATCCCACTGTTGAACAGAAAGTAACACAGGAAGGTCTTGCTCACATGTCAATTCATTAGAGGATTAAAGTCTAGGATGGATTTCAGAATAGGAGCGGATAAAAGCTTATATATGAGGGATGCTTTAGGATTAGAATCACAAGCAATATTATATAGGGGTGTCAAGGGAATAAACGGAGTACAGTCAGAGGGGAAAGCTATTCGTTAATAAAAAAAATTGAAGTACATGTGATAGTTGAGAGTATTGGGGTAAGCAAGAGCTGGGTAAATTATAGCGTTCTTGCAGTATAGTAAAAGGGATAAAAGAATTTTGGGAGATTAATTGATGAACATATAGGAAACCTTTTTCTTTCCAATATTTAAAATAGAATGTCTTATGGCGAAGCTTAATACATTTATTGTACCAAATAGAGGAGGCAAGAAAAGATTGATAAAAATCAGAGCCATGGGTGAACAGCGAATGCATTATATGTTGGGAATATTTTAAAATAGGGTATTTAGAAATAAATGTACAGTTAGTCATAAAGATAACATCAAGAAAAGAAATCTCATGTAATAAAGAATGTTCAAAGTTGACCAACCTAGGTATAGGGGAGTCTTGAAAACTTCTGGTCAAAGCATAAATTTGTCGAATTAAAAAAGCAATATGACATAACTTGAAATTAGGGAAACATACTCCAGCTTCACTTTTAGGTCTAGTTAATATAGCTAAGGCAATACAAGCTTTTTTTATTATTCCAGAGAAATTTGGTACAAAGGGAATTAATTTGGGAAAAGTAATAATTGAGAAGTTTGAAGGGAAGCATAGAAAGTAAAAAAAGGACTTGCGGAACAATCATCATTTTAATAGTGTCCAATCTACCCCACCAGGATACATGAAGAGGGGACCAGGTAGAAAGTAAGTTTTGGCTTTTAAGTTTTAGAGCCTTAAAATTGTGAGTAAGAATGTGGGAAATAGTGGGCGAGAACCAGACACCTAAGTATTTAATCTTAGAAGGACACCACATAAAGTTGGTATTATAAAACATAAATTGATAGCATAAGGAATTTAATGGTAACATCTCAGTTTTAGAGAAGTTTAATCTATAACCAGATATTTTAGAATATAAATCAATCTCCTGCAAAAAGGAAGGTAAGGAGGTCAGGGGATTAGATATATAAACCAAAGAATCGTCCGCATAAGCAGAGAGTTTAGTTTTGAGGGAGTTGTGTTGAAAACCTGATATAGAAGGATTACAACAAATACATTCAAGAAAGGGTTCTAAACAAAGAAGAAATAGTAGAGGTGAAAGGGGGCACCCTGTCTAGTGCCTCTATGTAAGTTAAAATAAGGGCAAAACATCCATTGACAAAAACACAAGCACATGCCTCTGAATATAGAAGTTTGATAAAGGAAATAAATTTAGGGCAAAACTAAACCACTGAAGAGTTTTAAACATAAATTGCCAATTTATACGATCAAATGCTTTTTCAGCATCAAGAGATAATGCAGGGGAGGGATATTTTTTCACCAATGTAAGAATATTAGAGAACTCCCTCGCATTATCCGAGGCAAGTCTGCCTTTAATAAAACCAGACTGATCAGGTTAAATAAGAAGAGGAATAACATCTTCTAGTCAAGAAGCAAGAATTTTTGCTAACATTTTACAGTTATAGTTAATTAATGAAATTGGACGGTATGATCTTTATCTGGTTTAGGAATATTAACGATAAGAGCATCTAAAAAGAGCCTTCAGGTTTAGATTTCAATAAAGAAGAAGTAAAGATTTCAAGCAATTTAGGAGTAAAAAGAGATGAGAAAGAAGAGATTAGTTCAGTAGAAAAAGCATCAAGGCCAGTGGCTTTGGCTTTCTTTTAAGATTTAATAGCATCCAAAATCTCCTGGAGAGTTATATCCTTTTCAAGAGTAGCCATAATGTCCGGCATATAGAGAGGCTTAGGAAGGCCGTTAAAAAATGTATGGGTATTATATTCAGAAAGATAAGTATCTTCCATGTATAATGATTCATAATCAGATTGAAAGGCATTAACAATATCAGAGTCGGAGTATATTATAGCATTTGTATGGTCATTTCGAATAGGTCCAATATTTTTCTTTTCTGATTTAACTTTTAGATAATTGGCCAACATTTTACCAGCTTTATTTTGACCCCCATGTTATTTATTTTTTATTTTTAGGAGGATGTTACGTGCATCAACAGTAGCCAGTTTATTCAGAGTGGATTTGGCTTTGATTAGCTCCTGCAAATGAGAGGGGGATTTAGAAGTAAAGTAAGTATGTTCAAGGGTCTTAATGTGCTGGAGAGTGGAGTGGTATTGGAAGTTCAATAATTTTTTCTTTTTGGCAGTGTGAGCAATAGTAAGGGCTCTAAATGAAGCTTTAAAAGTGTCCCAATTGTTATGAATGGAAGTGTCAATAGATTGATGAAAATTAAAAACTTCTTTAATAAAAGAGGTAGTTTCCAAAACAAAAGTTTGATCGGATAATAAGGAATTGTTAAATCTCCATCAAGCATGTTTGGTAGTGTTAAGAAACCATCAGCGGACCCCACCGACCTCAAGAATTTCAGACCGATCTCCCTACTTCCCTATCCGGCGAAAGTCATTGAAAAAGCTGTCAACAGACAACTCGCCTCCTTCATCGACGAGAACAACATCCTCAACTCCTCCCAATCAGGCTTCAGGAAGAACCACAGCACAGAGAAAACGCCCTCATCGCCGCGACAGATGACATCCGCTCCCTCCTCGACAGAGGAGAGACTGTGCCTCATCCTCCTGGACCTCTCCGGGGGCCTTCGACACAGTCTCACACCACACCCTAGCCCACAGACTCCACAATGCAGGAATCCGGAACAAAGCCCTCGACTGGATTCGCTCATTCCTCTCTGGCAGAACACAGCGGGTCAGACTCCCTCCCTTCATCTCGGAGCCCACGCCAACCACCCCAAGGATCCTCCATCAGCCCCACTCTGTTCAACGTCTACATGGCCCCTCTCGCTTCCATCGTCAGATCACACGGACTCAACATCGTATCGTACGCAGACGACACACAACTCATCTTCTCATTATCCAACGAACCCAATATCTCGAAACACAACTTTCAAGAAGGAATGGAAGCAGTCGCCAGGTGTATGAAGAACAGCTGCCTACACCTGAACACAGACAAAACCAAAGTACTCATCATAAGCCCACATCCGATGCTTGGAACGATACCTGGTGGCCCCTAGCCCTCTGGAACCCACCCCCACCCTTGGACCACGCATGCAACCTCGGAATCATCCTGGACTCCGAACTCAAAATGGACAGCCAGATCAACGCCGTCACCTCTTCCTGTTTTCACACCCTCCGTCTCCTACGTAAAACTTTCAACTGGATCCCCCTCGAACACAGGAAAACCATCACCCATGCCCTCATCATCAGCAGACTGGACTACAGCAACTCACTCTATGCCGGGATCAAAAGGAACCTCACCCGCAAACTCCAGAACATCCAGAATGCCGCCACCAGACTAGTCCTTAACATACCGCGCCATTGCCACATCACCCAACACCTGCAGGCACTACACTGGCTCCCCGTCGAGAAGAGAATCACCTTCAAGCTTCTCAACCACACCCACAAAGCCCTCCACAACACTGGCCCCACCTAAATGAACCACCGCCTCTCATTCCACGCACCCCAAAGATCCCTCCGCTCAGCCCAGCTTTCCCTCGCCACGGTACCGTGAATCAAGAAGACCAGAACAGGAGGTCGTTCCTTCTCCTTCCTCGCAGCCAAGGCATGGAACAACCTACCTCTCCACCTCCGTCAGACACCAACTCTCTCCAAGTTCCTGAAGGACCTCAAGACCTGGCTCTTCGACGAATCACCATGAGCGTCCGGCACCAGACGGACCCTGATAGGCCAGGGAAGACCTCTGGACCCATTTGGCCTTCGATGATACTCCGTGAGTGCCTAGGAGCTGCGCACCCCCCCTCCCCCAGCGCCTTGAGACCCTTCCAGGTGAGTAGCTGCGCTTAACAAACCCTTGATTGATTGATTGATTTAGGGATAAATCAAAAGAGGATAAAACAGGGGCATGATCAGAAATGAAAATAAAGCTAATTTCTGAAGATTGAATAGAAGGGAGTAAAGATTTGGAGACTAAAATATTATCAATTCCAGACATAGTATGGTGAACATTAGAGAAAAATGTAACTTCATATGTATCAGGATTACAAGTTTTCCATACATAGAAGAATGGATGAGAAGCAATAGCAGATTGGAATGCTTTATGTGATTTATCAGGTTTAAATTTACATTTAGATTTCCTATCAGAAAATGGGTCTAACCAATCATTGAAGTCACCTGCAACAATAATATTAGGATTAGTATTGGAGGATATTTTTTATTTACATTGTATCAGAAGTCAGGGTCTGATTTAACAGGGCCATAAATATTGTAAAAAGTAACTTGTTTTTTAAAGATAGTGGCACTAAGCAATACCCATCGTCCATTCGTATCACATTCAGCTGATAAAACTTGAATATTTAATGATTTATGACATAAAATAGCTACACCACCCTTGCGATTAGCAGCAGGAGAAAAGACAACTTGGCCCACCCATTGACGCTTAAGCTTGAGTGATTCAACATCATTACAATGAGTTTGTTGCAAAAAAACATTGTGACAATTAAGTTTCGATAAATGTGAGAGTACCTTTTGATGTTTGACAGGATGACCCAGACCACAAACGTTCCACGAGACAACATTAAACATGTTGTTGGGTGGGAATAAACATATAGGAACGATGAAGACAAACTGCAAAAACAATGAGGGAAACAAATAGACTCCATATATCAACATCAAAATAACATGAAGATACTGCCAAAAAAATAGAGAAGAGAAACAAATAAACACTCATACAATTATAAAGAAAGTAGGAAGGAAAAGAAGCAAAAAGCAAAGTAGAATAGGATAGAAAATAGAAGAAAAAAGGAAAAAGAAGAGTTAGAATAAGAAAGGAGTAAAGAAACAGATCAAGGACAAAAAGCCAGATCTGAAGTAAAAAGGAAGGAGAATGAGTACAAGGCATGTCAGCGCCAAAAGCAAGAACGACAAAGGAGAGAGAAATAAATTAAGATAAAAAATAAAGCCATATAGATTTAGATTGAGACAAGTAAAAAGAAAAAATAAGAGAGAAGCCATGCATAAAATTAACAGTTTAAGAGCATTGTGCATTTATATCCATAGGTTGCTTTGTAATAATTTGAAGGAACATTTTTAGTTTGACCGGATTGTCAAAAAAGGGAAGACTCACTCATAGGTGATTGTACAGAGGCAAGGATGTAAAATGCCCTAGCGAATGTTCATATGTCTCAGTTGAGGATGAAGAGCCAAAAATTCTTTAACGTCTAGCGTTTGTAGTATTGGAGATATCTTGAGAAATGAAGATGTTGTGACCAGACCATACTAGACAATGTTTTTCCCTTGCAGCTTTCAAGACACGCATCAAGTCAGTGAATTCTAAAAAGAGCATTATGATACCTTGAGGTCTACTAGAGCGAGGTTGGAGACGGCCCAGATGATGTGCTCTCTGAATATTTAGAGGAGAAGAAGACTGAAGGTCTAGAAGATCAGGTAAAAATTTCTTCAAGAAGGTTAGACGGTCAGGGCCTTCAATGTTCTCAGGAAGACCATAGAGGCGAAGATTATTCCTTCTATTTTGATTCTCGCGGTCTTCAGTATGTAACTTAAGTTTTTGAATTTCTTGTTCAAGCATGGGGATTTTGGTAGCCACATCTTGAAAGTGACCTACAATTTGTTCCATATCAAACATTTTGCCCTACATAATAATCCAATGATCTTTAATTTGGTGCAGTTTTTCATTGGTGGTATTCATGAAAGGTTTAAGGGCACATACCTCATCTAAACTAGTATCTAAAAGAAGATTATGAGATCACTGGATCGGAGATGGGGGTCATTTTTGGGTCTCTTAGGTTTAGTACCAGAAGAAGATGGTTTAGCGTTAGTATGGGAGTCACTGGCCATTCTGATTAAATGAACAGAGCATTGAGAAAGCTTTTGAGAGGATCGGAACCTGCCCATACAATATAGTAATAGTGAATAAAATATAAAAGGGCAACAGTCAAGGCATTTTATTAATAGAGAGAAAACTGGAGGACATGTACTGATATATAAAAAATAATACATAAAAATATATCAGTACTGTAGGCGTACCAGTAATTCATCCAAAAGAGTGTAAGGATACTGCCGTATATGAGAGATGTAGATCACCATAAATAGTTGTATTGGAAGATAAATGAGGTAATTTGATCACCACATTGAGGTAGGAAGTGTTGGTTACCTGTTGAGGCTGTCAAGAACAAGATTCAGGAATGCAAGCGGAGCGCTGAGAAAATGGCGGTCACTTACACCTGACTTGAATTCATTCTCACAGCAGCAGGTTGGAAAGAATTGGTTTCCGATAATTCCTATCAGCTTGCAAGCATGCAAGGAAGCAAGGGAACAGGAGTCCCCCTGAAGACCACCTGATAATGTAGCGCTCCACTTGCAAATCACCGCGGTTGCATTGGAAAGGCGATCCCATACTCAAAATGAAGGTCAAAACTCCCAAAGCCAATACAGTGAATGACAATGCATAGAATCAAGTAGGGCATGAATATCCAGAGGAAAAAGACTTGCCATTCAGTCTCACAGAACTGTGGGGCATATTAGCAAGAACCACGTTAAAATTATCGCCGTTTTAGCGGCAGGAAACTGCCGCTAAAACGGCGATAATGAGCTTGCTAATATGCGTTATAGAATTCCAATAGAAGCCCAGGTTAGATGTCCTGCACATCTAACCTGGGCTTCTATTGGAATTCTATAGCGCATATTATCAAGCCCATTATCGCCGTTTTAGCGGCAGTTTCCTGCCGCTAAAACGGCGATAATTTTAACGTGGTTCTTGCTAATATGCCCCTGTGTTTTACATGCGCAGCACAGCCCCCATGAAAGTAATTATCTTCTAAAATACACCAGGAACCACAATATTTAAGGCAAATTGGAACAAACACACTCCATTCCAATTCCTGAAATAGATGGGGATAAAACGACTTCATTTGGTTGGTATTCCATTAAGTGCTCTGAGCATTCATGTACTCCAACTGTCAAGGTGCCCAAAAAAGAGTGCCACACTTGAATTAAATGCTCACCCAGTCTGTTAAACATAAACCTGAACACAAAGATCAGAGACACGAGCAGCGCGCCAAGAAAATGGCGGCCGCTCGCGTGTGACAGGAAAGCACAGTCACGACAGCAGGACAGAAAAGTATGGTCTCTGAAGGTTCCCACTGGCTTGCGGGCATGCAAGGAAGTTAGGGAACAGGAGACTCTGTCAGGAAACACCAGGCATGGCCATGAAGGGCTATAAAAAAAGACTTAGCTCTGTGAATGCGACGAAGCTCAGCAGTTTGCCACCATCTTGCCTCAGCGCGTAAGCCACGCCCCCCTAAAGTTATAGTCATAACTTAAATTTATCATCTATGCACCACCTTCAAATTACAATACTTGCTCGCCTTTATACACAGTGTTGGGAACTTGCTAGCCACACCACATGATCTATAACTCATGCCTTTTCCATGCACCACTTATATGCTTTCATCTTGCAGCACTTATAGTATATTAAATTAGAGCATTCATAACAACACTCATCACATCTCCAATTAAATCTGAACACTGTGCATGTTGGCAGGGCGAATTATAGTTCATATAGATCCTCTCTTGACTAGAATTTCCATTCCAACTCTGTTCCCTTGGTCACTTTGCTCAAAGTCTAGTGCTGTCATGTAAATAACTTTTACTCAGAGTCTTGTTGAAGTTCCATTCTAGTACTGTTGTTGTGTAGTTCCTAAAAATCAATGTACGATCTGGGCATTTAGACAACATAAACTAAGGGATTGGTGTCCAGACTGATCCCAGACACCCCCGAAGGATATGTTAGTCTGTGAACCAGCTAGCTCACAGTGCACTATGAGCCCCTCTTACCAAGGAGCGAATAGTTTCTGGCAACTATCGAACATGACAACCCTGACCCCTCAGGGATCATGGAAACAGTACAGTACTTTTCGCTCAGTCACTCGTGCTCACTTGCTTTCAGAGAGATATATAGAATAAACAATGGGGACGTTTTCAATAAGCATTTATTGAATCCGCCATTCTAATATAAAATATGTGTGCTGCAACAACCATTAGACAGAAACAGATATAAACAATTATAAACACCAATTGAGTAAATAGAAGGTAGAATTCTACCATAGTGCTAAAACAGTGGATATATGCAGGCATATAGATACATGACAGTAATAATGCGTACTCCTATGATGCAACACTAACTAGATGTACCTGAGTGTGCCTAGCATGTGTGTAGGTGTAGAGCCTAGTATCCACCTAGGAAAGAGCCAACCCCATTACCTGATGTGAGAGAACGAAGGACCCCATCTTGGTCTCGAGTTGGACACCCAGCAAGGGATGTCAGACTACTGCGTGCTGGAGTGTCTGCGTGCAGGGACCTCAGCGTCTCGTGTTAGCGTGTCAGCATGGAAACTTGTTCTCTAGTTTGCTCAGCGGAGAGGTGATGTTTATATACCCAAAAGGTACCCTCTGGGGCTTTCCATAAATATGTCATTGTACTGTGGGCATGTCGGCCAAGGATGACGATAGTGATGACCCTTATACAGAGTTATTATGCAGAATATGGTAATCCTGCTGTGATACTAAGAATCCTCATGCATAATAAATGAGGCTAGTTTTTGGGAGAAAACCACCCGACCTTTATTTAGCACTTAACTAGGTAAAAGGTCAGCGCCAGACCATTATGTAGAGCAAGGTAGGACAAATGTAGGTAAAAGGTCATGCAACTACCTAGGCCTATATTGGGGTACATTAGGGCTCATAACACTGTGTCTTAATTAGAGTTTCCATTTAAACTCTGTTTTCTATTTCTCTGCAGTTACAAGTAAAGCTGTCTTCTCCTCCCACCCCTTTCTCTCTTTTGTCAATTATTCTCAGTCAACCCATTCCTTCTATTACATGTGTAGCTGTGCCATTCTATATGTTTCCAGCCTCTTATCTTTATATTTCCAGCTTAGCTGTCCTCCTCAATTCGTTAGCATTCTAGCTCAATTTCTCTCTACCTTGCTAATATAGTTCTGACCTCTTGCTCCGTATTCCTATTCTAATTATATTTACATACCTAGTCAATTCTCTTCGAATTGTAAGCTGGATTCCAACTTTTAATTCATAGCCTAGCTCGGTCCTTTCTCGTTTCCTCTCTCAGCATTTCTGGCCCAGCCGTGGTCATTCCTAATATCTCTCTAGCTCTATTTTCTCTCTGCATTTCCCGTCCTTTTCTGCCCTCATTCTCAACATTCCCAATCCACACATTCACCCTCTCTTTGCTTTCCTGACATAGGCCTAATTAAGAGTCGCCCAATCCCTAGTGGTCTGGTGTTTATTAAGGCTTAAGCGGATCGCCAGGCCCTCACACAATCCTCTTTAGAAGCAGGTGGGAGCTTGGAAGGTTCCCCCCCTGCACACCTGCCTGGACCAGCCTCCCCAGCCCCTGATGCCAGCGTACCCCAAAGTGATCCCCTACTTCAATTTACAACTTGCGTTAACGGGGCGGTAATGGAAAGCAGAAAAGGGCCTATTATTCTGCACGGAATGGGGATCCGCTCTAGATTTTTACCTGGTAGAACCAGGTCCCAATGTTAATCTCCATTTCGGAAGTAATAATACATAATTGGGAAGTGCAGGGGAGGAGTGCTGCCTGCAATCAATAATTGAAGTCTCAGTAATATCCCCCCCCAAACCCACCCAAAATAGTTAAGACCTGATAGCGGCCATCTCTCTCTCTCTCTCGCTCTCTCTATCACCCTTTCTAACTGCATTCTATATGTATTTCTGTTTGTTCTCTCTGCTTTCCATTCTAGCTCTGTCCTCTTTGGACCATGCCAGTTTAGCTGTCAATTTTCTCCAAATTTTCAGAACATTCCTTTCTCATTCTGCAGAATTCCTACTCTAGCCCGACCTCTCTCTCGCTCTCCTTCTCTGCATCCCAATCCTTCCACTGTCTCTCACTCTGAAGACCAAACCAGTCTCCCTACTCACTCTCTCTATATAGATATCATATCAGTTTTGCCCAGTGTTCAATATCGTTCTCTTTAATTTCGAGTCTATCCCAGCATATTCCTTATATATTTCAAGTCTAAGATCCCCCGCCCTACGTACAGGCAGCATTGTGCACTAGCAGCCCCATGCACAGGCAAGCTGTGCCTAGACAGCTTTGCACATGGGTAGACGTTATGCACAGGCATCCAGGGCTTGGTCATGTATTGTGCGCAGGCAGTAGTAAACACAGCAGAGGATGTGCATGGATAGTCTTGGCTTTGGGAAGACAATGCGAGCAGGTAACTGTCAATAGAAGCTTCCCTGTACATTAACAATGCTATGCGTAGGCAGAATGTCCAGCTGTAGCCCTGGACCAGGGCAAAAAACTACACAAGAAGCCATGAGCAAACTCATTCTTGGGAGACGTTCTAAGTGCCACATAGGAAGTGACACTCAGTTAGTGTGCCGGCTGAGGGCTTCCTTTTGGAGGTTGCATGGGGGTCTCAGGAGCCCACCAGTGCAGACAGGTGCAGTTGCCACATGATCTGATTGCTGTGCTCTGCATACTCCCTCAGAAGGTGCAGGTTCTGATAGGGGATGTATAGTTGTTTTTTAAGCTGTTTCGTATTCCACTCTGTGGTATTGTGCATTTTTTCTTTTTTCCTAGCTTCATGAAAGGACTCGTTAAACATATGCAGAAAAGCCTCGGTAGTTAAAGCATAACTCAGGGCTCGACAAGCACCGACAGACTCTGCAGTCCAAGGCCTTCACAGCAGGGTGATGAAGTATTAGCGCGATCAAGGTGCACGGAATGATATAATGATCTTATTTATAGATCACCTTGGACAGCAGAGCAGCAGAGGCACAGGCACAGTGACTTCCCGATCATGTTTCACAGTCACACGGGGCATAAAGTGGCAACGACTGACCTCTAGGGGGAAGCCAGCCGGGAGGTCTGCAGGAAAGGACCCTCCTGGACCCCAGAAAGCCTCTTCAATCAAGGCAGAAACCTTTTTACCTAGTGCGTTGCCAATCATCTCTTCTTTAGCACAGATTTCACTGTTAGTCTGTTTCTATTACCACAGCCTGCCCTCCAGGTACATAACAATGTTGAAGAGTTACAAATGACCCCATTTACTCCCCATCATATCTGAGCCTGGACCTGAGTGGAGCAAGCAGTTCATCTGCAGTTCTAGGATCCTCGCCTATTCATATTCAGAGGTGGTCTGTTAAACATGCAGCATTTTCTGAGTGTGGAATGGAACAGGGGAACGGCAGGCAGGGGAAGAATAAATGAATAAATGAGGCTGACACAGGTAAGGGTTTCTTTGCAGGTTTCAGGACCAGCTCTGGTATTGTATACTGAGGGTGGAAGGTGTTAGCAGAGAGTACTTGCTCACGTTCGCCAGTTTTTCTTTTCTTTTTGTGAATTGTCTTTTTATGATGTTTTCAATAAGCTTGTTACAGGTATGATCAAGTATGACGTCCGCATGTATGGTCCATTCCCTATATTCCCCCTTCTTCTATTAACTTAACCTCATCATGCTCGGCGTTTGCTTTCTTAACTTCTGGAAACATTCTTACATTTTAGCTTTTATGATCTGTAATAAGCCACTTTTAATTTAATATATTGAACACCATGCATTTAGAAATATCTTCCAATTTTCAAATTCCTGACGAAGTTTCAGTGAGCCTAGAACGGGCCATACTATTTCTCAGGGATATAGCTCAAGGGCTTAGCTATCATTGGAGCAGCAGTGCATGGTCCAGTGTTGTGAAGGGCTTTCTGCAGCCCTATTGTGGCTGTACTTCATTTACTCACTGCAAATATCAGGGCTCATTACCATGCTTAAATTAGGGCCATGACACCTTTGCTGCACCATTGCTGTAGCTAGCAAAAAACCACTACAAAGTTGGATGCTGTAGTGATGTATTGGATCCAGAGAACATGGGTACACATGCCACAATCCATTCTTAAATCCAATGGTAGATCAATGAATCCCTGGGCTCATCATTCGCATGGACGGATGGAAAGTCACAAGACCAGACTCCACTTATGGGGACTTCCACGGACAATCTGCAGCTAACTGCTCGGTAAAGGAAGCACATTGTAAAATAGAGAAAAATACACCTTTCCCTTAAGAAGACACAACCCGTCGGAGTGAGGAAAAAAACACAAGTTTCATTAAAAAAAAAATATTTTATTGATCAGGTAGAAAAATTCCATTACAAAACAATTGCGATGATTTAAAATTCATAAGCATTAGCATTGATATAGCACCGACATTCGTACAGTAAGTATAAACACTGCAAAAACTAGCAAAAAGACAAGCCAAAACCATTTCATGAAGGAGGGAGATCTCCCTTACGCAATGACATTTGGACATAAAAACAGTAAGCTTACATAACAGTTAGATGCCTTAAGCCATAATTAGGCTGTCCGGTTTTATGTTTAAACCTATAATAACTGATAAACCCCACTGAAAGGAAATAGCCCTCACCAGTGTAAACATATAAACACTGAAAAACACCTGCACAACCACAAACTAAATGCCGTTCAAAGAAAGGAAAAGGAGAGTGAAGGAGTCATTTTTTTTCTTCCTGAAGGGGCCAATACAATGTAACTTTGTTACACAAGCTAGCAGCAAAAAAGACTGGGCTAACATTATTCTGCTTGAGTTTTGTTGTTTATGGATGTCACTAAAATATTGTTTCTTCTTCCTTTTGCTTTTTTCAGTTTTGTGGTCTTTGGTCTAAAGATGCAGGGTTTAGAAGCATGTTTTAGGTCTTGTTTAATTATTTTATAAACTGTAGAGAATCAGGAAATATCAAAATTATATTTGATATTTTGGTTGCGTTTGATTCTTTCACTGATAGGTAAAATGGCTGGTTTCATAAGAATCTTTCCCAATATGTGCCATCACATTTACCCACAGAGAATGGGTAAAAACCCCTTGATGCATCAGCCCCCATTTTCTAGTGAGTCAGTATTGATAGTAGGTGAATTGCCAACACCTTAGGCTTTAAACATTCAATGCAAGGTATAGTGACAAGTATATGTGAAAAGTGTGCTATCACAAAGCATCTGGGATAGTGGTGAAAACATGACACCAGACTTTTGGAAAACACGGAACGCAGTGTCACTTGAAATGCTGCTGCACAAAGGTTCTTTCCAAGTTCAACAAAGATTGGAGTGATATTTTTTGTAATTGCAGTGATTCATCTACATGTATGAACAAGTTGTGTGCTGGCCTGTCAAACTCGATACTTGAGCTGAAGTGCTCCCTGTAAGAGATCCTTGCCACGTGTTTGATGGTATGCTGAAAGCATCTTTACACTCTTCACAGTTAATGAAGAATGCTATTAACTTTTTAGTCCATTCTGGTGCACTGTTTTGTTATGCGCGGGAATTAAAACGCAAATATTTCTCATTTTCTGCTTTGTGTGGCATCAAAGAAAGAGTTATCTCAAATGTGTAACTTAGCTGTTGGTCCAAGGGGCTGTGAATACTATATTATCCATGTGACAACCGTTTACAGAATTGTTGCTGAGTGATGATGCCAAAGGCAAGAAATGTGAGGATCTTTGGTCGCATATTGATAGTGATGTGAAAAAAAGTTCACTCTACTGCATTCTTAGATTTTTACAAGAAAACATAACTGTGTAGTGGACATAATGAAAAAACTAGAGTCTGCCAACACCCTTGTCTGCCAAGTGTTCAGCATAATTGGTGTAGATGTGAAACATCTCCTTGAGAGTAGGCTGGGCGACACCTTTAGTGACTTTGGCACTGCAACATGTTCCATGTTAGAGTGCTTGCCACTTGGTAAGCAAAGTAATGTTGAAGAGCAATTCAGGAACTTTTATTTTACAATGTATGTGAAATGGCTTGCAATGATGCATAGAAATGTCCCTTCACCAACCATGGAATTTGAAGTCAATGAAACCTCACTATGGTACTCTGTACAAGTTCTAGATCCTTTCCGTAAATGGGAATTTTCTCCATAGTTTCAAAAGTGCTGCTTCATTTTTGACCACTTCACTAACTCTGAGAGTATAAGCGCCCAGTTCAATGCAAATGTTGCAGAACCTGCCCAGAGAATCGCAATCTTCAAGTGCACCAATATTGGCATGGAGAGCTATGTCAGTGGCCAGAGTTAGCAAATTGTGTACTGGCTGTTTTGGCGTTGCCCAACTCAAGTGCCAATGTTGAGAGGGCCTTTTCACAGAAAAGATTTTACATGGGAAAGAAAATACAAGCGCACATGAACAAAGACTCAATGAAGAAGTATTGTATGGTGTACTACAATAAGTTTGATTTGCAAAAATGTGTTTGGACCCCATATACACTGTACGTACACTGCCTATATACCATGCACTATCAGTGCAGAAAGCAAGCAATAATAAAAGGAAAACTTTCCATCAACACCGGAAAAACACTGTTTCTGTTGTTTTTAATGGCGCGAAAATGTGTAACCACTGATAACCACTGTTTTTCTAAGGTATTAAAATCACTTGAAAACACTGAAAAAACCCCACCAGCATTTACCAAAAAAAGAAACTGAAAACAGGAAAGTCTAGTCATAATACTGGAGTTAGTCTGACACATCGCACTAAACATCCCTGAATTTTTAAGGTCCCCATTTCTTTGTGCATAAAGCTTTATTTATTTATTAACATGATCTGCTGCCCCACCTCCTCTAATGTCCTAGACTTCAGCATTGAGATGGTTGCTGTATGGATACGATGCTTGGCGCCCCTTGTAGTTTTGCCAAGCGTGCGCATTCTTGCTGAAGTGTTCCGGGAAAGTTGCTCCATTTGACGCTGGGGATGGGTAGTGACTACTTGTAGCTTGAGAGACTGACAATGGGAGGCTCAGTTTTGAACTTGCAAACAGGTTTAGGTGGTATACTGGGGTTTCCCACAGGGGGTCACAAGCTACATCCGATGCTACATGGACCGCATTAGCAACACACCGTGGGTTCCCTCCACATGAGAGGGCACCTAGTGAGCCCACCCAGGCCTCCCCAACCACCCACGATCGCCAAAGTTGCTACAGGGCTGAAGGTAGCACAGTGCTGTGCATTAGAACACTCAGTTGACCATGTTTTGCTCTTCCCCTCCTGAATGGGTATAGCCCCTATATCTTGCTTACATGGCCCACTTACTCCCGGCTGGCCAGTTGCAGTTATGTCTCAATGGGTTGTTGCAGTTACTTAAAGCCAAATGACCATTCTTCTGCTAAGAAGCACCCCTTATTGCCTGCAAATCCAGGCAAGCCTCTTTACACAGTCTCTGTGAAAATGCAAAGCTGCATAAACGCTGCTGTTCTTATAACAATTGCCCCAGGACCTCTGTTATGGCCAACCGGCCCTCTTTCGGCTTGGGTTTGGGCTGGGGATGCTTGTGGCAATGATCAAAGCTGGAGGGCAGGAGTGAGGTGTCTTTAATTTCCCAAGAAGTCAGGTGGTGGTGCACTGTTAGAGCCTGCGGCCCTGATTATCAGCAGAGGCAGAAATACGGTAATGCGTGCTTACCCCCTCCTGGGGTCGGCCCTGCTCTGGATCAGGTTGCCGAAGAACGAGTATCGGGTGCTCTACATAGTTCCCCGAAAAACCACAAGGTTATTAGAAATAAAATACTGTCAAGGTTCTTTAGTTCAATGAAACCAAGGTTGGCCATGTGCCCTCTTAAGATAACCATAAAATCCGTAAAGAAGAGACAAACAAAATCAAGATATATTCAATTTGTACTTTTGCAACAAGAATCACCTGAGACATCATCATTAGGCACACTTTTATTGTCTAGTTCCACCAGTGTCCTAGCTTCACTTCCATTCCTTGCTGGAGAAGACTGATTCTTTATAATCTTCCGCATGCAATTAACAGAGGTGTCAAATTGATACTCCCTTCCATCAGTTTCATCCATCACAAACCCTTTCAGGTGACAGTTTACATATCATACTTACATTCCGCTAGTTACCACTGATCAATTAAACAGAGTTGCTTCTTGTTTTTCCCAGCTCACATGGTGCAAAAAATTGATTGCCTCGTTTATGGACAAAGACAGGCTTTTTTAACTCTCACCCAGTCTCCTACAGTTATTTTTTTTTGTCATACACTTTCCAAACTTGTGATCTTCAAAAACTCCTTCTCATGACAATGACTCTTTCAATCTCTAACCACACCTGTCTGAAAAATTTTAACCCCTTCAATTCTTGAGGAAAGCTCTGAAAACATATCCATTCTGCTAGCATCTGACATAAAATATCCGTTTTTAACTATAATGGCTGAATCCTCAATAGTAGTAGTAATTCCACTTTTTTCTGAAACTGAGTTTGCGATTCCTCCTTTTACATTTTTTCATTGTTAAAGCATTATACATTTCTTTTGACATGTTCTTTGCATTTAATGTTATACATAAAGTGCTTTAATACATGTTTTAATCCAGCAAAACTGTTTAAATAAATAAATAATGAAATAAATGCTGTCCCATCTCTCAAATGGGAAAGGTGTTTCTGTGGTCACATATAATGACTAGTGTGATGTACCCACCTCATTGCTCTTAGAGCATCATTTAGATATATATTAATTGCAGCAACCAACAGTAAACATTCCTTTACCAAGAAATTAGTTATTTTAGCTTAACCATTAGTCTGCAGAATGATATGTAGATGAATGATGTGTTATAATTTCTGTTTCTTCCCATCATTTTTTCATTTCATATTAAGTAAATTGCAACCTATTGTCACCGGGGTTACTTGGAAGCTATCTCTGATAAATATACCCTTTCAAAGTTTGATTACGTTTTCTGTAGAAAGCTATTCCCTAAATTTCACCTTAAACCCCTTTGAAAAGTAATTAGACAAAATGATGGCATACTGACGGACCACAGGTAGAATACGGACTGGTTCTATGAAAGAAAATGGTAATCTTTGCCAAGGATCACTGGACACTTTAAGGGGACACAATAGGGTTTGGTGAATACTCAAGGACGTTTCTGCTAAACAAAACACAGTGCATGCTTTGAATAGAAGCTGAATCTCAGTATCCTTTGCTAGCTATCAAAAATACATTTTCAGTCTCCTTTTAGTAATGTTTCAACCAAGATAGCTGTTGTGTGCAAATGAAACCAATATATAGGCTTTTCTGTTTTCAGTTTCTATTTTTGGTGAATTCCGGTGGGGTTTTTTCAGTGTTTTCCAGTGATTTCAATATTTTTAAAAAAAGTGGTTATCAGTGGGTACACAGTTTTGCACCATTAAAAACAACGGAAACAGTGTTTTCCGGTGTTTATGGAACGCTTTGCTTTTATTATTGCTTGCTTTCTGCACTGATAGTACATGTTATATAGACAGTGTACGCACAGTGTAGATGAGGCCCAAATACATTTTTACAAATCAAACTTATTATAGTACCATACAATACTTCTTCAGTGAGTCTTTGGTCATGCATGCTCGCTCTTTCCTTCCTATGTAAACTTTTATCTAAGAAAAGGCCCTCTCAACATTGGCACTTGAGACGTGCAACGTCAAAACAGCCAGTACACAATTTGCTAACTCTGGCCAATGACATAGCTTTCCATGCACATACTGGTGCACCTGAAGGTTGTGATTCTCTGGGACAGGTTCTGCAACATATGCATTGAACAGGGCGCATATGCCCTCAAAGTTATTGAAGCGGACAAAAATAAAACAATACTTACCAAAGTCCGTAGAAAATTCCCCTTTATGAAAGGGATCTAGAACTTGTGCAGAGTACCACAGGGAGGCTTCATTGACTTCAAATGCCATGGGTGGTGAAGGGACATTTCTATGCATCATTGCAAGCCATTTATCATACATTGTAAAATAAAATTTCCTGAATTGAGCCTCAACATTTCTTTGCTTACCAAATGGCAAGCATTCTAACATGGAACATGTTCCAGTGCCAAAGTCACTAAAAGTGTCACCCATCCTACTCTCAAGGAGATGTATCACATCTACACCAATTACGCTGAACACTTGGTAGACATGGGTGTTTTCAGACTCTAGTTTTTTTATTATGTCCACTACAGCAGTTAGGTTTTCCTGTAAAAATCTAAGAATGCAGTAGAGTGTACTTTTTTCACATCACTATCAATATGCGACCACAGATCGTCACATTTCTTGCCATTTGCATCATCCTTAAGCAAAAAGTCTGTAAACAGTCGCCACATGGATAATATAGCATTCACAGCCCTTAGGAATGAGAACCACTGGGTAAATGGCAGAGTTGGGATGACTCTTTCTTTAATGCCACGCAAAGCACAAAATTAGAAATATTTCGGTTTTAGTTCCTACGCATAATGAAACAGTGCACCAGAATGGACTAAAAAGTCAATAGCATTCTTCATTAACTCTGAACATTGTAAAGATTCTTTCAGCATACCATCTAGCAAATGGCAAGGATCTCTTACAGAGAAGCACTTCAGTTCAGGTATCGATTTTGACAGGTCATCACACAACTTTTTCATATACGTAGCCCAATCACTGCAAATACAAACAATATCACTCCAATCTTTGTTGAACTTGGTAAGAACTTTTTGCAGCAGCATTCCAAGTGACACTGTGTTCCATATTTTCCAAAAGTCTGCTGTCATGTTTTCACCACTATCCCAGATGCTTGGTGACAGCACTCTTTTCAAATATACCTGTCACTACACCTTGCATTGAATGTTTAAAGCCTGGGGCGTTTGACAATTCACCTACTATCAATACTGACTCGCTAGAAAAGGGGGCTGATGTATCAAAGGGTTTCACCCATTCTCTGTCTGTGGGTAAATGTGATGGCAGATATTGGGAAAGATTCTTATGAAACCAACCATTTTACCTACCAGTGAAAGAATCAAATGTAGCCAACATATCAAATATGATTGTGATATTTCCTGATTCTTTACAGTTTATTAAATAATTAAATACGACCAAAAACATGGTTCTAAACCCTGCATCTTCAGACCAAAGACCACAAAACTGAAAAAGCAAAAGGAAGAAGAAACCATATTTTAGTGACATCCCTAAACAACAAAACTCAAGAAGAATAATGTTACTCCAGTCTTTCTTGCTGCTACCTTGTGTAACAAAGTTACATTGTATTGGCCTCTTCAGGAAGAAATAAAAATGACTCTTTCACTCTCCTTTTCCTTTCTTTGAATGGCATTTATTTTGTTGTTGTGCAGGTGCTTATCAGTGTCTATATGTTTACACTGGAGAGGGCTATTTCCCTTTTGGTGGAGTTTTATCAATTATATGTTGAAACCTAAAACAGGATAGCCTACCAATATATTACCGTTGTGATTGCATCAGGGCAACTGCTGTATCTCTAGACTCTGTCAGGATCCCTGGCATGTCATTGTGGTTTCCACCATGTCTCCTAAATCAACCCCCATGAAGGCCCCCCTTGTGTCACCAGTACACCTCCCTTCTCCAGTTAATGCATGTCCTGAGGAAGGTTCCCAAGCACAACTCACATTACACAAGATCTCACCTGCAAGAATACAATTTCTCGTGGGAGCTATATAGTTACTGTGAAAGGGCAGAAGCCAAGGTGGATACTGCTTGGGTAATTAAGTCAAAGCTGTTCACCAACACAGCTCTGCTTCCCTCATAATCTTCAGACTCAATGGCACAAAATAACAGTCCACACTGTCTCTTTTTTACTCAAATTTTGAAATCTATCTATGACATATGAAGGGCTGGCATTAGCCTTGCTGATAACAATCATACCTATCTCTAGCACAAGCATAATTCAAAGTACCAGCAGGGCTGACACAAGCCTTGTCAGGACAGTGACAAAAAGACTAGAAAATATCAAGTACAAAGCACAAATTACACTGAACAGGTTATGTAAATTCAACAAACTATGTGCTTGGTGGGCAGGCCGACTATGGAGGTGTGTCATCTGGGCATTTTTGGTGGGTATTGCAGTCCAGGAGACTGTAGTGGTTGACTGGTGGGCTAGAGAGGGATGGGGGCATAGGTTATAAAAGGGAGGAAGGGGATACGTGGTCCCCCTTTTGCAGGTGACTCAGTGGCTTGGTGTTAGAACAGGGAACGTTTTCAGATGGAATGTTGGTCAGGCGGCTTTGCAGGAATAGGTATAGGATTCAGTACCTAGAGTGGTGGTGAGCCAGCTAGTGGAAGACCTAAGAATTATTAAAGAGATGCAGTGGAAAGACTTGTTGGCTCCAGGCATACTGAGGGAGATACATGCCCAAGGTCGAGCTCGGCCATCACGTAGAGCAGAAGATGGCGTTGCAGCAGCACTGGTTGCCTGTTCACCACCGCATGCAGTATCTTAAAAAACAGACCTGCAAGGTGCGGGGTGAGGGCCCCGCACCTTGGGCCAAAAATAGCCTTCTTGAGTGTCCCAGCAGCGTTGTGCTGAGAGCATGGAAGGAAGCCAGCATAGCAGTAGGGAAGTGGGTGAGCTGCAGCAGTTGTGGGAGCACCAGAGGAGCTGCTGTTGTGCCTGGATGTTTCTAGTGACAGGGGGACGCTGTTGGCAGGGAAGCCTCGGATACAGAAACCTCTGAAAGTCTATGGCAGGAAGGGAGAGAAGCAGTGGCACACAAAGGACCTAGTTATTAGCAGGTATGGCATACATGTGGAGGCGAAGGAGCAAGGGGAGCAGGGGATAGAATTGAGGGCAGCATAAAAGATGAGTGAGGAGGATGTAGGGGCAGAGGGTTAGTGGATGAGGATGCCAGACGATTCAGGCAGTGGGACTGAAGCACAAGGAAATATAGCCAGCACACTGGGCCTTCAGGGCGCAACAGGACCAGTCAGTTGTAGAGTCAGGTGCAACTCATGGACTTCGAACTGAAGTGATGGCACAGTTGGGTGCAGTCGGCCTGATGACGGCAGTGTGGAAGGTCTGGTGTTGCCTCCCCGACATTGGCAGTATGGCTTTTCATCAATAAATTGGCTGGAAATGGTTGTGACAGATGAAGAGGTGCCAGGGACAAGTGGCACACAGAGGGGTTTGTTGGGTTTGGAGAACACAGCAGGTCTGTTTTATGAGGAGGAAGAAATTGAGGAGGCGGAGTTGGTGGAGCAACAATGGGACGAGGCATAGGTAACGGGATGGTACTGGTGGTCGACTGAACCTACAGTGGGGCAGGGGGACGGGCAGGTAACATGAAGGAAGTTGATGTTTTGCAGGTTGAACAGAAACAGAAGACGGTGGTTTTGGATCTTAGATGTGCGCAGGAGACCACTTTGCTGATGAGATGGCAGGCTTTGGTGCGGGCCCTAGCCTTAAGACCGGGTATGAGGACTGAGGTCAGCAGAAAGCCAGTCAAGGTGTCAAAATGGGTTGGGGGTAAGCTGGGACAAGTGGGAGGATCTGTGGAGATGAGGTTGCACAAAAGGACATAGGTTTTGCATCAAATGATTTGCACTGAGGAGAAGAGCAATGCAACACAAAGAGGAAAGGCGGTGTCATGATCCTCCAGAGATTCCCCTCTCTCACCTTACCGTGCTAGTACATTACTAATAAAGGGAGAGAAAGACTGTGTTGTTGATGGATGGGTAAGCCATCAAACCTGTTTGTAACTAAAACATTATTCTTTATTTTCAGTTATTTCATATGGCTTAAGTTAATATTTTATTATCACAGGTATTGTTGATTTTGCTAATGTTTTTTTGGAGTCATGTCAATGCTTGTTTGGGACATGCCAAGGATCACAAAGGCTTTTGCTTTTTCCAGTGCTTATTTGCCGGGAACATTTCAATAATTACAAAGACTTTTTATCCCCTCGCAGCTCCGGTAGTTGCCTTTGAGAGCCGCCATCTGGAATCTTCCTGAACAGTATAAATACTTGCCGCGCCCCATTCTCAGTACGGATTATTGAGAACACTGAGCCTTGGGACACAGCGGTGATGCCGGTTGCTGCCGAGCAGGATTTCCTCGTCGACGCTTGCCAGGTGACCGTCCTTGGGATCCTCCTCAGTCATCTTGGACGCAGGTAGGATCGTACATTTGTACAACCTCCCCGATCGGCTTCTTTTCAGAGAAACGAAACGCCGGTTTGTTTATTTGTTTACCGACAGTTGCATAAGTGAGTTTCCGCTCCGTGGAGCTGCTTTCTGGACATTTGCAGAGTTAGTTACCACTTGGTGGGAGCGGCCCTTGGGCATTTTGGCATATTTTTAGATCTCCGCTTCGTAGAAGCGGACTCTAGGAATTTCAGCGTTTCTTGTTCCAGCTCCGTGGAACGGCCTCTGGGCAATTAACACTGTTTATTATATTTTGGCATTGAGCGGAAAAGAGACTCCAAAGAGTAATACTATATCGACAATTCAAAGTGAAACTAGTTATTGTGAATAGACTTTAATGCACATTGTGAGAGCAAGAAACTTGACTGATATAGAACTGAAGGACACTTGGTAAAGTGCGTAATTGCAAATCTTAGTTTGCAAATATTGATGAATATTGGAACAGTTATTTATCTCTTTTACAATTAATCACAAAATCAAGGAAAAGGCAACATGGTCAAGATGATGATGATGACTACAGTGCCATAACTAACTAACTGCTCCATCTGTTGAATCTTTTTCTTTTACAGGTATGTTATGATTATGATTTTCTTATCAATCAATACAAGCATTTTAAGTGTCTTTAAGCAAAAGAAATCTACAAGAGTTCTAATTAGTGATAACGTCTTGTTCCAGATCCCTCCCTAATTCCCTTCCGCCCATCTAGCCACTTTGATACTCGGTGCAACTAAGCCTGAGTCGAAGCTGCTGGAAGGTGGGCTTCTTGAGGGTACTGCTCCTGAGGAACCCATCGACAGTAATAACAGTTCTGACAGAATAATCCGCCCACGAAATTGGTTCCTCCTGAGCAGTATCTTTACGATGGCCACCTTGGAGGACCTATGCGCCATGTTGGGCAATATGAAGAAAGAACTTTCTGCTGCCAGACAAAAAACAGTAGCATTAGCAAATAGGGTCACTCAATTACAAACGCAATTAACGCCCACACATCCCTTATCTTCAGCTACAACTAGTACCCCTCCTAGTTCTACTGTCTCAGTAACTGTTCCGCTCTCTGTTCCACTGGCTCCCCCAGAAAGGTTTTCAGGAGAACCTAACAAATTTCAAACATTTTTAACACAAGTACAATTACACTTCATGGTGAAACCCACATCATTTCCGGATGCTCAATCTCGTATAGCGTTTCTGATTTCTTATCTTAGTGGGGATGATGCTATGTGGGCAGTTCCTTTGGTACAATCTGATGATCCATTACTCTACAGTTGGAGTCGTTTCAAGAGTGAATTCGAAAAAGTCTTTGATCGGCGAACAATTACTGGGTCAGCTGACCGGGAGTTACTTCAATTAAAGCAGGGTAACAAAGATTTGGTCCACTATTTAACTCAATGTAACCGTTTGATAGCTGAAACTAATTGGCCTGAGGACAAAAGAGCTGCATTGTATTATCAAGGCCTACGAGACGAACTAAAAGATCTTATAGCTCCAATTGATCCTCATCCAAGAACTTGTGAAGATCTTATAGCATTAAGTCTCCGTTTAGATCATAGAGTTGCAGATCGTCGAGGAGACAAGAAACGTATAGAACCACAATACGTCCAAAGGAAAGACCACATTCCATATCACAGGATATCAGTGAACCTATGGAAATCGGAGGTATAAGGAAACCTCTAACTCCAGAGGAAAAAGAATCTCGCCACAAAATGGGTCTCTGTTTATATTGTGGTAAGAAGGGACATTTTGTTAAAGACTGCCTAGCAAACCTAAAGGGGGATTTACGAGTGATACTGCTGTCACAAAGATGGGAAACTAGAACACTCGGGGAAAAGTGAGGAGACTTCCTCGGGTAACTCTTGTCCCTCTCCTGATCAATCAGTGGCAAATACTCTACAAATATAAGTTCCCCATTTCATTTTGAATTTTCAATTTACTATTCCTCCCCAAAGAACTAAAACTGCGGTGGTCATGGTGGATTCTGGGGCCACCGGCAATTTTATCGATACTGCCTGTGCATTACAATTAGAGATACCCACTCAGGTAAAACAAAAACCAGAAATGGTTCGTGCAGTGCATGGAACACAACTAACTTCAGGTTTAATTACTCATTCTACCATCGATCTAACTATGACTTGTTTCACCCAAGATCAGACACATATCGAAGTTATATCTTCTTACATCATCGATGCCCCTCAGTTCGGTGTCATCCTCGGCATGCCTTGGTTGACAGAACATAATCCCACTATAGATTGGGCTAAGCGAAGTATCACATTCCATTCGGATTGGTGTCAACAGGAATGTTTACATCCACAGAAACAGATTCCTATTCCTCCACCGCAAACCAATACAAAAACTAACGCTCATTATATCGCTACGGCTTTAGAGCAAGACATTGAACTACCAACAATTTATGAAGACTTTAAAGATGTGTTCTGTTAAAAAAGTGCTGAAATTCAACCACCTCATAGGGCATATGATTGTGAAATAGATCTAGTAGCTGGCACTAAAATCCAGTGTAGCAGAATTTACGCACTCACAGAGCAAGAAAATCAACATTTACGGGAATACCTGGATAAATATCTAAAAATGGGTTCATTAGACCATCCAAGTCTCCGGCTCCTTTCCCTCTGTCCTTCGTGCCTAGGAGTAACGGTGAACGGTGAATTACGCACATGCATTGATTATCATGTGCTGAACAACATCACAATAAAAAAACGATATCCATTACCTTTAATTCCCGTTCTCTTGGACCAAGTAAGAACTGCAACTATCTACACCAAATTAGACTTAAGAGGGGCATACCACCTTGTACGCGTTCGAGCCGGAGATGAGTGGAAAACCGCTTTCCGAACTCGCTTTGGCTTGTTCGAATATTGCGCAATGCCCTTTGGCTTATGCAACGCCCCAGCGGCGTTTCAATTTTTTATAAACGATGTTCTTCGAGAGTATCTGGATAGGTTTGTCATCGCCTATATTGATGATTTACTGATTTACTCTAACTCCGTTATAGAACATGAAAAACATGTAAAATTCATTTTAACCACCTTACGTCAACATGGCCTTTATTGCAAATTATCAAAATGCAAGTTTCATACGTATAAAGTAGAATTTGTAGGATTCATAATTTCACCACAAGGAATTACTATGGCCCCCAGAAAAGTACAAGCTATTTTGGAATGGCCAAAACCAAATTCAGTAAAAGACATCCAACAATTTTTAGGATTTGCAAATTTCTATCGACGCTTTATTAAGCAGTTCTCTACCAAAGCAAGTCCTTCGACTCAATTATTAAGGAAAAATGTAAAGTTCCAATGGACTCCAGAAGCATAATCTGCTTTTCAAACCTTGAAAACAGCATTTACAACAGCCCCTGTCCTTTGTCACCCTGATACTAACCAACCTTTAATTATTGAAGCAGATGCTTCTGACACTGCGATAGGTGCCACTCTCTCTCAACGAGATGAGCAGAGCAATCAATTACATCCAATTGCATTCCTGTCAAAAAAGTTCCTACTAGCTGAATTAAATTATACAGTGGCAGAGAAAGAGTTGTTGGCAATTCACCTTGCTTTTAAAGAATGGCGTCATTATTTACTGGGGGCAAAGCACACCATAACTGTTTACACAGATCATCGTAACCTCCAATTTCTATGCTGTGCTAGAGCATTAACACCTAGGCAGTTACGTTGGACATTATTTTTTGCAGAATTTGATTTTATCATCACATTCAGACTCGGAACAGCCAATAATAAAGCAGACGCTTTATCTCGATGTGAAATGCTGTTAGGAGAAACAAAGAATTCAAAAACACCTCCATCCATGATTCCTAAAGATCAAATCATAGGGGTTACTATGTCAGAACAGTTTTTTCAGGCCATAAGACAAAAATGCCATTAAAACAGGTTTTAAAGTGGCAACAAAGGCAGATCCATTATACAAGGATTACCATTTAAAAAAACAGTTATACATCCCATCAAAATCTTTACAAACACAAGTATTACAGTGGTGTCATACAAGACCTCTAGCAGGACATCCAGGAATTACAAAGACTCAAGACCTCATTCAAAGACATTTTTGGTGGCCCACGTGGAGAAAAGATACAATGGGGTATGTGCAGCAATGCGATACATGCGCCCAAGCAAAAATAGAACATGGTTCAAAAAAGGGGTTACTCCAACCACTTCCAACTCCAACACGTCTTTGGGAAGATATATCCATGGACTTTATTACAGATTTACCAAAGGATCAAGGCAAAACCACCATCTTAGTGGTAGTTGAAAGTTTATCTAAAATGGCACATTTTATAGCTTGTGACAAAATGCCTACAGCAACTCAGCTGGTAACCTTGTTGTTACAAAATGTGGTAAGGTTACATGGTTTGCCCCGAACTATAACCTCTGATCGGGCGCGCAATTTACATCCAAAGCATGGAAAGCATGGTGCGTAGCATTACAGATCAGAAGTAACATGTCCACAAGTTTTCATCCAGAATCTGACGGCCAGACAGAGTGAGTGAATCAGGTACTTAAACAATATCTACGATGTTATCTATTCAAAACACATGGTTCTTGGGTAAATCTCCTCTGGGAAGCCGAATTTTCATATAATAATCTAAAACATGCTTCAATAAACATGTCTCCATTCTTTGCTAATCACGGTTGTCACCCACACTGTTCACCACTGATGTTAGCACAGCCTAAAACAAACATACCATCTTTGGATTCCCGATTACAAGAAATGACCATTACATGAAAAAATGACAACAAAACTTGACAGAGGGAATGAGTGTACAAAAAATTTGCTGATCGAAAAAGAAAAGCAGGGCCCCTTTACAAACCTGGAGATGTTATTTGGCTCTCTACAAAGCATTTTCAATTTAAGAAAAGATATAAATTTCATCCGCGATTCATTGGACCTTTTGAGATAGTAAAATGCATTAATCCAGTAGCATTTAAATTGAAATTACCAAAGTCAATGAAAATATACCCAGTATTCCATACTTCTTTATTACAACCTGCATGGAAAAAACGGAGAGCATGCCCACCACCTCTCCTCATTGGAAACCAAGGGGAATATGAAGTACATAGTATCAAAGATAGCAAACGTATTAAAGGAAAATTGTGGTACTTGGTTTCCTGGAAAGGCTATGGACCGGAAGAAGATTCATGGGAGCCAAGTAATGCTATCCATGCTCCACGTCTGATACAAAAATGTCATACACAGCACCCAGAAGCTCCTACGTAAAGGGGAGTGTTAGTACTTTTGATGGGGTGGACTGTCATGATCCTCCAGAGACTCCCCTCTCTCACCTTACCGTGCTAGTACATTACTAATAAAGGGAGAGAAAGACTGAATTTTGATGGATGGGTAAGCCGTCATCCATATTTGTAACTAAAACATTATTCTTTATTTTCAGTTATTTCATATGGCTTAAGTCAATATTGTATTATCACAAGTATGGTTGATCTTGCCAATGTTTATTTGGAGCCATGTCAATGCTTGTTTGGGACATGCCAAGGATCACAAAGGCTTTTGCTTTTACCAGTGCTTATTTGCTGGGAACATTTCAAGAATTACAAAGACTTTTTGTCCCCTTGCAGCTCCGGTAGTTGCCTTTGAGAGCCGCCATCTGGAATCTTCCTGAACAGTATAAATACTTGCCGCGCCCCATTCTCAGTGCGGATTATTGAGAACACTGAGCCTTGGGACGCAGCCGTGATGCCGGTTGCTGATGAGCAGGATTTCCTCGTCGACGCTTGCCAGGTGACCGTCCTTGGGATCCTCCTCAGTCATCTTGGACACAGGTAGGATCGTACATTTGTACAATCTTCCCGCTCTGCTTCTTTTCAAAGAGACGAAACGCCGGTTTGTTTATTTGTTTACAGACAGTTGCATAAGTGAGTTTCCGCTCCGTGGAGCGGCTTTCTGGACATTTGCAGAGTCAGTTACTGCTCGGTGGGAGCAGCCCTTGAGCATTTTGGCATTTTTTAGATCTCCGCTTCGTAGAAGCGGACTCTAGGAATTTTAGTGTTTCTTGTTCCAGCTCCGTGGAGGGGTCCCCACTGTTTAGTATATTTTGGCATTGAGAGGAAAAGAGACTCTAAAGAGTAATATTATATTGACAATTCAAAGTGAAATTAGTTATTGTGAATAGACTTTAATGCACATTGTGAGAGCAAGAAACTTGACTGATATAGAACTGAAGGACACTTGGTATAGTGCGTAATTGCAAATCTTAGTTTGCAAATATTGATGAATATTGGAACAGTTATTTATCTATTTTACAATTAATCACAAAATCAAGGAAATGGCAACATGGTCAAGATGATGATGATGACTACAGTGCCATAACTAACTAACTGGTCCATCTGTTGAATCTTTTTCTTTTACAGGTATGTTATGTTTATGATTTTCTTATCAATCCATACTGTTATAGGGATTCTGCACATATACAGAGCTATGCACAGGATAATAGGACCTCGGAATATAGTGGTGAGCCAACCATAAACCTTAGCGCCTAAAACCCTAATCTGACTAGCTTTAGCGTCTTCGTTAGCAACAATGCTGCCAATGATTAGACAACCCAGAACACGGTATCTCTCTCTCACAGGACTCGCAGTAGCAAGAACACCCTTTCATAACTCACTCATACTTGTCCACAACGCGCGTATGAAGAGACACTGTATAGTTTAAAATGTTTATTTCAACTAACGTGCTCTAATATACAGTACAAGTGTCAGTACTATCAGCATAATGCATAATGATAAAATAAGCAGCATAGTTACAACTCCATAGAATACAAACGGGGAAAGCATTTCATAAAGCAGTGGATATAAGGCTAAATGACCTTACCACCCTCCCCGTGCTAGTAGCTTGTTTATTATAAAAATAGAAGACCTCTGGGCTTTGACTAGCGAACCCCCATACCTCAATATCTAGATGCAAAGTTTACATCATCAGATACAAACAGCTCTTCTCTCTGGAAAGGTTGTTCTCCAAGTGTGTCTTTCAGTGAAAAAACACCATATGAAAAGCACAAGAATTTCTCCAAGGCAGCCGTAAATAGAGTGTTATGTCTAAGTGTGAGGGACTGGCCAAATCAGCAGGAACAAGGGACGTTGTGTATCGACCTTGTACATGGTGTGCAGACTGCAGCCCAAAAGGGAATAGGAGACAAGGTGAAAGATAGAAATGCAGACAGTGCTAAGATAGCCGGGCAGAAGCAGAGGCTCAAAAAACAACGGCACAAAGGAACGTACGCAAAAAGGGGGCCTCATGGCAGCCAAGTCCAAGCCAACGCAGCAAGGCAGACCAGGAGGCCGCAAACCACACGACACCCTCCCCTGGTCAGTCCATCATCCAAGAAGATGACAGAGTCCAAAAGTAACTGAGCAGAACAGAACGCACGTGGGGAAGCGAATCCCAGGAAGGACAACGAAAGGGAGATGAAAAAAAAATACATATAGATATCTTTCCAACGAGGCAGGTTGTAGAAAGTCAATGCCCTCTTAATCCATCAGTGTGTTAGTGCAGAAAAACGCCACACCTTCCAAGAGGACATCATTGGAATCGTCGGAAAAAAGCGATGCCATCCAGTCAAGTAAAACAAAACTGCAATCATGTTCCTCGTAAGAGGGTGCAGCGAACAGCATTGCGGGACAACTTGCGTGATACTCAATATAACTTCGTTGTAGGAGATTCTGAGCAGCCGCCCAGATATCCCATTGTGCCAAAATCCCCAGTGCGGCCGCACACGCCATATAGCCCGCAGCGGAACAGTCCCGTTCATGGGCCTCCAGAGGACCCACCAACTGAACAAAATCCGGAACAGACAAAGACGTATTGGAGAGGCAATAATCCATGGCCCATGAGAATGGACATCGGATGCAAGACATCACAGGTTGCACGCAAGTGAAATACGCAAAGCGAAAAGAAAGTGTATATGACACACTCATTGTTGCCAACGGCAGGACACCAAAGCCAGCGAGGAGACGTTCACGTAGCATCCGGAGCCGACCTGGCTCGAGAAGGGCCCATGGAGGTGCAGCCATTGCGCAGTAAACAAACCAACAGCAGGACACCAGCCACCAAGGCGAGGATCAGTGGAAAGCCACCAAAGACGCTGGAAAAGATGGAATGAATAAAAGCCGGTATTACACCAAAAATAGTCTGAAAAGAGGTCACAATGCCAGAGCCCACAACTTTAAAAAAGTGTACTAGACCTTCAGTGCGGGACGCATTAAAAACATGGTGAATCAGTTCACCGAAATGTTGTGGGAGGTTAGTGTTCAAAAGGGCCTGTATTTCACTGTGGGTACTCGCCACCTGGAGAATGAAAGTCTCCCGGGCAGATGTGAGCATAACCTCCTGGTTCAATAATAGTGCCTTTATTCTGCTCAATTTATTGAAATCCGCCTTCAGAGTAGGAATGGAAGGCCACACAGAACTATCTATGATGTCGTGCGGGAGGAAAAAGCACATTTTTGCAGCAGACAACCCTGTGGGAAACTGTAACAATATAGGGTATGCCGGACAGCATGCCACAACAGTCTTGGTTATTCAAAAGCAGATAACTACCATTTGCAAGCACAGTGAAAGTAGGAGAAATAGCAGGAGCAGGAATGCCCTTTAACACACAAGCAAGATTCAGAGCGGAAAAGTTACAAGCCCCATGCAATTGAATGTGTTTGCAAACAAGGGAATGGCCCACAGTGGAATCGCATGACTCCCCCGTGAGAAAAACTTCCCTCTCATCTCTAAGGCATTTAAACATGAAAGGCAAGGACCAAAGTTCATGCAGGAAGGCACTGCCTAACGGCTGAAAACGGCCTGCAGGATAATGCTTCATACATGAACTAAATTCAAACAATGAGAAAGGCAAAGCAATAACCATGTGTACTAGCCACACAGCAGAATCCAATTCCACTACAGAGAACGGTAAGGGCTCTATTTTTTCGATATGTAACAGAGTGTATGCTGCATCCTTCATGGACATAAACCGTTGTTTCTCAGTCAAATTAAAAGGTAAGAATAAGGCAGTGGTGTTTAAAAATTGCCAAGGAACCTTCCCCATCTTAAGTGTTTGCAAAGTCCATGCAAACTGCATTACTGAACGTAATTGATTTTGACCATGATACAACATAGAAACATCATCTTGTACAATATCAATAACAGAGGAAATAATATTCTCTAATGTGTAAATGCGGGAAGACAGGGTATTAATACTATTGTGTCAACAACAGCAAGCACTTTTTCTAAATTAGCCTGATCGATTTCCCGAAGACGGGAAGCAGCTTCAATTTGCGAAAGCTTCCAGAGTTCATTGTAAGTCTCATATATGAATCTCTTCGGTCGAGGACCACGAGGCCCTAAAATAAAGTCGGACAGATCAATGTTGCCTGATAGGAGGGATAAATGTTGTTTAACAGAATCTAAGGAAGAGTGCTGCAACCACTGTTTACACAATTTACCAACAGAATATGTTGTAACAGTACGAGAGTCAAAAAACCTTAGATCTGGCCTATCCTGTTTGTAGCCAGTATCAGCGTTATGAAAACGCAGTTGGCAGGCATCAGACGCTATGGGCCAAGCCAACCAGGGTGACTGAACAAACGCAGAGACATTAAACGAATTGTTCTGAAACATAACCTGCAATTCTGCAAGGGACATATTAAAGCACAAACTTTCGTTGGGAGTGGAAGACAAAACAGGAAAGGATGGTGCATTCAATTGTTTGGACGTAGCCAAACCCCAACATGTCGTTTGATATACAATCTGATTTAAAAATAAAATTTGGGCCGGGATGAGGCAAGCACGGTGCAAGGCTTCTGTGCCCTGCACCTGCCATGCTTTGGAGCCCCAAATAGACTTCAAATCAATGGTGTCAAGCCAATGTTCATACCCACCCACAGCCAGGGCTTTTAAGAAGGAGCCGGAATATAGTAATTTGGTATGTGTCAACATGATTTTCCCAGTAAAGGAAGTGTTTAATTTAAAGAAATAGGACCCAGGGTTCGATCTATTAAAATCTGTAAAATAAGTAAACTTATTTCTCAGAGTCTGGGAGCTACCTGTCAAAGGGGTCGGACAATGTTCCCATTGGGTGTAATTAAAAGACCCCTAAGGGTACTGGGTTTATGGAGAAAATGATTGCCCCAATGCTGGTAACAATACAAATCAGCATAATTTGCAGAATTCATGTACAGATCTTCAGCATGAAAAGCAGCATAATATTTCAAATCAGTAAATAATGCTTCAACTGCATGCACATCCCAATCGTCAGAATGAATATTACTTTTACGACATCACCCATTGAAACACGAAGGACATTTGGTACATTAATAATTTCGGTCGGACCATGAATTTGAAAGTTTACCACATCCCAAACAATGCCATCAGCAACTGGAAACGCTGAAATGTCCACAAATGTGTGATCTCGCTTCATGATGTGAGATGAAGAATGTGGAGCCAAAGTTCCAGCGACAGAGTTCACCGCAGAGCGTTCTGGCAAATAGTGTCCATTGATGAGCAGAAAAAACACGGTGACAAAGCCAATAGACATGAACAAAAAAATCAGGAAAAGTACCAACCAAATGTATGTCCATGGGGGGATCAAAAAATTGTCTCTGAACCAGGATACAAAAATACTGAATTTGGATGGGACAAGTGATGAAATGGAATCCGAGTCAAAGGAAAAACGTGTTGGGCTCAGTGGCGTTGTTGGTAAATGAGCCACGGACTCGGTTGCGGGGTAGGTATACTCGTTCTCCTCATTGCAGGGGGAGTCCGGGTAGTCGAGTAAACGTTCAGGCAAATCTACTATCTCGATGGCAACATCAGTGACCGTTCGGGCATGAGGGCCACGAACATTCGTCCGGGAAATGACAGGACAAGAGACCGCTGGTGTAACACTATTCAGGATCGGCCAGATGTTGTAGCTTGACGTTTTCCACTGAGATGTATCTGTTCTCCTTGCGACCAGGAAGCGGTGGTAAGATGACTGTACGAGTTCCCTTCAAGCCAAGGACTGGAACCGGTGCACGATAAGAGGGGCCGAATTCTTTTTTGTTCTCCACCTTCTCTCGAACCAGATCTCCAATCTTCGGAAGCCAGCCGGCAACCGGAATCTGCAAAGCAGCGTCTGTGGCTGAGGGTAAATGTGCAATCGCAAGTTTGTCTCGGGCTTCTTGTAAGTCCTGTAACATAGTAGAATGGTTATCTACATCAAAGATGGCGGATTGCGCCGCCATGTCTAGACCATCAAGGTCAGGCACAAACATTCTTATGCCAAAGAGCATTTCGTATGGGGTACGCCCACCCAGAGGTCTTCTCGGGAGATTATTAAGTGCACGCTGTACCGTATACAAGTGGGCCAGCCAGTTCCTGCCAGTACCTAAGACTCTAGCTGTCAAGGATTGCTTTAAGTCACGGTTCATTCGTTAAACAATCGAATTGCCCTCAGGCCGATACGGTGACGAAAATGTCACCCGCACCCCCAGTGAACCCATTGCGTCCTTGTAAGCCTTAGAGGCAAACGCTGGACCTTGGTCAGAATGGAAGGTGCCGCAGGCAAAAATTCCCACAAAGACACACAAATCCCTTATGACATTTCGAGCGTCAGCACTCCGTTGTGGCCAGACCCAGATGAAACGTGTGCACGAGTCTACTGCAACTAAGATATATTTATATGCAGTGTCTGATGAGAATGGACCGCAGTGATCCAGGTAAACACACCCAAAAGGTCTATTAGAAATGCAGAGCGAGGTCTGTGGTGGCCGTGCAACCGTGGAAGGCTTAATCTGTTGACAAACGTCACAAGAAAGCACATAAGTACGGGTTTGTTTGTATAACCCACGCCACCAGTAACGCTGCTGCAAGATGGAAACCGTCGCAGACACTCCAGCATGAGCCGATGCCATGCCTTCGTGTGCCGCCGTTATCAAGGAAAGTATGCAATCCGTGTTGGGAATCAGCCGATCACCAACGTTTGGAATTCTTACATAAGGAGCCTGTTCGGGACCAAACTGATAAGAGTATTTGGAAGGGAAAACCCTAGGGTAATTAGCACCTTCCTTTGTTTCAGCAATAGCTGCTAGAATATCAGAATCTATTTTAGACATGGATCTGGTAACTGCTGCGACTGAGCACGTGGCTACTGCTGATTTGGCAGCTTCATCTGCCAAACCGTTACCGACAGCAAGTGCGCCCACACGCTGATGGCCAAGAGTGTGTACCACCTGTGTGAGAGGCAGACGTTGTTGTAAATCTGCAACTCGAACCCAAAGCATTTTATGCTTGATTGTGCTGCCTTTTGCATCTCTATAGTCATTTTGTGACCAAAAGAATAGATTGTCATTGTATGACTGGACACAGTAATAAGAATCACATACAATAAGAGTGGTCACATCAGGATTAGCGAACTCAAGTGCGAGCACCAAAGCACGCAGCTCGGCCAATTGTGCAGTACTGTCTCCTAGTGCTTGAGTATGCACTACAGTTGATTTGAACTTTCCGTTCACAAAGGAACCTGCAACAATAGCACATGCTGCTGAATAAGCATGCTTGGAACCCATGGCCGGCTGCGCCGAACCATCGGTATAGATAATACTTTCGTAATCCTCAAGCGGTAGCAAAGACAGAGGAGGAGGATGAACAAATTCATACTGCAAAAACTCCTGAGTCTGTAGTGAAGAATCAAAGATAAAAGTGACATCCGGAGACGTCAAAGATGTTGCCCATTGTATCCAACGGGGTGCAAAGCTTTAGAGTTCGGTACACTTGCTTTCGTCACTGCCTCAAGGGCAGGATAGGGTGTTACCACCAAAATGCGTTTTCCCTGGGCCAGTGCGCGTTCCTTTAGAATCGCCATTTGCACTGCGGTCAAGACTTTTTCCACCGAGGAGAAGCGCATTTCTGCAGAGGTGTATAGATGTGACTTATATGCTATTGGTACTGTGTCACCTTCGTTAAAGGTCAAGTACGTGAAACCCACTGCCCCTGGAATGATTCTAATCACCAGGTTGGTGTGGTTATCATGAGTCAACAAGTATTTAGACTCAAGTAAGTCTGTCTGCAAAGACTGCAGAATGGAGGAATGCTCCGGAAGCCAGCAAGACTTCGAAAAGTTAGGCTGTATCAAGGAATACAGTGGCTTGATACGCTGGGCATATTCGGGTATGTAAGTACGCCCGAAGTTCAGAAAACCCAGCAAAGACTGACGTTTCTTCAGAGTAGTAGGAGGGCACAGAAGTGCACATTTCTCCAGGAAATGGGGGGCTAAGCCCTTACCTTCATTGTTGAGCTCATAGCCCAAAAACAAAACGGTAAATTCAGCAATGTGAGATTTGGCAAACTTAAACTTGTAGCCTAGAACCGCAAATTCTAGAATAATGCGGTCCACTCGGGAAAGATGCTGGAACAATTCGTCGTCTGTCAGATAAATATCATCGACGTATGAACATGCATCCGGGTCTATGCCGTCTAACAAAGAGACAACACGTGCAGCGAACACACCTGGACTGTTTGTGTAGCCCATAGGTAGACGCCGGAATTTGAATAATTTACCACCGGAGGTAAAAGCGCTCCATTGGCTACTCTCCGGGGCTAAGTTGTGCGTGTAGAATCCATTGGATAGGTCAAGTGTCGTTTTATATTTTTTACGAACAAGACTGTCTACTAGCGCAGAACTATGTGTGTTTTGCACCGCAAACGTCCGACAATGAGAGTTCAAATGCCGGTAATCCAAAACTAAGCGGTACGATCCATCGGGTTTGGAAATCGCGAAAAGGGGATTATTCATTGGTGACTCGCATGTTTCAATCACTCCCTGATATTCCAACTGAGTCAGAATGTCAGAAACGGGACCTTTTGTCACGGTTGCAGCACTCCTCAGGATCTGGGCGACGCTCAAAGGGGTCCACCTCCTGACATCCCCAAACTCTGATTAAAATGATACCCAGAGTATTGAGGCGATCAAGCGAGGGATAGGGATAGGGTAGGTGCAGCGTGGGAAAAGGGGAGACCTGTAACAAAAATAAGCAAATGATTAGTAGGATATACAAGACTATCTACTCTCATAATATCTCACTAGTGCTGTCTCAGTACCTGTTAGAGTTCATCCCCTACTGTATAGAACCTCTCTGTCTGGGAAGATACTTCTCTCACCGCAGGCAACAAAACATAAGCACCTAGAAACCAAACACAGACCAGTTAGTACACCGTCCACTTTTCTCTTTCTGGCAAATAATTGAGTAATATCCACATACATACCCTCTACCACACACCCTCAAAACTAGAAGAAAAAGGTAACAGCCAGCTCCAGTAAAAGAAAGACGTTAAAGGGCACTTGGTGAGGAGTCAGGACGTTCTGTCAAGATACTGCAAACAATCCCGGCATAAATCACTCCTACTGGAATTTCAGACGGAATACAGGAAGACAACACTCAGGAGAGTTACTCCAATGTCACGAATGGAAAGCAACGAAGAAAAAAGAAAAAAAAGAAAAGGCGGTACCTCCCAGGAATGATTTAGGCACAGGATACCATGGAGCTCCAACACCTCCCTTCCCTCTTCGACTCAAAGGGAAACAAAAAGAAAACAGACCAGCCGTCGATAATCCACGGAATAGTTAAGGAGTCAGTACTCTTCCAGAGGCACCTCCCTCAAACTCTTGACGTTATTCCCGCTGCAGCCGCGGGCGGGGAAAACCACGTTCTGAATGTTCAGCGCTCCTCCGAGCGCTTGTGGCCGAAGCGAACACACACCTTCCCCTCGATCTCTGCCGCAGACTAGAAGGTGGGATAGCATGTTCGGCGCCTCGGACAGAGAGCGCCAGATCCGGCGGTACCAGCGGGACCTCAGCAGAGCAGCCGCTCTGCGTTTGACAACTTCCCGAGCCAACTGGAATCACGTACAACGCTCCCTGCGTTGTACGTGGTATTTTATCCCTCCCAGAAGGACGGCCTTCTGGGAGATGTAGTCCTGCCAGCGCTGTTGTTCTACACTTGAGGTAGGCGCGCCGATGGATCAATGCCTGACAGAACGTCCTCCTCCCCCGCGCCTCCTAGATCCAGGTTTCCCAGGATTGCGGGAATGGAACAGTCGCACCGCACGAGGGGCGTGGACGCCGACACTCGGCTCCCAGGAATCATCCTCGGACGGATATCCCTTCCAGGATACTAGGTACCATAGGCGGCCCTGGCGGTACCGGGAATCCAGAATGCGTCGCACCTCCTACTCCAGCTGTCCATCCCTCATCACCGGAGGCGCCGCCCTGCGCCGCGCACGCTTCGCCGGTTTGAACAGACCACAATGAAACACCTGGTGTATCCTCAAAGATGCTGGTAAGCGCAGTTTGTATGCCACGGGGTTGATCCTGCGAATAATGGTGTACGGGCCAATAAATCTGAGGTGAAAGATGCTGCGGTATCGGAAGCGGATGTTCCTAGTAGAGAGCCATACCCGATCACCCACCTGATACGTAGGCCCATCTTGTCGATGGCGATCCGCCCTTTTCTTATAGGTCTGCTTGGCACGGTCCAGATGTGTTTGTATTCGTCGGTGTATCAGCATGAGAGACTCCACCTGCGCCATCACAGTAGGATGGTTCCGTACTTCGCTTGGTATAACCAGAGGCAGAGTGGTGGCATGGAACCCTGTGTTTGCTCTGAACGGTGTTTCCCCAATAGAGCTGTGCCAAGCATTGTTATAGGATAGCTCGGCCAACCATAACAGGGACACCCAGGAATCGGTTTCGTCCTTTGAATAACTCCGCAGGTATGTCTTTAGGGTTTGATTCAACCGCTCTGTTTGACCATCGGTTTGCGGATGGAAGCTGGTGGATAGAGCGGCTTCCACATGGAGAGCCTTGCACCACATCCGCCAGAACCTGGCAATGAACTGAGGCTCTCGATCAGATATAATGACCCTCGGGAGGCCGTGTAGACGCACTACATGCGTCAAAAGTAGTTGTGCTGTTTGTCCCGCAGTGGGTAGATTCCTACACGGGATAAAGTGACCCATTTTTGTAAGGCTGTCTATGACAACCAAAATCGCATCAAACCCTTGATCCATTGGTAAACCAAGGATAAAATCCAGACTGATTGTTTGCCAAGGTTGGGAAGGAGTAGGCAGAGGCATCAGTCTCCCCTTGTTTTTGTTGTGTTCCCCTTTTGCACGAGCACACGTTTCACATTGTGACACCCATTGTTCCACGTCTTTAGCCATCCCGTCCCACCAGAAATGTCGCTGAAGCAGGTGTAGCGTTTTCTTTTGTCCAGGATGACCCGCAAGTACTGCGTCATGACACCAATTGAAAGCCTTCAACCGGAGCGTGTGGGTAGGCAAGTATAGTTTATTGTTGTGCAAGGGCACGCCATGCTTGAGGATCCGATGAGGGCTTTGGTCCGCCCACCGCCACCATTGATCCGGGGACCGGTTGGTCGTGACTTGTTCGAGGAAGTGCTCCACGGTGACCACACACAGGACCTTCTCAGGATTCACGATTGCCTCCGGACGGTCTTGTCGGGGCGCATTACCCTCTCCTTGCCTGGACAGGGAGTCCGCTTTTTTGTTATCTGATCCAGGACGGAAGGTGATCAAGAAATCGTATTCCGCGAAGAACAGCATCCACCGCATTTGTCTCTGTGAGAGGTGTCTGGCTGTCTTCATGAACTGAAGATTTTGGTGGTCCGAGTATACCGTGATGGGATGATGGGCCCCCCACAAGTAGTGTCTCCACTCTTGGAAGGCCTTCTTAATGGCCAATAGTTCTTTTTCGGCCACAGTGTAATTGGTCTCGGCAGAGCTCAACTTCTTAGAAAGGAACGCCACCGGATGCAGCTGCCCTGTGTGTTTATCCCTTTGTGACAACACGGCTCCGACCGCCACCTCAGAGGCGTCTGCTTCTACCACGAAAGGTATGTCGACCTGTGGGTGTCGCAGGATGGGTGCGGTACAAAGGCCTTTTTCAGTTGGGTAAACGCCTCCATGGCTTCGGAGGTCCAGTGAAAAGACGTTCCTTTCCTCAACAACCTAGTCACTGGAGCGGCCAACTGAGAAAAGTGAGAGATGAATCTCCGATAGGAGTTGGAGAAACCCAAAAGCATTGCACCTCTCTCACACTCTTGGGAACAGGCCAATCCTGAACCGCCTCCACTTTTCTTTCAGCCATTCTTAACCCCTGAAGACTCAAAATGACCCCCAAAAACTCAACCTCAATCACGCTGAACTCACACTTGCTTAGCTTGCAGAACAAGCTATGTTCTTGCAGTCTTTTGAGGATTAGGATGACGTGTCTGGTATGTTGCTCCGGCGAGACTGAATAGATCAGAATGTCGTCAATGTACACGATCACGATTCGATCTATGTAGTTCTTGAGCACGTCGTTGAGGAAATACTGGAATGCCGCCGGGGTGTTACACAGCCCGAACGGCATAACCAAGTATTCAAACAACCCGTACCGTGTTTTGAATGCGGTCTTCCACTCATCCCCCTCGCGAATGCGTACTAAGTGATAGGCCCCCTCTTAAATCAAGTCTGGTGTATATGTTGGCCTCCCTCACCTGATCCAGCAATACGGGGATAAGCGGCAACGGATATCGTTTTCTCACCGTGTTCTTATTCAATGACCGATAATCGATACAAGTCCTTAACTCACCGTTGGCTTTCACCGTGAAGAAAAGAGGAGAGGCGGCTGGGGAACGAGACGGGCGAATGAAGCCGATGGCACTATAATGCTCGAGGTAGTCGCGCAAGTGTTTAGTCTCGGGTTCGGATAACGCATAGACTCTGCATGATGGAATACTGGCTCCAGCCACCAGGTCTATGCGACAATCATAGTCGCGATGTGGGGGTAAGATCTCGGCCTTGACCTTGCAAAACACCTCCCGGTAAATGGCATATTCTGGAGGTAACTCTGTCTCTTTCTCTGCTGCGGTGGCAACCTGATATATCTGGGCTAGGGCCAAAGTGTGTGAACAGTTGTCTTTCATGCACATAGCTAGGCATTCCGGTGATTGAAAGCGAACGGTTTTCAGTCTCCAATCCATGGTAGGGTTATGTTGCCACAACCATGGCATGCCCAAAATGACCTCATATTGAGGCGCCTCGATAATATTCAGCATTATATCCTCCACGTGATCTTGGGGATCCCCTTTGAGGACCAGTTCGACCACTTCTGTGTGTTCTGTGATGGGACCTGACTTCAACGGGGTGCCGTCAACCGCTAACACCCTTTCAGGTTTGTGGCTAGGCACTCTGGCTAACCCCAGTCGGTGTACCAAACCGCTATCAATGAAGTTCCCGGTGGCCCCGGAATCTATCATGGTCCATACCTGATGGTCTTGTTGTCCCGTCCTAAGGATCATGGACAGCACTATGTGGGACTCAGTGTTTTTACCTCAGTAACCGCTAACGACGGCAATCTCCATTCCTTCTCTGCTGGTTCCCCTCTGGGAGACTCTGTCTCGACAGAGGCCCCAGCACTGGTGGACCCAAACTCCACGGTTGCCACTCTTTTGTTGGAATAATACGTGTTCCTTTTCTTGGGTTTCAGGGGGCAATCCCTCACATAGTGCCCCTTCTTCCCACAATACATACAGAGGCCTTGCGCCCGGCGGCTCTCTCTCTCCGTTTTAGATAACGGGGGTCTAAGGGCCCCCACATCCATCGGTTTTGGCCCTGGTTCCAATGAGGAATGAGAGGAACGATTTTCATACCCCATCCCCACCACGGCTCTCTCGCCTCTTCTCCGGTCCCCTCCCCGCTCAGCCAATCTATGATCTAACCGCAAGGTGAGATTTATCAAGTCGGTGCATGTGGTGGGCTGCGGATCGATACGTGCTAACACATCCTTCATCTCATCCCTTAAACCTTGATAGTAGAGTGACATCCTTTTCTCCTCTGGCCAGGCCGTTTCTGCCACCAGGCGGTTAAAGGCCGTCATATAGGTGACAAGGTCCTTATTACCCTGACGAAGTTCCACCAGCTCTCTATCCACGCTAAACGTGGTAGCCCGGCGATCGAATACCCTCTCGAATTCCCTCCGAAAGGCCGCCCAATTCGAAAGCGACGGATCGTCGTTCATGACCAAAGGAACTGCCCAATTGGCGGCATCCCCTGTCAGATACGAGATGGCAAAAGCCACCCTAGAAAGATTATTGGGGAAGGAGGCAGGTTTACAAGAAAAATGCAATGCTATTTGGGTCAGAAATGTTTGTATCTTTAACGGATCGCCCGAGTACCTCTCCGGACTAGCCAAAGGAATGGGCGGCGGAACCGTCACCTGTATCTGTGGTGTGGCTGATGACACATCGAATGGATTCCTTAACTGTCTATCCACCCTCTCTCTTAAAGCCGCAGTCTCAGCGCGAGAAGCTGCCAATTCCTGCTGTACCACTACCAAAGCTTGTAATACTTCATCTAAAGACGCCATCTTTGGGACTGGCCCAGACCGGGAGGAGTAATTATCGTGGGTACGTGATTCTGTCGCGGTTGCAGCACTCCTCAGGATCTGGGCGACGCTCAAGGGGTCCACCTCCTGACATCCCCAAACTCTGATTAAAATGATACCCAGAGTATTGAGGCGATCAAGCGAGGGATAGGGATAGGGTAGGTGCAGCGTGGGAAAAGGGGAGACTTAACACAAAAATAAGCAAATGATTAGTAGGATATACAAGACTATCTACTCTCATAATATCTCACTAGTGCTGTCTTAGTACCTGTTAGAGTTCATCCCCTACTGTATAGAACCTCTCTGTCTGGGAAGATACTTCTCTCACCGCAGGCAACAAAACATAAGCACCTAGAAACCAAACACAGACCAGTTAGTACACCGTCCACTTTTCTCTTTCTGGCAAATAATTGAGTAATATCCACATACATACCCTCTACCCTAGGGGTGGGCGGAATTTGCGGAATCGCGTTACGCAAAGCTCCGCGAAACGGTAAAAAATCTCCGCGAGCACGCAAAAGTTCCGCGAACACGCGGAATTGCTCGTTCCGCCCGCTCGCGATGCTTTTTTCCTGTTCGCGAACGCTGTTTGCGTGCTCGGGGAGAAATATCTCGCGAACACGCATTTTGAAAGCGCGAACAAGCAAAAAACTCCGCGAAGTCGCGGGTCGCGGAATTTTTGGCAATTTCGCGTTCTCCGCGGAACGCGAAATTACCCAAATTCCGCAAATTCCGCGAGCGGAACGGAATTTACCGCCCAGGCCTATCTACCACACACCCTCAAAACTAGAAGAAAAAGGTAACAGCCAGCTCCAGTAAAAGAAAGAAGTTAAAGGGCACTTGGTGAGGAGTCAGGACGTTCTGTCAAGATACTGCAAACAATCCCGGCATAAATCACTCCTACTGGAATTTCAGACGGAATACAGGAAGACAGCACTCAGGAGAGTTACTCCAATGTCACGAATGGAAAGCAACGAAGAAAAAAGAAAAAAAAGAAAAGGCGGTACCTCCTAGGAATGATTTAGGCGCAGGATACCATGGAGCTCCAACACCTCCCTTCCCTCTTCGACTCAAAGGGAAACAAAAAGAAAACAGACCAGCCGTCGATAATCCATGGAATAGTTAAGGAGTCAGTACTCTTCCAGAGGCACCTCCCTCAAACTCTTGACGTTATTCCCACTGCAGCCGTGGGCGGGGAAAACCACGTTCTGAATGTTCAGCGCTCCTCCGAGCGCTTGTGGCCGAAGCGAACACACACCTTCCCCTCGATCTCTGCCACAGACTAGAAGGTGGGATAGCATGTTCGGCGCCTCGGACAGAGAACGCCAGATCCGGCGGTACCAGCGGGACCTCAGCAGAGCAGCCGCTCTGCGTTTGACAACTTCCCGAGCCAACTGGAATCACGTACAACGCTCCCTGCGTTGTACGTGGTATTTCATCCCTCCCAGAAGGACGGCCTTCTGGGAGATGTAGTCCTGCCAGCGCTGTTGTTCTACACTTGAGGTAGGCGCGCCGATGGATCAATGCCTGACACCTTTAGCTTCCCGTTTGATGGGATATTGGGGTTGTGGCTGAGGTTGAGACCGCAGAGGTATTTCATGGGGTGGTGATTCTTCATCCCAGCCCACATGGTTGCGGTATAACGCTGGAGCCAGGGACACAGCCCATTCAGCTGCAAGAGCCTCTGCTTTGTCTTTAGGGACGTGTCGAGAAAAGCTCGGAAGGATTACCTCCTCCCCTTTACGCGCAGCCAGTACGAATGGGGGCAGCCAATCCGCCTCCGCTAACAGAATGTCATACAAAGAGGTCAGATTTTCCCAAAAAATCCCTTTTATAACACGCTGTATATCACCTTCGATTTGAATTACAATATTATATAGTCAGTCAGGGGGAGCCACTCTGGTGTCTGCTGTTTCGACAGTAATGAATGTTTCAGTTGCTGTCGCCTCCACATGAGGACGTAGCGCCTCCCGCATTATGGTAACTTCCGCGGCGCTGTCTAGGAGGGTTACTGCCCACGTCCAATCCAGGTGTCTCGTTCTCACCATCTGTGGCATATTTCGCTGTTACAGCAGCAACTTTTTTCTTCTGAAATTGTGGGCGAGAACGTTGAAAATCGTCTGGTTTCCCTCTGACCTGTTGTCGAGGTTGGTCTCGTCCCTGTGGATCCTCTCGACCCCTTCCTCTATCCTGGCGATCTGCTCCACCAGCCTGCGAAGAGGTTGGTGCCTGTGAAGAACGAGGAGAACGCGAATCAGGGACTTGAAATCTCTCTGGAGATTTTATTCTCGCCCTATCACGCAAATGATAAGTGCGTTCAGAAGAGACGGAAACCGGGGATGCACCTCGCGACCCCGGCTTCTTCTGTTGCTTACCCTGTTTTTTCAACCTCCAGCTCTTTTTAGTAAAAACTGGTTTCTCATCTTTCTCAGACTGATTTTTTGGTGGTTGTTGCGATAGTGTTTGCGTTTTGGCAAAAGGCTTAACTCCCAGGCTATTTCGACCAATTGTTTTGTAAGCCTGAGCAATTATTTTCGGTAATTCGCGAGGCCTGTCCAATTCTGGGACTAAAGCCAAAGCATTAGCTACTTGAAAGTTCACTGCATCGCCCTTGACATTCGCAAGGATCAACTCAGCTACTACGTCGAACACTCCCACCAGTCTCATCCCTAATTCCACAGCCGCTTCAGGGCCATGTTCATCCTGTACTCTTTTAATCACAGAGGGAGAACTGTCATGGAAGGAGTGCCGAAACACTTTGAATATACTGCAGCGAATACCCAACCCCAGTTGTTGCATTCTGCCAACTCGGGTACTAAGTCTTTTGGCAAACTAATCGTCAAAATCCTATGTTTTTCCACGGGAGAAGTATTCGGAAAAACTGCCTCCAGCTGGTCAAATTTTTCTGCAAGCCAATAAGGAAGATCATCCTTATGCTGTGGGCGCTTGCCCATCACCGAATTCACCATGACAGGACTTATGGTTACACCGCCTGCACCAGCTGGATGCGCTGCAACTCCAGGTGGGGCTCCCTGGATGTTGCCTGTAACATATTGTACTAAAGCTCTATGTACTCGTATCAAAGACGAATGCATATGTCGCAGTTCAGCAACTGTCACCGTCATATAACGTGGATGTGGTGTATACCCGGCCAAGACTGGCCAAGTGGCCCCATCAATTGATAATGGGCCTAAACGAACCGCGGTAACCGGTTGGTGGAGGGCGCCATCAAACCAAACACGGTGTTGCCAAGCCGTGAGCGGTACTTCAAGATTCATATATGGTCTATAGAGCATAGGAACAACGGTGGGTTCATATTCATGGAACAAATTATCAGCCCCATCCACCGCCGGAAAGGTGATCCATGAGTAAAAAACCTCAAAGTGGTAAGCTGGATCTGCTTGTACCACAAAGATCAATTAGACACCCGCGTCAGGCACTCCATACACCGTTAAGTGAGCCCGGAGCGCTGCGCGGCTATGTGCCGCAATTTGAACAGCCATTTCAGGCTAAAAGTTCTGGACAACCTAATGTATGGCAGCACAATAGAGGGTATTCTTTTTAGAAAACCTTTTAACAACTCCAAGCTTGAAAGAACCTATAAAAACGTCAATATAGGAGGTATCACCGTCACACACGCTTCCGGAAGCGCCTGTGAAGGTAGTTGTGGACAAGCACAAATATTACTCAAGCGTCTCGCAGATAAGCTGCCCCACTCGTTGGTTGCGCCATGTTATAGGGATTCTGCACATATACAGAGCTATGCACAGGATAATAGGACCTCGGAATATAGTGGTGAGCCAACTATAAACCTTAGCGCCTAAAACCCTAATCTGACTAGCTTTAGCGTCTTCGTTAGCAACAATGCTGCCAATGATTAGACAACCCAGAACACGGTATCTCTCTCTCACAGGACTCGCAGTAGCAAGAACACCCTTTCATAACTCACTCATACTTGTCCACAACGCGCGTATGAAGAGACACTGTATAGTTTAAAATGTTTATTTCAACTAACGTGCTCTAATATACAGTACAAGTGTCAGTACTATCAGCATAATGCATAATGATAAAATAAGCAGCATAGTTACAACTCCATAGAATACAAACGGGGAAAGCATTTCATAAAGCAGTGGATATAAGGCTAAATGACCTTACCACCCTCCCCGTGCTAGTAGCTTGTTTATTATAAAAATAGAAGACCTCTGGGCTTTGACTAGCGAACCCCCATACCTCAATATCTAGATGCAAAGTTTACATCATCAGATACAAACAGCTCTTCTCTCTGGAAAGGTTGTTCTCCAAGTGTGTCTTTCAGTGAAAAAACACCATATTAAAAGCACAAGAATTTCTCCAAGGCAGCCGTAAATAGAGTGTTATGTCTAAGTGTGAGGGACTGGCCAAATCAGCAGGAACAAGGGACGTTGTGTATCGACCTTGTACATGGTGTGCAGACTGCAGCCCAAAAGGGAACAGGAGACAAGGTGAAAGATAGAAATGCAGACAGTGCTAAGATAGCCGGGCAGAAGCAGAGGCTCAAAAAACAACGGCACAAAGGAACGTGCGCAAAAAGGGGGCCTCATGGCAGCCAAGTCCAAGCCAACGCAGCAAGGCAGACCAGGAGGCCGCAAACCACATGACAATACATGCATTTTAAGTGTCTTTAAGCAAAAGAAATCAACAAGAGTTCTAATTAGTGATAACGTCTTGTTCCAGATCCCTCCCTAATTCCCTTCCCCCCATCTAGCCTCTTTGATACTCGGTGCAACTAAGCCTGAGATGAATCTGCTGGAAGGTGGGCTTCTTGAGGATACTGCTCCTGAGGAACCCATCAACAGTAATAACAGTTCTGACAAAGCGGTTGGAGGGGGCAGGTTCACAGGAAGTAGAATGGAGGGGAGGGAAGAGCACAACAGTGATTTGAAGGTGAAATGTGAGGTTTCGAAAGGGGAAGGTCGACTATGGGAAGGGGTGGATAAGGAAAAGGGTAAGAAGGAGAGTAAAGAGTTGAAAGTAAAGAAAATTCCCTACATGGGGATCACAAAACCTTTGGGGGTGCACTTAATGGGGGACACTAAGGAGCGAATTTGGAAAAGGGCATACACAGCGGTATTTAATCTACTGAACAGGGAGGTGCAGGCTAAAGAGGGTTCCAAGGAGGAGGAATATGAGTTTCCAAAGAGACACCAAGTCCCCGTCACTATCGAGAATCTCATGGCGGCATTCCTCATTTACGCAAGCGTATATTGTGAAAACTACCCAGAGCATTGTGTAGCACTTTTCAAAAATAAGGGCGTGATTAGAAAGGCCCACCTTTGCATTTAGGGGTACACATGGTAAGGTATGAAGAGGAATTTCTGGCATGCCTGGAGGAAGATGCAGAAGGGAAATCGGGGGAGTTAGATAACGACTCATTGTTACACGCCAAGTCCCCACGAGACTGACGCCAATTGAGTTTATAGCAGTGGTATACTGGTGGTTTATTGGCCTTTTCTGGCACCTCCCACCCAAGGAGGGGTGGGATCTGTGGGCAGAAGGCAGGAGGAGCAGGCTGGAGCTTGCTGGGTGCTTAACAGGAGGTTTTGTTGCAGGCAGTCCTGGAAATTTAGACACAAGTGCTCCAGATGTTGTGAAAGGCATCTGCATACACAATGTAGGATCAATGCAGTAAGGGGGACAAGGGGTGACAGGGGCTAGGTGGGAGAAGCAGAATCAGAGATAAGGGGAAGAGGGGGACAAGAGCCTATCAGGAAAAGCACCTACTACAATTGAGCTAGACAGCCAAGATTCTGGCTGCAGGAGTATGACAAAAAGAGGATGCACAGGTATTGTGGGATGGTTTTGAAAGGGGTTTCAGGTTGAGGTTTGTAGGTCCACGGGGCAGGAGATGTGTAGATAACCTAAAAACAGCAAAAGAGCACCCAGAAGTGGTGTGGGACAAATTGTATGAGTAGGTGCGGGAGGGCAGAATGGTGGGACCCTTTATGGACTGACCATTGGACAGGCTTATCATGTCATCAATAGATGTGGTGCCCAAGAAGGAAGAAGGTCAGTTTTGGTTAATCCAACATCTGTCATGGCCGAAAGGTGACCCAGTGAATGATTACATATCGGATGACCTGGTGTCTGTAAAATAATCTTCAGTGGGTGTGGTTATTGTTTTGTTGAAGAATGTAGGTTTGGGGTGTTGATGGCTAAGAGTGACATAAAATCAGCCTTCCATCATTTGCCGGTACATCAGGATGATTTTGAGCTGCTGGGCTTTCAATTTGAGGGTAGGTAGTAAGATGACAAAGCACTGCCGATAGGCTGCTCTGAGTCCCGTGCCCTTTTCAAGAAATTTAGTACATTCCTGCAGTGGTTGTTCACATTTGTGACTTAGGTGAAAACACTGAAGCACCATCCTCACAACTTCTTTTTTGTCAGGGTAGCTAATTCTCGAGATTGCCACCATATGCTGGATAGATTCAAAGATCTGATGACAGACGGAGTTCCACTGGCAGAGGAAAAGACTGCAGGATCAGTTCTGTTCTATCTGTTCTGCCAGAAGACAAGAAAAGAACAATGACTGAGTTGCTATAAAGTATGTTGGCAAAGTCAAAATCACAAGAATGGGATGTTGAACTGCAGCTGGATCTTTTGAATTTTGTGTGCCGGGTAGTGAGATCAAGAAGGACATTCTGTCAGCAGTTGGGTCTGGTACTGTCTGGTTCCTACCTTTCCCATCGGGCTATCAGCAGGTGCGCATGCAGACTTGAGGATGTGGAAGTGTTTCCTGGAACAGTTTAATGGTATTTCTTTTGTGGGGCTTGGTGAGGAAACAGAATGGAATATCCCATTTTTTCTAATGCTGCAGGAGGAGTAGGCTTTGGGCTTTTCTGGCATGGCAGGTGGTTTGCAGAGAAGTGGCCGGAAGGCTGGAAGCAAGGTTGGGCCAGCATAGCCTTTCTGGAGTTCTTTCCATTGGTAGTAGCAGTGGTCATATGGAGCACAGGGTTCACTAACAAAAAGGTTCTGTTTAACTTGGACAACATGGCGGTGATGAATATAGTAAAGAGGCAGTCGACAAGGAACTTGAAGGTATTGCAGATGTTGAGGGCTTTTGTATTAGCTAGTTTGTGGTACAGAAACACTTTCAGAGCAAGACATGTCCCGGGAATTGACAATGACACTGCAGATGCTTTATCTCATTCACAGTGGAGGAGATTCTGTGGGCTTGCCTCAGGAGTAGACTGGGAGAAAATGGCAATGCCAGAGAAACTGTGGAAGCGTAAGGATGCTGGAGCTCATATTATATGGTTCACTGGTGCCATCAATGCTGAAAGCTATTTCTCAGGCACGGAAGACGTTTCTGGAATGTGAGGCACAGAGGAGAGTGTTTGGGAAAGACGCATGGAGAAGAGATGATGTTGTGCATTTCATAATGGATATGATTGAGAAGTGGTTGTCACGGGTTACCATTGTGGGTAAGTTGGCAAGCAGAGCATTCTTAGGTACATCGCCATTGGGATAGACACCCTTGGCAGGTGAAATGGGATTCAGGTTGTACAGGTTGTGGAGGGTTGGGCACACGAGAGAGGAAACAAAGGGAAGGTGAGAAGGCCATTATTGCGGTCGGTGTTTCAGAGAGTTGTACGAATACTTCCGGCTATGGGAACAGACGGGAAGGAGTTCCTTGAAGCTGGGGAAGCAGGTTCGAGTCTGGTGGAAGGCTCAAACATCCTGTGATTCTGGACAAATCACTTAATCTCCTGGTGCTTAAAAATTAATGTGTCTGTAATGCAACTAGTGCTCTTGTAAAGCCCTCCGATACATTTGGGTTGAGCTTGCGCTATATAAAACTGCAAAACAACAAAAAAGGAATGAATCTTGTTTTCAATATTGATGGTTTGGATGTTCTTTGGGGCTTTCTAGCTGTCTGAGATTCTGGGTGTGAAGAAGGCTGATGGGGTGGAATTTCAGGATATCCTAATTATGGGGGAAGGGGTGGAGATTATGCTGAGAAGGTCAAAAACAGATCAGTGAGCATAAGTAAGGACAGTGCTTCTGCAGAGTTAACCAATGCAGCGCCTGTGCCTGCTATACTTGTAGAAACGATATTTGGAGGTTTGTAGTTGGGAAAGTGGGTCTGTTTTTCGACATCCGAAAGGGGCTAGAATAACAACTGTTGGAGGTGCTGCTTAGGGCATTAAGGGAACTAGGTGTCCTGGGAGAGGAATGCAAGATGCATTCCTTAGGAATAGGAACAGTGACAGAGCGACAGAGGCAGATAAGCAAGGTTGGACTGTAGTTAGAAATAAGAACATGGGTAGGTGGTTTTCTGATTTCTACCGGAGATTTGTGAGGATAATTAATTGAAATGACTAATTTGTGTTTTGCGGCATAGAGCATCTAAAAGGTACTGTCGTCTCCCTTCATCTCCTGTAGATTATATTCTGTAGTCACAGCTTGTTTGCTTGAGAATATCTGGGAAAACTCTCAACCATTATTAAAATGAGCAAAAGAAAAGGTCATATGGAAAAGCCGGGGGGTGGGGTTGTTGGGACCCTTGATGCCTTTTTAACAAGGGCTGAGACTGTACTTACTCATGAAATTGAGATAACGGAGAGAAGGCTCTCCCTGGACACACTTATTGCTCAAAAACGTTCCTCCCTCGGAGGACGATCTCTGGAGGCTGATCCCCATTTTTTGTGCAACCTACACCTGCATCTGATACGGTTACGGTAACAGTGTCGAGCCCATCCTCGCCTACTAATCTCTCATCTGGATGTCGTGTAGCAACGCGGGGACAGATAGCGTCCTTTCATCTAGAGAACAGTAATTCAGAGCCTCCAGTTAAGAAAAGAAGGGGAGGCGGAGCCCCAAAGCAAAAAACATTGAAAGGGACACGCCTAAAGAAAATCATTGGGAAAGGTGATTTGGACTCAGGGCTTCCTGCACCAACAAGGTCTAAGGACACTATCACGCAAACTAATTTGGCGACCGATCATGACTCTGACTTCTTAAAGAGGATAGAAACTATGGTGACGGTGCTTTTAAATCCCATTTTGTATAAATTATCCCAAATTGAAGAAAGGTTAATTTCTATGGAGACCCTGTGCTCAACTAACCGAACTCCTCCAAATATAACCCAACTAAATGAGGAAGTTAGGATGTTTCCTCAGCCAGATGGGGCGGCTCTCCTGTCAACTGATGAGATGGGACCCTTTGTTCCCCATGTTCCCCAGCAGGTAGTAGGGTTGTCCGCTCACTCGGTGGGCTATGGTCAAAAATCTCCTAACAGGGCGAGACCCATTGTATCTAATCAGCATCAGATTATGAACCAAACAGATCTAGGTGCCCCAGCAAATTCATTAAGATCATCAGCTAATATCACCTCGAACACGCGCCTCCCCTCATGTTATCCCTCAGCTTTACACCCCTCGGCTCCTCCGGTAACTGACATTGCTTGTGTTCAACCGCCTATATATCCTGCTTCTCTAGAAGGTGGCAATTTAGCTTTTCATCCTGGGAGGGAGGCTATTCACCACCCAGCTGAGGCTGTGAAATCTGGAGTAAGGCTAGGTCTCCCACCAGCAGCCTGTCCTTATGTAATAGTGCTAGTTAATGTCCCAGAATTGAAAGCGAATCAACAGGAATCAACAGAGCAGTTAATTCACAAAGCTCAGCACTGGCTCTTTAATCATACGGGGGATAATTTTAATATATAAAAACATATTATTATGGCCAGGAGGGTTAACTGGGTAGGAAGGGCCCCTAAAACCCTCAAAGGGGACTGCATCGTCATTAATTTTGACAACCATTACATGGTGGGTGACCTACTAAGTATGTTACCAAGCACCCCGACTCTCTATTCTGAAATTTGTGCACTCCTGCTTGGCTTTTTTTACAAACCGTCCACTTCATCTCAAATCCCATTTCACAAAGTAAATAATGGCCGATTGCCCTCACGTTCTTTTAACCAATGTCTCCCACAACCTGCTTTACCTTTACTTCTTAGCAACAGATTTACTCTATTGGAAGGCATGCCCGAATGTGATTGACTTGATGAGCAGAGTTCAATAGTTAATAATGTTGATGATACAGTATTACATAATGTGTCTCCTGTAGTTTCTTCCCCCTGTAAACTCTCAACAAAATCTAAGTCTGCAGACAGGTGGCATAACCTTGCCTCAGAGCTCGATACTTTTAGAGAGTACCCCAGAGTCTGTTGTAGTGATTTCTTGGAACATCGCTGGTTATAATAAAAATAAGTCTAACTTGGAGTGGTTGTCTTTGTTAATGGCTAATGACATATTGTGCCTTCAGGAGACATGGGAGGTTGACTCGATCCACCTGAATGGGTATCGTTCTTTTCACACGCCTGCTATACCCTCACCAGCAGGTCGTGCAAAAGGTGGTCTATTGACATTACTTTCCAATACTTTTCACTTGAAGGTGAAATCTTTCTTAAACACATCTCCATACTATCATATCATCCTTTTGGAGTTTCATAGCGATAAATACTGGTTACTTATACATTCTTATAATAACAACTTTGGTAGTAATCAAGCAGAGATTCTGGGTCCTCTGGGAAGAGATATCGCTGACTTGGAGAAAGCATGTAACAAACCCTGCGATATAATCTGACTCCGGGATTTCAACGCTCATCCATGCAATATGATTAAGACACCAGCGTGTGGGTTAGTAGACGATGATGGGGATTCTGTTCCCCATTTCAGCCATAATGACTATGGTAATGGATCAAATAGGCTATTAATTATAAATAATCTTGTTTTCTTAAATACTTTTGAAACCTTAACTGGCCAGTTAAGCATTACATGTTCTAGTCGCTCCCACTCCTCGATGCTTAATTATGTTTTGGTCTCTGACCCTATAAGGAAGTTTTTCTCGCAATTAAAGATTAACTTTTATGCTTTTAGAGATCATGCTGCAATCACGTTTCTTATCCATTCCCTACCAAAAAGGGAATGTCCTGTGAAACTCCATATTAATCCGGTGATTGCAAGGGAGAATGGGATTGTCTTGAAGTGGGAGAGAGTTGATGTTGTGAAGTTTCTGTGTAACATAGTCTCCAAACGAACCTCAGAGATAATGACATGTTTAGACCCAATATTTGATGATGACATATTTACAGCATTTGAGCTAATCCTAGTGGAAATTAAAAATAATTTAATACGTTTTATACGTAATGGGCGTCAAAATAAGCCCAAGTGGTTTGATGAGGAATGTGCAAAATCACTTAAAAATCTTCATATGGCCCTAAAGTCCAAACCTCGAGACCAAATTTTGGTCAAGTATTTACGCCAGCATTACAAGAGAGCAAGGTTATCAAGTCTAAAAACCCTAAAAGAAGACTAATGGGAAAGCCTGCCTTATTAAATAGCTCACAGATGTTTTGGTCATTAATCAATGCACCTTTTTTAAGGGATGAGCAGAGGTTGACAACAGACAGTCACGTAGATCAGGAGGCATGAGTTACACACTTTGAAGGCATATTTGGAATTATCGAGGAGGTAACCACACAACTCCCCCCCCCAGGTCTAGCTGATACAGGAAGTAATGTCCTGTTTACGCTGGAAGAAATAAAATACGCCCTTAACCAGTGTAAAAGAGGGAAGGCACCTGGCCCTGACGGTGTCCCAATTGATCTTTTCCTAGATAACCAAGATCTCTGGGCCCTGCTTTTAACAAATGTTTTTAATAAAATTACTCAAAAAGGTGCTCCTCCCTCATGGAAGACAGCTGTAATTGTGCCTATTTATAATAAGGGGGATAGATCAATTCCAAAAAACTATAGGCACATATCTCTGATAGATTCTACCGCTAAATTAATGGGCCAGCTACTTTTGAATAGACTTGAGGAATGGGCTTTGGAAAAGAACATCATAATTCCATGTCAATATGGTTTTAGAAAAGGAAAAGGCGCAGTGTATCAGTGCTTGAATCTGAATCTAATAATGGCCAAATATACGGCAGCTAAGAACGGTCACCTATACCTTGCCTTCATGGATCTGTCGGCAGCCTTTGACTGCGTGGCACAGTCTAGGCTGTGGCAGATCATGGAGGCAATGGGGATTGATATACAGATTATTAATATAATCCGTGACCTGTATAGTGGAGCTACTGCCTGTGTTCGCTTTGGCAAGGGAGGAGAATGCACTAGACACTTTAAAATCACTAGAGGTGTGAAGCAGGGGTGTGTCCTTGCCCCCTTTTTATTTGCACTTTACACAAATGGTGTAGAATCTGCCTTATTAGGATCCACTCCAGATGTCCCCTACATTAATTCAACACAAGTACCGATACTCCTTTATGCGGACGACGCTGTGATTTTGGCACGTACTAGTATCGCGCTGCTCCAACTTGTAACGGAATATACAAATTTTATGAATAATCTGGACATGAAAATCAATTATTCTAAGTCTTTTGTTCTTGTTGCAGGCCCAAAACAACGGAAACAGCCACAAATTCATATTGAAGGGGGTAAGCTAGCTGTTGTGGACTCGTTTAACTATTTGGGGGTGATGTTTGATCGACATAACAATTGGCGAAGCATGGTTTCTAATAGGGGTTTACAGATGGAAAATAATATTGGGGCTCTCTTTAAATTTGCCAAAAAAATCGGCTCCAAACCCATTGAAGTGGTAAAGAAGGTTTATGAAGCAAAAACTGTATCTGCTGCCACCTATGGGGCAGCTGTCTGGGGCATCACAGATTCTTCTAAACTGCAACGCATAGAAGACGCATTTTTGAAAAACTTGGCCTCCCTGCCTCAGTCATGCTCTAATTTTAACTGTCATAGGGAGATGAGAGTACCCGATATTAGTGACAAAATCTGTATTGCACCCATTCTGATGTGGCATTCGGTTTGGCGTAAGGAGACTCTCTCACTGACCAGGGACATCATAAGTGATGCTCTGAAGCTAGATGGTGTGAATAATATCAGCTGGTTAAAATACGTTGAATCCACCCTTAAGACAGTTGGGTTACATCATCTTTTTGTAGATCCAACCACGTGTTGGTCTATCTCTAAGAAAGAGCTGAAAATACATCTACTGACCAACTTACAGGCAAGGAGGCAGGATTCTAACCTTAAGCTGTCAACAGTCAGAGCATATCACGATGTCCCGAGTATAATGTCAATTGATGTGAATCTAACTTATTTATCGTTTGTCACAAATTTACAACATAGATATATTTTAGTGAGATTCCGTTTAAATTATATTCCCCTGATGTTGGGTCTCCCTTTGAACACTTATGTGGTGACCGAACTGCCACCTTGTGCTTGTGACAATCGATCCGCTCAGAATGATTTACACTTTTTGTTTTTTTGTCAATTTTATGGTGAAGAAAGGTAAAGATTTATTGTCCCCCTCATCTGTAAAATGAATTTTAAACAGTGTCGTGTGGCTTTATATTACCTACAGTTATTGTCTGATCCTTTTACATGTTTTTCTTTGGCATCATTCCTCTTATCTGCATTGAGGAGAAGAAGACTAAATTGCCAATCTATTATTCAACTTGCAAATTAAGCCATTGTATTGCACAATAACTGTGTGTACATTTATGAATTACCATCATCTGTATAATAGGAACAATGTTTTAACATGATTTTATCCATTTAACAATTTTGTCGTAATATACGTAATTTTAACTTATAATAATAATGGAAATTGATATATTTGTAGAATACTTTTTATGCCTTCATTGTGTTGGCGAAATAAAGCTATTTCTGACTGACTGACTAATTTGTGTTTTGCTGGTTGTTTCTTAGGTACGGTTCCATGCCCAGTGAGGGGTGACATGACAATTTCGATGTGCATGTCTTCTTTTGTAAAGTGGACAGAAAAGCAAGGGGGAATGGAATGGGAAGAGTTTATACCAATGTTGCACAGGTGTCTGGACAGGGATGGTTGACCCAATGTGTGTGTTTGGGTGAAAACCATCTAATTCGGGTGAAGGGCTTGGCATGGATTAAGGCTGTGAAGCAGGATTTACGAGAGATTAAGAGGTGTTAGTCAGGCACCTTTGTGCTCTGGATGGTGTTAGTTCCTAGACAGAATTGCTGTGGTGCTGATAAGCCAGCAGCAGTGGATTGGGCAAGGAGGAAGTTGAACAGAGAGCTAAAGAGATTTTGTAGGGATGAAGGAATTGGGATGCTGCAGCGCCCATAGTTAAAGTATGAGGGGGAAACAGTTTTTCAGGGATGATTGGGTTCATCTCTCTGTACTAAAAATTGACTTATACCTAATGCAGATGTGGGGAGGATTGGTAGGTGCTCTAGACATTAAGATTTGGAGAGTGCACAGTAGACAGGATTCAGTGAAAGCCAAAGGGGGAGCAGACAACTCCTGAAAATAGGGTTTTTCTGTGTGGCAGGTTTTTGCAGGATGTTTGGTGCTTAAAATGAGTTGAATTCTAGTTTGAGGTGAGCAAAGTAGTCTGTTGAAGAACTTGACAGTTCAGTAGACAAAAAGATCTAAGTTTAGAGTTAGAACCTAAATAGAGTTCAGGTTGCAAGAGAAATATGATAAGATGTACAGAAGAGATGGTAGGAGGTTTGTGTGGGGTATTTGGGGGAGGGAAGGTGGTGCTAAGGCCACATGCACATTTATTGAGTTGTTTCTAGTTTGTATGGCTATATGCCAAGGGCTGTTGATTGTAATTGCACCTGCTTCATTAAAGCAGCCTTTTTCACTAATTTGTTGTTGGAGTCTTATGTGACTGTAGTATACCACCAAATAGGAGTTAAGGGGCAGTGCGACTTCGGAGGTGTGTCTCCCAGGTATTTTGGGTGGGTGGTGCATTCCAGGAGGCTGCAGGGGAAGACTGGTGGGAGAGAGGAGGGTGGGGGCATAGGCTATGAAAGAAGGAAAGGAAATAATTGTTCACCCTCCCTTCTATAAAGGGTTAGGAGGAGTGCATTGTGGGGAAGAGGTTCAGGCAGGAATGAGGCAGGTGCTCAAGTGTGGGTGTATGGTGGTGTGTTTTGTTGCTGATGGGCAGATGTAGGTTTTTAGAGGACGTTTGATGTTTAAAAGGAGTTGCATTCCAGTTTGGGGTGAGCAAAGCAGTTGGGGGTTAAATAAATTGACAGTTCAGTGAGCAGAAACATCATGCTTTAGAGTTAGGAACCTAAATCGAGTTCAGGGTGCATGTAAAAGGTGATGAGATGCACAGTAGAGTTGGTGGGATGTTTGTGGGGGTATTTAGGGGTGGGGAGTTGGGGCAGGCATTACATGCATGTTTAGTGAGGTGTTTCTGATTTGTACAGCTATATGCCAAGGGCTGTTGTTTGTAACTGCACCTGCTTAATTAAAGCAAACTTTTCCACAAATTTGTTTTTGGAGTCTTATTTGGCTGCAGCGTCCCACACAATATACAGTTATAGAGACTAGCCTATTTGTGCAAGTGGGCTGATTGTTGGTATTCTTGCCTATTCACTTTTTGGAATTCACAAACAGTGGCAGTAGTAGGGTTGGAAAACTCCACCAGTCTCAACTTTCCAGACATAGTACTCGCAATCAAAATGTGATGGGATGAATGCTTGAAAACAGTCTAACCAGTGGCAATTGCTTGCGGTAGCATTCCAACACATTGTTTTTCACTCACTGTGCCACTCCAGACAGAGGCCCACGTAAAGCCAATTATTGCTGACCGTGTTCCTCATGGAAGCAGTTCATCCTGAACCTTTGTCATCTCACCCCGTCACCCTGCAGCCCACTGCTTTTTTGGGGGGGAAACTTGAGATTCCAACCAAAACCTCCTCCTACACGTCTAGTCTCACAGTTGTGCTATTTAGCTGAGGCTCAGATAAGTGATTAAAAATATTCTAACTGTACTCCTAGAGTGTGGATAAGAAAAACATTTGTTTTACCTGGAAAACCTCTGCCTGCTATTGCAATTATTTACTAAAGGTGCCTTACCATCTTCTCCTCCTTTGTTGTAGATTATGAGAGCACGATTAAAGTACTAGCCAGGAAAGGTTAACTCATACATAAAACAATAATAGAAATATGTACACGCCTTTTCTTTGAATCAACCTTACTTCACATAGCTTTGCTGCGCTCTGTGGTGCAATATATTCCCCCTGATGCAGCATGTAGAGCCACAGCAATTGAATATCTTGGAGAAGAGCAGATACATAATATTAATTTGTTTTCTTTCGAATAACTTATAAATATGGCTTCACTATTAGGGCCTGATTACGAGTGGACCAGTAAATTCAAATCTGTGAGTAAAACACTGTTTACGCATGGGATGAAATTATGAGTTTGGCTGTATTTAACGCATCCGATAGTTATTGGATGTGTTACATACTTCAGCTGTCATTAAATTTAGTAAATTGCACGGTATTTACCGTACCATGCAGATTTTGAGGTGTTAAACACCAAAATCCACATTTTAATCTCCACAAAATAATGATAGGTGTTAAACAATCCAATTGCACAGAATAGTAGTCTAAGGTCTGATTAATTTGTGCTTAGACTATGGGAACTCCCTTTATCTGGGAAGTCCTAAATATGTTACCAACTGTCTGCAGGTAATTCAGAACGCAGCAGCACATATGCTTTTTAATATTTTTAAGTGCACATCAGAAGCCCCAACCTTGGCTACACTTCATTGGCTGCCCATCCAGAAGAGAATACAATTTAAGTCTCTCTGCTTAGTCCACCTAGCTTTACACAGAAAAGGACCCCTGCCCATTCAATGTCTGGTCACTCCCTATGTGCGCCCATTAAACTTTACGCTCCGAGAGTCAGAATCTTCTTCTTATTCCCAAGATCAAGAAAGTAAGAGGTGGCTGAAGCTCCTTTCCTTTTTTTAGCTCTCAAGCTTTGGAATAAGCTTCCTTTTCATATTAGGAAGGAGAAATCCGAAATTACCTTTAGGTAGCTATTGAAAACGTACTTATTCTAGGGACGTATAGATATTTTCATTAGAGCAGAGGTCATTATTAGCGCTGGGAGAACTGTTTGGTAGCCATGTCAACATAAATCCCTGAAATAGAAATAGAATTTATAGCACACGATAAATAACGTACCCCATGATATAGTTATTTATCATGTACGATAAGTAATGCCTTAAGTCGTAATCAGGTCCTTAACATTTGAATTAACACAATCAGAAATCACACATAAATCAGCATTAAATGGCAGTGTACTTTGAAAGCGAGATCCAATGGACAAAAAACAAACACTTGGTGAAGGTAAGATGAAACTGCAGTTTAATCCATCAAGAAGCTCCATCCAGCCTGATTTCTTTTTCGGGCATTGGTGGACAGTAAAAAAACATTACATTGTCCACTCCAAATAGGGCAGGTGGTGGAATATCCTTCCTCCGATGGCTTCTACTCCATCTGAAGAAGTTTTCCAATGACAGCAAACAGGGGCTCCGTCAATGGAAAACCCATCTTTAAATGAGACGGGCGGACTAAGGGTTTGGCAGACAGGGAGTACTCTGTCCATGTCCACCAAACTCAAAATCGTCTAATTAATCTCTACTCTCCAAATTTTCCCCAGACAGTTGGCCATTTGCATGTTTTTTTAAAGTTCTTTTGAACCCCTCAATCATACCATTAGTCTCAGGGTGGTAAAGTGAACGAACATCTCTTATTCATGATTCCTTTCCTTTCCAGGAAACTTTCCATTTATTTGAAGATTAAGACACCACTGTCGGCTACCAAAACTCCAGGGTTTCCCTCCCTCTGGAACACTTGTTCCAAAATATAATTGACTGGGAGTTGATCACTAACCATGAAAATGCACCGCATTATAGTGAATTTGCTGCCATAAGGACAGGCACGAACTTGCGCTACCCACAGGGCAGTGCATTCAGGTGAAAAACGCAGCGGGTGCTTTAAAGCCACTCCGTGCTTTCACAGTGCAGGCGGCAACCCACCTGCACTTTTAAAGGGGAATTGAGATCCCCTTGCACGTGGGTGCAGTGAGCGACTGCACCTGCCTGCAAGGGTATGTCTGGGGGGGTCCATGGGACTCCCTTTCCCCCCGCCAGAGGGCTGAAATCAGGGGGCGCATTGACAGCGTGCCACCTTTAAGGCAGTGCACTGTCAGTGCGCCTCCTGAGAGATTCCTTACCCCTGTGGTCATCTCGATAATACGACCTGGGCGCAGAGGCAAAGAGATTCCCTCATTTGCATGGAGCCATGCCCCCATGAAAATGAGCGATTGCCCCCTTGAGGAAGTGCTGGCACTGCATGTGCGCCAGCGCTTTCAGTATTACAGAAGGGGACACACAAGCGTCTGCTGCCCCTTTTGTAATACCAAAGTGCCCCAGGGGCACGCAAAGCGGGTGCAAACGCCTGTTGCACCCCCGGGGCACTTCTATAATACGGCCCCAGACCTTCAGGTCCTGAATCAGAAAACGGGTATCGGCTCGGATGCTGCACCAGGCGAGAGGATGTTGGCTCATTTGCGACACCAGGCATGAGGATGTCTGCTCGTATGTGGCAACCTAGTCACTGTGGAATCACTGTGGAGTTGAAGCCTTGCAGCACTGCAGGATCCCACCTTCCTCACCACATGTAAAAGAGAGGCCCAATGGAAAAATCCTCTTTTTCAAGGTAAAAAGAAACTGTAGCTTAATCCATCAAGAGGCCTCTACATCCAGTCTGTTCCAACTGCCAGTCTGTCAACTGATCCCACAAAGTTACAACAGAGCATTCTATATCATAATGCCAAAGGGTGAGGTTCAGATGACATTCCAATAGCAACATGGATTGAACTGCAAACCCCAGATGCCATATGTCTTATATGAACTTCTAAAGGAGAAGTGACGCCTTTCGGTCCCCTTTGTTGGACTGAATTGCTGATGTATCTGCAGGGCCCGATTCACAAAAGTAATCTGAGACAAGATCCTAACTTTACGACTTTTGGTATTCATAGAAGGCATTTAGGAGTACTAAAGTTAGGATTTTGTCTCAGTCAATCTTAAGTTTTGGTCTTAAGTTAAACTTAAGACAAACTTAAGTTCAACTGAGACAAAATCCTAACTTTACGACTAGGATTTTGTCTCAGTTAAAATTGAGTTTGTCTCAAGTTTAACTTAAGACCAAAACTTAAGTTTAACTGAGACAAAATCCTAACTTTAGTACTCCTAAATGCCTTGTGTGAAAACCGAAAGTCGTAAAGTTAGGATTTTGTCTCAGATTACTTTTGTGAATCGGGCCCAGAGTGATTGTACAATTATTGTGAAGTTCATTTTATATACCATCGTTCAGTGAATGCAGTGTCTGTTTTTGATACTCTGAAAGTATTTGTTTGGTTTATGATATATAAATATGGTTGTTTTAGTTTTCTTGTGTTTGTTACTGCTTATTCTTAATGTGCTCCTCTGTCCTCATAGTTCTATTGAAATATTACAAATGTGCGAAATGCAAATCAAACTATTTGAATATTTATATATAATATTTCTCTCATCCCTATTGGATTGTTCAAAATTTAAATTGTGTGTTCTTTTATAGGAGGCATTTTCAGATACTGGGCCTGGTCCACAAAGGTTTACTTACACTTTTGAATAATTTACACTTTTGAGTAAGTTTGGTATTTTTTGGCCATTCACAAAATCCAAGTGTAAATCTATTCCAAAGTGAAATTTACACTCAGATTTTGTGAATAGCCAAAAAGTAGTAAACTTACTCTACAGTGTAAATTCCTCAAAAGTCTATAGCCCCAAGGACCTTCAATTTGGTTCAGTTATGTAAGCTACACTTTGGGTGCAAATGTACACTTTGATTTTGTGAATAGCCAAAATGTAGGAAGCTTTCTCAAAAGTGTAAATTACTCAAAAGTGTAAGTTATCTTTGTGAATCAGAACTGTAGCTATTAATTTGAAAATGATTTAATGCTGTGACTATACGTGACTCCTATGGGAGTGATTCTGTTGCATTTGTGTATCTTGTTTTAGTAAAGCGCAGCGGTCACACAGTCAAATTAAACTGTACATAGCAAATTAATGCACCCCAAAATTGTTAATGCTCAAAATGAGGTTCAGTTTGAAAGCTTATACTCTCTAGTATTTGATATATATATATTTCTTTACACATCACACAACCGTATAATGACTGCCTATGAAAATGAGGCATGGTTTACTCATGAAGGTATGTGACTCAGACTGACAGTACCTTAGAGCGAGCCATGCTAGTCTCAACTCAGTACTTTAATTTCACCAGAATGTTTCCTGCATTATTTCAATAAAGATTTTTATCTTAATTAATTCCAGGTTGTCAACAAATCAGCAGCTGAAAACAACTGAACAAACGTGGGGTCATTGTAACTAGATATGAATCAGTCAGCCACATTACAGTCACCACTGTCAATTGATAGAGTTGATGGATTGAAATAACCCCACTCGTGATGTAATATTAAGGTTAGCTTGGCTGAGAACTCTAAGGGTTTGAAGCTGTTGTCATGAAATATTGCGGGGTTATCAGCTAAGTTCACCGATCCCAATTGGGTGCAGTTTGTTAAATCCTATCAGATTATTTGTCTTCATGAATCATGGTAGGTGAAGAACACCTTCTTCCTGGAAGGCTATAAGACCTATTTTTCTCCCTCAGTGCCCTCTGCGGCAAGGAGGGCCAGTGGGAGTTTGATCACCTTTGCAGCAGTGGAATTGAGTGGGCATGGCTTGGATTTGCATTGGGAAGCACAGATGCTGCAGGGGTTAAAGTTATCAGTGGCAGGTACCCCCCCAATAGTACTGGTCAACTTTTAGAATGCCAGGGCTGGGCCCGATGGTTCCTCTATCCTTCATCGTCTAAATATGGCTCTGAATTCCTTGACCGATTATGATATTCAGAGGGAAATGTTAATGTTAGTGCAGGACTTTAACTGCCACTTATGTGAAAGCTCTATAGCGCCTGACACTTCCATACTCAAATGCATGTGGAAGGGCTCCATTTCGTACACTCTAAGGAGGGCCTAGAGCTTGGCGGTTTTTTAAATTCTCATAACCTTGTGGTTGCCTAGGAAAAATGTGTTAGATCCCCTAATTCCCTCATTTTTCCAACATTTATGGGGAGAGGATTCACGTCAATTATTGACTTCATTTTTGTTTCCACGCCCCTGTTTCTGTATATCTCCAATTTTAACATCATCCACAGGCCGACCAGCGACTACCATCCCTTGTCTCTAGCCATTGACAGGATCACTATTGCTGTTAGAGAATGGCAGGGGATCATAGGGGACTTTCCCTTGTTGACCAAGGTAGAATACTTAAATGGACTCAGGTGGACCCAATGTATTTCAAAGCCTCCCTCTTCACTGGTTGTGTGCAGGAGATCTCCAATTGTCTTGCTGTTGATGCCCATGAGAAGGACGTTTTGCAAGCATTTGAGGGTATTGCTCACAAAGTATTTGACTTATTGTCAGTTCCGATGACTAACTGGGGTGCACAAGACCCAAAGTGGTTCGATAGGGACTGCTCAAAGAGCCTTTGACAATTGAAGGTGGCTTTCAAGCAGGCGCCAAGAGACAGGAGCTTTTTTGCAGCCTGAAGGCAGGCATGCAAGCAGGCCCTAGCTAACCGCAAATCCATACTGAGGGAAGTAGCTTGGGCGTAGCTCAGCCAAGCAAGTAAGTGCAGAGATAGCTCTCTTTTTGGACGGTAATAAACAGGGCCTGTTTTGCGGAGGAATCTGGACCAACAATATGCCTCACATTTCAGAGAAACAATGGGTTGACCATTTTGGAGGGGTCTACAACTTTGAAGAGGTGGCTGAGGGTGAGGATAGGGTAGCAGTTTCGGGCTGATATTGAATTTTGGGGTCCCCTTCTGACCCAGGTTTTGAACGTGGCAGCATGGGCTGGGGCGCCACCCTCGTGGTCGATGGCGGTAATTGTGCCTGTGTTCAAGAAGGGGGATAAGGCTATCCCCCAGTGTTATCGCCCCATCTCATTGTTAGATGCGGTAGTGAATGTCCTTGGAAGGGTCATTCTTAGCAGTCTGAAGGCGTTGTCTGATGCTAATGAAATCCTGTCTGATGCTTAATATGGCTTCAAGTCAGGCAGGTCAACTTCTGACCAATGTCTGAATCTCTATTTAATTATTAATAAGTGCACTTTAGCCCGGTCCGAATACCTCCACCAGGCGTTCATTGACCTCATCTCCGCATACGATAGGGTTAATCGTGCAAAACTGTGGGCTCTGCTTTTTGCGCTAGGGGTGGACCCAAACATAGCGGCCCTTTTGGCCAACCTACATTCTGACACCGATTCGGTGTGCTTTTCACAAGACGCTGCCCGCACCTAGTCTTTTCCCACTAGCAGGGGAATTCGGCTTCTTATGGCTCATGAAGATTGCCCAAGGGTAGGACTGAGACCACTCCTGGTATTGTTACATGTCGATGATGTAGTTCTCATGGCCTGTATGGCCAAGGTGCTGCAGCTACTGTTGGACAAGTTTGTTGCCTTTATGGGGAGCCTGGTTCTGGCAGTAAATTTTCCTAAATCTTATGTCATGGTTGTTGGCCCACAGTCAAATTATTCTGAGACCTTCAAAGTGGCCAACCACACCCTGAGAAAAGTCTCAGCCTTTCCTTACCTAACGGCACTATTTGATGTGAGGAATAACTGGAAGTCCCTGATTGAGAGAAGGAAATCTGAGCTTGTTATTACTACCGGGGCCATGGCTAGCTTTGCACAAAGATTGGGCTCTTGGTTTCTGCGTGTCCTACTCAAGATTTATCAGGCTAAATGTGTGTCCAAGATCTGATATGGCAGTGAAATTTGGGGGTATGTGAAGATTCATAAAATCCAGGCAGCAGAAAATCATTTTTTAAGATCTCTTGTGCAGGTCCGGCATTGCACCCTGTCCTTTTCAGTTCATGCGGAGCTTGGAATAGGTTTTCTAGCCGACACAGTTGCCCTTAGCCCACTGCTGTGTTGGATCGTGATCTGGACCAGGGAGGGTCTAAAACTCAACAGACTTATTCTCTCAGACTGTTTGTCCCTTGACTTTGCGCACAGAGTCTCCTGGATAGCTTACGTGAAGGAAGCTTTTGCATCTTTAGGGATATTGAAAATATATTCTGACCCCCAGTCACTGTTGCCCGGAGAATTGAAAAGTGTAAAGGTTTTGTTTCTGGAGCAGGCCTTGTTAACCAGAGAACAGATTGAGCTGCTGAAACCCTTGGTTAGGGGACGCATGCTTCTAAAGACTGTTCAGGGTATGGAGCATTACTTAGTGCAGGTACCCAACATATAAGATAGGTTGTTATTGGCTAGATTTAGATTTAACTTGTTACATCATCTCCTGGCCTCACCTAGTGGATGGGTTCAACCAGGTCACAGGTTGCCCTGCGGTTGTGACAACAGGTCCCTGCAGGACACCTTACACTTTGTAATGTTCTGCAACTATTTTAGTAGGCCCAGACAGCAGTTCTAAGTCACATTGTTGAAATCCCTGAACTTCATTCAAGTACGCCCTGCTCTCGCATACCTGCAGAAGCTCCCCAATGATTATGTTTTATCTGCTGTTTCCTGTTTTTTATGAGCAGCACTGATGTCCATGCGATCGAGATCTTACTAACCATTGTATTGCTGCATAAGGGGTGCTTCTGATCTGGTCTTATTATTATCTGTATTTCATGTACTTGTGTTATATATGTTTGATTTTTATGCAATATTTTATTGTGCTCTTTTATGGTTGCTGTTTTCTACCAAATACAGATTTTATGATGATTATGATGGAATATTTATCCTATTCGCCCTTGCATGCTAGTATAACTCTAAACATCAAACTAATACATGGATATGCTAGCCACCATCCTCCCCAAACAAAGCAGACTCCTGTTTTTCTCTAGTGCTACATCCTTCATCCCTTTACCAAGTTTCCAGCCTCTAAAGTTAATGCCACACTGTAGGAGCTGTGGGTATTAGGCACACAAATTCTTTGTGAGCCTCTCGCTGAGTACCGGCGCTATGCTCTTCTTTATTTGTAATCCTAGCAGTCTATTTTCATTTCTTCATCACCATCTTTCCTGGCTTTGACTCCTCTGAAACATGTTCTTTCCCTGAACATCACAATCAAGCCAAGTACCTTGTGACTCAACAGACTCGGACACTCCAGTTCTCCATGTGAAGGCTCCCAAAGTTTTCATTTAGTGTGGTGTTCTTTAGATTGGAGTTACTTGTTCTTCCCTTTTAAGATTACAAGTGAATAAAAAATGTGGCGAGCATCATTTAAGTTCTTTCCAGCCTAAAATGGACGCCCTTGCCTTTTTATTCTCAGTTTTGAAAACGGTGTTAAAACAGTGAAACATTTAACAGTGACAGGACATTAGCATGATATATGGAGACGGGAAATGGAATCTAGGCAATCCTTGTGCAAAATCTACAGAGAACACATTTTCAAGGTTAATGGTACTTACATGTTAAAAGACCCTGTAAAATTCAATTTTCAAACAAAAGACAATTTATGAATTGGTAAATGGTAAACACAATGTATAATAAAAAGCTCGATTAAACAGTGTAGGTGAAATGGTTACTCAAAAATGTTATTCTATAAATCAGGTATTCTGTGAAATCACAAACAACCGTGGCACAGCTCTCAGAGTTGTCCTATCACAGGACTTTCCACCGTGCTTCTTTGTGCCCTTCAGATATCAAAAGGCGTGAATGTCTGCCTTTGGGGCATGGCATCATCACATGCATTTGATGTCTGGAGCCCCAGGTTGGAGGGTCGAGGCTGGAAGAAGGGGATTCGCGAGAGGCACAATCAGAATTTGAGGACTATGAACCAACGACAGTCCACAACCTCAAGACCATGCTCTGGTAGGATAGCCAACGACTACCAGAGGCAGGATGACGGGGAAAATGGGCCTTAGGGAAAGAGACAAAGCAACAAGACTCTTGTGTTGTTCATTATGGTACCGCAACGTTTCTCCAATCAGGCAGGGAAGGAACACCAGGCAGACTCCTGTCAATGCATTGACTAAAGATCATGGCGGTGGTTGGAAGTTGCAAATGAAAAGCAGTGCCGCTGGAGGAGATCGGATTGAATCGCCAGCAAGTAGGAGCACCCTTACATTTTCAAAGTAATTGATTGGGGGAGAGGATTGAGCAGACTATAGTGTCCACAACAAGTAGTTTTAATTCATGGACTCGCCCAAGATATACAACATATTGATGATGAGATGCAGTTTATGTCTCCTGTCCCCAGGGGTCAGGGAGTAGGGTGGAAGGAGGCCTGTACCTGGGTAATAGTGCACATATGAGGTGATGCACCGCAGATACTTGAAGTGAAATAAATGTCTGTGAAATTGTATTTCCTCCAGCTCCTTGTCGAAACACGTTGATTTAAGGGATTGTTTTAAGTCTGTCCTTTCAAGCCATAGAGTGATCAGTATTGAGCCTAGAAGCTGAGTAAAGGAGTGTTGTCAGATAAACTAAGACAGGCGGTTTCTCCATTAGGGCTCAGGGGCTGCGCCTCTCTGAAATTCCTACACATTTACATAAAAACATATTAAATAGATCGATTTATTTAGAGATGCGATCATATCTCTAAATAAATTGATGTATTTAAGTCTGGGCTGTCTGTTTCAGGCTGCCTGCCCCGCCTCGCTCTGAAGCAGGAGACGGAAGCCATGCTTTCTGACCTGTGATGCATGACGCAGGGCTTTCTGTTTTAAAGCCCTTCATTGCCATTGTGGGCTAGGGTTGTATGCACTCTGTAGGCCACTGACGCAATAAGCGTCACGTTTTCGGTCGTCAGAGACTTCATCCCTGCGTGATTTCAGAAGTCCGTCATTCAAAGGCATAGATCCCACCCTTTCGTTATATGTTGGAGTGGATGTAAGCACGTCTGATTTGGTGCCTTGTTCTCTGTAATGGTGTTTGCATGCTAATGTTGTGTTGTGCATATTGTGCTGAGACCCCTCTTCACGCTAACCTCCCCCACTGTGACACCCCAGGCCCTCGCTGGAGATCACTTGCTCCTTTAGAAGTGGAGCGCCTGTATTTCTTCCCCCTCGAAATGGATCCAAATAAGGAGCAGGACTCTTGTTCTCTTGCAAAGTTGATCCAAATATCTGAGTCAAGCCCAAAGCGAGAGATATGTGCTTACTGTGGAACATGGGCTTACAGTGAACGGTTCTCTGATGCATGACATTAAAACTGGCCCTGTCTTCATGCCCCTAAGTTAACCCTGATGCCAAAAACATGGATTGAATTACAAACAATGAATGTTAAAAACGTTAAAGGAATGCATTTCAGCTATTTAGTTCCTCTTTTATTTCACATGCTTTACTTAATCTTGCATTCCCCAAGAGTTAGCTATTTTATAATGTTGTTTATCTGTATTTTTTTCTGTGCATACTTTGAGGCTTGAGCCATGCCAGGTGTTTATGAGGGGCTTTGATTGAGCGCGCAGGCGCTAAGGCTGAAGCCAAACTAAGGGCCTGTCAGTGGGTTGGCCTCTCTGCAGAGCACACAGGACAATGTTTATGTATTCCATTTGCAACTGAAATTCTGTGGATATGTGTGTTAAGGGGGTACACAGATGTCAAAATATTTGCAAGGCAAAAGTAAGAGAAATTAAAATGCTTACATTTGAGAGAGTGCAGTGCATTTTAGGGGCGGTGAAGTGACAGAGATGCGAGGAAGTGCATTCGGGGAAGAGTGAAAAGAGGATGCTGAAGAGGAAATAGAGCTGGTTTAAGGTGTGCGAATGGACAAGATATGCAGAGAAAAAGAGGATACATATCTAACATAAAGCACACATAACTGAAGGCCAACACTCCTTCCACAGGCCTCAATGCTATTTAATTCACAGACTCACTATTTCAGAATTTAAACATTTCCAATGTTAATTATTTATAAGAAATCATTGTTGTTACTCATTTTTTCTTAATCAGCTAACACCCATTGACAAAGCCAATCAAACTGACAGGCTTTAGGTGTATGTCAGTTGTTGTGTCATTTATCTGGATAAAATTACATCTAGGAGAGAAACCAAAATACCGGTCAAGTGGCACACTATGGGAATCACAGAAATGTATTTGAAATGTTCCTTTATAGAGAACCCCCACTTTTTTCTTAAAGACCTGTCTGCACATATTTCTATATGACTGGTTGCAGCCAGCATCTGTGGGTGCTTCTCGAAGTCTGGTTAGAGCATATTTTCCCGAAGTTAATGCTGCATGCAGTGGAAGACACTGGGCAAGCATACATTTTAAAGGGCTAAAATTGTCATGCTGTACAATTTACACATTACAGTAACTGTTGAACATATTAATGCAGAAAGATATGGGGCAGTTTTTAATGTGTTTAATATTTCAAGACTATACTTTCCCACTGCTTAATAAGCCTTGCTTTATTGCTGCATTCATTTGCTTTAAAATGCACCATTTGCCAATCTTTTTTTCATTTTTTTTTCGGGAGAGAGACTCACCCTGGACCCCATGTTTGTCCATTGAACTTGTTCACATTGCTCGCTATATAAAAGCCATGCCCAACGTTTAAGCCTCACCACTTTCAAATGTCACCAACCGCCACTGAAAAACACACGTAATTCTACAGCTACAGACCTGGATTTAGCGCTTAAATAGCTGAAACTCCAGTTGGAGGATAAAAATAAACAGAGGATCCCATGACTTACGGGATCCTCTGGGAAATCAGATAAAGAAAGTACAGTTCAAAATAAATAGCTTTGATATTATCGCAAAGAGGACGTAAACTTAAATACTCATCTGAGGAATTCGACTATAAGCTCACCGGAGACTTCAGAGCAATCTGAAACAGAGTTCATCCAGGGAAGCAGAGAAAAGGAGAAACAAAGCTCCAGCGAAAACACCTCAAACACATCACCAGAATCACTAATTAGGAAAGGGGAAGAACCCTTTCCTCTTTATCTCATGACAAAAAGTTCAGTAAAAACGCACACAAGAACGAAGATAGAAAAGACTGAACTCTGAAACAGTTAGCCCTGGGGTGAGATTGTGATATGCAAGACTAAGAATGCAGAAATAGGATTGCAACCCATAGGTGGGAGTTTAAGTCCAGCGGCAGAGATTGAAAGGGTGCTATAGCCGACCTAGCAATGTATCGAGTTTCAGAATAGGCAAAAAAAGATAAGCTCCTGGCGCTATTGAAAATGGTTCTCCAGTAAATAAAAGAGATTAAGAAAACTCAGCTGGAACTGGTGTCACCAATAAAGTTTTGGATGGACAAATTTGACTATAAACTCACTGAGCTTTTAGACAGAGTCAACAAAGTGAAGAGCCAGGCTTCTGACGCAGAGGATAACATTAGCCAATCACAGAAGCAGACATCAACATTAGATAAACAAATAGAGGTACTAAAATTGAAATATGAGTCTTTGGAAAACCATTCCTAAAGTTCAAATTTGAGATTCACAGGAATTCCTAAAAAGTAAGAGGGTGGGAAAGGGCAGCCATGGCCTATGCACGATAGAGCGGTGGGGCTGGGGATTTCGACGGACGATGACGAGGTAAAAATTAATTATTTATTTAATTTTCCCTCGTCATCGTCCGTCAAAATCCCCCACACCTGGCTCCACCGCACTTACCTGCATGGACCACGGATGGGAAAGGGGCAGGTGCCTTAAATGAGGATTTGATTGGGTCATAGATCCTGACTAAATAAGAGCCAAGGGTTGATCCGACAATAATAAGAGCATAGAGAGTCCTGTTTCACCATCCTTCGAAGCAGGGGCGGTGTGTCCATAGTGACGTGAGAGAATTGACCCACCGACCTTTCCACTGCATCACAGAAATATAGTGGGACGACCTGAAGGCTGTGTTACCTGAATTGCACATGTCAGATTGGCTGGTGTTTTCACCGTGGCCAGCCAGACATGCACAGTTCAGGCTCCGGCAATCAACAGCTGAAAGGCAGCTGAGAGGCAGAGACACAGCCCCATAGGTGTCCAATGGAACGCTGTGTTTGCCTGCTCCAGCCAATCCTAGCACTGCTCTTCTGCTTTTTAGCATTGTGCGCAGCAAGAAAGCAATGCTGGAATTGGCTCGGATGCCATGGTCCATCATGAAGCATGAGAAACTTCGGGTGCACGTGTGCTGCACAACATCGTCAAGAAAGGTACATTTATTTTTAAGTTTAATAACATTTGTTATGTGCCCCACCACTTTTAAAATGTAGCAGCCGCCAGTTCTTCAAAGGCAAAATATCCATATACAATCCTGGTGGATTTCGCAGATTATAGACTTAAAGAACTGATTCTTTCAAAAACAAATTCAGCCAAATCACTCTAAACACCTACAGGGTATGAATTCTGTGTGTTCACTTACATGATCATCGAAACAGTGGAGAAAACTTGTTGAAATGATCTCACAATTCTGTGCGGCAGGAGCACAAACAATGACAATACAGCAAGGAAGGCTACAAGTACTTACAAAGGACAATTTGATGTTTGTCTGATGTGAGTGATCCTACATGATTCCTTCAGAAAGTTACTGCAGGTTAGTAGAGAGAGAGAGAGACGAAATACAATGTCGTTTTTCGATAATAGAGCACAATTAAATTACCCCAAAATGGTACCAAGCACAGAATTTAAGGGGGACCTCAGGGGTTTACTAGCAGAGGAGACCCCAGGAGTGTATAGGGGGAGGAGTCTCAAGTGGGAAAGGCTCCTAATGAGGAGGTGGTTGCAGAGCAAAGGTGCTGGCGGAAGGCACAGAGAGATATATCTATAAGCAAAACAAGGAATATTGAATCCATCAGGAGACTTGGGAGGAGGGTGAGATTTCTTGGCCCCCAAAGTCCCTCAGGAGAAAATTGGACTTCATCCCCCAACCCGTAGTGTGCCAGGAGGCGCGTTTGCAGAGTGGTGGAGAAAGGGGGGCGTGGTCTCTGAAGACCTCTTAGCAATGTCACTGTGTGGGACTTACTGGAGGTAACAGGAGGGGTAGTTTGTCCTTGGGGGCCAAATACCCCTCCTATTCCCTCCAGTCAGTCCCACACAGCAGCATTGGTAAGTTCTCATAGCAGGCCACTCCCTCTTTGCCCACCAGTCTGCAAACGAGCTCCCTGGCATGCTCTTCGATAGGGATTAAAGTCCCCTTTGCTGCTAGGGGTCGTTAGGGGCCAACTAGCCTACCTGTTACCTCCAGTAAGCCCCACACAGTGGGATTGCTGAGAGGTGGACACAGGCCACGCCCTCTTTGTCCACCACTCTGCAAATGCGCCTCCTGGCTGCGCTCTTGGTTGGGGATAAAGTCCACTTCTCTCCTGAGGGTCCCTGGGGGCCAACTAGCCCTCCTGTTACCTCCAGTAAGCCCCACACAGCTGGATTGCTCAGAGTGGTCCGAGGCCACGCCCCTTTTTACACCACTCTGCAAACACGCCGCCTGGCGCACTGCTGCTCGGGGGATAAAGTCCACTTCAGTCCTGAGGTCCTCAGGACCCAAGAGGACCTTATTGCCGCACCAGCAGTGCGCCAAGAGGCGTGTTTGCAGAGTGGTGTAAAAAGGGGCATGGCCTCGGACCACGTCTCAGCAATCCCACTGTGTGGGGCTTACTGGAGGTACCTGGTGGGCTAGGTGGCCCCTAAAGACCCTTACGATTCAAGGGGACTTAATCCCCCAACCCAGAAAGCGCCAGGAGGTGCATTTGCATAGTGGTGCAGGGAGGGGGCGGGGCCTCCTGCGAGATGCTGGCTTCTCTTTTTTCTTTTCTTTGTGGAAGGGGGGCCTTCCCTTAACACTTTTCGGGCCCTGGGGACCTCATCCCCCAGGGCGTGAGCCATTTTTTGAATTAAAAAAAAAACGTGAAGGGGGCCCCCTTCCTAAGGCCTTTGCCTCTTTTTTTAAGTTTACGGGAGGGGGGCCACGTGGCCCCCCTTCCCTGGGCCACTTTTGGCCCCGGGGACCCTATCCCCCGGGCCTGGCCAGCCTTTCTTTTTTTTTTTAAATAGTTTTTGGAGGGGGGCCGCGTGGCCCCCCTCCTGAGGCCAATTATGGCCCCGGGGACACCATCCCCCGGGCCTGGACAGCCTTTTTTTTTCAATTTTGGAGGTGGGCCGCGTTGCCCCCCTCCTGAGGCCAACTAAGGCTCCAGGGACCCCATCCCCTGGGCCTAGCCAGCCTTTCTTTCTTTTTTTTTTGGAGGGGGGCCACGTGGCCCCCCTCCTGAGACCAATTATGGCCCCAGGGACCCCATTCCCTGGGGTCTGGCCAGCCTTTCTTTTTTTATGATTTTATTTTAGAGGGGTGCCGCGTGGCACTCCTCCTGAGGCCAATTATGGCCCCGGGGACCCCATCCTCCGGGCCTGGCCTCATGTTGGGGACCACGGGGGAGCCCCAACGCCCTCATGGTCCCAGCTGGCTCCCCACCTCCTGCGGGAGCCGGCATTGCTTTTGGGCAAAGGGAGCTGCTGACATGCAGCTCCCTTTGCCCAAAAGCAATTCTGCTTCGCTTCATGGAATTGAGAGCAGGTTTCCTGCTCTCGCTTCCATGAAGCGAAGCAGAGTTTGCTCTGACAGGGCAGGAGCAGTGCTCCCGCCCTGCCATTGCAAACTGCAATGTCCCGGGGTGGGCACCCCGAGACATTGCTGGAGCTGGCCCTGGGGGGTGGTGGTCCCCAGGGTCATCTAGGGCTCCACGAGGGGGGCTGCGTGGCCCTCCTCCAACAAGTTTAAAACCCCAGGGAGGTGATGGTCCCCGGGGCGGGGGGTCTGCAATGGACCACCATATTTAAATGAAGTGTACCCCGGGGAGGTGGTGGTCCTTGGGGCTTGGGGGGGCCTGCGAGGCCCCCGCCCTATTTAATTCGAAGCCCCGGGGAGGTGGCGGTCGCCATGGCAGCGTGGGGGGGAAGGAGCCCCCGCGCATTTCAATAACAAAGCCCTGGGGAGGTGGCGGTCCCCGGGTCTGTGGGGGGGCTGCGTGCCCCCACGCATTATCAACAAAGCCCCGGGGAGGTGGCAGTCCCTGGGGCTTGGGGGGGCCTACGAGGCCCCCGCCCTATTTAAATTAAAGCCCTGGGGAGGTGGTGGCCCCCAGGGCTGTGGGGGGGGCCGCGTGCCCCCCACTCATTATCAACAAAGCCCTGGGAGGTGGCGGTCCCTGAGGCTATGGGGGCCCCCACTACATAAATCGGGGTAGCCCCTGGGACCTGGCCCACCCGGTGGCTTAAAACAAACAAAGCGCAGGAGCCCGCGCTTCTTTTTTTTAATTTTCAGCCGGATTTGCGTACCGTACTTTTGCAGCACCACACAAGGCGTCATCATCCTTGTTTTGAAAGGATTCGTGCACTATTTAACGGACCCGCTCCTGGGGGGTCCTAACAGATGACGCGACTCGCGTTTAGGAGGCGGCGAGTACAGCCCAAGGGAGGTTTGGAGGAATATATATATATCTTTCCTCCATTGTTTTATCAAAAGCAGAAGAACAACTTCTAAGTTTGGGTCTATCGTTTTGTCCGGTAAGCGATTTTAATTATTCTCAAACCAGAGTTGATGTCTTTTGCTTTATAAGGAAACTAAAACTGAAAAAGTTTTTTGCTATAAAAGATGGCTTCAAAGAAGCACAGGTGAATCTGCCAACGGATAGCAACTCTGGAAGGGATCCTATTTTGAGTCTACAAGCATCAGACGTTCCTATGGTGCGAATATTACAGAATCTGAATACTGAAGAGAGTATGGAAACATTAGGAGATGGGGTAAGGACCTCCACTCAGGAGGTTTTGCAATTGGAGGACATCAGGCAGTTAGGAGCAGGCATGAGTCCGTTTAAGTCCAAATCCAAATTCATCCCCATAATGCCTAAAGACGTTATTGATATTTACCATGAGGTCGTGATTGAAGAAATGAAACAATTACATCATCGGACTAAACACAAAAAACGATTTAAAAGTAGAAATGAAGTAGAGTATGCCAAATTGATAAAAAAGCTAAGTAATAATCATGAAATTATTGTGGCCAAATCAGATAAAGGAGGAAATATGGTTATTTGGCCACAAAACGACTATGTATTAGAAGCACAGAGACATTTACGAGATAATGATTGTTATGAGAAAACTACATATGCTAAATACAATATGGCTAGAGACATACTTAAAAAGGAATTAATGAGTTGGAAAAGTAATGTTGTGATTTCAATGGAAGAGTTTAAATTTATGAATATAGAACACCCAGTGATGGCTAAACTTTATTTTATTCCTAAAATCCTCAAAAAAATAACTCCAATACCTGGTAGGCCCATAATATCGGCTATAAAAAGTGTGGGGGAAACAATAAGCCAATATGTGGATTTTTTCCTACAGGATTTCAATAAACAACTGCCAAGTTATGTCAAAGATACGGGTGATTTTTACGAAAAATTCAAGGAGTAAAGTGGTCGGAGGACTTACTGTTCCTTACTTTGGACATTGAATCACTTTACACGAGTATTGAACATTCCACAGGTCTCAATGCCATTAAGTATTTTTAGATTCGAAATCTATTGTATTTTATCAACATAACAAAATGCTTTTAAGTCTGATTTCATGGATTTTACATAATAACTACTTTCTATTTGGTAACGATATTTTTTTACAAAAAAGAGGAGTGGCTATGGGGGCTTGCTTCTCCCCTAGTTATGCATGTTTGCATGTTGGCTAGTGGGAGGAGCAAGTCCTCAAGATAACACATGCCACCGATTTTAATAATCATGTTGTATGTTGGATGCGTTATATTGATGATGTTTTTATCTTATGGCGAGGTGATGAATCAAGTGCTTTTAATTTTGTTGAGCAGATTAATAACAACTCTGCGAACCTCAAATTTACTTATAAGTGCAGCAAAAATGATATTGAGTTTTTAGATGTGAAGATCTATCATAATCAGGATCAAATTTGTACTACTCTTTTTAGAAAAGATACTGCTGGTAATCTAACTCTTCATGCTAGCAGTGCTCATCCGAAGCATCTGATACACAGTATCCCTTATGAGGAATTTTTGCGCCTAAAAAGAATTTGTAGCAGCATTGAGGACTTAAGGATTTGCACAGATGAGGCCTACCAGAGATTTAAACAGAGGGGCTATAGTGATAAGATTCTTAGTGCGGCCATGGATAAAACCAAGGACCGCACTAGAGATTCTTTGCTTTATGATAATTTGGAGTTACCAGCATCCAATGAAGCTAATGATGCCCCCAGATTAATCACGACTTTTAACCACCAAGAGAGACAGATACGGTCTATTATCAAGCGTCATTGGCCTATTGTTTTGACAGACAGTGTGTTGTCCCCCAGATTACCACTTCAACCAACTATTACGTACAGAAAGGGTATCTCTATGCGTACGCAAATAGGAAAATCGTGTCCAGAGATATCAGTTTCAACAACATGGTTACAGCCTAAGAATGGTTTTACTAAATGCTCCACCTGCAGAGCATGTAAGTTTGGAATAAATACAACTCACTACATGTCACCTTTTTGCCCTGATAAAATAGCAATCGGAGGTAAATATACTTGCAGGACGGAGTTTGCAGTATATGTTCTGACATGCACCTGCGGACTTAGATTTGTTGGGAGTACTAAGTTGCAGGTGCATGTCAGAATATTGCAACATTTACGAGCCATCGTGAATAATGATTCTTCATATCCGGTGGCTCGCCATTTCAAACAAACTCATAGCAACGATTTAAATTGTTTGAGATATTTTGTGGTTGCAGCCATACCAAAATCTCGGAGAGGGGGAGACCGAGAGATAACTCTTAGAAAGCTTGAATCTAAAATGATTTTAGAGCTAGATAGTAAGTTTCCAATGGAGTTGAATAACACTGAGGATTTGCATAATTTTTTATAATTTGTCTTTTGGGATCATTCTGGCGATATGTCTTGTTGTATTATAGTATGATAATAACATACCTATCCAGTTGATGTTTCCATAGGTGCATAGTGATGTATCATGACAACAATTCCGTTGGTGTTGCTCCTCTTTTCGGTCTGCATAGTAGGAGCTGGATTTTATTCGGCTTTTAGTGTGTTGAGTGGAATAGGGCGCATAACAGTTTTTATGGTTGTAGGTTTTTTATTAAGCATTTTCATACATTGATGAGACAGTAACTGCACAAGCACTTTTTTTCAGTTTTAATGGCTATATTTGCACATTGGTTGGCACTTTAAAACACCAAGCACTTTAAGCTGATAAATACATAGTAATGTGTAGGGATTTATCCTAGTATACTAATAAGAGGCAATGATACAGTTAGAGAGTGGTTTCCAATAACTATGCATTCATGTAGTTGTAGATAATGTACGAGAAAGTAGATATAAATACTTTGGTTATATGATAAAATTCATTTATTTTTATACAATGTGATGTATTTATTTAATGTGTATATATATTATTATATATATATTTTTAAAATATTCTATTTATTCTATTTATTTCCTTTTGCATTTTAGATTTATCTTTATCTATAATGTGGAACCACATCATCATTATTTTGGACTGTTTGCCTCCCGTACAATAACAAGTGAAAAAATGGAATAAGGAAAAAAGAGGAAAGACAATGACTAATTTTGTATTGATCTTAAGTGCTGTTAGTATTTTCACTATGTCTATGTCAGGTGTTCTGTCACGTGATTGTTTGCATATTTAAAAAGTGGGCGAGTTCACCTCTAGTTTATGTGATCAAGGGCAAGTGTTGCCTGAAACGCGTAATTTGAGCAATTCAATAAAGAATTATTGCCTATATTTCGAGTGGTTCGTGGTCCTTACGTCGATGGAAGCAGATGCGAGTCATTCTGTGGATTGGTGAAGGATCCTGGTGAATTCTTTAATATATATATATATATATATATATATATATATATATATATTACCTACTGGTGGTCGCCATTAGGTAGTTATAGTTAGGACCTAGTTTCCATAGCAAAAGCGTTTTTGATTTGCCAATATCTTTGGCGCCGTTAGACGAATCTTCGTGAAATTTTCGAAAAAATAGGGTTGGACCGCTCAGTTTGTGTGTTAAAAGTTTCGGGGTGATTTGTCAAGCAGGGGCCGAGAAAAAAGGGAGGTCCCAAAGCACGTTTTCTCCATGTTATTTTCCATAGGAACTTTATTACAGGCTACAGCTTGACCTGCTGAACGGAATTACACCAAATTTGGCAAAAAGGTAGGTCTTGGGTTAGAGTGCGCCCTTTTTTTTAAATGGTGTAAATCCGTTCAGTAGTTCCTGAGAAATTTAAAAAAGAAAAATATCAATATCTGAGCACCGAGGAGGAGTCGCGAACCCTCCCGAGCACGAGCTCAATTTTGATTGGCTGCCAACACTCCAAACCAGGAAGTGTTGGCAGCCATCTTGTGACTCGGTAACCGAGTCACAAGAAAAAGGGTGAAACAAAGATAAAAAACATGAAAAGGGGGCAGGGTACAAACACCCTGACCCCCTAGGCCTGCCCAGGGCCAAAAAAAGCATTTAAAAAAAAAAAAAATCAGCCGAATTTGCGCTGGGGTCACGAATTCGGCCGAGAAAATTTTAAAAAACGAAGCGCGGACCCCCGCGCTTCATTTTTGAAAGCCCCCGGGTGAGCCAGGTCCCGGGGGCACTCACCAATGAATTTGTGGGGGCCCGCCACCTCCACGGAGCTTATTAAATTGAATGCAGGTGGTGGTCCCCTGGGGACCACCACCTCCCCAGGGCATTCATGTAAATGGGCGAGGGGGCCGCGAGCCCCGGGGTCCGCCACCTCCCCGGGGCTATAAATAATAATTAGTGTGGGGGGCTCAAGCCCCCCCACACTGCCCCGGAGACCACCACCTCCCCGGGGCACTTAATATTCAAATTTGGGGGTCCGTTACAGACCCCCGGGGACCACCACCTCCCCGGGGCTTTAAATACATTGGGAGGGGGGCCGCGCAGCCCCTTTCCTGGAGCCCCCCAGGGCCAGCTCCTGCAATGTCCGAGGGTGCCCACCCCCGGGACATTGCTGTTTGCTATGGCAGGGCGGGAGCACGCCTCCCGCCCTGCCATAGCAAACTCTGCTTTGCTTCATTGAAGCGAGAGCAGGAAAACCTGCTCTCGCTTCAACGAAGCAAAGCAGGATTGCTTTTGAGCAAGGGGAGCTGCATGTTAGCAGCTCCCCTTGCTCAAAAGCAATGCCGGCTCCCGCAGGAGGAGGGGAGCTGGCGGGACCGTGAGGGCATTGGGGCTCCCCCACGGTCCCCAACGCAAAGGGCCGGCCCCGGGAAATGGGGTCCCCGGGGCCAGAAGTGGCCCAGGAGGGGGGCCACACGGCACCCGTCCCTGATTAAAAAAAAAAATATATATATATATATATAGAGGCACAGCCTCGGGGGATGGGGTCCCCGGGGCCAATAATGGCCTCAGGAGGAGGGCCACGCAGCCCCCTCCTTAAAAAAAATATGAAACATGTGGCCATGCCCCGGGGGATGGGGTCCCCGGGCCGAAATCGGCCTCGGGATGGGGGGCCACGCAGCCCCCTTCCCATTTTAAAAAAAAACCTGGTGGTGGGGCGATGAGGTCCTCTTGTGTCCTGAGGACCTCAGGACACAAGTGGACTTTATCCCCCGAGCAGCAGTGCGCCAGGAGCTGCGTTTGCAGAGTGGTGTAGAAAGGGGGCGCGGCCTCGGACCACCTCTCTGCAACGCAGCTCTGTGGCGCCTACTGGAGGTACCTGGTGGGCTAGTTGGCCCCCAGGGACCCTCAGGAATGAAGGGGACTTAATACCCCAACTTAGGAGGCGAGTTTGCAGAGTGGTGGGGAAAGGGGCCGTGGCCTTTGTCCACCTCTCAGCAATCCCACTGTGTGGGGCTTACTGGAGGTAAGACGTAGGCTAGTTGGCCTCTAAAGGACCCCCAGCAGCAAAGGAGACTTCAATCCCCATCCAAGAGCGCGCCAGGGAGCACGTTTGCAGAGTGGTGTGCAAAGGGGCGTGGTCTGCTATGAGAACTTAGCAATCCTGCTGTGTGGGACTTACTGGAGGTAATAGGAGAGGTAGTTGGCCCCCAAGGTTGTCGTGGGGGGCCAACTACCCCTCTTGTTACCTGCAGTAAGTCCCACACAGTGGGATTGCTAAGACGTCTAAGGAGGACATGCCCCCCTTTCTCCAACACTCTGCAAACGCGCCTCCTGGCAGACTACGGGATGGGGTATGAAGTCCAATTTACACCGGAGGGACTTTGGGGGCCAAGAATCCCTCTTGGTACCTCCTCTAAGTCAGCGTAATTCCTGAGCGCTGGTCGGAGGCCCAGCACCCTTTCACCACCACTCTGCAAATGTGACTACTACTTAAAGAAGCATCTTTTTGCACCTCTGACTTAGAGTTAGTTTTAATCCCCCTGTCCTATTATGTACTAGGGCCTTACAGAGGATGTCATGCCAATCACAGGGGTACCCCAACGCATAGTGTTCCCTAGTGTATGTAGGTGTTTTCACTGTATTCTAAGTGTCTTTTAGCATAGCACTGGCTCTAGGCCTGGTTAGTCAGAGTCAGTTACCACCAGTACCCGTCAGCAAAAAGTTGGGGCCACAGGATGACTTTGCAACAAGGCCTCTTTCTGGTCCACAAGTCGGTTCTTTGTGCACATCTCTTGCTTCTTTCTGCACCTTTCTTCGTCTTTCTGGACTTCTGTTGCCTCTTTCTGCATTTCTGTTGCTTCTTTCTGCGCCTTTCTTCCTCTTTCTGCACATGTCCTACCTCTGTAGGCATAGTTAGAAATTAGCATTTAAAAAACCTTTGAAATTCACTGAAAAAACCACAGGTTTCAGGGACGTTATAGTTAGAAATTAGCATTTAAAAAACCTTTGAAATTTACTGAAAAAACCATAGGTTTCAGGGACGTTATCGTTAGAAATTAGCATTTAAAAAACCTTAGAAATTCACTGAAAAAACCACAGGTTTCAGGGACGTTATAGTTAGTTGGACATTTCACTCGTACAAAACCAGTGAAATTCGCGCCCCTGCAATGCACTGCTGATGACGTCACATATTACATCACTCATGACATGGTCAGTGACATCACTGATGACATCACTGATGACATCTCAAATGACATCACTGATGACATCACTCACGTGATAATCTGATGCATCTTCTCACACCCTAATATAACCTTTTCTACACCCACTCTAAATTACAGACTGCTATTCTCAAAACCATAGACACTCCAACACCAATAACTACATACCAACTCACTGATTCTTAGGTCTACACACACATCCACTCACTCACCCATACAGTCACTCATACTTTTGGTCACTCATCGGTACAGGACTATCATATGCAGCCATACACCTATAAAGACACTCACACACTGGTACTCATCCATAGAGTTACTCACACACCTAGTCAGTCATGCAAAGAATTAATCACACTCCCATTTACTCACCTATACAGTTATACACACACCACCTCACTTACTCATACAGATACTAACACATACTTACTCTCTTATACAATCACTGATAGAAGCACTCACTCATCCATACAGCCACTCTCACAATCACTCACTCTCACATATAGTCATTTATATACTCCAACACTCACATATACTGCCTTTCACATATGTAGTTACTCACACATGTACCACTGAGACATCCATTCACTCACCAACACACCTATACACACACTCACCCACCCATACAGCCCTTTACAGATGCACTCTTGAATCCATACACCCAGTGAATCACCCACTCACACATCTATGCACAGAGTCACACACCTCCCACCCACACAAACACTGAGGCTCAGACAACCAATCAATAACCCATATAGACACTCATGTAGCTATTCACCAACCCATGCAGCTGCTTACACACCAACAGACAGACTGATACAGACATTCACACTGTTTAGTCACTAACCCATGCATTCAGTAAGATACGTTTAATCTCTCACTTATAGAGTCAGTCACGCACCTACTAAATCATCCATTGAGACACTCATACACCCACTCATTCTTCAATACAGCTTGGCCTACATATATTAAACATATTTAAACTTTACAGAAACACACAGTCACTGGATGATGTTATCAGTGATGTCATCAGTGATGTCATTTGAGATGTCATCAGTGATGTCACTGACCATGTCATGAGTGAAGTAATATGTGACGTCATCAGCAGTGTATTGCGGGGGCGTGAGTTATAGTTAGCTGAACTAACTATAACGGCCGAATTTCACTGGTTTTGTACGAGTAAAATGTCCAACTAACTATAACGTCCCTGAAACCTGTGGTTTTTTCAGTGAATTTCTAAGGTTTTTAAATGCTAATTTCTAACTATAACGTCCCTGAAACCTATGGTTTTTTCAGTGAATATATATATATATATATATATATATATATTATCTACTGGCGGTCGCCAGTAGATAGTTATAGTTACAACCTATTATCCATAGGAAATCCGCGACATTCTATTTGAAATAACTCTCTTGCCGGTAGACGTATCTTCGCAAAATTTTCAAACTTTGTGGGGCGCTCCGGTCCGCTCCTACCCTGAAAGTCTCGGGGGATTCGTCAAGCGGGGCCGAGAAAAAGGGGTCCCAAAACGTGTTTTCCCATGCAATTTTCCATAGGAAACTTTAGACACGGCTACAGCCCGAACTACTGAACGGAATTACACCAAATTTGGCAAAGAGGTAGTTCTTGGTTCAGAAAGAACCCTTTTGTTAAATGGTGTAAATCCGTTCAGTAGTTGCTGAGAAAATCAAAAGTAAAAAGATAGATATATCTATGGCCGCGTAGAGATTCGCGCACCCTCCCGATCACGAGCTGCATGCTAATTGGCTGTCAACACTCCAAATCAGGAAGTGTTGGCAGCCATTTTATCCCTCGGTAGAACCGAGGGACAGAAACAAGTGCGCAAAGCGCACAAAGGGAGCAGGGTAGAAACACCCTGACCCTAGGTCTGCTCAGGGGTCCCACAAGGACCCCTGGGCAGAAAAAGATTTTTTTTTTTTAAATCGGCGGGATGCGCTTAGGGTGCGCGTATCCCGCCGAGAAAAAAAGAAACAAGTGCGCAAAACGCACAAAGGGGCAGGGTAGAAACACCCTAACCACCTAGGCCTGCTCAGGGGTCCCACAAGGACCCCCTGGGCAAAAGCATTTTTTTTTTTAAATCGGCAGGATGCGCTCAGGGCGCGAATCCTGCCGAACAAATCGAAGCGCGGTCTCCAGCGCTCGATGTTAGTGGCCCCGGGTGGGCCAAGTCCCGGGGGCATGCTGGGGGGTTAATTTTATGTGTGGGGGCCTCTAAGGGCCCCCAAGCCCGGGGACCACCACCCCCGGGGCTTTATGCATAATGGTTGCGGGAGGGCTCTGAGCCCTCCCGCAGCCCCGGGGACCACCACCTCCCCGGGGCTTCTTTTTTTTAAATGAAAAACCTGTGTGGGGGGCTCCAAACGTGTTTTCCCCATGCAATTTTCCATAGGAAACTTTAGACACGGCTACAGCCCGAACTGCTGAACGGAATTACACCAAATTTGGCAAAGAGGTAGTTCTTGGTTCAGAAAGAACCCTTTTTGTTAAATGGTGTAAATCCGTTCAGTAGTTGCTGAGAAAATCAAAAGTAAAAAGATAGATATATCTATGGCCGCGTAGGATTCGCGCACCCTCCCGATCACGAGCTGCATGCTAATTGGCTGTCAACACTCCAAATCAGGAAGTGTTGGCAGCCATTTTGTCCCTCGGTAGAACCGAGGGACAGAAACATCCCGGGGCTTTATGTATAATGGTGCGGGAGGGCTCTGAGCCCTCCCGCAGCCCCGGGGACCGCCACCTCCCGGGGCTTCTTTTTTATTTTTGAAAAACCTGTGTGGGGGCTCCAGCCCCCACACGCCCGGGACCACCACCTCCCGGGGCACTAAGAAAATTACAATGGGGGTCCGTTTTGGACCCCCAAGCCCCGAGGACCACCACCTCCCGGGGCTTTCAAAATGTAAGGAGGGGGCCGCGCGGCCCCTCCTGGAGACTGTGGTGGCCCTGGGGACCGCCACCCCCAGGGCCGGCTCCTGCAGTGTCCCGGGGTGCCTACCCCCGGGACACTGCTGTTTGCAATGACAGGACGGGAGCCTCGTGGCTCCCGTCCTGTCATTACAAACTGCTTTGGATATTGGAAGAGAGAGCAGGAAACCTGCTCTCTTCCAATATCCAAAGCTGATTGCTTTCCACATGGGGAGCAGCATGTTAGCTGCTCCCCATGTGTCAGCTATGCCGGCTGCCGTAGGACACGGGAGCCGGCGGGACTGTGGGGGTTTGGGGACCCCCACACTCCCCAACAAGAGGCCAGGCCCCGGGGATGGGGTCCCCGGGGCCATAAGTGGCCATGGAGGGGGCCACGCAGCCCCCCTCCCCAAAGGTAAAAAAGTTAAAAAAAAAAAAAAAGTGCAAGGCCGGCCCCGAGGATGGGGTCCCCGGGGCCTTAAATGGCCTGAGGAGGGGGGCCACGCAGCCCCCCTCCAAATAAAAAAGAGGCCATGCCCGGGGGATGGGGTCCCCGGGGCCAATACAGGCCCAGGGAAGGGGGCCACGCGGCCCCCTTCCCGTTTTTTTAATTTTTAATTTAATAAAAAGGGGTAAGGCCCTGGGGATGGGGTCCCCAGGGCCTAAAAATAGGAAAAAGGAAGGAGGCTACACAGCCCCCTTCAGGGGAAAAAAACAAAACAAAAAAACGATCGGGCTTGCAGGCCCCGCCCCTTCCTTCACCACTCTGCAAATGCGCACCCTGGCGCGTTTGCAGAGAGGAACGAATTCCCCTTGAATACTGGGGGTCCCTGGGGCCAACTAGCCCACCAGGAACCTCCAGTATGCGCCAGAGGCTGCCTTGCAGAGAGGTGTACAGAGGCCACGCCCTCTTTACACCTCTCTGCAACGCAGCTCTGTGGCGCTTTTTGGAGGTATATGGTGGGCTAGTTGCACCCCAGGGACCCTCAGGATTCAAGGGAGTTAATCCCCGACTTAAAACGCGCCACGTGGCGCGTTTGCACAGTGGTGAAGGGAGGGCGGGGCTCAGGTGACATGTGTGCAAACAGGCCCCGTGGCGCGTTTTAAGATGGGAAATTAAATCCCCTTCAATCCTGAGGGTCCCTGGGGGCCAACTAGCCCAACAGGTACGTCCAGAAAGCGCCACAGAGCTGCGTTGCAGAGAGGTGTAAAAGGGGTGTGGCCTCTGTACATGTCTCTGCAACGCAGCCCCTGGCGCATACTGGAGGTTCCTGGTGGGCTAGTTGGCCCGTAGGGACCCTCATGATTCAAGGGGACTTAATCCCCCAACTTAAAACGCGCCACGGGCGCGTTTGCACAGATGTCACCTCAGGCCCCGCCCCTCCCTCACCATTGTGCAGATATTCCTCTAAAATCAGCCGAAATACGAATTCTGATTTACTCACCTGTTATCAGGAGAGACCTCAGTGCTGCATCTTTCAGCCCAGTACTAATCCTGAAAAGTAATTTTAACCGTACTTACCAGTAACTTGAATTTCCTTCCATAGGCTAACATTGACTGGTTTCACTTGGAAATTCTTCTAAGTGTGGAGTTTTGGAACTTTAAAATATTCCTCTAAAATCAGCCGAAATACGAATTCCGATTTACTCACCTGTTATAAGGAGAGACCTCAGTGCTGTATCTTTCAGCCCAGTACTGGTCCTGAAAAGTAATTTTAACCGTACTTACCAGTAACTTGAATTTCCTTCCATAGGCTAACATTGACTGGTTTCACTTGGAAATTCTTCTAAGTGTGGAGTTTTGGAACTTTAAAATATTCCTCTAAAATCAGCCGAAATACGAATTCCGATTTACTCACCTGTTATCAGGAGAGACCTCAGTGCTGCATCTTTCAGCCCAGTACTGATCCTCAAAAGTAATTGTAACCGTACTTACCAGTAACTTGAATTTCCTTCCATAGGATATCATTGCCTGCTTTTTGCTGAAAAAGTTTCTAAGTGTTGATTTTTGAAACATACAAATATTCCTCTAAAATCAGCCGAAATACGAATTTCGATTTACTCACCTGTTATCAGGAGAGACCTCAGTGCTGCATCTTTCAGCCCAGTACTGGTCCTGAAAAGTAATTTTAACCGTACTTACCAGTAACTTATATTTTCTTCCATAGGAATCCATTGTCTGGTTTTCAGCAGAAAAGTTTCAAAGTGTCGATTTTCACAAACTACAAATATTCCTTAAAAATCGCCTGTATGACTTAAACGCATTCTTTCAACTGTTTACAGGAGATGCACCAGTGCTGGATCCAGGATCCAACACTGAGTAAGAAAAAGTAACAATAACAGTTTTTACCTGCTAAGTGAATTTCCTTCCATAGGATAACATTGGTGATTCTATGAGAAAAAGTTTCTAAGTGTCAACTTTTAAAATACAATAATATTCCTTAAAAATCACTACTGTAACCAAAACGCTTTTACTCAACTGTTTACAGGAGATGTACCAGGACTGAATCTAGGATCCAGTCCTGTGGTTAGAAAAGTAATCCATAAAGTAACTAATTGCATTTAACTAGAAATTCACATTGAGCTGAATGTTGCATTGTGTTTGAAAATGTGGTGCCCATTGCAACAACTGTAACTACTGTACTTAAAAGTCTATTGCCTATGTGCAAAGTATTTAAACTAAAGTAATTCATTCTGAGAAAGTATTTTTTGTAATGTAATGTATAATGTAATTACAATGTAATTTAAAAAATAAAATATGTAAAAAAAATTCTAAAAATGTAAAAAATCAGTATGAAAAAAATTAATATAACAATTAATACATTTAAAAATTGTTATTTACAAAACCTTTGAAATTCACTGAAAAAAACGTAGGTTTCAGACATGTTATAGTTAGGAATTAGCATTTAAAAAACCTTTGAAATTCACTGAAAAAACCATAGGTTTCAGATAAGTTATAGTTAGAAATTAGCATTTAAAAAACCTTTGAAATTCACTGAAAAAACCATAGGTTTTAGGGACAGTTATAGTTAGTTGGACATTGCACTCGTACAAAACCCGTGAAATTCCCCCGTTATAGTTAGTTCAGCTAACTATAACTCGCGCCCCCGCAATGCACTGCTGATGACGTCACATATTACATCACTCATGACATGGTCAGTGACATCACTGATGACATCACTGACCTATAACTATAACATGTCTGAAACCTACGGTTTTTTCAGTGAATATATATATATATATATATATATATATATATATATATATATATATATATATATATATATATCACAACTCTTCCGTCATCGATATCAAATGGAATGTCACTCCTAGTAGTCTTCAATCGAAGTTTATTTACACTGCAGATTTACACTAGAAGCGTCAGCGTCACGGTCGTGAAAAAGGCTAGGTTAGCCGAAACGCATCTGCCATTTCTAGTGTAAATCCTCTGTGTAAATAAACTTTGATTGAAGACTACGAGGAGTGCGTTCCATTTGTTATCGATGACGGAAGAAATGTGAGGTTCATACGCCCATGCCCGGGTCTTTGGCACTGTTTGACGAATCTCCAAGAAACGTTTAAAAAAGTTGTCTTTTTGTCTTAGTTTGTCCATTGAATGTTTCGGGGTCATCCGTCAAGCGGGTACCGAGAAAAACACAAAATACCCATGCATTTAGCATAGACTTCTTTAAGAAGCACTACCACCAAAACTTCTCAATGGAATTACACCAAATTTGGCAGAAAGCTAGATCTTGATCGGTCCACAGATTGTGCATTTTGCGATTTGGGGGCTGAGTACGATCTCCCTAGGAAGGCCTCCAGACGGGGTCCGGAATGAGCAAATCCGATTCAAGCCTATGTTTCCGACCGAATCTACCCCTGTTCCGAACGACCAAGTATGATGTGAAGATCTCGTCCACGTCGACTGAATCGTTTCCGAAACCCGATCTTATCAGTCCGACTCGTTCACAGCCGAATCGTGCCGCGCAATGGAGACGGCTTCCGAACGAGCGAGTACGATGCACGATTAGGACAGCCGGATCGACTCGGTCTCAGCGAGATGAAACGGCTGTGGGAATCGGACTTTGGGGGGCTGTAGCGGGCCCTCTTCACCCGGGGCCCTCTGAATCAGTCCCGTAGGGGTACCCATGGGTCCCCACTTTTCATGCATGCACAGTATGGCAGGCACCATGGGGTGCCCGCCACAGGGTGTACGCTTTTCCCCACCCACCCCTTTTTGCTATGGGAGCCTGTGTACGCGTTCAGTATACAGGCTCCTATAGAGTTCAATGTGAGTCCGAGCGAACCGAGTCCATCACCATACGGGTGCATCGGAATCGGTCGCTTGGACTCGCGGAGCACAATTCGCTAGGAAACCTCTCAGGATCCAAGTCATACAGAGGGCTTTCCTAGCGAGATCGTACATGGCCCCTTGGTGTAAGTACATTCAGTAGTATTTGAGAAATTTAGGATTAAAAACATTTGTTTATCTTGCCGGCTGGGTTCGAGGGACTCTCACAAGAGTCCCTCAAACCCAATTTCGAAAAATAGAGAATTCTGATTGGCCCAGGGAGCATTATTTATCTTGGACCATCTTTCTCTTGAGGGAGTCAGACTCCCGTGGGAGCAAGTGCTCTGATTGGCTGCCAGCAACATGAGAAAAATCTTGCTGGCAGTACTTACAGGACTCTATGACTTAGTCCCTTGTCCTGAACTTTAAAAAAATAAAAAACATATAGGTGGGCAGGGTAGGGGTACCCTGTCCACTTAGGCCTCATGGCGGGGACCCGAGCGGCAAAATTGAAAAACAAAATGGGACATTTTACTATGACCCAGCGGGAGTCCTGCCCGAGCGTGGCAAATTAAACCAAAATGGTGGCCCAGGGCACATTGTATAATTAAGGGGAGGTAGGTGCCTGAGCCCCCCTCCCTGAGCCTTTGATGGGGCAAGCTCACTTGTTGTGTCCCTGGGAGCCCACCCCCGGGACACAGTTGTTTCCCTGCCTGCACCAGCACAGGCAAGGAAAATTGTGTTTTCTCCCGCCTGGCTGGAGCAACTTTGAATCTCACCCCAAATGGGAGCAAACACAATGCCATCTCCTGCAGCATGCGGGGAGCCAACTGGGGCCACGGGAGCCCTGGGCTACCCTGCAGCCTCCAACTTGTGTATTGTGGGTGCCCTGGGTGAGTACCGAGGCACCCACCTATTTAAAATAGAGGCCCCCCGGGATTGGGGTCCATGGGATAAAATAGCTCAGGAGGGGGGGACACGCTGCCCCTCCCCTTTAAATTAGATACTGCCGTGGGGGATGGGTCCCTAGAACCTGATGAGGCTCGGAGAGGGGGGCCACATGGTCTCCCTCCCCTTTAAATATGTACAGAAGACCCTGGGGAATGGGATCATCAGGCCCTAATGAAGCTCGGGGAGGCAGGGCCATATGGCATAAATGAAATATTGCTTTTTTTACTCTTTCTCCTTATTTTTGCTGCCACTTGTTGGATCTACCCAACATAGCTAAAATGTATGTACATGTAGTTTGTATTAAACTCACATATACTTACCAGCGATGTACTAACTTCTGCAAAGTTATAAAATGAAATGAAAAAAATGTTAAACATCACTTACTGATCACCAACACCTCATTGCCAAGCAGGTTCTTCTCCTGGTGCAGGCGATATGACCAGCAGTGTCTGACCTTCTACTGTAAGCATGCAATGCCAATGCCCCCTGATCCTCCCTCCTGCTGCCATGTTAGGGGGCAGGTGGAGCAGCACCTAATGATTAGGGCCACCACCTCCTCATCTCCTTCTCCTGCCATGTATCAGGGCAAGGGTTAAAATGAGACAATAAAAAAGCAAAAAAAATAAAAAATAAAAGCTCAGGAGAAAGTAAAAGGTTAAAAAGTAAAACTAAAGTACAAAAAACAGTAGAGTTTGGGAGCAAAAGGTTCCAATTGTAGTGATATGTGTTGCAAAACAGGCTGGCAGAAACAGGAGTGAATACTACCATACACTGGTCCAAAATACCCACTTGCGTGCATTGACTTGCATGGGATGTCAAATACCTCCTCACGTCCATTTTAGTTTGTGAGGTGTTCAACACAGTTTACCAAATTCCACAGATTTCACGTCATTTTTCTGGGATTTTATGCAGTGTTTGAAAACAATTATGCCAATTACGGACACGCTTATTAATAAGCCCGAGTTATTGGCTTACCCAATGTTCCTTTGTGCAATTGTTCTAGTTCCTTTTACCTATATTAAATGCATCATTTTCAGTTCTTTCGTTTGTGAAGTTTCCCTATCATTGGAAATTCTAATGCAGCCGATAAAAGCCTCAAGCCTACTCACTGAATTGTACTTTGAAAGCTGTTTGCTGTTGTTCATAATTTTGGTCTAAAACAAGATTCTTTATTTGAATTTTTTATTTAAATTGCTAGGTTTTTATGCTTCAAATATTGTGATCAGGCACACAATTTAAAAGTGATATGAAAATTGCATGTTAATTCCGCTAATGAATATGCCTGTGGTAGCCAGGGTCGGACTGGCCATTGCGGGCATTGGGCATTTGCCCGGGAGGCTGGAAGGGTGGGGGCTGGTTTTAGAGCTGTGGGGGCCGGTTTTGCAACGAGGCTGCAATATCGGCCCCCAGTAATAAAAGCAGCAGTGCTGGGGGCTGGTTTTGTTAAGCAGCAGTGCTTCACGCTCCCCCCCTACCGGGATGGGGGCCAGTCCAATAAAATTGCCAGGGCTGCTTTGGAATCCCAGTTTAGACCTGGTGGTAGATAATGCAATTTGAATGGCAATAAAATAATTATTTTGCTCACTGTGAGGCTTGTACTGACCTCAGAGTTAAAAGCATGTTTGTAGGTCAGGACCCAGCAAGCTCTGCAGCGCGGGGGAGGGCAGCCTTTCAGGGGACCCCCAACCCTTTGGGGCAATTACTTACCCAAAGGCTGAATGTCTGTAGTTTCTGAGGAGATCATTAGGAATTGTGATTCCCAAATTGTGATTCTTAACGAATCGCAGTTTGGAAATTGCAATTCCTAATGTATGACAGTTTTTTTTTTCAAATTGCGATTTCTAGTGGTTTGCAAATTGACCTACTTCATGAACATTAATGAGGTAGGTCACAATCTGCGACCAACTAGGAATCTCAGCCAACACAGGGATGGTGGCCTGCTGAATTCAGCAGACCACAATGTCTGTTATTGCTCTTTAATAAAGAATTTTTAATTTTTTTTAAATGCAGCCTGTTTTTCTTAAAGGAAAACGGGATGTGTTTCACAAAAAGAAAATGAAACGTTTAAGTTTCATTTTTAGGTCGAACCTAGAGTCAGCGCGCATGCACTGCTCTGCAAGACTTGTTGTAGTGGAGCAGGGAATAGAAGCCCCGCCCACACTCCCCCCATATTTGACATTGGCTTGTGTCATTTTCCTTCCTAAATGCTGGCATCTGATTCATAAATAGGCTTTTTAGTCCCTCCTTAGTACCGCCTCGTCTTTATTTGTCACATCCAATGGCGACTGACCCTTTTACTTTGGTTGTCACACTGTACCTGTTATTTAGTCTTTAAGCACTATTTTGTTTATCGAGTTTCTCTTACTGCAGGCACAACGTGCTTTGGTGCCTTCTTTACAACCCCGCCCTCCCTCCCGTTGTCCGTGCCTTCTTTACCCCCACCGTGCCTCCTTTACCCTCCCCTACCTTCCGTTGTCCGTGCCATCTTTACCCCCGCCCTCCCTCCTATTGTCGTGCCTTCTTTAACACCCCCCGCCCTCCCTCCCGTTGTCCGTGCCTTCTTTACCCCCGCCCTCCCTCCCGTTGTCCGTGCCTTCTTAAACCCCCCCGCCCACCCTCCCTCACTCCTGTTGTCCGTGATGCCGACCATTTGCAATGCAATAGGTCTCGCATTTAAGCGAGTTTGAGCTATTGGCATTGTAAATGACAATGCCTTTTATTTATGTTTTGGTTTTTAAAACATAAATAAAACGCATTGTCATTTACAATGCCAATAGCTTAAACTCGCGCAAATGCGAGACCTATTGCATTGCAAATGCTTGTTTTAAGAATAGGCTTGGCACATGGGACCACTGATTGCGCTCAAAGAATATTTTGTTTAACTTTCCCAAAGGGAAAGCGTTCCCATGGGTACCCCTTCCCATTTGTTAATGGGTTACTTCCAATTTTGAATTGATGGTAAAGTGTACAGTTTCGCGTTCAGAATTTGGGTGCAAAAGACATCATTCAGATTCGTTATTTTGAAGGGATCCCCCTCCATATCCCTAAATGATATTTGGTGGCAAACACAAGTTGCAATTTGGTAATATGCTACCGAATCACAGTTTGATGTTTGTTCATACCAAAAAGCATTTTGTTATCCCTTTTTGGCCTGTAACTCCTGTTTACATCCAACTCAAATTATGGGCCTAACTGGCTCTAGTATTGTGTCGTACATGTGGTTTGATTAAAATATTCTGTTGTTAGTTTTATTGAATGTTATGTTAATAAGGGATGTGCTTTTTAGGAAGCAAAGATTTGTGTTGCATGGGTGGGTCATGCCCTTTGGGTTTCAGAGCAAGTACTGAATGCACACCTTTGCAAGACTCTTGTATGTAGCCTTCATGTGGGCAATAGGCAGTGTATGTGTTTTGGAGTGTGGCGCAGCTTCCTAGGAATCCCTCTTGGTGCTGTGGGGTTACTTTAAAGTGTGGTGTGTGTGCACATCCACGATGTACTGTAGGGTTTTTTTTTCCCCTTGTAGAAGGATGTGTTGCTATCTGTACTACCGTCTTTATTTTGTTTATCGGTAAGCGTTTGAATTTTTCACCTGTTTACAGCCATCCAAATAGTGCAAACATAGCCTAAGGGGCAGCTGTACATCAAGGGAAATCAAAGTACTAAGGTACGAGCAGAGCCGCGCAACCTTTTAAATGGGCCGATTATTCCCTCTGCCCCGAGCTGGCAGAGCTTGTTAGCTTTTCATTATGAATTTATAAGGGTTTACTTATATACTGCAATCCTAGATTCAAAGCAGAAGTGCTGTGCAGTGATGGGTGTGTAGAAAAAGAGTTTGGAATCAGGCCCACCACAGCAGTACGGAGACTGGCACAGGAGAGGAGAGGGGGGCAAATGATGACGGGCACCGAGGGGCAGGCTGCTGGGCAGGTGAGGTTCAGCAGTTTGATAACCTGGGGCTGCAAATTTATGATGTGCTCTGCAGCGCAATGTTAACTATCGGTTAAATGTTAGCAGCCTAGTTATGGGTTGGCCAACTGGGAAGACCTCTAGGGATGGACTGGGCCCTGTAACCCTCTGCCTCGGATATTGTCTGTACTCCTAATTAAACTGAGCTGCTTGATCCAGTGAGTTTAAGGTATTTTAGCCTAAAGTATATTTCCTATTTTATTAGATTGTGGGTTGTATCCATGAAAATCTCAATTGGGAGAATGGTTTTACAGATTACTATGAGCCTATGCTGGTGTGCAGAGATGAGGGAGGTGCATTGTGCCAGAGATTCTCTTAGAATGTGGCGTGCAGCTCACTATCTTGAGGTATCTTGATTGTACTCTCCTTTATGCTGTGTAGTATTGAGTTTGGTGTATGCATCTTTCATTGATGTCTGATGGCCTCCAACGGCCTAGGCACTGTCATGATGTGGGCAAACTAATATGTGGGATTTCCCCCCACTTCGTCCCAAACCTCATTTGTCAAGTTCAGATGTCAGCCTTGATTGGCCCTTCTGTCATAACACAGCACACAAGGGTGTGAACACATGGTATGGTTCTGAGTTCTATGAAATACCATATGAAATGTCAATGCTGTGATAACGCTGATTCTTATCTTATCACCTCTAAGAATCTTCAGGTCACCAGGATCTTTTTACCTGCTGAATAGTGTGAAGGGAAGAAAATCTTTTTCAGTTATGCAATCATTTCTTCTTCAATCTGGGTTTCCTACAAAGACCACTGACTCCAAATTCAGTTTTGTGGGTTTATTACAGCCAAGAATAACTGCACGTGCAAGCACCTCAACACGAGGTTAAAGAAATAAATGGGCACTAATACAAATAGCATCCTACGCAGGAGTCTCATCCGGCTCAGGATGAGAAGAATCGTTAACTCCAGAAGTATGAGGCAAGCAATAACAGCTCCAATCTCTATGTTATTCCTCATTTATCTAAACAAGCATAAAACCCATTGACTGTCCCTACTCTACTTCTAAGGTGACATACCTACTTAACGAATTTCCCAGGCAAGTGTAAGTAAAAGGTGCCAGCTGTGAAGACTTCCTAAGAAGTGCACTCACTTAGTACTTAAGCTCAGATTTTAAGATGCTCCTTCACCAAATCCCTCTCTGTCCTCCTCTCTGTTCTCTCATCCCTCTTCTCTGTCCTCCACCCTCGGGGCACTATCCCTAATACAAAACCCAATACAATTGAACACGCCTTTTGTCACGCCTCTTTGGCCAGGTCTTCTTCCTTGTACTTTTCCATCGAAACGGTTACTTCATCTTGGACGGTTGCGATGACCTTGAGTCCCAGGCACCTTCTCCGCTGAAAGTATCATCCCTAAATTCCATTACACTCCCATTTCCATGTCTCCCATCGCTCTAACTCGTGAAACAAAGAGCCAGTCTTTTACTAACGAGGCATGTGTCCTTGCACCTGCAACAGAAGATACGTTCAACAGAAACCCTCTACTGTGCTAATTAAATCTACTATCGGTGCCCAGAGAGCCTTTCCAAGAGAACCTTCTCTTCCTGCAAAATAAGCTAACATAAGAACAAACAGGCCTTTCCCTGGCGTATATGCAGTCAGGCCTTTACACAATTTAAACACACAAATATTAATCACTTCTATAAGCATTGGTTCATTATTTTTCATATGCGAAAAGTGAACTACATGTGCAACTTAATATGGTACATGTTTAAACTACCGCATCTCGATTACACATGGGCTGATTCATCTATGCATTATTTTACACACGATTCAGTTAAGCATTATATTTGCATGATTAAAATAGCACAATTACATTTCTTATTCATTCTAATAACTGCGGTTTATAACTACATTTTACTGGCCATTCATTGATATATAGCTGAATATATGCGGGTGCGAGCTATCAGTGATTATGATGCACCCCTACAAATTTCACAAGAACATGGCGCTCTATCAGTTGTTCCAAAGACAATATACGCTGAAACAGAATTGCTAAAATTTAGATATCCCACATTATTATGGATACTCTTTTTGTGGTGGTAAAGGCCTCAGTTTCATCTGGTCTCTCTTTTCTACCTTTTGAAGATGCTATCTCAGCTTTCTGCCAGAAGCATTGTCATGTGATTTGGGTGTTGTAGATTTCTGGTACTGGTACTGCACTGTTACAGTTTGGTATGAAGTTGTTAGTGAGAAGTGGTGTTTAGAACAGTGTTGTGGCCTTCTTTATGATGGCATATTTTGATGTGTCATGGTGTTTGTGGCTTGGTTTTGTGTGGTTGGGTAAATCGGTGTTGCATGCAATGGCATATTGTGCAATAGTTTTGTGAATTTGTAAGGTCTAGTATGTTGAGTGAGGTTGGTTATGAGTGGTACAAGATTGTTTGTGAGAGGGGTAGTGTGATGTAGCAAAGGCTTGCTTTAAGAGGTATTGCACTGAGTGATGTGTTGGAGTGTTAAAGGGTGCCACTATGGGATCTGCTTTCTTAAATTGGAGTGTTTAATGTACTAGAAATCAAGCTTACACTAACATAAGCCAGTTTCATGCTTTCTTACATTTTCAATGTGACGTTGTAATACATCATGTGATCACTGGTGCTGTTGTTTTCCTTGCTGTAATAAAGAATTGAGTTTTACAGTGAAAGACTGGCACTTTCTCAGTTTCACTGAGCACGAAGTACCTAATCAAGGGCAACCTGGTTGTTCCAGGCTGTATTTAATATTTTTATCAACTCATGTCACCTGAATAGATTCTGAGAACCTCTGGATCTAATGTACTAGTATTATGAGACAAACTTCTAATGTATTCTGTAATAAATTGTTTCTTCTTTCTTTTTCCCCATTGGTGCATAGCCTGCGAACCATGTCCTTGTGTATTGACTGTAGGAAATTCTTTGTCTAAAGTCCTATAAAAGGACCTGTTTTTCACCATAAGAGGAGACTGCCTTTTCCCCACTTTAGAAGGAAAATTAGTTTACGCTGGAATTTCTATTGAGCTTTACTGAGTTCTTTGTATGCTTATGATTCATATGCCTATATTCAAACTTGATTGATGGTAACTTGCTTTCATTTTCTTTAAGTAAACTTTTAAACTTTTAAACTTTAGCCCGTGTCTGTCATTCTTATGGAGAATGTTACAACTTTATTCTAATGTGTAAGATTTATCAAACTAGGGACGTGTCGAATCGGGGAGCACCAAAGTCTGTATAGGGACTACACTGCTCCAGGATCGAGCCGTTGGCATGCATTGAGAAAGCAAATGAGAAACAGATTTGAGCAGCAACACCGCAGACTGGTCTGGTGAAGTGATGTTGTGTGGCAGGTTGTGGAGATGCGAGTATGATTTTAATGCTCTGTGTGGTGTGTTGCCTTTTTTGTTGCAGCTTAGAATACTGTGGAAGTTCTCAGAGTGGTGTGTTTTATACTGTGGTGGAAAGGTAATGTGGGTGCAATGGTATGATATGTTTAGCTAAAGATTGCATGTGGAGTGCATTGTGAAGTGTGTAGAAATGTTGTGGATTGTAGCACAGTTTTTAGATGGGTTGGTGTTGGACCAGGGCCTCTCTGCAGGGACACCCCCAGAATTTTTGCCTTCACTTCTTATATTTTTGCTGAATTCATTTTTGTTGGCCTTTGGAATCTGTGCTCTCACTGCTAACCAGTGCTTGTGCTCTCTCCTCTACACATGGTAGAATTGGCTTACACCCAATTGGCATATTTAATTTACTTATAAGTCCCTATTAAAATGGTACCGCATGTACCCAGAGCCTGTAAATTAAATGCACCCACTTAAGTAGCCTGTTAAACATGTCTGAGGCCTGCCATTACAGCCTGTATGCGCAGTTTTTAACTGCCATTTCGACCTGGCAAAATAAACCTTTTCAGCGCCCACACCTTCCTTTTTATTACATATACACCACCCCGAGGGTACACCCTGGACAGCCCAAATGGCAGGGTGCAGTGTATTTAAAAAGTTGGACATGTACTTTCAAGTTTTACATGTCCTGGTAGAGAAATGTTCTTACATTTGTTTTTCACTACTGCAAGGCTTACCTCTCCCATAGAATAACATTAGAGTTACCATATTACATTTAATAAGCTGTCATTTCCAAATGGGAGCAGGATTAGAGATTAGGCATGCCTGGAAGGGCCATCACTGGCAGGATGAGAGGGAGGAGCTGGACACAGCCCTACTTACAATTGAATAGGCTGAATCCTGCCTTCATACAAAGGGTTGCATACCTCCTGTAGTTAGTCTGGAGCCAGGACACGGAAGGTGGGGCACCTGTGCACTTGAAAGGGAAGACTCTAGAAGCTTCTCCCCCACTTCAAAGGCAGAACTAGGTATAAATATTGGACCTCATTCACCAACCCTTCAGTACACTTCTGGACCTGCAAATACTCCGCCAGGAAGAAGGACCGATGTGTTGCTGAAAGGACTGCCACTCTGCTGGACTGCTGACCTGTTGACCTCTTGCCTGGGTGAGAAGGACTCGACCTGCATCTCATGAACCCAGAACCCCGGAGTGACTCCAAGGGCTAGTTGGCTGGCCTCCTGATCTGAAGCCTCTGGGACATAACAGGCTTTCAACAACCATGCATCTGCACCTGGACTCTGCCTTATGTGAGTCTAACCCGCAAAGTGGTGCCACCCTAGTTCTGGACCCTTGTGAGTGGGCCTAAGGTGCTTTGCCAGCCTCTGTGGACCAAGCAAAACCAATGCATCTCCTCTGCTGCATAGTGCAAACCCGAGCAGAACCAATGCATCGCCACTGCTGTGTGGATCAGAACCTTCTCAAAGACCTGCATCGCATTGCAGCCGGTCACCTCATGAAACCGCCACTGCGCAACACATCTTTGGCACAGGCCTGATGTAGCAGAAATCACATTTTAATTGTAGGGGTGCATTATAATCACACATGTAGACCGCACCCGCTTATATTCTTTTGTTGTATTAACGTGAAGTGTTAGGGTTGTGAAATGTAATAACATGAAAACGTGATGTCCTCTAGGCCATTGAAAGTGAATATAAAATAGCGAATAAAATGAGTGTAACTAGCTGAAAACATTAACGTGAAGAACTTGTGTTGTGCAATTGACACCTAATAATGAATTTAAATGTGTTTATTAATCATGAGGTTTACATGTAGGTAAATGCATTAATTGAAAGTGCCATAATGTTATGCAAATTCGTGAAGTTCATATGATGCTTTCTTATGTTAGCCGAATCTTGTAGGCCTGAAAAGCAGTTGCCTGGAAAACTCTTGCTTTAGAATTAATAGTTGAATTTCATGTGTGCTGTAGAATTTGTTCTTTCTCACGTTTTGTGTTGCAGTTGAAAGAAGCATGCTTGTTAGCTAGAATAATGTCTGTGTTTTACTAGTCAGGCAAGGAGAGAAGAAGTTACAATTGTGTGGCTTGAGTCGATAACGGAAGGTCGTGTTTCACACAGGAGCAGGTCTGGGAACCAAGGCCAAAAAGTATTGAAGTAAGAGCACTGTTGTACCGTGGAAATTTGCATTCAGGATTGTACCCAGAGCGGATGGCGTGATCTGAACTGAATTCTGGAAAGGCTACCTATGAATTATGTGTTGTGAAAGTAGGGAAAGCGCCCCACTTCTTTTGCCTTCAGATAGAGAGCATCTTGGACCGAGCTCTGTCTTGGTAGCTTTATGCTACATTGACCCATATTGTGGAGAGACTTCTTAGGAAGACTCCACATGCTGACACCTTTTTACCCTACACCTGGTAAATGCTAAGCAGGGAAGTCACCGTAGTGTTAGATAGGGATAGACTTATGCTCTTTATTCATCAACCCTCGATACAGGTGATCCAGCGGTATACTAACAACAGATACTCCGCTACCTTATACTCACCTGGGCCCATAAATCACAACACACTCCGTATCGAGTAGACCGCTGGAGTCTTTTTCTTTTAGTTTATAATTTCATATTCCTCAAGATTAGTTATTTCTTATTCCTAACTAACCTTTCACTGATCAAAAAGTTCTTTCTTCTGGTCGATGGACCATTAGTTGAACTAATTGATGGTGATAATGAACATAATTCTAAACTGTTCTTTAATTAAAAGTAAATAACCACAGACTCGGGAAGTTTTAAAAATCTTTATCTAAATTAAATGAATGTGAACCATCTCAAAATTTCAGCACAAACACCCTCATTCATAAGAGTGTAAATTCAAATCGAAATAATTATTTAAACAAAAATAGTTCAGACTCATGCAATAACTATGCTCAGAAAAGAGAGGATAGAGAGAAAAGAACATCTACAAACAGACAAGAAATAATAATTACCAAGGATGGTGTGAAGACCAACCCCCTGGCCAAAGGGCTGGTGAGGGTCCCCCGAGATAGATCAGGAGACTTAGGGCAGATTTACGTTGAACTAACGCAGCGGGTTGCAGTAAGTCATTTTGCTGCGCCGCGCTGCGTTAGTTTTGAAGCACAGGGATGCGACATATTTACAAGAATATGTTGCATCCTTGTGCTTCCCCCTGCGCTGGCGCACAAACTGCAGCCATGCGCCGGCGCAGGCACCCTTGCACCATGGTGCAAAGATGCCTGCGTCGTGGGGAGATTGTTTTTGTGCAGGAAGGGGAACCTTCCTGCACAAAAACAATCACTACAACCATTTTCCTCTTTCAATGCGTGCTGCAGAATGCAGCACGCATTGAAAGAGGAAAAAACGAGGAGAAATGAATTTCTCCTCCGTGCGCCTCGCTACGCCACCTCTAGGGTGGCGTGGGGTGGCGTAGCTTTCAGACGCATCTCCAGAGCTACGATTTCTCGTAATTCTGGAGATGTGTCTTGTTTCATGAGTGTTGCGTGGGAACACCCACAGCAACACCCATTGAACGCCCCTTCACCGCAAAGTGCTGCGTGTGAAGGGGCCGTATTTACAAGGACAGGAAAAGTCACGCAGGGTGGCTTTTCCTCTCCTTGTAAATATGGAGCAGCCCCCTACGCCACCAGTACGTCACGAAAAGTGACGTACTGGTGGCGCAGGGGGCTCGTAAATCTGCCCCAAAGTCTTCAGGACAGGATAGTTGACCTCTCTAAATACCGACGGCTGCGTCGCACCCCTCTCTGACACTCTCTTCCTCCTCGAGTTTCTTCCGCGATCTTCTTGTCTAGCCCAATTAAATTAAGATAGATGGTTCTGCATTCGGTTTCTTCATCAGCATCTCACAGCACCCCTCCCTGTGTCAGCACTTCAGCAACACGAACTCCCAGACAGCATCCCAAGCTCTGCTCATCCGTGCTCCGCTTAGCTAGCTAACTAACTAAAGCTACCTCAATTATATCCTTCGTTCATCATGTACCACCCACTAAAGTTTCAATATCATAAAAATACGAAATCTAATTGGTCAGGCAAGGGGGAGGATCATCACACCATACTTACATATTACTTTTATTCTATTGTTCTATTGTCCGCAAAACCCATCCCCTTAAACTTTATTCATTTCTTCCGTTCCCATACATATCCAAACTTTATTGGTAACAATTATTTCAAAATCATGAATATGAATCCTCTTGGCTGAACTCTTCACCCTCTGTTCTCAGGGCACATCATTCTTGTCCTTGGACGGCTGACAAAACCTTGGTCATCCTTCCGGGTTAACTTTCTTGTGGGCCTGCGCAAAAGTCACGTGACTCAGCTTACTTTGGTCATCCGCGAAAGACCCAAATGCGCACTAATAATAAAGTCAAAAAGACAAATGTTACTTTCACAAATAAATGGTCTCACTGTATACCACCCATCTCTACTCTAACCCTCTTTACTTATTAAAACTTTCCCCGCATTAGCATTAGTAAAATAACTGGTTTTCATTTCGGCTAAGCAGATGCCATGTACTGTGAGTCTTTAAGACTCCATTTTAATGCCTTCTGCACATGCGCTAGAATTTCCCTCCAAGCGTTACCTCGTCATATTGCGTAGATGCAATTGACGCATGCGCGGTAAAGATTTCCCGTTTAAAGCTGAATTAGTCCGTTTTCATTGTTATTTACATTAGTACACACATATGCAAGCTTCGCTAACCCGCGTGTTTTCTGTGGTGCTTGTTATTATTTACAAGACATTGTTAGTAATTCGTTAGCGAGTTAAACAAGAGAATTGTTTCCGAGCAAGTCTCTTTCTTTACGAGTCCTTGCTCCATCAATCCCCTCTCTGATGGCATTTTAAGCCATCACAAAATTACCCATCCGATCCCAGATGCCAACTTTAGCACATCTCAATTTTCTATTTCTTTTCTCATTCTTCCATTAGTTACTTCTTTTCCTTCTAAATCTTTCATCTTCTTATATATCTTTCCTTTCATTTCTTCTAGTTGTATCTCCTCATATTCTCTTTTCCGTTTCTTTCCTTTTCCCTCTCTTTCTAAGGGGCATATTCACAAGGACTTATCGCCGAGTTATCGCCACCTTAGCGCATCAAAAGTGGAGACAGATTTATTGCCCCATTCGCAAGCGGGTGCAAACTGCAGACATCGCCAGTATACCCGCGATAACTGCCGCAAACTTTTATCCCCACGGGTGACACCACCAACTAACCCTAATGAGATGCAGAGTAGGCGTTCCCGTGCAAAAACCCACGAAAACACCACTAGACCACTTTCACAACGAACTGCCAGATCCGCGATACGAGTCAAAACCACGCGATAAGCCGCGATAGCAGCAGGTATTTAACACCTGCCTCTTGCTGGCGTTAAGCAGGACGACTACCTGCAGTAGGCAATGGAGCCCCGCAAACAGCCACACCCGAAGAACAACCGACGCCATGGAACATCATGCAGCTTGGAGCCCCAACAGGGCCACAGCACCCACAGCCACCACCCCCAGGACCCAGACCGGCACCCCCCCCGGACCACCACAGAGGCAGCGCAGCGTAAGACAGTGGACCTACCGAAAACGCACTAGTCTCACAGACCTAACGTCCGAGGAAGTCATTGCCCGCTACAGGCTCAAAAGGACAACCATCCTCTGCATCATGACCCACATCGGCCACAGGCTGACGGTCCCAACACAGCAGACAACCAACATCCCTCCGCAGACAAAGCTGCTGGCTGTGCTGCACATGTTGGCCTCTGGTACCTTCCAACCAACAACGGCCAGAGTCGGAGGAGTCTCACAGCCAGCCCTATCAAAGTTCCTCACACCTGTCCTTGATGCCATCATCAGCTTCATACCCCAGTACCTTCACTTCCCCCACACTGCGCAGGAACAGCTGGAGACCAAGCAAGGCTTCTACGCCATTGCTAGATTCCCACACGTGTTGGGGGCCATTGACTGCACACATGTCCTACTTGTGCCCCATGCGGACACTGCACACATCTACCGCAACAGAAAGCACACGCATTCCATCAAGGTGCAGGCAATAGTGGACAACCGGGGAATGTTCACCAATGTGGTCGCAAACTACCCAGGCAGTGTGCACGATTCCTACATCTTCCAACAGTCCATCATCAACCAGCACTTACAGAATGGCACCTATGGAAATGCACTGCTCGTTGGTAAGTACCAAATCAACACACCACACACCTCAAAGCCACCAAGACACAACGCATAACTGTGGGAATGCACACGTGACCAAACCACATACAACATGTCAATCAACATGCCCACCTACCAGACACGACAACACAACTCCATTGGGATCCTGGGCTTCCCATGTACACAAGCCACCTATATCATGGCACCACAGCCACACAACAGCTGAACGTGTGGAGAGGCGGAAAGCAGGCATGTGCGAAGGAGGCAAGTGACCCATGAATGGGAATGTACACAACGACAAGTGTGGCGTGAATGTGCTGGACAGACCTGGGTATGCAAACCACAGATATGTCCATGCAGACATTAACTGCTGGTGTCTGGAGAGTAGTGAACAGTGGACGCAACCATGTCACCCCAGGCTGTGGGTTAGATCGCGGAAATGTCGCTCGCTGCGTCCTCCCCTGTGTGCGTGAGCGTAGTGGTTTGGCCCAGCTTACGCCAGGCCTGCGCAGGAGTGTGGATAAAAACACTGTGGCGCTGAGCGTGGTGCTCTCCCGGAATGGCCAACATCACTTCCAGGGCGGCGCCTCTCAGCCCGCCGTGAGGCCGACGCCGTGAGCAGCGGGGCCTGCGAGCCTGTGCGCCTGCTGTACCCCAGGCCGCTGATACCCAGACCTGGCTTGCCCGCCCCAGCGCTCCAAGGCTGCACTGCTCACCTGCCGACACCGTTGTGTGTCAAAGAGGGCCCACCACGTGCCGGTGCTAGCTCCAAGACCCATGCCCGCGACCTTGGCAGCCTCCTCAGACCATCGCTGTCCTCCGTGACACAGGCCCCCAGGAGTCCTCATTCGTTGACATACTCCACCGCTGCAGCCGGCCTACACTGCAGTCCAGTATGTCCCACATCTAGAACTGAGTCTTGATTAATCAATGGCAGAGGTCATGCCAGTGAACGCAGGGAGAGGAGTGAGAGAAAGATGCGTTTCAGTCCGGTGGAAACACGGATCACCGTTATGGAGGAGGTCGACCACTAGCTAGGACTGACCTGGTGCCACTAACCATGTGCACCGTGAGTCACCGTCAGCCTCCGGCAGAACATTGTTGGTGTCTGAGCCTGTGGCCTGGGGGTTGTCATCAGCAACTGGCAAGTACGGACTTGGTGTTTGGCATGAGTCTGTGGCATTCATATCCGCCATGTTGCCGGACACAGCTGGTATGTGCCCTCTGCATCATGCCCTCGGGGTACACCTCCCACTCTCCCCCGAGACACTCCGGAAAACCACCTTTGATACATACGAGACCCTGCTCTGCCCTCATGACCCTACCCCAGTGTCCCGCAAGTCAGCATCCCGTGGCCGTAGGCCCGTGTCGGCCGCTGTGCATCCGGGGCTACTAACTCTGTGCAACTCAAGTCATGGTCCTTTGCTGTTCGAACATTGCATTCCTGAGTGCCTGATGACTGTTGAAGTTGTTGCCAGCACCAGCTACTCCCTGAGGGCTGGCTTACACTCACCCCACACACAGCCAGCACAGGCGTCACTGGACTAGTGGGCCTGCCAACACATCATGCCGAACCAAGTATTGACTCTTTTCTCTCTGCACTGTCACATGTGATCAAGGATATGCACTCTGCCCTTGGATGATGACACCCCTCCGAGACCCGAACACAGCCGCCCAGAGTCAGTACAATGCGGCCCACATACGCACCAGGGGCATCGTGGACCGCACATTTGGCGTGTTGAAGTCACGTTTCAGGTGCCTGGATGTCACAGGTGGAAGGCTCCTGTACAGCCCAGACATCGTGTGCAAGATGATCGTTGCATGTTGTGTGTTGCACAACATCTGTGTACGAACCAATGCCCCATGGATCCAAGTTCCAGAAGTACCGGACGATGATGAGGACGATGGGGCAGGTGGCCCACATCCCACTGCGGCTGCGGCAGGAATAGCCCATAGGAACACCCTCATTGCCAATTTCTTCACATGAGCATGTCACATTGTGGCCGTCCCTGGCAATCATGGGACAGTACAAAATGTCCACAAGCACAGCATGTGTGAATAAAAAATATTTGCAGGTTACAGGTTGCACTTGTACATTGTCATGTCACAGTTTCCTGCTGTGCCAGATGTGATTGGCCATGTTGTGCACATATGCGGCACCAGTTGTGTCCTGTGTTCTGTTGTGGAGGTGTTGCTGTTTGTACCACGATGTTGTCAATGTCGAGGTGCACTTATTCTTATGTGCATATGCTGCACGGTGGGTGAGTCGCTCCTGCGGCTCTGATTTGGCTGCCACTTATCCCTTTCATGCGGTGTGCCTTTCAGTTCTGTGCTTCCACAGTGCTGAGATGTTGCAGACTTGGGTAACTTGTGCTCTTTGTCGAGTTGTGACTCTTGGGCATGGTTTGTCCACAGATGTGTCATTGACGTCAGGGGTTGTTTGTGCAGGTGGTTGTGTCTGAGTGTGACCTGCTCCTTTCCGGTTGTGGTCCGCACTGAGCCACCTCAGTGTCGTGCCGTGAACATTGTCATGATGATTGAACTGCAGCCATGCTACTCGTCATGTGGTGTCTCTTGCATTGTCAGTGTGACTGACGTATATGCATGTTTGCTGTGTTTCGCACGTGTGCATGTGTTGGTTGTGTGATTGTTGATGTGTTGGGTGGGTGCCCCTTTGGGCACATGGTGTACGTGGGACTACTTGGTGTTTGTGTGTGTGCTGAAGTGGTCCCGTGGGATCAGGGACATGATCCTGAGTCATTGTGGGTGTGCAGTGTGCTCTGCTTAATTGTGCATGTGTGCCTTTGGGCCCATCACCCCCCGTCCCCCCACTCCCTGGTCAGTACACACCCTGTTGATGTAGTGTCGGGTCATGTTGGGCAGTGTCCGGATCCCCAACTCCTGTCACCGTCTCCCGACTGATGACTGTGGCCACCATCTTCTCCATGTCATTCAGCTCCTGGTGTTCTGCTGGCCCCCCTCCTCCGAAGTGCGTTGCTGCTTTCATGTTGGCAGCGAGTTTCTGCTTGGTTTTGCCATTCACATCAATCCAGCGCCTCTTGTCCTCTTCCATTGTCCTCCTCGGCGCTGCGACGGCATTCACATGGTCCGAGATGGTGTGCCATCTTTGCCCCTTTGTTGCCAATGACACGTTGGAGGTGACGTACAGTTGGTGGTGGTGTTCTATCTCATCCGTGATGATAATCGTGTTTTCCTGCAGACTTTACCCCGTCTTCCTCTTCCTCTTCTCATTGCCCTTCCACGACCCCTGGATTCCTGGGTCTTCCTCCGTGGGGATTGTGGGGTTCATGTTGCCCTCTGCAGTCAGTCAGGGTGCATCCGTGGTACTCCACAGTTCATTTCCTTTTTAGTGGCATTTTCCATATGCTGTTCTTGTGCTTTTTCCTGCATTACGCGTGGGTATTGCTGGCCTCTCGCTGGTTATCACTGTTTTCTTATCGCGTTTGGGCCCATCGCGTCTTTTTACGCGTTGGGGTTTGTGTTTTTATCGCCGTCGCGGTGGTTGTATCGCAGACATTGGCCGCGGTTTCGGGAGGCTATCGCATGGTACCGCCGTGTTGTGAATTCCACGTTAACACGGGGTTATTTTCCCGCGATAGACTGCGATGTGTAAAGTTGCGTTAACATTTTTTGGAGATGTTTAGCGCACGTTCTTGTGAATATACCCCTAAATGTATTCTTCCTTTCCCTCTATTTTTACAACATTTATATGTAATCATTAATATCATTACTATTGTCATTATCACAACTAATGGTAATATTATTTGACCTAGAAAACTTTTCCCAAAATCAGTAAACCATTTCCCTATTGATGTTATACTCTTTGTTAGTTTTCCCCACACACTGTCAACCTCCAGTTGGGTCAAGTCATTATGCATTCTTGTAATATTTCCAAAATACCCTTTAATTTCTTTGCTCTTGTCTGGAATATAAGTGCAGCAATGTTGAATTTTCAACATACCACAGACTCCACCCTCTTTTGCTAATAAAATATCAAGAGCAAGACGGTTTTGTAAAACCATAGACCTAATTGCAACCATTTCTGTGTTAATCATTAAGAATCCTCCTGCAGTGTCTGTAGAAAGATGATCAACTATGGTTGATAACTTACAAATTTTCTGTGAATTTAGAATGACTCCAAATGAGGGTATCAATGCACTAAATATATCTCCTACTATTTCAGAAAAACTAACTCTTCTTCTTCGTGTTAGTTCATTAGATTTTCCATTGATTCCGTCCACATGATATATTTTCGGGAAAACTATTCCAAAATAACAGCTCCCGTACCATCTTGCAGGTAACCTAAAATAGGCATTGTTCCCGCAGACATAATAAACTCCTGGAAATACAGGATCAGTTCCCCCTTTTAGTCCCCACCCTCCTTAAATTAGGACGTTGTGTTCACACTCACTGGAACCAATGTAGTTATTATTATAATCTGTCTTTAATCTATGGAGACAGAATTTTCCCTTTTCACAAAATCCAGGGACATCGCAGCATGAGCTTTGCCTTTTGCATAAATTCCCTCTTTCTCAGCCCATGGAGGAGATAGGACTTCTATTCAGCAGCGTTCTTTATCAAATCCTGTCTCCTTTCTTCTACTAAATTCAAAAACTCTTTTTCTTCTTCGCGTAATGTACAAGTCAAGTTATTTTTGTGTGCCTGAGCTATATCTATTGAACTCATTGTTAAAAAGAATTCACCCATAAACTGTGCATTCCTACTACTAGCTACTGGATTCATATTCTTTCTAGTAGGCAATTCTGAAAATACTACATCTAGATTTGAATAAAAATACTGAAGTCTCCCTGTTGCATAAAATAAACTTGATAAAACACTACATGATATTCCATATGTTAAAGGTATATGGTGATACGTCACCCCCTCTGTTACTGATGAGGGTAACTTCATACAAACATAGCAATTATTAAACTCCATTATATTAACATACTGAAATAACAATTTAGTAAACACATTTGAAGACATATGATAGTCTGACTCATTATGATAATTTGCCTCATCTTCTACCCCTATTTCTATTTTAGTTCCCTTTATTCTATCTACCTTTTCATTAGTAATGGTATTATTTTTGTCACTTGTTTCCATTAACAAAGGTACTCCTACTGTTAGGAATAACCACACTAATACTACCAATAAAATACTACAAAAACAAAATCTAAAACATTTTCTTTTTAAACCTCGTTTTGGTCTTTCTGTGACTTTAACTTCTGCCATTTCAATCTGAGAAAACTTCTTCTCTCTTTTTCTTTCTTTGTCTGTTTAATTTTTCTCTGTTTATTTTAAGGAGGTCTCAATTTGCTTTCATCAATCTGTGCAACATGAACCCTTTCGGTTTCTTCACTTAAATCTAAGTTTTAAAATTCTTCGAGTATAACGTACGTCCACTCAGGGGCCCTGTATTTTCTATTTAAATTTCTCAATCTTGGGCTTTTTCGTGTAAGTTTTACTAAGGTTTGTTTAGATTGCGTTTGACTCGTAACTTCATTTACTTGTTCTGGTTTCTTTTCTGATTTTCTCAAATAATACCTTAATTTCTTCACTCCTTCTGGCCAATTGTCTCCTTTTCTAACTCTTTTGACCTGAACTGCACTTTCACCTTCCCTATCTCCTTCTAGAGTTCTTTTATTTTCACTTAATCTAGGCACAATCTGTCCTTGTTCTTTATTTTCTGTGTTTGGACCTTCCTCTTCTTGCACCTGTTCAGGTCTTATTATAATTTGTTCTTCTTCTTCTGCCTGAACTTGTTCTTCTAGATCTACCTTATCCTGTTCAGGTTTTATTTCAGATTGTTCTTCTTCTTCTGCCTGAACTTGTTCTTCTAATTCTGCCTTTCCCTCCTCAGGTTCCTGAATGTCTTTATTTATTTCTACCTGAGTGTGTTCTACTTCCCCTGTCCTTCCCTGTCTACCTTCCTGCCTTTTCAGTTTTGTTATTCTTCTTGTTTCGACAGCATCATCAGGTATTTCAATTACTGGTATCCACTCTTCCTGACTTGTACTTGGCTGTTCGTCATATAGTTGTCTTTCAGAATCTATCACTCTAGACTCTTCAATTTCACAGCTTTCAACTTCTGACGTTTCAGCCTGCTCAGTCAGTGGTTGCTCTTGTTGTTCTGATGGGCTCGGAACTCTTCTGGTATGACTAGCATGAATCCAGTTGGGCAAACCTGCACACTTCACTGCTGTGGTAGTGACTAGTATGACTTGATGTGGTTTATCCCACCTTGGTGCTAGACACGACTTCCTTGCGTGTTTCATCACTAGCACCCAATCTCCAGGATTCAAATCATGTGCTTGGTCTGGCTGTCTTTCAACTGCGTCTTCTCCAACCTGGTGAGAGACAGAACGCACCATTTCAGCCAATCCTTTGCAATAGTCCAATACCAGATCATCAGTTATAGTCATTAATTTATTTCCAGGAATAAATGCTTGTCTCATTGCCCTTCCCATGAGAAGCTCATGTGGACTCATTCCTGTCTTTCTGTCAGGAATACTTCTGAGACCCATCAGGTAATGCATCTGGCCATCTCAGCATTGTGGATGTACACACTTTCCCTAATCTTGACTTAATTGTGCCATTTAGCTGTTCAACTATTCCAGAAGCCTCTGGACGATAAGCATAGTGCAGTTCTTGTTCAATGTTAAATGCAGCACAGATTAATCGAATTATCTCATTATTAAAATGAGGTCCTCTATCTGATTCCAAAGTGAGTGGAAAACCAAAACGAGGAATCAACTCCCTGAACAATAGTTTAGCAACTGTAAGACTGTCATTTCTTCTGGTGGGGTATGCCTCTACCCATCTTGAGAACAGGCACACTATGACAAGTACATACTTTAGTCCATTACAAGGAGGCAACTCAATGAAATCTAACTGCAACCTGGTGAAGGGTCCTTCTGCCTTTCCAAATTTTCTTCAGCTAACCACTGTCTTCCTACCTGGATTTTGCTGCTGATAGGTTAAGCATCTTTGGCAAAGGCTCTCTGCGACTACCCTGAATTTCGGATTGTACCAACTCTGTCTGAATAATCTGATCATTGAATCTCTCCCTATGTGTGTTGCTCCATGATAAACTCTTGCCATTTTAGAGAGCAAACAATCTGGCATGACTGGTCTTCCATCTAGGTACACCCATACTTCATCTTCCAACCTTTTTGTACAAGCTGATTTTATCCAAATTTCTTTTTCCTTTTCCTCAACTTCTTCCTGCAACTGTCTAATCTCATCCCATGTTTCTGGAATTGAGAAAAACATAAGTTGGCAGCGGGTTTCACACGTTTCAATTTTTCTGGTTATGGCCATTGTATTTCTTGCACAGTATCGAGCAATTTGGTCAGCATATCTATTGCCAGCTGCCACATAGTCATTTCCTGACTGATGTGCAGCGCATTTAACAACTGCTATTTCTTTTGGCAATTGTAAGGCTTCCAGCAGATCTTTCACATTTTTACTGTTTCTAATAGGAGATCCTGAAGAAGTCAGAAATCCCCTCTGAATCCAGAGTTGGCCAAAATCGTGCACAACCCCGAAACCATATTGACTGTCCGTAAATATGGTTATTCTCCAATTTTTCCCATTTTTGCATGCCTTTGTTAAGGCCACCAATTCGGCTACTTGTGCAGATTTGACTCCCGGTAAACAGGATGCTTCAATTACCCCCGATATTTTACACACAGCATAAGCAGAACTTAATCCTCCTTCTTCATTTCTTAGACAAGACCCATCCACAAACAACTCATGATCAGCTTCCTTTAATGGTGTTTCTTTAATGTCAGGGCGGGGCTTAGTACACAATTCAGTCACATCCAAACAATCATGATCAATTTCATCTCTTACTTCCTCATTGCATGGATCTGGCAATAATGTGGCAGGGTTCATAACCGTACATCTTATCACTGTCACATTTTCTGCTCCCAAAATCACTCTTTCATACTTAGTCAGCCGACTAGGTGTAAGATGTTGCGTTCTTGTTCTTGTCAGAAGAATTTCAACTGAGTGTGGAACGTAAACTTTTACTGAATGCCCCATCACTATTGACTTACTTTGCTCCAGACTCAAACAAGTAGCAGATAGGGCTTTTAAGCAGCCAGGTAAAGCTGAAGCCACTGGATCCAATGTGGGAGAAAAATACGCCACTGGACGTATACTCAGTCCATGTCTCTGTGTTAAGACTGAAAGTGCACAATTTTCTCTCTCACAGCAAAACAACACAAATTCTTTTGAATAATCAGGCATGCCCAAGGCAGGAGCTTCACACAAACAATTCCGCAATTTCACAAAGGCCTCCAAACATTCATCATTCCAATCAATTGGATCTTTTGCTCTTTTTCTAGTCAATTGTATCAATGGTTTTGTTAGCATAGAAAAACTGTTAATCCACTGCCTACAGTACCCAACCACTCCCAGGAACATTCTCATCTCTTTTTGCGTCTGAGGTAGTTGCATCTCTTTGATTATTTTTATTCTTTCCGGTGTCAGTTTTCTTGCTCCTCTTTCTATTTTATGCCCTAAATATTTAACTACTTGTCGACGGAACTGTAATTTTTCTGGAGACACTTTGTGTCCTCCTTCAGCCAAGTGGTTCAGTAATGCAATTGTGTCAGTGACTCAATCTACTCGTGTTTTTGATACCACCAGTAGGTCATCAATGTACTGAACCAAAACCGAATTTCCAGGCATAACTAATGACTCTAAACACTTTTTCAGGATTTGATTAAAAATTGAGGGACTCTCTGTGTACCCTTGAGGAACTCGGCACCATGCGAAAATACGATCCTCAAACTAAAAGGCGAAAAGATACTGGCTGTCTGGGTGCAAAGGAATAGAAAAGAATGCTTGGCATAAATCAATTACTGTAAACCAGCCTGCATTCCAAGGTATCTGATAAAGGATCACTGCTGGATTTGGCACTATTGGGCAACATGGCACTACAATTTTGTTAATCTTTCTCAAATCCTGCACAATCCTATATTTTCCACTAGGCTTTTTCAGTCCTATTATTGGCGAATTACAATTACTACCCATTATTTCCTTTAAAATGCCTTGTTTAACCATTCGATCAATTTCTGGAATAATTCCTGCTTTCACTTCTGGACTCATCTTGTACTGTCGTGTGTTTGGATAAACTGCACCTTCCTTCACTGTCACTTTCACTGGGTCTACATTTGACATCAGCCCAATATCTTTTCCTGTAAAATCCCACACTTCTGGGTTGACTGTGGCTCTCAACTCTTCCGGCAATTCATTTTCAGTCATTAACAAAAACATCTCATCTACTTCTGTTCTTTGCTTCACTAGCATCATCTTGTATATAACATCCTCATCAGGGGTCTGGAAAGCAACACCATCTGGTGTACAATAGATCGTGCAATTCATCTTGCACAATAGATCTCTTCCCAACAGAATTACGGGACTGGAATCGCAAACTACAAATCGATGCATTTCTTTAAAGTTTCCGATATGCACCTCCATCGGTTTTGTGATTGGGGTTCTAATCTGTTGATTTGATACTCCTACAATTTGGATGGACTCTCCCGAGAGAGGTAGGTTTGGGATGTCTGCTGTTCTCACAGTAGACCGGGTAGCACCAGTATCCAATAGAAAAGTGATGTCTTTACCTTCCACTTTCCCATCAACAAATGGACCTGACTGATCTACCGACAAGGATGCGCCAAGCACGCACTCCTCTTCCTCCCCCCTCAGGCACCGTCATTGCACGAAGTCCGAATTTTCCTCATCATTCTGCAAAAAATATTGTGTAACTGTTCTATTATTTTTACCACTTTCTCCTTGAAATCCGGTGTTCGTACTGAACTTTTGGTGGTTCACAAAGTTTGGCATAGGAGCTGGTGGCACCTGATATTGTGGAGTAACTACCTCCTGCTGCTGATTCATAAGTACTTTATTCTGCATCTGTGGAATTAAATTTTGATTTGGCCCATTATTATTCTGAATACTCTTACACTCGTTGTTCCAATGTCCAAGCTTTCCGCACGCATGACAAGGAAACTTCTTCTTCGCTTCTCTGTTCATTCGTCCTCTAAATTTACTACCATTCGCCACTTGATCATTCTGACTTTGCTCTTTCACTTGATTATCAGTCTGAGTATTTGTTTTATTCTCCTGCTGCTCTGCCAATTTTACTTGTGCCCACATCATTTTCTCCTTTAACTTTCTACGCCTCGCCTCAATGTCATCTCCGCAATATTTTGCATACTTTAAAATTTCATCCACTGTCTTACTCTGCCAACACAACATGTGCTGCTGAATCATCTTACTAATCTCTGATTTCAAACCATATACAAATCGATACACAAAATGTCCCATATCTTTATCACCAATATTCTCAAAACCACTATACTGCTTAAACACCTGTAGTAACCTTTCATAATATGCATGTACAGACTCATTTGGTTCTTGAGTTGTCCTATCTATCTTTACCCAATATGTTTCTTTAGGAGGAATTTTCCCTTTCAAGAATGTAATCACTTGGTGATATTTCTTCATCACCTCCTCTGAGGGTGCTCCTGCCTTCAAGTCTCTAGCATACTCCTCACTTGGCCAATCAATTGTAATCTTACACTCTGTCCATAAATCAGCAGGTAGCATAATGTCAAATAAACCATCCAAATCTTTCAATAAAACCTTTGAAACTTTCACAAATCTTTCCACCTGTTTATACCATTCCACTGGTTTTTCTCTCAATCTTGGAAAGTCATTTGTAAATGACAAAATATCTTGTCTACTCCAAGGGACATGAACATATTCACCTCCAGGAACCTCTCTCATTGGACACAATTTCTCAACCTTTTCTGTTTCCCTTACTGGAAATGCAGATGATGCTTCTCTTGCTTGAACTTCCTCTTTCTTTCTTATCCATCTAATTCTCCATTTGTCAATGTCCCCCCATTTTCGCATAATATTAATCAACTCCTTTATCTGTAGTCTCTTTCCAGATGCATTAACACTTTCTAAATCTTTGTCAGTAAAATCCACTCGATATGGTTTCTGCAACAACTTCGATTTCCCTATAACTATTCCAATTTCTGAGGCGACTTCTGTTAATTTCTCATGAAATACTCTTGCTCTTCTGGTTATACTCTTACATAAGAATAATAACTCTTCATCATTATAAACATTCAATTTTTCTATGCCCACACTTCCTACTATCATTTCTTCCAATTCCACTTTCAATCTGCTGATGTCTAGCATCTTTGGTGGTGGATTTCGATTATCTATTTCCTGTGCCCATCTTTCTATATCTTCAGGGGTAACTACTGTTGCACCTCCAGTTCCTATAGGAACCAAAGATATCTTCTCTCTCAGATTTGTAGGCGTAACCCTTTTCGGAGTTTCAGTTGAAGGTTCTACATTTGGGAGATCCATTAATGAAATAACTGATTCACTTTCACTGACCTGATCATCTGTAATTATTACTTCTTTTCTGGGACTATTCAATGGAATTGTTACAGTTTGTGGTTTCTGGCAAGTCTTTTTAGCTCCATACAATGGGATTACTGGACCAATGGTCACGGGTACTGTCAAAGCTTCAGCATTCAAATTTAATTGGCTTATTTTCTGAACTAATTCTTCTCTTGTTTTATTCAAAACATCTCTCTCTTTATCCTGCAGTGCCCTATTAAATGACGCATCATGTAAAATTTGTGGGGTCAAAGGCATTCCCATCACTGGTGCACTTGGGGTAACCTTACTAGTTGCTTCTTGATACGGTGGTGGATTTTTAATTAAAATATCCTCTAATAACTCATCATCTGATTCACCATATCCTGTTGTATTCATGTGTTTCGTTTTCTCTTTACACTTTCCTCCAGACTGTTCCTCAGCCATTAACACTGGATATAAACCTTCTGATACCATAGCTCTCCTCCATTGTTTCATCTGCCCTTCGCGTGACTCATGCAAGTATCTGGGGAAAAATCCTCTATATCTCCCATTTCTGCATTTCTCGCGTTCATATTACTCAGTCTCCCATTCTTCTAAAGCCTCATATTGAGTTAACCTAGGTCTTGGTTCTAAATCATTCATTCTCATTCTCAAATTCTGAAGAATTCTCCCGTTAAACGTACCATTTTCAGGAAACGCTAGCACTCCATCCCCTTTGGTTTATTCTATCCAATTTTCCAACCACACACAAGTATGATATCCTCTTTCCATCATCATAAAAGAAGCTGGTGTTTTCGGTGGCGGAATGGGAATTCCCTCCCTAGTCAATACAGGCTTATCTTTCTTAAAGAAATTCTTAATTTTCTTTATAAATGACATTTTTCTCTTTTCTCCGTACATCCTAGATGAACAATATATAAAATTATATTCTGCAAACCCTTGAAATCTTCTATCTGCGCGTCTCACACTGGCAGTCAAATCAGAATCCTGCATACAATTTCTCTTTCTACCAATCCTAGCGCTGCTTCTAACTCATTATCCAATCAAACTCAGGCTCACGCTCGTGGTCTGACCAATGCCAATACAGCCTTTTGTGACATCAGTTCTGCTCATTACTACTGACCCCTCCTTTACAAAGCTGCTTTTGTCACACGCCCGCTGTTTCTACCAATCCCAGCGCGGCTCACTGTGACGTAAGTACAACTCCGGCGACTGACCCTCCCTTCACAACGTAATACGGAAACTTATTTGTTAATACTTTTCATTAATTTCTTTGTTATTAACAACATAAAAACATTCGCTACTCTGTCTGTTCCACTAAACAAAAGGATGGAATTTTTCGACTTATTCTGGAGTCTCAGAATTGCTCCTCTTCTACTGCGGGTAAAAACCTCTGTTTACCCTTCACTCAAGCTCCAGAGAACCTGCTACTCCTCCAGTGTCACCCGTATTGGGAAATGAGACCAAAGTTTCACCAGCGAACCCCTTTTGCTATCATTCGCACTCCACTTTTATACAAAATAATCCCTAGTGAAACACTGCCAGCCCTACCTAGCTTCTCAGCGTTATTCCAACAGACGAGTAACCTCACTGCAGTATGGCTTCTGTCACCACCCGCTATTCATTTCCCGGGAATTCTGGACAACATAAAAAAAGACACTAACTCTTTTGTTAAAACATAAATCAATAATCTATATTTATCACCAAACTAGTCAATCATAACCATAACTCTGCTACAAGAAAACTGATCTAGCGGTATGCTAACAACAGATACTCCGCTACCTTATACTCACCTGGGCCCATAAATCACAACACACTCTGGACCGCTGGAGTCTTTTTTTTTTTGTTTATAATTTCATATTCCTCAAGATTAGTTATTTCTTATTCCTAACTAACCTTTCACTGATCAAAAAGTTCTTTCTTCTGGTCGATGGACCATTAGTTGAACTAATTGATGGTGATAATGAACATAATTCTAAACTGTTCTTTAATTAAAAGTAAATAACCACAGACTCTGGAAGTTTTAAATTTTTTTATCTAAATTAAATGAATGTGAACCATCTCAAAATTTCAGCACAAACACCCTCATTCATAAGAGTGTAAATTCAAATCGAAATAATTATTTAAACAAAAATAGTTCAGACTCATGCAATAACTATGCTCAGAAAAGAGAGGATAGAGAGAAAAGAACATCTACAAACAGACAAGAAATAATAATTACCAAGGATGGTGTGAAGACCAACCCCCTGGCCAAAGGGCTGGTGAGGGTCCCCCGAGATAGATCAGGAGACAAAGTCTTCAGGACAGGATTCAGGACAGGATAGTTGACCTCTCTAAATACCGACGGCTGCGTCGCACCCCTCTCTGACACTCTCTTCCTCCTCGAGTTTCTTCTGCGATCTTCTTGTCTAGCCCAATTAAATTAAGATAGATGGTTCTGCATTTGGTTTCTTCATCAGCATCTTACAGCACCCCTCTCTGCGTCAGCACTTCAGCAACACGAACTCCCAGACAGCATCCCGAGCTCTGCTCATCGTGCTCCGCTTAGCTAGCTAACTAACTAAAGCTACCTCAATTATATCCTTCGTTCATCATGTACCACCCACTAAAGTTTCAATATCGTAAAAATACGAAATCTAATTGGTCAGGCAAGGGGGAGGATCATCACACTATACTTACATATTACTTTTATTCTATCGTTCTATTGTCCGCAAAACACATCCCCTTAAACTTTATTCATTTTTTCCGTTCCCATACATATCCAAACTTTATTGGTAACAATTATTTCAAAATCATGAATATGAATCCTCTTGGCTGAACTCTTCACCCTCTGTTCTCAGGGCACATCATTCTTGTCCTTGGATGGCTGACAAAACCTTGGTCATCCTTCCGGGTTAACTTTCTTGTGGGCCTGCGTAAAAGTCACGTGACTCAGCTTACTTTGGTCATCCGCGAAAGACCCAAATGCGCACTAATAATAAAGTCAAAAAGACAAATGTTACTTTCACAAATAAATGGTCTCACTGTATACCACCCATCTCTACTCTAACCCTCTTTACTCATTAATACTTTCCCCGCATTAACATTAGTAAAATAACTGGTTTTCATTTCGGCTAAGCAGATGCCATGCACGTGAGTCTTTAAGACTCCATTTTAATGCCTTCTGCACATGCGCTAGAATTTCCCTCCAAGCGTTACCTCGTCATATTACGTAGATGCAACTGACTCATGCGCGGTAAAGATTTCCTGTTTAAAGCTGAATTAGTCCGTTTTCATTGTTATTTACATTAGTACACACATATGCAAGCTTCGCTAACCCGCGTGTTTTCTGTGGTGCGTGTTATTATTTACAAGACATTGTTAGTAATTCGTTAGCGAGTTAAACGAGAGGATTGCTTCCGAGCAAGTCTCTTTCTTTACGAGTCCTTGCTCCATCACAGGGAAATTTGGACTCATGCTTTTTGATCTTCTGCATATTGCTCCTTGAACTAATTGTATTACTTATGTTATATCGTCTAAATTGGATGCACATATTTGTCTTTAAGCTAATTCCGATGTACTTTTACACTCTCGTATTGAAGTGTCTCTATGTTTAGTTATTTTTGGCTTTGTAATAAATTAACTAACCTTAAGTAAGTTGTCTGTGATTACTATGTGTCACAGAAGAGTATTGATCAATTGATTGGCATTCTAACTACTTTTCTCCACTTTACACTTTCATGCTGCAAAAAAGAATCATCAGATTGTGAGTCTAGAACAGGTCCAGAACTTATGGGCCCGGCACTTTCAGTTGGTAGCAGTGTAGGATGGTTCACACATGAGGGAAGTGGAGAACCTAAATTAGTCTAGAGCAAGTGGAACCTAGAACCTCAAAAGCCCTGAAAATAGAGCCCAATGATCGAGAACGGAAGGTGACGGAATCTGGCGGAGATGGACGGAATTTGATGGTACGGCGAGATTAGTGACAGAAGGAGTGAGTATTTATAGGGTGTATGCTGTGTGTTAGATTGCGGGAATTAATTAATTGTTTGATGTCTTGTGAAGCTGGTGTGAGAGTCGAGCGAATGTGGTTTCGGGCTGGACGTTTTCCAAGGATTGAGATTTGAGTTGCAGGTCCTAAGATCCCGGGCTATATTAAAGGTGCAGAAGACACAGAGATTGTGATTGTCTGACCGAGGAATTGAGGAGTTGTTGTGAGACGTCATCGGCATTTCCACCTAAGACAGGGAACTTTGTGTGAATGGGACGTATGGGAATCGTTTAGTGGACCTTGTGTACAGGGGTTGACTTTACTGATTCGGGTGATCAACGCAGGTCGAGGGTCATCGTGCGTGAGTGTTCTTGAGTGATTGAATTCTATCGATCTTTTAGATGGCAGACAATTATGGATTTAAGATGACTGTGTGAGTGAATGCGTACGGAAAAATTGTGAAGGATGGTGAGCCGCTGCGAGGAGTGAAGGTGACATCAGAGCGTGCCGCGCTGCTAGGTCAGTTGGTGTAACGCCGTGCTGGGATTGGTTGGTGGTCATCAGTAAGGTATGGTTGGAGAAGCTTGGTCCTTTGAAATTTTATTGAACTAATTGCAATTGAAATCATGCAATGTTTTGGGGTGAAGCAGGATCTTTTCAGGGGTAACCAAGGGGTTGTTACTCGAGTGAGTGAAGAGGCGCCACCCGAAGATACTCCAGCACATTATATGGCGACAAAAGTTGACATTTTCCCCTGTTCGGGGCCTGTACTTGATATTACCCCAGTCCTACCCGCTTACAGACAAACGCTGTTTGCCAATAGAATAAAATGAACAATCATGAATTACCGATTGGACAGGCCCTAATGTAGAACTGGTGTCATCATAAAATCACGACCAGTTTTGCTAATGAAATTGTAATGTATATAAAATGATGAATTATTGTTTTGTTTGATTGGATTCCCCTTTTGCATATTCTATCTTACTTCACGAGCACCCCTTTTTCTTCACTTTTTCCCTTGGAGCAACCACCTTTCCTTCTTTCTTGAATACTGAATATGATGATGTTATATTAGTAAAAGTGACCGAATAAAATAAGAGTCACCCGTAAAGCAATAGTGTGTGCCTTTCTTGGATTTTTGAGGATATATATATATTTTTTAAATGAATGAATGGTACATTTTTGATTTAAACTCTATATGTACTATATGCTGTTTATGAATGCTTTAGTCAACCAAGATTTAACACAAGTCTAGGACCATTGTTTTTCTAACCCGAAGATACTCCAGCACATTATATGGCGACAAAAGTTGGGCTCCATACTATAGTTTGGCTTCAAAATTGGCATAAAATCACTGAAAAGGAGGGTGATTTGTCATTTCCATGTTTTGGTTCATTTTAGTTGTATGTATGCACCAGTTGAGGGGAGTAATATTTGCACTGTGACCTTTGCCTAGACCAACACAGTTTGAAGCATTAGATGCATTGATGCGTGCAGCACACGCTAAGCAGAGGGAGAAAAATCAAGGGAAGTTGAGGAAATCTATGAGGGCATACCAGGATGCGCAGTGGGTCACACAGCTTAAGAGATGGAGAGTGGATACTCTTGAAGGAGAAAGATTGTACCCAGTATTAGTGGGAGAAGGGGAGTTAACAGGCAGAAGCAAAGGGACAAATGAAAACGACAGTAGTGATACTGAAGACAGCTTGTTGGATGCGTTGTTATCTGAGCATCCTCCACCTCACAATCCACAATCAGGAGATGGGGATGGAGACTCAGTGAGTGCAGGGGATGCGGAAAGTGTAACAGCACCTCAAGCGGTTCCTAGTACAGGAGTTGTGGGAAGGATATCTGCAGGAGTAGGGGGAACAGGAATGTCTGACTTAGGAGGTATAGAACAGAACGGAGTCAAAGCTGCTTCATGGTTACCGGAAGTTCTTACAGTCCCGGCTACTATTGGTCCTGTTGTTGCTGTGTATGACCGAAGCTCAGTGGGGGACCTTAGTCAGCAACAGCCCATACAGGTTGAAGGGGCTTGATAGGGAAGAGCAGGGACCACAAGTGGGAACTGTCCATCCTTAGGGCCTATGGAATCCAGTACCCTTTACCAGCTACTGCTGATCCTTCTGGAGTACGCATTGGTTCAAGTACTATATGTCTATACCCATTTCAAGCACTAGCTCAGATCTACGGATGTGGAAAACTCCATTGAGAGGACCAATTGGTGAGCCTTTAGAAGCAAGCACAAGTCAGGGAACCTCAGGAAATCAGCATGTCTTAGATGTCGCAGAATTGGAGTCTTGGTTGAGAGACCATAACAATAGCAACAAGGAGGGTTGGGGTAGTACATCAAGTCAGAACACCATCAAAGCTGCGGTAAAGGCAAAACTATTGGATGTGGTGAGGCTAAAGACTGAGGTAGACGAGATCATCAGTGGGAATCTACATTTCAACAGAATAGAGACCTATGGGCCAGATGACCTGTTGTTTATAGCAAAGAATGTCACCAGTAGGGCAAGAAAAGTGCATGAGAAGCTGTCAGAGTTAGCAAAGAGGTATGAAGTGGGTCTGTCTCGAACAAAAATGCTGCATGGCAATCAGAGGCTTAACTACAGTGATCAAGAGCTGGAGCAAAAGAGGGTGACAGGATTGGAAACAAATATCCGAGAACTGGCCATAGGAATAAGAGCTTGGAGTATGCTGGATAAGTGGGAAGAGAGATGGTCAAAAAAGAGGAGTGCAAGGAAGGTAATGGGAGAAACACCACCTCCAGGAGGAGGAACGCAGGGAGTTGAGGCATATCCGTTAAGGGAAGTGCCTAGCAGAGGGTATGTGCATGTTCCTTGGAGTACAGGTGACTTATGCGTTCACAAATGATTTTCCAAAGTTGAAGGTGAAGCCTGCTGAGTGGGACGAGCAAGTCAATAGTTTTGCTAAGATCTCGAAGGTGTTGTCGATTGATTTGAATTCTTTGTTTGAAATTGTGGTTCCTAGTGATCTATGGGCTGCTTGTAAAACAGCTATTGAGTGGCCTGCTGCTGAGTCAGAGAGGGATTCAGGAACTCATGGTCCTTCGACTTGGTTATGAAGAAGTACAATCAGGTGATCACATGGTTGCCGTCCAAAATAGCCCTACAAGACATCAATTGGGTTAAGATAGATCGAATGACCCAGAAACCAAAAGAGTCAGTGCATACTTATTACGAAAGGCTACTAAAAGCCTTTAAGCAGTACAGTGGACTAGACACCCTTGATCCTAAAGACATGGGACAATGTACATCCAAGTTTGTAACAGGATTGAGGCTGGAGATCAGTCTCATGATCCAACAGCACTTAATCTGCTGGCAAAGTAAGTCCGTAGACGAGATCTTACGGTATGCCAGGTACTGCAGTGATGAAGTGGATTCCAAGCATAGGAGGATAAAGGAGAAACTGATGTTGGTTCAAATACAAAATGCACAGAAGGGAAAGCAGGTACAGGCGATAACAGGAATGGTAGCTCGTGGTCAAGGGAATGTTGCAGGAGGTGCTCAAGTCACATCAAACGCAGGGTCGGCAGGACAGGGAAGAGGAAGGGATGTCCCCATAGACCCAAAGACAGGGATAGATGTTGAGACCCTGAAGAAGACCACTGCCTGTCATTTTAGTCACAAGATCGGGCATTGGAAGAGCGAGTGTCATTTAAATCCCGCGAATCAGGTGCAAGAAGGAGAACTCATGCAGGTGGAAGATGAATTAAATCAGTTTCTGACAGTGACTAGGCTGAGATCTCTAATGCAGGGGGGAATAAGAACCAGCTAATACAAGTGCCCCAGCCTCCGAGAAGCTCGCAGGGTAATCAGACCTATCATCAGATGCCTCTAATGGAAGCCCTAGATAGATTCGAGCAGGACCCATCCTTATAACGGGGCCCTTTGTGGGAAGAAAGACTGTACACTTGGTGCAGTCTTAGAGGTAGACCAGAGTGGACCATATGTGGAAGCAGACCTAGATGGTCATCCTATTCCATTCTTGATTGATACTGGTGCCACCCATTCCACTCTGAGATCTGCAGTAGTCCCAAACCTGCCCCTTTTGGGAAAATCAATCCAAGTAGTAGGATTTTCCAACAAAAGAATGACAAACCCTTTGACTGAAGAGGTACCGGTGAAAATCGGAACCTTTCAATATCACCATCAGTTCGTGGTGTGTGACTCGAGTCCAGTCTGCTTGCTGGGACGTGATCTCTTGAGCAAATTAAATTGTATCATCTATTGCACGCCAAAGGGAATCGAGTTACAGATTAATGATGAGAACATTGCTTTCAAATTGGCTAATCAGAACCATTGCACAGCTATTTTTTTTTATTTTTTATAGAGTTTCATATCGTGCGAACCAGACCCGAGACATCAGGTATCAGAGCGCTTTACATGAGCACCAGTTTCGTTACAGATGGACACATTCATTTTTTTGTTATATTTCCATTGCTGACAGTGGAAGACATGCCGCTGGATTTGAGAGCCACTGTCCCTCAAGTGGTATGGGACTTCTCTGGGGAGGAAATCGGACTAATTCGAGGAGTTGAGCCAGTTCGTATACAGGTCAAGACTAATGCAGAATTTCCAAGAACACCTCAGTATAATCTGATGCCGGAAACAGTGGCAGGAATTACACCTGTAATTGAGTCCATGATTGCGCAGGGGATTCTAAAGGAGATCATGGGAAGTCTGTGTAATTCACCTATCATGGGATTGCAAAAACCCAGCAAAAAATATTGCATTGTTCAGGACCTTAGAAAGGTCAATAACATAGTGATTCCATGTTATACCGTGGTACCAAATCCTTCTGTGATCTTATTTTAAATTCCTTGTCAGGCATTTTTCTTCATCCCATTGCATGAGGAAAGTAAATTTGTATTTGCTTTCCATCTGGAGAATCATGTCTTAACGTGGTGTTGTATCCCTCAAGGGTATACTGAAAGTCCATCCTTATTCAACCAGATCTTAATGAAGAACCTTGAGAACTTGATTTTGCCCCCAAACTCAGGGTTAGTCCAGTACATTGATGACCTCTTCATTGTGTCCGAAACGCGTGAGGCTTGCAAGGATGATACTATCGCCTTACTGAACCATCTGGCTGACAATGGGCATAAGGTTTCTCCGAGTAAGCTTCAGTACTGTTTGAACGAAGTGCAGTATTTGGGTCACAGAATTGAGAAAGGCAAGAGGAAGGTGTCACCAGAAAGAGTGGAGGCAACCATGAAAATGAATCCGCCCAGTACCCAGAAAGGGTCAGGATGTTCTTGGGAATGGTTGGCTACTGCCGACAATGGATTACTATTTTCTCCTTGATGGCAAAGCCTTTGCAGATGCTGACCCACAAGGATGTCTGTGATCCGGTACCTTGGGATAACAACTGTTTGCTCACTTTCCTGCAGTTGAGAGAGTGCCTTTGTCCTGCTTCAGCTTTAGGAATGCCTGATTACAACAAAGCTTTCTCATTATTATATCACAAGCGGGAGGGTTGTGCTCTTTCTGTACTCACCCAGACACATGGGGGTGCCTGTAAACCAGTGGCCTATTTCTCAACGACATTAGATCCTGTACCTTCAGCATTGCCCAGATATCTCATATCCGTTGCTGCAACATGTGTCAGTATTGAACGATGTGAGAGCATTGTGATGGGCAATCCACTTACTGTCTATGTACCACATTCAGTTGAGCTTCTGATGACGAGAATCAAAACACAGCATTTGACAAATAACAGGCTGACAAGATATGAGCAGGTGTTGCTTGCCGCAGAGAATGTCACTCTGAAGCTCTGTTCTGTGTTAAATCCTGCTACCTTGTTGCCTGTTCCGAATGCTGATGGGGGAGATTGTGAAGACCGAGACTGTCTGGATGTTACTGAGCTTTGCACTAAACCAAGACCTGACATTATCGATGAGCCATTGCCTGATCCTGATCAAGTCCTTTTTGTTGATAGTTCATGCCTAAGAGACAATGAGAGCAGCGTTTGCTGTATGTACCATCCCTGGAGTGGTGTAAGCTGCTTGTTTGCAGGGAGTACACTCCGCACAGGTAGCTGAAATCATTGCCTTAAACGGTACATGTTGAGTTTCTGAACAGATCCGAGCCACCATCTATACCGATAACCAATACGGTTTCGGTGTGGTTCATGACTTTGTCGCAGAGAGGGTTCCTAACATCATCAGGCTCACCAATCAGGAACGGAGAGTATGTGAGACAACTATTGGAAGCCTTGCAATTGCCACTTGGCTGTCATTAAGTGCGCAGCCCATGGATGAGGGGACGATTTTGTCACAACAGAGAATAGATATGCTGACAAAGTTGCTTGTTTTTGTGCTACACATGCATGTATTTTTAATGGGAAATATAGTGATTAGAGTACAAAGAAGACCGAACTCAGCATGATGCTAGCTGTTGCAGACACATGGGATGAAGTCAGATGTTTGAAAATGGAAGCCACAGACAAGGAACAAGCAGGTTGGATCAGAGCAGGTTGTGAGAAAGGAGAACATGACATATGGGCATCAGCTGATGGTAGGGCAGTGTTACCTGATTGTCTATTACACCAAATGGCAAGACAGATTCATGGAGCAGCTCACATAGGAAGGGCTGCAATGGTGAGATTGTTCAGACAGACTTGGTTCAATCTGAGGTTTTGTGTGATTGCAGAATCAGTGTGTCATAGGTGTGTTACATGCCAACAGATGAATGCTGGGAAGAAGACAGTGGTAGCCTTGAGTCACATTGGCAGATCTGGGGGTCCTTTCAATCAGATCCAAATGGACTTTGTTGAAATGCCTGTGTGTAATGGCTTGAGATACATCTTGGTGGTTGTGTGCATATTTTCTCAATGGGTGGAAGCTTATCCGACTAGAAGGTGTGATAGCTGTACAGTAGCGAAGTTATTGTTGAGAGAACTCATTCCTAGATTTGGATTTCCAACTTCATTGGAGTCGGATAGAGGAACACACTTCTATAGCGAAGTCATGAAACTGCTGTGCACCGCCTTGAGTGTGGATCAATGATTGCATTGGAGTTACAGGCCGGAAGCATCTGGATTGTGGAGCAAATTAATAGCACCTTGAAAGTGAGATTGGCTAAAGCTTGTGATTCAACATCCCTAAAGTGGCCTGATGCGTTGCCCTTGGTTCTGATGAGTTTGCGCAGCATTCCTGATAGGAGAACTGGGCTATCGCCCCATGATGTCTTGATGGGGAGGGCAATGCGTCTGCCTGCTGTGCCAACCACTGCTTTAATCAATATCACAGATGACTTGGTCCTTGACTACTGTAAAGGATTGGCTGATGTGGTTTGTTCTGTGTCTCAGCAGGTTAAAGCTAAGACTGCATAGACCTCAAAAGGCCTTTGCCACGACCTGTGTCCAGGCGACTGGGTGCTTGTCCGAAATCACGTGAGGAAAAACTGTCTTGACTCCCGTGGCATGGGCCATATCAAGTGATACTGGTGATGAATACTGCTGTGAAGTGTGGGGGAGTATCAAACTGGATTCATGCTTCCCACACCTGACGAGTCACAGGTCCCTCCAATGAAACAGCTCCTCTCACAGAAGTATTTCCAGCCATGACCGAAGGGTCACTGGAGAAAGCAAGCGAAGCTGTGGAGGATACTGAAGAGGCTGGATACCCACCAGATCAGGCTGAGTGTGGTCAAGCTACACAAGACCGTGGTAAAGACTCTGAGGGAGATGGTAACAGTGCAAGTGGTATAGAGTATGACTCAGCAGAAGAAACTGGTGTGGAAAATGGTTGTGTGCAGTTAAGGAAGAGAGATGCTGAAGGTGAAACGTGGCCTGTGAGACTGAGGAGGAGAAATCTGAGGCTTGCATCTGAAAGAGAACTTGCACCAATAAATGAATCATCAGAGTCTGATCTGAGTGAGCCTGAGCAAGAGACAGGAAGTGCTAGAAGGTCCAGAAGAGCTTGGGTACCGTGTCGAAGGTATTCCTCTCACGAGTGGACTTGGTTACAGATGCCGGGGAGAGCGACGTCCGAGGTTTCGATACTGATTGTCGAGATCTAGTTGAGAGTTCCTGGAATCGAGGCTGATATGATTATGTCATTGACTGTGCCTTTTCCACCAATGTTGAATGGCTTACGGACTCTGATTTTGGAAGACATCGCATTCCCAAGCTTCGGAGCTCCACAGTCTCCTCAAGAGATTGCAGCATTGAGAGCTGAATTGCTGCAATGTGTCATTGATGAGATTGGCTCTGACCTCCTAAGGGATGTAAATTGAACTTTGAATTGTAAAGAAGTTGCTTAACAGAAGATAACCTAGGCCCAAGTGGAAGAAGAATAAAAATAGGGCCTTTCATCTAGAAAAAGAAAGAGGGCTAGGGAAGTTTTCCAAGTTGTGTAAAATTGTGCCAGAGACTGTTGAAAAGAGCTTTCCAAGATCTGAAGGAAGTTGCTCAAAGACCTTGTTAAACGTGAATAAGAGGCGGAGAAAAGAGACTCTGGGGCATATTCTCAAGGACTTATTGCCAATTTATTGTCACTTTAGAGCCGCAAAAGTGGCGATAGATTTATCGCCCCATTCTCAAGCTGATGCAAACTGCCGATATCGCCAGTTTTCCAGCGATAGCTGCCGCAAAAAACATCGCCACGGATGAGAGCAACAACTAACACTAATGATATGTAGAGTAGGCGTTCCCGTGCAAAAACACACGAAAACACCACTTTGCGATATTCTCAACGACCAGCCAGATCTGCGATGCGATCCAAAAACAGGCGATAAGGCACGTTAGCAGCAGGGATTTAACACCTGCCTTTTACTGGTGTAAAGCAGGACGACAACCTGCAGCATGAAAGGGAGCCCAGCCCAGAGCCACATCTGAAGACCAACACATGTCATGGAGCTACTGACTATGCAGCTCGGAGACCCAAGAGGTCCACAACACCCACTGCCACCACCCCCAGGCCCCCCGCCCCCCCTCCTGGACTACCACCGAGGCAGCGCAGAACAAGACAGCTGACCTTCCGAAAACGGCATGGCCCCTCAGCCACACAATTGCAGAATGTGGGGAGAGGTGGGAAACAAGTATGTGTGAAGGGGCTAAGTCACCCATGAATAAGAATGTACACAATGCCAATTGTGACGGTGATGTGCTGGACAGACTTCAGTATGCAGAGCACAGACATGTCCATGTGGACATATACTGCTGGTGTGTGTAGTGTTGTGGACAGTGGACGCAACCATGTCACCTCAGGCAGTGGGGAAGACCTCGGTCATGTAGCTGTGTCGTCCCCCCCTGTAAGCGTAAGTGGAGTGGGCTTGTCTGGTGTACGCCAGGCCAGCGTAGGGGTGTGAAGAATTTGCCCACGGCTCTGGGCGTGGTTCAGTTCTGGCCTGGACAAAGAAGTAACTAATGCGTGTGTCACTGTTGTAGTGTCGGCGCCACCCAGCCCGCAATCGACAATGTTGCAATGTAGCATGCACCCGGAGGGCGGGCTCGCACGAACGGAGAAATGAAGGAAAGCAAGACCGCTGGGGGTCTTGGCTCATACATGCCAAGTGTTGTGTGTATCTGTATTGCCGCAGCATGAGCCAAATGCCTAGCCTTAATCGCAGCGCGAGTTCAGCCAGGCATGAACTCTACATCTGTGTCCGCCCTATCCTTACCATAGGCCTACACTCACATGGTCGCCCACCTTCAACGGCAAACATCACAGTGTCATTGTCAGGCTTGTGGACATGCGCAGACAGGCATGACAATGGTGTGCCGTAGGAGTGCAAGTGATGCAACCGCCCAGCGCACACAAGTAAATAGGTTCGGGGGGAGGGAGGAGCAGCTGTGAGGCAACGTAACACACAGTGATGCCGCTCATTTGCCACATGCAAGACATGTCAAACAATGATCCCAAAGTCCCACACATCCCACCCCACCCCCAACAAGCCACATCACATTTCCTGAATGCAAGCAGATGACAAACTGACATTAGGGATGAAAGCTCCTTTGTCTGAACTATCAGGCGGAAGCACATCTGCACCTCCGACCTCGGAATTGCATGTGCCCGGCACCCCCTGACAGATACTATAGCAGCCTGATGATGACTCCCACACTACGCACAGCCTGACGAAAGACCAACATATACACACCCCACACACAGAAGTCCTTGCTCAAAGTTATCTTGCATGGAATGGCCTTCACACTTACTCCCACACCATCCCAGGCATACAACCGTTGCACACTAAAACAACTCATTGATCCGAGCTGTGGTATTTCATCCACAGAACTGGCGCAGGTCAGAACAGTGCCGCTTCAACCAGAGCCACTGACGCAATGGCAGGACATCCCGGACACATGCACAACCCCTGTCAGGTGGAACTGTACCGTGCACGTATGCTGCGTTTACTGGGGGCACTGCCATTGGCAGTGCTGCGGATCAGTTACCGGCTAAACTTCCACTTTGCCAACGTCACCTGCATTCAGCCTGTGTTGCATTGTCGATCGTGCATATTCGAGTGGTCCATGGATGTCTGCCTATCCACAGGACGGTAGCTGAACTGAATTTTGACATGTGTGTGCGCCCCCTGTTGGCCCACGACCAGGAGTGTCACTGTGATACCCATTTATGGGATGCCTTGATACTTGGCATACATGCTGGCAGCTGGACCTGGGAGATTGCACAACTTCTCGTGTGCAGTGACCACATTGAACCGCTCCCCTATTGGGCTGTAGTGCTAATTGGTGAAAGGGGGTGGACGCAGCACATCTGTACGGACCTGCTAATGGATTGCCTCGCCGTCCTGTTTTATGAAGTCGACAACGAGCTCATGTTGGAAATGATAGCCTACGAAGCTGCAATCGCTTTCATGGACGAGTAACTACGTACTTGCAGCCGCAACAGATTGGAACCCATTGCACATGTCCCAACACCTTGTTGCATCTTGGAGATCTGGTCACATGTCCCACGACAACAGTGGACATGGCTGCATTTGCCTGGACTCCGAATACATGAGCGGACAACAACGCGGGTTAACACACACCTGCGAAAGGTGAGGCACTCCCCCGGAGTGTATAGCGGCGCTTGGCAACGTTCCTCATCCTGACATACTGCTGCATTGGTCTGCATGTTGTGGCACTTATCTTGCCCGTACTGACACGCATATGCTAATAAAGTCTACGCACCTTCACTTGTATTCAACTGTGATGAGTGTTGATTTGAATGACAATGTGTGTCTCACTGCCTATCTGGGTCACGGCCATACATGCGCATTGATAGCATTACCCAGGGAGTACCTTTTTGTGGAATCACTGTCCCAACATTCATCCATACTTTCATACTTGATTGCTCATAGCCACGACACATCTGTGTGAATTAGAATGTTTTATTCGCATTCAGTGGAGTGTTGAAGCTGGAGCAGTACAGGGCCATGTAAACCCCACTTTACATTGTTGCCCCATGGAGGGCCAGCCAGAGTCCTTTAGGGATTGACAAGTTCATCGGAAGAGGGAGACTTCAGTCCACAGTGTGATTGCTGTGTCATTGGTAACCAATCAAAATATGGCAGTCCATGTCGAGGTCCAAGGGGAGTGTCGCTGAGTGTATCGGGGGACAGTGGAAGGTGTTATTCCAGGTCATGATGCAGAGGGCAGAACCAAGCTGAAACAGGCCATATGGCGGAGATGATGCTACCACTTCATTCTTACCACAAAGCCAGATTCATCATCATCTTTGTCCTCTGATGTGTCTGGTGCCTCACATGTGGGTGGTGGTGTTTAGTCTGCATCACTGTGTGGCACTGACACATCAGGGGCCGGAGGTAGAATGTCTGCCGCACTGTGTGGCACTGACACTTCAGGGGGCGGAGATGTGGATGGAGTAGTAGCAGCAGCATTCATCCGCGCCAGGCCTTGTGGCGGCTATGCCATGACGAGGATCTGCAGGGCATGGAAGATCACAGCTACATCTCGCTGGTGTGCAGCCGTGGCAAACATTCTTTCCACCTGCATCCGCTCCATGTCCTCCATGATCCTCCGCATGTGTCCCAACTCCCGGCTGACATCGCTGGAGCCACTCTGACTAGACAGTTGTTCTTGGCTCAGAGTCAGGACTCCAGTGATGTCAGCCATGGATTGTTGGAGAGCATGGAGCGGACAGTGGGTGTCCATTAGGGACTGTAAGTGGTCCCTGATGGGACTTAGACACCCATGTATGGCATCTAGTTTGGCTGCCATGAGGTCGAACCCCACCCGCAGCTGATCAGCCATCTTCTCCTGGCACCCTAACACACAGAGTTGGAATGCCATGTGTTGGTCGTGGGGGTCCTGGGAGACAGCCGTGGTGGTGGGTGCTTCCTGCTGTGTGGTCTGTGCAGGGGGTGGGATTTCCTCGATGCAGCTGGACTACCCTGCTCCTGGAGGTGGGGTGCCGAAGCTGTCCATGGGCTGTTGGAGGGCGTCGGTGTCGATGTTGGGGAGGTCCTCTTCATCATCAGTGCTGAGTTGTTGGGTCTGCTCTGCAGGAGGTGTTGATTCTCCCTCTGCAATGTGAAGGGGAGATGCAGATTGACATTGTGTTCACATGTATGTTGACGCATTGTACAAGTTTACTTACAGACTGCATGACAATGTACATTGTGACTGTTTGTGAGGAGATGCCTATGTGATGCGGGACAGTTGACATTTTTACACCATCAGGGATGTGAGGTTGTACTTGTACATTGTCATCTCACAGTTTCCTGCTATGCCAAATGCGAATGGCCATTTTCTACACACAAGCGGCGGCAGTTGTGTCCTCTGTTCTGTTGTGAAAGTGTTGCAGTTTGTACCACATTGTTGTCAGTGTTGAGGTGCTCTGATTCTTATGTGTGTGTGCTGCATTGTGGGTGTGTTGCCCCTTCAGCTCTGATTTTGCTGGCCCTTATCCCTTTCAGGCGGTGTGCCTTTCACTTCTGTGCTTATACAGTGCTGAGATGTTGCAGACTTGGGTAAATTGGGCTCTTGGTCGGAGTTGTGACTCTTGGGCATGGTTTGTCCGCCGATGTGCTATACTTAATTGTGCATGTGTGCCATTGTGCCCATCTCCCCCGTCCCCCAGTCCCTGGTCGTTACTCACCCTGTTGCTGTTGGCTGAGGTCATGTTGTGCAGTGTCCGGTCCCCCAACTCCTGCCACCGTCTCCCCAATGATGACTCGGGTCACCATTTCCTCCATCTCATCCAGCTCCTGGTGTGTCGCTGGACTCCCACCTCCAGTCTGCATTGCTGCTTTCAGCTTGGCTGCGAGTTTCAGCTTGGTTTTGCGCTTCACATCAGTCCAGCGCTTCTTGCAGTCGTCCACTTCCCTTCTCTTCACTCCGACTGCATTCACCTTGGCCAAGATGGACTGCCATATTGTATTTTTAGTTGCCAATGACACAGTGGAGGTGATGAACAGTTGGTGGTGGTGTTCTATCACCTCCGTAATGAGGATCTGGTTTTCCTGCGTACTGAAAGGCGGGTTCCTCTTCTTCTTCTCCTTGTCCTTCCCTGACACCGAGGTCCCAGGCTGATCCTCTGTGGGGCTTGTGGGGTTCTGGTTGTCCTCTGTACTCGCTCCGGCTACCTCCATGGTGCTTCGCAGTTGTTTGTGTTTTTTGTTGCCGCTTTTATAGTGGTTTTTCCCGCCTGACTTGTGGGACTTGCAGGCCTGGCTCTGCTTATCGCTGTATTTTTTATCGCAGTTGGGCCCATCGCAACTTTTTTTACGTTAGGCTTTAGATTTTTATCGCCGTCCCGGTAATTTTATTGCGGACATTTGACACGTTATCGGGACACTATCGCATGTTACCGCCGTGTTGAGAATGAGACGTTAACACAGAGTTATTTTCCCGCGATGGACGGCGATATGAAAAATTGCGTTAACCTATTTTGGCGTTGATTATCGCACGTTCTTGAGAATATCCCCCTCTGTGTGTAAATCCTCTTACAGCTACAATCTGAGCCACTTTGAAAATGGAGTCTGGTAATTCGAATCGTAGGCACACATGTATTATAGGTACACTAATTGCAGGAGGGATCATAGTTATAGCTGTAGTTCTTACTGAATCCATTTTAAGCGCACACAATGTTGAGGAACAGGAAGTGGGTTACATGGGACATCCACACCTACCACTGCTGCCTCAAAAGAGGGTACATTAGGATCTAAAAAAGACCTAATAGAACAAACTAGTCGCTCTCTTTATGTAGATTTGCCTGAAGGTGATTATACACTGAATGCTTATGCCAAGTTGCTTTGCGAATACGTCAATACTATGGAAGTGAAAGTTTGTTATATGTGGATGCAATTGCCTGCTGCGGTTGAGGAAGGGATTAGATACCATCACCTAGCCTTGACATATGGCATTAGTTGTAGTTTGCTTCTTAGTATGTTTTATAGAAAGGGTCATTAGGAGTACTACTTCTAAAATTATGATGCAATACTCTCATAAATGCCTGTTTATAAGCATTTGAACAAATACGATTATTACAAGCAGGAGGAGAGAATTAGAAAATATTTTGCCCCTACAGTAATACTAGATACTGCTTATGTTCATAGACATAACCTAACATGCATTCTAATTGACATAGAAAAGGAATTTGTAGATCAAGTAGAGGATAGACATAGGGGACTAGTTGTTAAGTTTAACAGTCAGGACAAAAAGTTTGAATGGGCCAAAGAGGAAAACTTTGCATACGTCAAGTTCAGAGTCGTTGTGACACTGTATTTGTGGGACAGAGTGTGTGTGACCATATCTTCCAAATGAATGGTCCTTGAAAGATGTTTCTGCAAGAATCTGTACAAGTATTGCCAGGGATATATTTTGTGTGTGGGAAAAATGTGTACGTTCGACTTCCGAACAATTGCCTATGGTACTTGTTATGTGGCAGTCGTGTTTCCAAAGATATACCATGTTGAGGATCTGGAGAGTTTGGAATGAAAATCAAACCATAGAGAAAAGCGTGGACTGAGTGCTGATGAGGTTGTGGGAGATATATTTGGAGTGATGATACCTAGTTTGGGAGTGGTTTTGAATGACATTAAGAAAAGGAAGTTGTCTACTATTGTGGATAAGTTGTCAGTTAATACAGCTCAGTCGTTGTTGCTCATAGATGGAGAAATGGTTTCGATAAGGGTGATGGTAATGCAAAACCTTCTTGCATTAGACTTTTTACTAGCAAAAGAAGGCGGAGTCTGTCGGATGGTGAAGGTCCAACAGTGTTGTACTTATATCCTGATGGAAGTAAAGATCTGAGGGGATATATAAGAATTATCACTGAGATACATCATGAGATACATGATCTAGCAAATGAGGGAGTCTGAGATAAGATTGGGATTTGGTGCAGTTGGAAGTTGGTTTGCTAACCTAGGAAAGGGAATCCTTGGCTATATCTTGACGCCAATAATAATTATGATCTGTGTTATCATTGTGGTAGGAATAATAAGGGTGTACAAATGGCACAAGGTGAGGCAAGTGGAGGACTCTTTAAGGGAAAGAGAGAGAAGGGTGGAAAGACTGCAGCACAGTCATTACGTAAATTTAAAGAGGTTGGAGGAGTTCAGACAGAGGAGACTAGCTATGACATCCGTTTAGATCGGTCAACTCTGCAGGGATTTTGAAGTGCTTATAATGACTCAACGTCATCAGAGGGGGGAACTGATGTAGTGGAAATCGCATTTTAATTGTAGGGGTGCATTATAATTTGGGCTCCCGGTTTTATGGTATTTATTTTTTGGCCATTTCCGTCTGTATTTATCCATATTTATTTTTGGGCCATTTTATCTGTATTTATCAATATTTATTTCGTTTTTTGCTTTTAAATAAAGTTGTAATATTGTACATTTCCATATCTATTTACCTGATAGATGTGCACTCATACTTTGATGTCTGTCGTGTTTTAGCTATTTAAGCTGCCAAATATTACACAACAATACATCCACTCGTAAATACTAGCATTATACCATAAATGTATGTTGACATATGCCATTATTTAAAGTAATTTCATCCTGTTTTTTAATTTCTCATGCTGTCGATTTGCTCTGCTGCTGGCCTATAATTCCTGAAAGACAGCACGGAGAGTCACTTAAAAAAGCACAATTTTCTGTATTTATCCACTTTTAAAAATAAATGCAGACAGAAAACACAGTGTTTTCTGTCTGTATTTATCTGTATAAATCCGTAAAAACGGAAAACAGGGAGCCTTAATTATAATCATACATATAGACCGCACCCGTATATTGGGCCTGATTCACGAACTAACTTACGTCAAAAACGTAAAGTTAGTACTTTTTGGTATTCACAGAATACACTTACTCATTTTGGTATTCACAGAATGAACTTACTCATTTCGGTATTCACAGAAGTTAGTAGTCCTAACTTTAGGACTCCTAAATGCCTTCTGTGAATACCGAAAGTCTTAAAGTTAGGATTTTTCTCAGTTTAGGAGTAGTAAAGTTAGGACTCCTAACTTTAGGACTCCTAAATGCCTTCTGTGAATACCGAAAGTCTTAAAGTTAGGATTTTTCTCAGGTTAGGAGTAGTAAAGTTAGGACTCCTAACTTTACTACTCCTAAACTGAGAAAAATCCTAACTTTAAGACTTTTGGTATTCACAGAAGGCATTTAGGAGTCCTAAAGTTAGGACTACTAACTTCTGTGAATACCTAAATGAGTAAGTTCATTCTGTGAATACCAAATGAGTAAGTGTATTCTGTGAATACCAAAAAGTACTAACTTTACGTTTTTGACGTAAGTTAGTTCTGTGAATCAGGCCCATAGTCTTTTGTTGTATAAACGTGAAGTGTTAGAATTGTGAAATGTAATAACATGAAAATGTCATGTGGTCTAGGCCATTGAAAGTGAATATAAAATAGCGAAGAAAATGAATGTAACTAGCTGAAAACATTAACGTGAAGAATTCGTGTTGTGCAATTGACACCTAATCATGAATTAAAATTTGTTTATTAGTCGTATAGTTTACATGTAGGTAAATGCATTAATTGAAAGTGCCTTAATGTTATGCAAATTTCTGACGTTCATACAATGCTTTCTTATGTTAGCCAACTCTTGTAGGCCTCAAAAGCAGTTCCCTGGAAAACTCTTGCTTTAGAATTAATAGTTGAATTTCATGTGTGCTGTAGATTTTGTTCTTTCTCACGTTTTGTATTGCAGGTGAATGAAGCATTCTTGTTAGCTAGAATAATGTCTTTGTTTTACTAGTCAGGCAAGGAGAGAAGAAGTTACAATCGTGTGGCTTGAGTCGATCAAGGAAGGTCGTTGTGTTTCACACAGGAGAAGGTCTGGGAACCAGGGCCAAAAAGTATTGAAGGAAGAACACTGTTGTTCCGTGGAAATTTACCTTCAGGATTATACCCAGAGAGGATGGCGTGATCTGAACTGAATTCTGGGAAGGTTACCTCTGAATTATGTGATGTGAAAGTAGGGAGAGCGCCCCACTTCTTATTTTGCCTTCAGAGAGAGAGCATCTTGGAACGAGCTCTGTTTTGGTAGCTTTACGCTCAATGGACCAATATTGTGGAGAGACCTCTTAGATAGACTCCACATGCTGACACCTTTTTACCCTCCACCTGGGAAATGCCAAGTAGGGAAGTCACCATAGTGTTAGAGTAGGAATAGACCTATGCTCTTTATTTATCAACCATCGATGCAGGGAAAGTTGGACTCATGCTTTTTGATCTTCTGCATTTTGCTCCTTGAAGTAATTGTAGTACTTATGTTACATCGTCTAAATTGGATGCGCAGATTTGGCTTTATGCTAATTCCGATGTACTTTTACCCTCTCGTATTGACGTGTCTCTATGTTCAGTTATTTTTGGCTTTGTAATAAATTAACCAACCTTAAGTAAGTTGTCTGTGGTTACTATGTGTCACAGAAGAGTATTGACTAATTGATTGGCATTCTAACGACTTTTCTCCTTTTCACACTTCCATGCTGGGAAAAAGAACCATCCGATTGTGAGTCTAGAACAGGTCCAGAACTTATGGGCCCGGCCCTTTTAGGCTCTAGCATCCCTCATCGACGGCAGCCTCGACAATGGCTCCGCATCACAACCTCTCCGCTCCTCGAAACAGATGCATCGCCTTGAAAGCGCAACGCATCCTCAACGCTGGATTTCACATCGCAAACCCTCATTATCAGGATCCTCGATGATGATGCAGGACCTAGCATCGCAGCATCGGCACATCTCAGAACCGACGCATCACTTCGGCTGCGTGACGTATTTTTGGCATGGACCCTCGCAACCGGGACTGGTTGCCCCGATTGGTGCTTTTTAACTTTTTGGCGCTATTTTCACTAAAACCTTCAAAATTGCATTTCTCCGGGTCTACTGATTGGATTTTTGTCATTTTGGTCTTGTTTCATTTATTAAAAATTACACTATTTCTTTAACTTGGGGTTGGATTTCTTAGTGGTGTGTTTTCACTGTGTTGCTGTTTGAAGTGTTGCACAAATACTTTACCCATTACCCCTAATTTAAGCCTGACTGCTCTGTGCCAAGCTAACAGGGGGTTGAACTAAAGCTAATTTGGGGTTTGCTTGTGCCTTACCACGACAAGGATTGTGGTTACTGATTGACCCAGGGCTAACACCCCAGTCAACCAACAACTCAATTTCTTACAGTAGGCTCTGAGGTTTCTGACTATGGCGTTGTTTTGGTTAGCATAGTGATATGTGGCATTTATATGATGTGACACTTTGTGATTTGTGGGATATGGATAGTATTTTGTGTTGTGTTGCCTTGTTTTGCATGGCATGGTAAGGTAATATATTGTGTAGAGTGGTGTGGTTTGTTCTGTATTTCAATATTCTAATATATTGAGTGATATAGTATGCTACATTTACAGCATTGGTGGTGATGTGTGGTCATTATTTCTTATAGACTAAGGTGGTTTAATAGGCATGCAGTGTCACATTTCATGGTGTTCAACAGTGCTTTGTACCACGGTGGAGCCTCGTGGTGTGTAGTGTAATGAGCTGTATAGTCTGCTATTATTTTTGCGATGATGATGGCGTGTCTCTTTTCTTAATCTCTTTTGATTACTAAATGTCCATTCAAGGACTGCCTATACTGCTCACTGCTGCCCCATAGGCACTCATTGGACCGCCACCACAGAGGCAGTGTCCTAAGAGTTTTTGGTTAGATTAAAAAAGCCCATCACAGTTGGCGATTTTGGGAAACTCCATCTTCCAGTCGTTTGCATTTTTGACACTTGTGTCCTATGAACTCTTGTTGGCTTTGAGAGGTGGCCCCTCCCTGTGGATTGTAGGTCTATCAAGTAGAAAGGCTTCATAAACTCTCAATAAACTTGCTGCTTTTGAGGAGCTGTGGCTCCGACACTTAGAAGAAAACCGTGTGTACGTAATAAACTTGGTGGATTTGGGAAGTTGCAATCTCCAGAGGACTGCTGTAGGGTAAACACTAGGCCTGGGCGGTAAATTCCGTTCCGCTCGCGGAATTTGCGGAATTTGGGTAATTTCGCGTTCTGCGGAAAACGCGGAATTGCCAAAAATTCTGCGATCCGCGGCTTCGCGGAATTCTTTGCTTGTTCGCGCTTTTAAAGTGCGTGTTTGCGAGATATTTCCCCCCGAGCACGCAAACAGCGTTCGCGAACAGGAAAAAAGCATCGCGAACGGGTGGAACAAGCAATTCCGCGTGTTCGCGGAACTTTTGCGTGCTCGCGGAGATTTTTTACCGTTTCACGGAACTTTGCGTAACGCGACTACGCAAATTCCGCCGACCCCTAGTAAACACTAGGGTGGGCGACATTTTCTTTCATATTATGCAAAGTTAGGCAAAATTCCAATCTGTTATTTCGTGCTATATTTTAGCGCGATATGCATCCTCGCATCTATTTTTGGTGCAAGAATGCATTTAAACAAGAGCGCCGTGAACAATAGCTGCTCGAATTCTGTTGTTCCTGTACGTTCACATTCACAGTAGATTTTAACTGTGAATTACAGCACATTGAGCATTTGTGCTTCTTCTTCTGCAACACTTTTCCACAGAATTTATCTGTTCAGCTGTCGTTAGCTTCATTCTGCAGGATAAGGAAATATATGTTAGAATAATGAGGACAGTATGGCGTTATTATAGGTAATATATCACTATGCAGCATTTTCTGTTTGTTGCTCTCGTTTCTCGTTGTAAATGGATTATGCACATTTGTTTTGATTTATTAGTAGGTTAAATGTTTTTTTATATATTTATTGTTTCTTTTTTTAAATTGTTATTTATGTTGTTTATGTCTCTTTGAAACCGAATATAGAATATTTTGACTTTGACTCATGCATATTTGGTCTTAGGTTGTGCACCCTTCAGTACATTACACCTGTCAACTTCTTGCCACAGGTGTTCCGTCACTATGATGCAGCCCTGCAGGAGCAAATATCTCCTAACATTTCTGCTTGCAATCTTTCTTCTCAGAGAGGTATTTGTCGATCCATCCCTCTTCATGTGCCCCCTCCTTCCTCCTTCCTCCTTCCTCCTTCCTCTCTCCTTTTCCTTTTTTCTTCCTGCAGCATCTTCCTCTCTCCCTTTCTCTCCCATTTAACTCCAACCTACCCATTCCACCATATCTCACTTACCACCCCTCTTCTTATTCCCTCCACACCAGCTCCCTAATTCTCACCTTGTCTGCCTGGTCCTTCCCCTCACCAAGTCCCACAACACCTTCTTTCACCTCACTAACCCAACCTCTCTATCTAGCTTGAACTCTTCAAATCTTTTTTGTTTTTTGTTTTATATAGCGCAAACTAGACCCGAAGATATCAGGTATCAGAGGGCTTTACATGAGCACCAGTTTCGTCACAGATGGACACATTCATGTTTGTAAGGCACGGGTAAATTAAGTGATTTGCCCAGAATCACATGATGTTGAGCATCGTTGCCGAGACTCGAACCCGGTTCCCCAGCTTCAAGTTCGACCGCCCTAGTCGTAAGGCTACATCCTCTCCCCTATCTCCACATACTCTGCACTCCCAACCTAATTTATTTCCATGTCCACCTTAAAATCTTTCCAGACCATCTATACTTCCCACACACCACCTACGGAGTCATGCTTCATCCCATCAACTATGATGAAGAGTCCAATACCCCCTGTCATTCTTTTCCTACCTTTCCTCCTGCCCTGATTTTTCTAAGTCCCACCTGTATCATTTTTCTTCCCTCTCTACCTGCCCCCTTTCCTTCCACCCCCCTTTCTGGCTTGTCCCCCTTTTTGCAATTCCCTAGTCACCCTACATAAAAACAATCTCCCACCCTTCCCCTGTCCTTCTAAACCTCATCTAATCGCTACCCCACCCCCCTCTAAGTGGCAGACAAGTTTCCTACCATTTCCCCTTGCCTGATTTCTACTTCCTCCTTTCCCCAAACTATTAATCGCCACAACCCCCTACTCTCTACATTAACACAAGATCAATGAACAAAAATACCTCAACACCCTCCTGTCATAGTTGACATATGGCTAAGGATAGCTGTTGTCAGGAGGGCATCCCATATGGTTATTAAATCTTTAATAAGACACTGGCCCACAAGAAGTACCAATGGAGTAGTAGCCCACGACTTCAAGGAATACTTACCCACCAACAGTTTGAAAGATGTTTGGCAGCAGAATGCAGATCTTTACTCATCCGCTGCTCCTCTTCCCCAATGCGCTGCTTTCTATTCCTACTGATATACAAAGAACCCAAAAATCTCAGCCTTTGCACACAACTTCCCCAATGTCATTGTTGAAGTTATCTACAACAACATGTGTAGTTTAGGTCAACTGAACATATGCTTCATTGTATCAGAAAGGCTGCACACAAAATCCCTCCTTTCCATTCCAGAATCTGTTAACTTCCCCCAACTGGTCTCTTGACAAATGTATGCAGATTTATGAAGTTTCGATGCAATTTTCCCCTTGATGCAGCACATCACTACAACAACAAACCAACCCATAGTTTAAAATAATAACCACATCATCCACTTTAACCTCAACACCCCACCCCATGATCCCATTCCTCCACAAACAGTAATCAACCACACCCTCTTTGGGGCCCTCTACAGGATATGGAAGAATCATGCATCACCGCTCTCCAATCACTGCTGGTGTATTGTCTTCCAAACAAACCTGTAACAAATGTTAAACAATTTTAGATAGACTTTTAGTTTCCTTTGACAAATTGATCCCCATCAAGACCGTTATATGCTCACAAATCCGAAGGAAGTTCTTTTGGTTCTACTGGGGCATACAGGTTTTGAAGGCAGAAAACTGAAAACCTTGAAAGGCAGTGGGAGAAAAACAAACAGCACCAGCCACAGGATCTGACTACAGCAACACTGAAGAATGTACAAAGCTGTTATCAAGAAGACAAAGAGACTTTGGGGCTTATTTACAAGCCCCTGTGCACTGCCGCAAAGTCACATTTAATGACGTTCTGGCAGCGCCATAGCTAGATGGCACGTAAAGCTACCCTGTGTGGCTTTTCATGGCCTTGTAGATATGGTGTGAGGCAACACAGCGCAAGTCGCTGCATTGCCTCACACTGTGATGGGGAGCCGTACCATGGGCATTACGGTGGGTTTTCCAAAGTAACACCAATGGCATTTGACACATTACCAGATTTACAACGTTCTGTAAACCTGGCAATGCGTCAAAAGCCTACACCTCCCCAGGAAAGGTGTAGGGGAGGCACAACAAGGAGAAATAACTTTATTTCTCCTCGTCATTTCCTCTTTCTATGTGTGCTGCATTAAGCAGCATACATGGAAGGAGGAAATCGCCTCCATTGATTGTATTTGTGCAGGAAGGTGTCCCTTCCTGCACAAAAACAACCATTCCCTCAACGCAGGCACCCTTGCGCCATGGTGCAAGGGTGCCTGCTTTGGCGCATGGCAGCCAATTGTGCGCTGAAGCTGGGGAAGAGGGCAGGAATGCACCATATCTCAAGAAGGCTTGCAGCAGTGCCCTGCGCCAAAAGTTTGTAAATGAGGTCCTTTGTTACTCCCATCACATCTCTGAAGCAGCAAGTCCATCTAAGCAGTTACACAAAATCATTCTGAATTCTGTGATACTTCATGTACTGCCTCCTGCATCACAGGCTCTAAAGACCCATGTGACCCTCGAGAAGACCACTACATCTTTAAAGTCAAAACCTGGAAGATTACCTTTTGAGCAAATCCAAGGTCAAACACTCAGCTTTGACCCATAACACATGAAACTCTGCTTTTAACTGTAACCTAGTTTACTTTACCTCAAGCTTCTCTTTTACTTGTCTTCTGGAACGCACATAGCCCGGTGGAACAACTGGCTAATCAGGTGTATGACACTGCAAGTATTTAAAACCATATTCTTTCCCAACCTACCTTCTTAGGCACGGGTTTCACTAAGGAATCACCAGATTCCTGCAAGTTCTTAGTAAGCTCTGGATCTTCCACACCGAATAAATCCTAAGGAAGCAAGGCTTCAACCTGATAGCCCAATCCAGCTTCTAACTAATATCCAATGGAAAGTTCCTTGGTAAACGAATTTTCCGATGTTTGGACAAAATATTGAGTGGTAAATATGGGAAGACAGAAATATCTAATACAAAAATATCGAAATGCAAAAATATTGTTGTCTTAGGCAACTAATATCGATTCTAAAAATGTTGTTGTTTTTAATATAGATTTCAGTATTACAGTTGTAAAAAATATTGTTTTTCAATTATTGCAATGTGTTTTAGTTCGCATATTAATTGTATGTGTTACTATTGTTTGTATAATTGATATTCATTTATTTAGATATAGTTTATAATTTTAAGTGATTTTGAATTTTTTATTTAATTGTTAATAGTAATTTATAGTGTCATAGAGGGTTGTTGGGTTTGTAGGGGGATAGGGTGAGAAGTTAAATAAGTAAGAATTAATTATTAATGAATTAATCATTATAATTAATTATGTGATTGATATTTATTATGAAAATTATGTAATACTGATTTAGTTATTTATATTTTAGGTGCGGGTTGCTAGGTTTGTAGGGGTATAGGGTGAGAAGTTAAGTAATAATTAACACTTAATTATGAATTTTGAATACATTATTTAATTGATTATTAATTATGTAAATTATGTAATATTTATATATTTAATTATATTTTAGGTATTGGTTGCTAGGTTTGTAGGGGTATAGCATGGGAGCTAATTAAGCATGAATTATTTAACAATTCATTATTAATTGTTAAATTAATTATTTAATTGATTATCAATTATGTACATTGTGCTATATTTATTTTAGTTTTATTTTAGATGTGGGCTGCTAGATTTCTAGGGGTATAAGGTGGGAAGTTAGTTAACGTAATAATGAAATAGCAAGTTTTTATTGATAATTAATTATTTAATTGATTAATAATTTTGTAAATTGATTACTTGTTTTAGTATTGTAATAAATATATTTTTATTTTAATGAATAATGTTTATTTTAGGAGTTTAATATTTTTTCTAAATAAATAGAATTATTCAAATATATAATGTGTTTGAAGTGAAGGAATATCCCTACTGTTGCGAGAACCGATCCGTGATGGTTTCTTCATTTGGCAAAATTATTTGAAACGACAAAAGCAGTCCATTAACCGGCCCTGACACCACACCCGAGAACTCTGTAGTGTGGGTATCTCATGACTCGTTAAACGTAAATCATTACGAGTGCAGCGTATACCAATTTGACTCGATAAAATTGATCGCTTTACAATTTTAAACACCATCAGATTATATTGGTGCTATAAATCCAGGGTCTTCAGTTCACAACATGAACATCTCGTCCTGAAGATGGTCTAAGAGATGAGAACAAATAGACCGAAACGTCAACAAGCTCACCCAATTCCATATACAAATGAATTGCTAAACAATGTTCATGGTATCTCCAACAATGTCTTCCATGCCTTTAAAGATCTGGAATTGGTGTCAACAAAATTGTTAATGAGAAACAAACTAGTGTGTAAAGAATTTATCTCATTCACTTTTGTATACTTAAGATTTGTTTTTTTGTACCCTGAATGAATTTTTCCATATAAATTTATATTTTTCTTAAAAAGTATACACCCGCCTTGTTTTCTTTTGAGATACATTCATGTTGAAAAAATATGTTTGATTCTAAAGATTTGTTTCTTTGAAGTCACTATTCAGGAGTTCGCAAATATAAGAATGATTAAGATTTAGTGAAAAATAAATTCCCTTGTAGGCATACTTACCTGATTCGGAAATCTACCCAAGCCTTCAAGGGTATATTGGGTTGCCCAATCTTGTTAGAGTAACCTACTGTTGCTTAGACTGCAGTGGGAATAGTAGATTTAACCCCTCCAAAGTCCAACGCTTTTAGCACTGTTGCCGAGACTGGCGTGGGACTGGTAAATTTTACTCCTGCAGAGTCCAAAACCTTCCCTACTATTGCACCGTTTGGAGTGGGAATAGTAAATGTAACCCCTCGGAAATCCACAAATTTCCTTTCTGTTGTACAGTTTGGTGTAGGAATAGTATATTTAATTCCTCCAAAGTCCAACACCTTCCCCACTGTGACATTGACTGATATATATATATATATATATATATATATATATATATATATATATATATATATATATATATTAAACTCCAATCCTGACGGCGGCGAACAGACAGGCACTGACTCCGTGAGATGGTGAAAAAAAGAAGTTTTTTAATCCATACAATCGACCTAGACGCGTTTCGGCGGCGTACCGCCTTGATCACTACATCAGGTCCACTCTAATGTACTGTGTTATATGCACCTTTTCCACAGGGTTGTCACAGCAACCGCGGCCTTACAATGGATATAGACGTTTCCTATACCCATTCACACATGACAGTGCATTTTACTTTTAAAACGAAATAATGTGCAAACGAAAGAACTAATTTATAGTTAATGTAACTAAACATTGTCAGCATTATAATGTATTAAAACAAAGTAAACAGACCCACAAATGAAATATCCAACATTAATGTCATCATCATGTATAGAAATGGAAAAATATATAGCGTTGCCTATATCACTAAAAAGTTACAAAAGCTGGTTACATGTAGTCAAAAGAAGCTAATGTTACAAGCTGAGATGCTAACTTATTAATAATATAAAATAGCAATTGGGTGCACATGCTCTACCCTAATGTTTACAATATATACAAATATTACTTGATTGCGATAAATATAAGGCTAAGATGCCTAAAAATGCATCAATCTTGCCCCAGTGGGCATAAGATGCAGAAGCTTGCTATTCTAGTGACTAAAAACCATCCCTATCATTAGGTAAGTGGACGCTATGTACTTGTGGGGAGGCCATACAGTGAGTGAAAAACAGTGTAAAAGTAAACATAAAGAAAAATAAAGTGAGTGTGACCTGACGTTACAGAGACTGGAATTCGAGCAGGACAAGCAGCTAAGGCAAATTACAGATGTACACTTAAGGCCTCATCCGCATTCATTCCATTCGGAATTTTGGAATTAAAGAGGATGATGTAGCGTGATTCTAGCCTTCTGAGGGCCAACTGTCTGTTACCTCCTCTGGGGTTTTTTGGGACCGTATCCACTACATAGAAGGACAGATCCTGCGCCTTACCCCTGTGAGTTGCATTTATGTGCCTGGCCACTGGATAGGACGGGTCATTGTTGGAGATAGCCCTTAGGTGTTGCAAAATGCGGACGTGCACTGGGTGGATGGTACTTCCCACGTACACTTTGCTACACGTGCAGTACATGACATAAACTGCGAACTCTGATTTGCATGTGTAACTGCCTCTTATTATATAGGGTGACTGTCGGAAGGGCATCTGAACCTCTCTGGTATTTACACCGTGTTTGCACGCTTTGCACTTTGTGCATTTATGGAAGCCCTTGGCTGCTTTAAGCCAGGTACAACATTTTTCCATAGCTGGCGCTTTGTTAACTATTTCCTGTCGCAATGATTTTGCTCGCCTGAAAGTTATTTGTGGTGTTTTTCTGCAGGTGGGACCTATGACAGGGTCATTGCGTACAGTATTCCAGTGCCTGTATATTATTCTACGTATGTTGGCGTGATACACATTGAATCCTGTGATTAATCTGGGAGTGTCAATTTTTTTCCTTTGTTCATTTTCTTTTTCAGTTTTGTCTGAATTCTTGAAGAGAAGTGTTTTTCTAGATACCTTAGCTGTTTTAGTTTTGGCTTTCATTAATGTCTCTGAACTGTAGCCTCTATGTTCTAATCTGTTGCAAAGATCCCTAGTAGATTCTTCTAAGCCTCTTGTAGTGCTACAATTGCGTATCATTCGCAGACATTCTGCGTATGGTATGCTTTCCTTCAATGTGGTTGGATGAAAACTGCGCGCATGAAGTATTGCATTACCTGCTGTAGGCTTTCTAAAGGTTCTTGTCTGCAGTTTACCATCTTCTACATAGACTTCTAGGTCCAGAAAGTGTATACTCTTATCACTGGTGTTACATGTAAAAGTCAAATTAAGAGAGTTGTTATTTATTTCTTGAGCAAAGGTTTTGGCACTTTCTAAAGACCCTTTCCACAGGATAAAGATATCATCAATGTACCTGACGTAAAGTACCACATTTTCAACAAACGCATCTTTTTTGTTTTCATGAGTACTTGCGCCTCCCACCAGCCCATATGCAAATTAGCGTAGCTGGGGGCGAAGCAAGTACCCATTGCAGTGCCCTGCAGTTGTTTGTACGTTAGATTATCAAAGATAAACACATTATTCTCTAAACACATTTGTGCCATTTGCACCAGCATCATAGTGTGTTGAAACAAACACATAGGTCTTTTGCCTAGATAATAACTGAGAGCATTGAGTCCATCCTTATGTCTAATGCTGGTATATAGAGTGCTCACATCCAATGACATTAGTAAGTAGTCACTCTCCCAAGACACATCGTAGATTTTGGTTAAAAAATCCCCCGTGTCTTTTATGTATGCAGGTAATTCACATACAATTGGCTGTAGAAAATGATCTATGAATCTGGACGCATTCTCAAACAGTCCTCCTATTGCTGCAATGATAGGTCTGCCCGGTGGTTCCAATGGATTCTTGTGTATTTTTGGAATTAAATACAGCTGTGGGGTCACTGGATAGTCTGTTTTAAGAAACTCAAATTCTTGCTTCGATATCAGCCCCATGCCTTTCCATTCATATAAGGCCTTTTGGAACTTCTCTTTGATTCCTACAATGATATTCGGACTTACTCGGCTGTAACAATCTCTATTTTGCAATTGGCTTTGCGCTTCTTTGTTATACTGTTCCAGTGGCCAAAGAACGACATTGCCGCCTTTGTCCGACCAACGAACCACTATATCTTGTCTTTGATTGATTTTATCAATGAGTTCATTGTATTTAGTCATCTTATTTTGATTGGTACTTGAGAACTCTTTGCTACTTTTGTTTGCTAAATCTTTCAAATCTTTTATCACATTTTCGGCAAAGATATCTAACCCATCTTTTGGCATCATTGGTGTGAACACTGATCTAGGTTTAAAAGGTGTCCGCACAGAACTGTTTATGTCCAAACCAGCTGATACTGCGAATTCAGATGTTGTTTCCTGATCTGATGTTTCCTCCATATTTACTAAATCTTGCAGAAGACCCATGTCTCCCACCGTGAGAGTGTCACTGGCGTCATCATTACCACTACTATCAATGTTTTGTTTGGCAGCATGAAAGAAATGTTTTTGTAATTTGAGCTTTCTTACAAATTGAAATAAGTCCACTCTTGTTTGAACGTAGTCAAAATTGTTTTTAGCACAGAATGTGAGACCTAACTCGAGGATTCTTTGTTCTTCAATGGTGAGTTCCATATTGGTTAGATTAATGACTGTGTTTGAAAAGTCTGTAATAGTATTCATCGTCGTCTGTTTCGTCTGTATGGTCGTTTGTTCTGGTTTTGTGTGTCTTTTTCCCCAGCGTCTGTCTTTTCTCCTCCTCCTTTTTGATTTTTGGGCATATAGTTGTTTTCTGGTCTGGGCGGACGTGGCCGCAAGCTCGTTAGTCTTTCTATCCGTAAAAAACCAAGTTCTTGCACCACAGAAGGGGTTTTTCTTTGTTTTTCTATACCAGGTATCTCTATGTCTGATTCCACTTCTGAACTTAGTTCAGACCCACTGGGCTCCGTTGATCTTATTAAAGTATCTGAATTTGCTGATAATTGTTGACGCCATATGTTTTCAATTTTTTTTGAAAATGTATAAATTTTTCCGCTCATATAGTCATTTCTGTCTCTTTGGAATTTGACAGCCTTTCTGTCTTTTATGGATTGCTCATATTTGGCCAACCTTGTTTTCATTTCTGCCATCATTTTACCAATCTCATCTTTGTCGGGTAGTTTTTCTAGTTCATTGAATAAAGCCTCTATTTTTTTAAGAATTTCTGCTCGGTCACTGGTGGCATATTTGATTAATATTTGTAGCATTCTCTTTGATGAATCTGCACTGTTTTCTGCCCACTCTTTTAGCATCTCAGGGTTTGCTTTTTCATAGGTAGGTGCTACGAGAATTCTTAGGCCTCTTGGTACTCGTCCTACATCCAGATATCGCTGAAGCGATTTGCATTCCCACCATTTCGTAATTTCTCCTTTTCGCAATTTTTCGAGTTCGTGTATGATTTTTACAATGTCACTTACTGGCTGTTGCGCGGCCGACCCAGTTGCCAAGGACATTGATGCAACATTGCTGTCAGTGTCACTGAAAATGTCTATTGCTGCCTCTTCCCGCTCTCTCTCCCACTCTGCAGCCATTGTAGGATACGATTATCTTCTTTTTCACTCACTGCCCGTTACCTTGTACACGGGACTACCTCTCCCATAAGCCCATATATATATAATATATGCTTTTCTGCTTTTCATACCAGTAAATTTAAAACTTAAAAAAATAAATGTCATGCAAAATATATACTTTTAATAATTATGCTACTATATATATATATATATATATATATATATATATATATATATATATATATATATATATATATATATATATATTTATATTTATATTTATATATATATACATGTATTTATGTATATGTGTGTGTTAATATTAGTATATATTTATATGTTGTATTAAGTATTAGTGGAACTTATGTACTTTAATTTATATTAATGCCCGCTGTTTGAGAGGCTGCCCTGAAGGGTTGGGGACTCCTTGAACGGAAGTTTGCTGTATGGATTCTAATCAGGAGTATGACCCACGCACTGCTGTTTCTCCCACTGAGGTGACGCTAATGGAGCGAAAATGAAGCGGCAGTGATGGAAGGGATTCGGTGAGGATAAGTTCCTACACCGATCGTTCCGGGGCCAGGACTTTGAACAGGGAGGTCATGTCATTTCAGCATTTCGCTGGTAATTTTATTTTCCGTGACTGTGTTCCATCTGGATTTTATTACCATAAAAATGCATCGGAAAGAGAAGCAAGCATTAATGTAATCTGTGCTTTGAAACAAGAGAACTCTCTAAAAATACCAATACTTACTTGATGTTTCCGATGCATTGTGGGAGATATATGCTGAACAGTCATGTGATTAAGACCTTCTTTAAAACTACATGCACGTACGCACTTTGCATATTGCTTCCTTCCCGTGACCAAGGCAGAAGCGCCGAAACATGTAGGGGCCATTGGAAGCATGAGTGCTGTTATTTCCCTGATTAAAGGACTGTTGACTCTGGAAATGGGCCTCTGTTGTTTGTTCACACGCAGTGATTTGGTGGGCCTTTCCGTGCCCGCTGTTTGAGAGGCTGCCCTGAAGGGTTGGGGACTCCTTGAACAGAAGTTTGCTGTATGTATGGATATATATATATATATATATATATAATATATGCTTTTCTGCTTTTCATACCAGTAAATTTAAAACTTAAAAAAATAAATGTCATGCAAAATATATACTTTTAATAATTATATATATATATATATATATATATATATATATATATATATATATATATATATATATATTTATATTTATATATATATACATGTATTTATGTATATGTGTGTTTTAATATTAGTATATATTTATATGTTGTATTAAGTATTAGTGGACCTTATGTACTTTAATTTATATTAATGCTATATACTCAAATATTTAGGATAAATATGCTATTTTGATAAACGATATTTTTGACACAATATTTCTGTCAAACAATATTGTTTACCTAAATGTTGTGTCAGTGATCCCATTAGCCTTCACTTAATTGATTAGCCTTTACCCTGATTTTCACTTTCCTTGACGACAACAACCTTTTCTAGGACCAACATATAGGGTTCTGCCCAAGCTGAAGAACAGAATCCCCCATAACCACAAAATGGAATAATTTGAAACCAACAATTGGCACAAATAGAGTTGCTGCCTTTCTGTTATTGAACCTCTGTTCTGCCTTTTACACAGCGCATCACGATAACCTACATGAACTATGGAGCAATTTATATATTCCAGTTACCATCTTCGCACAGGATATCTTCCTGCCTCATTGCAGTGGCAACTACCACTGAACGGAGTGGAGGGACCGAGCGGGTGTGAAATAAATGAAAAAAGCACTTACCTGGGTACAGCCGGCAGCCGCCTCTCCTCCGTCCTCTTCTTCTTCTTCCTCTCTTGAGTCCTGGAAGCACACAGGCTCCCAGACTCCCCTAGCCAATTGCAAAGCTGCCTTACAGCAGCATTGTGATTGGTCTGAGCGCCGTGGTTTGGCACTCAGACAGGGAGTGGGAGGCTGTGCATGTTCTCGACCCAGGCTGTACAATACAGTTAATGGAAAACAGGCTAGGTGTGCCTGACTGTTTGGCCGGTTCAAGACGGCCGGCCAAACCGTCATGCGCACTTAGGGCACGATTACAACTTTTGGCTGTGCGGGGGTGGGCAGCCCACCACCATCGTGCCCCCGCACCGCTAGGAGTCGCTGCTGTCCACCTGCCAGATTACAAGCAATTTTGTGGTCTGGCGGGCGGTGTGGCAGTATCGCGGTAGTACCTATTTCAAAGGCGGCAGTGCCTTTGAAAAAGGCACTGCAATGGGAACGCCACACTGGTTCCTGCACGGCTTAGGGGTCGATTCCGATTCGGGCCGGAAAAAGCACCGACCGACTCGGATCCGGAAAAAATACCGACCGACACGTACCCGTGGCGCACGACACGCCAAGTACGATGCAAGGCGCGAAGAATCCGACCGACACGTACCGAAACAAAGTCGACCGACCGAGCCGCACGGAAAACAGCAATCCGGCCGGAAAAACACGCGAATCCAACCGACCGACACGCACCCGGAACAAATCCGACCGAAACGTACACGCGAACTCCAAACCGCAAAGTACGATGTAAGGCGCGAAACCACGAGCGAGTCGGACGGAGGACAAGCCGTACGACCGACACGCATACAAAACCGAGCCGAAGCAACACAATACACCGCGACTGACGCATACGCAGCATAGAAAACTGCACAAACACAGCGTGAACGAAACGGAGAACACCGTACGAGACCAATGCAGGGTCCGACTCGGTCACAAGAACGTTTCCAACATACACAAACAGCACAAAGGAAAAATCACCCAAAAAAAGGCCAAACAAGCAATTACCAAGCCAATAAATACTGGGGGGTGGGGACAGAGAACAAAGACACACCCACAACTCCACCTATATAAAGGACACAAATCACTACCATGAGCCTTTGCAAATGCCATTCCACTGCCAGCACCCAAGAGAAAGCAACCACACACCCACAGCTCATCCCTCACACAAGCCACACACCATCAGCACACCAACAAATACCTACCTCACATACACCCAGCAAAACACACACTCACACACCCTCACCTGCACACCAACACACACATCACCCACCATCACCACCCATCACCATGCCCCCCAAGAAGAATCCCAAGTTCCTAGATAGTGAATTGGAAGTCATGGTAGACGAGATCCTCAGGGTGGAGCCACAGCTGTTTGGCACACTGGTCCAACAGACCCCCATGTCGCAGAAAACCAAGATGTGGGAGAGGATCATCAACAGGGTGAATGCCCAATCACCATGTCGGCGCACAAAGACCGACATCCAGAACAGGTGGTATGACGTGCGCAGGAGGGTACGGAAAATGCTGACGAAAGACTACATCAACAGCCAACACACCGGCAGTGGCCCTCCTGCCAAGCCAATATACCTCAGGCCCTGGGAGGAGAAGGTGCGGGCCATCCTTCCGCCAGTGAGCGTATATGGACTAGAGGACATCCCAGAGCCTGGTGAGTACACAACAAATGTACACAATATACTGCCACAAAACACACACATCACTGTCAAGGGGAGAGTCAAACCATGCACTCATAGCAATTACACAGCAACCAGAACAGAATCATCCCAAAATGTGTATGTCAGTCAGATAAACACAACACATGCCATCAAAAAGTCACATCCAACTGTGCCAACACATGTACAAACACAACCACAACTACAGCTAGGCAGTGGCACAAATAGAACTAACAAACACATCCACACATGTAGCCACCACAACAACACCAACACACAGTGAAGACCACTCAAAGGAAGGAATTCTGTGTATGCTGGCCAAGTCAGTGTAGCCAATAGCATCATGGGAGTCGCAGTCACACATATTGCCCCCCCACAACTGTCCCATCAACACCACCATGAACCATGCGCACATCACAGGGAGTGGAGAAGGACTCACAAGATGGCTGACACTGGCTACTGCTGTGGGGAGCACAAGGCCCTGCTGGCAACTGTGCACCAACAAACAGCAGGACACCACTGACTGACATCCTGAGAGACAACTTACACTCCCTGCAATGCAAGCACGTTCCATGGTGGGAAATCTGGCTAGCTGGGTGGGAAGGGGGACTTGCAGCACTGACCATAGTCACAAGCACCTCCCCTCACACCCCCCAACACAAACTCCACAGAACCCACCTGGTAGAATGCAATGCCCCCCATCCTAACACAAGATCCCACAAAGAACCACCACCCTGGGTTATGTTGTGTGAAGCACAGGGACACTCTTGGGACTTCTAGCCAAACAACTGCCAGGACAACACTCCCAGCCATCCTGTCAGCACAGCCAGCCCACCCCACAGGGAAGCAGAATCAAAAGGAAGGAAGCATGGGCATGCTGGGAAGGGGGTGGAGGCAATAGCATGATGGGAGTCGTAGTCACTGATATTGGTCACCCCCACAACTGTCCCATCAACACCACCCTGAACCATGCTCACATCACAGGAAGTGGAGAAGGACTCACAAGATGGCTGACACTGGCTACTGCTGTGGGGAGCACAAGGCCCTGCTGGCAACTGTGCACCAACAAACAGCAGGACACCACTGACTGACATCCTGAGAGACAACTTACACTCCCTGCAATGCAAGCACGTTCCATGGTGGGATAACTGGCTGGCTGGCTGGGTGGGAAGGAGGACTTGCAGCACTAACCATAGTCACAAGCACCTCCCTCACACACACCCCAACACAAACTCCACAGTACCCACCTGGTAGAATGCAATGCCCCCTATCCTAACACAAGATCCCACAAAGAACCACCACCCTGGGTTATGTTGTGTGAAGCACAGGGACACGCTTGGGACTCTTAGCCAAACAACTGCCAGGACAACACTCCCAGCCATCCTGTCAGCACAGCCAGCCCACCCCACAGGGAAGCAGAATCAAAAGGAAGGAAGCATGGGCATGCTGGGAAGGGGGGTGGAGTCAATAGCATGATGGGAGTCGTAGTCACTGATATTGGTCACCCCCACAACTGTCCCATCAACACCACCCTGAACCATGCTCACATCACAGGAAGTGGAGAAGGACTCACAAGATGGCTGACACTGGCTACTGCTGTGGGGAGCACAAGGCCCTGCTGGCAACTGTGCACCAACAAACAGCAGGACACCACTGACTGACATCCTGAGAGACAACTTACACTCCCTGCAATGCAAGCACGTTCCATGGTGGGATATCTGGCTGGCTGGGTGGGAAGGGGGACTTGCAGCACTGACCATAGTCACAAGCACCTCCCTCACACACCCCCCAACACAAACTCCACAGAACCCACCTGGTAGAATGCAATGCCCCCCATCCTAACACAAGATCCCACAAAGAACCACCACCCTGGGTTATGTTGTGTGAAGCACAGGGACACTCTTGGGACTTCTAGCCAAACAACTGCCAGGACAACACTCCCAGCCATCCTGTCAGCACAGCCAGCCCACCCCACAGGGAAGCAGAGTCAAAAGGAAGGAAGCATGGGCATGCTGGGAAGGGGGAGGAGGCAATAGCATGATGGGAGTCGTAGTCACAGCTCTACATCCCCCACCACATGGCCCAGCAAGCTCACACTCACGCATGCACATCCCACAGAGAGTGGAAAGGCCCATCAAAGATGTCTGACACTGTTGCTGTGTCGTGGGGAGCACAAGGGCATGCTGGGTACTGCACACCAACCAACAGCAGGACACCACTGTCAGCCATCTTGCCATTGCTCTCACACCCACACACACTGAACTCCACACAAAAGCAAGTAAGTATGGGAATGCTGGGAAGTGGGGTGGAGGCAATGGCATGATGGGAGTCGTAGTCACAGACATAGCTCACCCCCACAACTGTCCCATCAACACCACCCTGAACCATGCTCACATCACAGGAAGTGGAGAAGGACTCACAAGATGGCTGACACTGGCTACTGCTGTGGGGAGCACAAGGCCCTGCTGGCAACTGTGCACCAACAAACAGCAGGACACCACTGACTGACATCCTGAGAGACAACTTACACTCCCTGCAATGCAAGCACGTTCCATGGTGGGATATCTGGCTGGCTGGGTGGGAAGGGGGACTTGCAGCACTGACCATAGTCACAAGCACCTCCCCTCACACACCCCCCAACACAAACTCCACAGTACCCACCTGGTAGAATGCAATGCCCTCCATCCTAACACAAGATCCCACAAAGAACCACCACCCTGGGTTATGTTGTGTGAAGCACAGGGACACTCTTGGGACTCTTAGCCAAACAACTGCCAGGACAACACTCCCAGCCATCCTGTCAGCACAGCCAGCCCACCCCACAGGGAAGCAGAGTCAAAAGGAAGGAAGCATGGGCATGCTGGGAAGGGGGAGGAGGCAATAGCATGATGGGAGTCGTAGTCACAGCTCTACATCCCCCACCACATGGCCCAGCAAGCTCACACTCACGCATGCACATCCCACAGATAGTGGAAAGGCCCATCAAAGATGTCTGACACTGTTGCTGTGTCATGGGGAGCACAAGGGCATGCTGGGTACTGCACACAAACCAACAGCAGGACACCACTGTCAGCCATCTTGCCATTGCTCTCACACCCACACACACTGAACTCCACACAAAAGCAAGTAAGTATGGGAATGCTGGGAAGTGGGGTGGAGGCAATGGCATGATGGGAGTCGTAGTCACAGACATAGCTCACCCCCACAACTGTCCCATCAACACCACCCTGAACCATGCTCACATCACAGGGAGTGGAGAAGGACTCACAAGATGGCTGACACTGGCTACTGCTGTGGGGAGCACAAGGCCCTGCTGGCAAATGTGCACCAACAAACAGCAGGACACCACTGACTGACATCCTGAGAGACAACTTACACTCCCTGCAACGCAAGCACGTTCCATGGTGGGATAACTGACTGGCTGGGTGGGTGGGAAGGAGGGCCGGCTGTCAACCAAACACAACCAATGCAGACCATGTTCACACCCCAGAAAATACATAGAAATGCCCAAATAATGCAGGACAATGTGCCACACCAATATCAACCCCTGACTGTGACGACTTAGGACAATGCTATGTACAGGCCCGCACCCAGAGGCACAGTCACAACTGTCATGTGTGTCAACCATTGATGCCTGCAGAAACATGACATACATTGTTTGTGTCTCCCAAAAACAGGTGATGATGGGGACACAGCAGCAGACGCTGAGGAGTCCCAGTCCCAGGCTCAAGAGGATGCCGAGCTCACTGGCGTCGTACAGCCTCTGTCCTCCTCGGACGATGAAGAACAACCTGGCACATCTGGTGCAAGTCAACATGCAGCACCAGCAGGACCACCAGCTGCAGCACCAGCAGGACCACCAGCTGCACCCCTGCACCCACCCCTCCAACGACTGTCACCACGAATACCATCCCTGCCGACATGGACAGAATAAGGAGCAACACCAGCACAGTGACCCTGGACCAACCTGGGGCCATGGACACCACCACCACCACCAACCCCCAAGGGGGACCAGGGTTATCTGTGCGTGCCACTGCACACACTGCACATGTCAGCAGGGGTGGTGGGAGGGGTGGGAGACAGAGGTCGCTGCTTGCAGACGTTGCTGGTGTGCATGATGACCCACAACTGGTACGCATAGCTGATGCGTACCAGTCCAGCACCGGAGAGCTCAGCCAGGTAGTGGGGCTCCTCAGAGACATTAAACAGCAGCAGGCTGCCCATCATGCCCGCTTGGACTCCCACATGTCCCACGTGGAGTCACACATGTCCCGTGTGGACTCACACATGTCCCGCGTGGAGTCCAAGTGGGATGCACTGCATGAGATGACGGCGGTGCACAGGGACATTTTACAATGCCTCCGCCAGATGAACAGCAACCAGTCCACACCTCCCTGTGTGCCAACAACATCTGGTGCCGAACAAACTGCAACTGCCACAGGCAGGGAGGAGGACTCTGACGGAGAGTCCCCTGCACCGCAGCAGCCTGTACTTGAGGCCCCCCCCAAGAAGAGGGGTCGTCCGAGGAGGGAAAAGTGAGAGGCCGATGGCCAAGCGCAACTCCCAGGAAGCCTGAACCTGTTCTGGATGTTCGCCTTTGTGCACAGACTGTTCACCCTGTTGACGGCAACACTACTCCCACACATTGCATGGGGAGTACAAGTTGGACCAATGTGTCAGACAACTGTGGCCCCGATACTGGGGATCCTGTCTACCCGGACTTTCAATTCACCTAGGAACTTGGGATTGCAAGATTTATGTACAGCACAACCCATCCTATGCACTATTAACACAAATGTATCACAATAAACACACTAATACACCATACTTGCCTCTGTCGTGATTCCAACGTGGGTGCTGTTATGGGGATGATGAACTGCAAAATTACACTGTGTATGCGAACTGCAACAGCAAGGACAACACAGGCATGTGAGTACAGGCAACGTGACACACATGAGGGAGACACACCACCAGGGCTACACAACACATACACACCTAGGCCATCTGACTCATTGCCTACACTGATGTTGCCAGGGAAGACGGTGCAATGCACAGACACCACACCCATTCCCAGTTGTAGTCAAGTAGCCCACAGGTGCAGTAAGCAAATGGCAGTCAAATGTGTGACCACAGACAACGCACATCACAAAGTGAAGCACAGGTTTATTACACAGTTGCAACATGTCGTAACCACTACAGATGCAAGGTAACCCCACCTGGCAGCGGGCACACAGTCAACAACTGTAGACGGAAGGAAGTCCATGGGTGTGGCGCACATCACCTGTAGGGACACAACAGCTACCAGCCTGGATGTGCAATCACGTCGTCGGTGGACACAGTTGACCAAACGAATCTGAAAGTACCCTGTGAAGGACAGAAATGACACACAGTCAAAAGCAATGGAGTACAGGACAGAACAGCAAAACTCATGCACAATACATGTTACAAGATACCCACCCAGAACCAAGTTAGCATGTCAACACTGTTGGGGAGTACAGCCCACCTGTTAGCACACATCGCAACACACATCCAGTCAAGTAGCCCATGGACACACTCCAACAGCACCAGAGCACCACCCACACATCATGCCAACTCACATCATTGACATGACACCTCAGGATACTCACATTCAGCTAAAGAAGTTGGTGATGAGCTGTGTGCGGACATCACCATCACCATCATCATCATCATCGTCACTGGCATCGTGGTCCAGGCCAGGATCCTCCACAGGTGGCGGATGTTGGTCATTGTCATCCTGGATGAGAGGCAACTCCTTCCGCACTGCCAGGTTGTGGAGCATGCAGCAGACGATGATAATCTTGCACACTTTCGCAGGGGCATATGGGAGGGACCCTCCGGTCTTGTCCAGGCAGCGGAAGCGGCTCTTCAGGAGACCAAAGGTCCGCTCAATCACTCTCCTGGTCCGACCATGTGCCTCATTGTAGCGCATCTGGGCAGGTGTCACAGGGTTCCTGAGGGGTGTCAGCAACCACGGCATGTTGGGGTATCCCGAGTCACCTACGGACAGACAAGTGCACATTAGCTGACTTGGAAAAGTGGGCGGAATACTACAGATCAGATCACACACAATGGCACAAAGTCAGTACACACCGACAAGCCAGGCACGCTGGTTCTGCAACTGTGCCATCATCCTGGGGATGCGACTACTCCTCATCACAAAGGCATCGTGTGCTGAACCAGGGAAACGGGCACACACGTGTGTGATGGTCATGTCTGCAAGACACACCACCAGTGCATTGACCGAGTGGTAGTGCTTGCGGTTCCTGTAGGCCTGCTCCTGGGCCTGTGGTGGTACCAAAGCCACATGTGTCCCATCAATGGAGCCAATTACATGCGGCATCCTCCCCAGGGCATAAAAGTCACTCTTCACGTCAGTGAGTCGTCGCAGTCTAGGGAAATAGATGTACCGGTTCAGGAAGAGCAACATTGCCGCCAAAACATCGCGGAGCACACGGCTGAACATGGTCTGTGACATCCCACCAGCAGTCGCCACAGTATGTTGGAAGGTACCAGTGGCAAAGAAGTGTAGGGCTGCCATCACCTTCACCTTGGGGGTCAGCGCTGTAGGATACGGCCGGCCAGGCTGCAAATGTGGGGACAACTGCACTGCCAAATCCTCAATCAGCTGCCTGGTGAAGCGGTACCGTCGGATGCTGTCCCGTTCCACCATCGTTGCCAGGTCTGGGAATGGCCGATGGACAGCAGGAGCCCTGCAGTGCAGAGGAGAAGTAAGCAAGATTGTCAGTCACCCCACATATGCGGCATTGAACACACTCAAGATCCCAACATACATCATTATGAGGCACAACTACATGAAGTGTGCAGTACCGGAAGGACATGTATGGTACATACATGGCCAACATCTGTCAACACGGTCCAACAGGTGGCATCAATTTGTCCCAGGTTGGCCCATTGGATATCATGAGGCCGTGTCACAGTTCCCATCTCCTGCTGCCGTGTCACAATAACCCCCACAGTGACATGTGAGGACAGATGTGCCCCAGGCACCACAGCTCAACGACAGGTACAATCCCAGGGACCCTGTAATGCCACATGGACACTGGCATTACATGGAGTATCATGTATACACCACAGCAAAACAACCATGACCCCCACAGGTAGTGGCCCCACTTGCCACGGCAGGACAGACATGGACGTCTGTGACACACACGCACAACATCAGAGTCCATGCACACACAACGTGGATGTGGAGACTGTCTCCCATTGTGCACATGAAATCAGAGACATTGTAAACACTACATGCACAAAGACTGTGGAGGACCATCACTATTGTGCCACTGGGACACCCTGGCTCAAACATACCGTCCCACATGGGACTCACGGGGTATGTGACATGACATACACATACACCACTGTGAAATGTGACCATGGCACATGCACAGATATGAACAGTTGCACATCACAGTGGTCACGTACACGTAACACCCAGGATCCTGTCCCCATGAACACGTGCACAGCCTGGGGGTGGCTGCCCACAGGTGACACCCACAGGACAACATGTACACCAACATACACACAATAGGAAATGCATCCTTACATGCCTTATGATAAGGTTTGGACAGGCTGTCATGATGTAGGTGTGCCCCTCACTCCCTGGGAGCTATCTGTGGCTGGCATATGTCCATCTGAGACAGGCATGCTGACATATGCCAGTCACATGTACAGTGATGCGTTGTACCGCAATGGACCGATCGGTGCCTCCGGCCGGCCCATTGCATTCAATGTGTGCGGGTACGCGTTGTACCCCTGTGCGCGTTGAACCGCAATGGACCGATCGGTGCCTCCGGCCGGCCCATTGCATTCAATGTGTGCGGGTACGCGTTGTACCCCTGTGCGCGTTGTACCGCAATGGACCGATCGGTGCCTCCGGCCGGCCCATTGCATTCAATGTGTGCGGGTACGCGTTGTACCCCTGTGCGCGTTGTACCGCAATGGACCGATCGGTGCCTCCGGCCGGCCCATTGCATTCAATGTGTGCGGGTACGCGTTGTACCCCTGTGCGCGTTGAACCGCAATGGACCGATCGGTGCCTCCGGCCGGCCCATTGCATTCAATGTGTGCGGGTACGCGTTGTACCCCTGTGCGCAGCATGTACCGCAATGGACCGATCGGTGCCTCCGGCCGGCCCATTGCATTCAATGTGTGCGGGTACGCGTTGTACCCCTGTGCTGCAGATACCGCAATGGACCGATCGGTGCCTCCGGCCGGCCCATTGCATTCAATGTGTGCGGGTACGCGTTGTACCCCTGTGCGCGTTAGTACCGCAATGGACCGATCGGTGCCTCCGGCCGGCCCATTGCATTCAATGTGTGCGGGTACGCGTTGTACCCCTGTGCGTTGTACCGCAATGGACCGATCGGTGCCTCCGGCCGGCCCATTGCATTCAATGTGCGCGGGTACTCGTTGTACCCCTGTGCGCGTTGAACCGCAATGGACCGATCGGTGCCTCCGGCCGGCCCATTGCATTCAATGTGTGCGGTACGCCGCTGTACCCCTGTGCGCGTTGAACTGCAATGGACCGATCGGTGCCTCCGGCCGGCCCATTGCATTCAATGTGTGCGGTACGCATTGTACCCCTGTGCGCGTTGTACCGCAATGGACCGATCGGTGCCTCCGGCCGGCCCATTGCATTCAATGTGTGCAAGTACGCGTTGTACCCCTGTGCGCGTTGAACTGCAATGGACCGATCGGTGCCTCCGGCCGGCCCATTGCATTCAATGTGTGCGGGTACGCGTTGTACCCCTGTGCGCGTTGAACCGCAATGGACCGATCGGTGCCTCCGGCCGGCCCATTGCATTCAATGTGTGCGGGTACGCGTTGTACCCCTGTGCGCGTTGAACCGCAATGGACCGATCGGTGTCTCCGGCCGGCCCATTGCATTCAATGTGTGCGGGTACGCGTTGTACCCCTGTGCGCGTTGTACCGCAATGGACCGATCGGTGCGCACCCATTGACAATGGGCTTGCCTGGCAACGGACGCGTGCTGAATTTCGAACGAGTCGGTTGCTGGAAATTCAGTTGGTCACCCACAACAATGTTGCAAAATCATGTATGCCATGAAGTTGAGGATTTGAAGGATGCTGTGGGCGTGTTTTGGTGCTGCTATTCCATGGATTGGCCAGATTCAGAAGATGCAAACGACTTGGACCTATCACTTTGGACACAAGGGACAGTATCTGCCTCTCCAGCACATATATATTGCTGGCTGTTCCCCTGAGAGCTCACTTGCCTGCACTACATGCTCCAGGACGACATCTGCCACTGCACTGCTGCTGTCTCTGCCCCTCTGGACCCTGCAATGGCACGTACTGTGGAGAGAGCCCCAGCCTTCAGCCTTGAAGAGAACCAGGCCCTGCTGGACAGCCTACTTCCACAGTACAGCAAGCTGTATGGGACACCAGGGGAGCAGGTGAGTGTTCTGTGCACTGCCTTTCTGAATGTGCATTTTGTGTGACTAGCAAGGCTGAGAGTCTGCACGCCACTGGCTAGCAGGCTCACTGAGTAGTTGTCACCCCCATAGTGTGTAGTGACTTGCACTGGACAGGTATGGTACAGTGACAGTGCATTTGAACATGGTTTTACTTCCCATGCAATGATACCATGTAGTGACGTCTGGCAAACTGTCCATGGTCAGCTTTGCACTGCCTGTGTACATCATGTGCCCCTGTGATTGAGACATGTATATGCAACTGTGTCATGCACGGATATGTTGCATGTGTGGTAATGGCCTTTTCACTTTGTCATCCTGACAGGTTAATGCCCATCGGAAGCAGGAAATCTGGAAGGACATCGTCCGGGCTGTCCGGTCCGTGGGGGTCTACATGCGCCGGATCCGCAACTGCCAGAAGAGGTGGCAGGACCTTCGGGGCTGGACCCGGAGGATTGCACGGGTCCAGCTGAAGCTGTCGCCTCCTCGCAGGAGGGGCGGAACACGGACCCTGACCCCCACATGCTCCAGATCCTGGCGGTGGTGTTTCCAGACCTGGATGGGCAGCTGAAGGCCAGACAGCAGCAAGGAGGGGGTGAGTCAAAGACTGCACTGTGAACTCTGTATCACATGCTTTGTGCCCTCCTCTGGCCTGGTTCAACTGCCACAATGCAGCAGTCATGTTGTCCAGGAGCCATGTCCCTCTTTGTGCACTGCCCACTGCTCATCTGATACCCAGGTGTGGCCCTTACATTCAGGGAATTGTGTCACTTGGGACTGTGTCCTTGCAGTTTGCTTCACTAAAGGTGGGGGACAGCATCTGTTTCCCTAACTCTGTTGTGGGCATCATGGGTGGGTCCATTGTTCACACAACGCCTGGGTTTGGACATGTGATCTGTGTGTTGCTTTGATATGCGGTCCACTTGCTGAGCTGAGCCACCACATGTGCCTGGGGTATGTGGCACACGCCCATGCAGCGGGTGGGAACAATGTTTGGGCCCCAGGAGTGTGCAGATTACGTGTGTCACACATACATAGCCAGCTATCCACTGTCCAGGGCACATCCCTCATTCATGTGGAGCAGGACAGTCATGCCTACTCCAGGCCATGCAATGCACTCTGTACTCCCACTCCCGTGTATCAGCTGACACATTGTGCACAGTGATTTGACCCCTCAGGTGTCTGCCTCTGTGTCAGTGTGCTGTGGATTAGTTGCCAGGACTGCTGGGGTGTTTCTTGGTAGGGGCTCAGCATGCCCCTGGAGATGTGACCATAGGAGACGATACTTGTGTGTCACATAGGTGTTTGATCAGCTGCCCGTGCAGACTGGGGTATGCGAATGTGATGTTCAGGCAGCTGTTCCCCATTCACAGCAAATTGTGAGGGGCTCAGGTTCAGAGGGTAGTGTCACAGGTCTCCCATATGTCCAATAGGTGTGACCTGGACAGATGAGGGTTGAGATGATGTGTTGTGTGGGGGATGTACATGTGCACTTGTGCAGCTCCAGAACTTGCATTCCCCATGACCTACTATTGTGACACAGTGCATAGTGTTGTTGTCTGGCTGCCAAGTCATACATCACTGAGACAGTGATGTATGACTTAGCAGTCATGCCTCTGCCATGGCATGTGTCAACTTATTTGTGGTCCTGCAGGGGAGTGACATGTGCTACATGCACACCATAGTGGCGCTGGCTATCAGGACATGGGTGCATCATGGTGTCTGTCGCTGGTATGCATCACATGCATTTCCTATTTGACTCTGGGCATCCCTTTCATCCGGAAACCTGTACTGACTCAGTGGCAAGAGCTGTGATGTGTCCACACCGTGTCCTCTGCACTGTCCAACTACTGTGTACTTGGTGCATGTGTCCACACTGGGGTGTTGCAATCCAACAGACACCAGACAGATGGGTGCAAGGCCATGTGGAATGTGAGTGCCATGCTTGGCATCAGACTGACAATTGGCTTCTCCTGTTCAGTTAGGGCACTTTTAGCAATGTACAACTAATGATGCCAGGGCTTGCTCTGTGATGTGCTGTGCTCACATTGGTGTGTGCGTTTGGTGCAGGTGACTGATGTCTGTCTGTTTCCCCATTGTTTGCAGATACATCCACGGCCACGGAAGGGGACAGCTCCACGGACCAGGAGGAGCCAGAGAGCCAGACTGGGTCAGCAGCCGAGGAGTGGTCGGAGGGACCCAGTGGCACGGAGGGAGAGGGGAGCCACACCGAGGAATCCTCAGCACCATCCACCTCAGCTGAGGACCAGAGCAACTCGGAGGATGACTCCCTTGTGGAGGCAGGTGTCAGCAGCCACCACACCCCAGCTAGTGTTGCTGTCCCCGCCACCACCAGCACCACCACCGCCCTCCCATCGGCTCCCATTCCCAAGGTCCGTGGAGGCTCCCATGTTCGGGAGCGTGTCTCCTTTGGCCCAGGCACCGCACCCCCTGCCCCTGTGTCCCCTGCTGCCCTGAGTGAGGAGTCTGTGTACCTCCTTCGCCAGCTCCATGTAGGGCAGACAGCCATGCTGAGTGTCCTCCATGCGCACACCGCACTGTTGACTCAGCTGGTGTCGTTCATGGAGGGCATCTCATCGGGCATGTCTGACCTACAGAGGGGCAACAGGTCCATGGACTCCTCCCTGACGGCAGCAGTGTCCCTCCTCAGACAGTCCCTCACCCCTCCTGCCTCTGCTCCATCCACACTCCCCAGCACCTTGCCCGTCCCAAGCACACACACACCAGCACAGGCACACACCAGCACACACACATCCAGCACACAGACACACATGCCACAAACTAAACGCACACGCACGCACAGTCAGGGGACTGAAACCAGACTCACAGGGGATGGGGCCCTGGTACACACAAACGCATCCACGGGCACTGCACAGTTCCTCAGTTGCCTCTCCCTCCAAAGCACCCTCCCTTGCCTCACCTGCAACCCCAAAGACCCAGCGCCTCTTCCTCAGTGACCTCGGCCTCTTCCCTCCGATCCAGCTGCCCCAGCATCCAGGGGGAAGAGGAAGCCCCCCACACGGAGCAGAGTGCCCCTCGCCCCCGGACACCCTCCCCCAGGCGCAGACAGACTGAGGCCCCCACCCGCAAGTCCCCCCGGAGTGCTAAGAGCAAGACCCCGCCGCCGCCCTGCAGCTCAAGCACCAGGTCTCCTTCCTCCATCCCTCAGGCCCCCACTCCACAGGTGCCCCCACCACACCCTGCCCCAGGTTCCCCCACCCACAGATATACCATCCCCAAGAGGCTCCGGCCTTCTCCCCCTGCCACTTGCTCTCCCGGCACCACACCCCCGCTGCGCTTGTCTGTGCCACTGATGTGGTGAGGGTGTCCTCCCCTCTGTCCAGCCCACCTTGCCTGTTCCCCATTCTACTCCCCTGGTGGTAGGCACTGCAGTGGAGTCCACTACCACCCTGTCTGACTTGGGCACTGCAGTGGCGGACCTGTCCACTCCATCTGCAGGGTCCACTGCAGTCGTGCCGGCACCCACAACATCTGAGCCATGCCCCCAGTTGTGCCGGCACACACCATGTCAGACACCTCCACTGCAGTTGTCAGTGGCTCTTCAGCACCCACCACCCCTTCCCTGCTTCCTCCTGGTGAGCCCTGATCCTGTCCCTGCGGTGCCTGGCCTACTCCCCCGGTTGCCCCTCCTAGTGGATTGTCCCTGGTTTTGTGCAGGCATGTGTAGGGTGGCATCTGCCACTGTCACCCACTTGTGACTTTGTTGATGGACTGGCCATTGGCCTTTGTTTATGTTCTACCGGACTTCTACTTTTAATGCCACATATGCTGAATAAAGCAACTTTCTGTTCTCTAGTGCTTTTGCTTCTGATGTACATGATGTTGATGATGCTAACAATGCCCTTGCTGCAGTGATGGTGATATTTGGTCTCATGATAATGAAGTGTTACTGTGCAGGAACCCATGTGGTCCAGGGGGAATGTGTCCTATCCTGTGGTGTATCCATGTCATCCATAGCAGCATCTGAGGGTGTCATGTGTTCAGTATTTGGCAATGGGATTTCCTACTTAGATTGGCAATTTCACATCTGTGGCTTCCACCTCTGCACATCTGTTGTGCCTGCCATTGTTCTATTCGCTCTACTTCCTGACCGTGTGGCCATCGCCAGTGAACATGCAGGTTTGGGCATCAATGGGGAAGGACTCATCTGTGTTGTCAGTGCAACATTGCTATACAAGTGTGTTGGATCTGTGCTGATGATTCCGTTGGCACTTCCATGACCAGGCTGATGGGACGGGAGCCCTCATTTGGTGCTAATTGCTCATTGTGTGTCCCATTGCTGCCATGGTATGGTATCTGTTCGCCTCACATCTGCAGTCTCCACAGGGTATCTGCATGTGTGTGCCCATTGGTGCAAATATGTGGGTCTGCATTCGGATGGTCACTTCTGTCATTGTGTCATTGATGATTGTTGACGGTGTCAGCCCCCATGGGTGTTGTTTGTCTGCACATGGCCAAAGTTATGTCTTATTTGCACTGCAGGATTTGGCTCCCCCAATTTATGTTGCAATGGGACACATACACTACTTTGCCACTGATGTGTTTGTTGTTCTGTGACCAGGAATCATCCATGCAGTTTGGCAGTTGCACCTCTTACTTTGTCAACACTTACCTTTTGGTCACTGTGATGATGGGGGTTTGGACCCCATTGCCACAATGTTCAAAATGTGCTGCAGCTATGGACCCCACACTTGCCTTTTGGTCACTGTGATGATGGGGTTTGGACCCCATTGCCACAATGTTCAAAATGTGCTGCAGCTATGGACCCCACACTTGCCTTTTGGTCACTGTGATGATGGGGGTTTGGACCCCATTGCCACATTGTTCAAAATGTGCTGCAGCTATGGACCCCACACTTGCCTTTTGGTCACTGTGATGATGGGGGTTTGGACCCCATTGCCACAATGTTCAAAATGTGCTGCAGCTATGGACCCCACACTTGCCTTTTGGTCACTGTGATGATGGGGGTTTGGACCCCATTGCCACAATGTTCAAAATGTGCTGCAGCTATGGACCCCACACTTGCCTTTTGGTCACTGTGATGATGGGGGTTTGGACCCCATTGCCACAATGGTCATGGCCTGCTTGCGTTGTGTGTGCCACACACATATTTGTGTGGCACATGTGCTAGGGGGTCACATTGTATGCTAGAAGTCATGTTCGGTGTTGTAGGCATTTGACACAGTCTACACACGCTTGTCATGGTGTTGGGGGGATGTCTTCTTCTTGCATTCCCTAGGTTGTGGTGTGCTGGTTGTGTCATGCATTGTCCATCCTATGGGTGGGGGTGGTAGTGGTGGTAGGTATCCTGCCCCCCCTGGGTGAGGGTGGTAGTGGTGGTGGGCATCCTGCCCCCCTGGCTAAGGGTGGTAGTAGTGGTAGGCATCCAGCCCCCCTGGGTGAAGGTGGTAGTAGTGGTGGGCATCCTGCCCCCTGGCTAAGGGTGGTAGTAGTGGTAGGCATCCTGCCCCCCTGGCTAAGGGTGGCAGTAGTGGTAAGCATCCTGCCCCCTGGCTAAGGGTGGTAGTAGTGGTAGGCATCCTGCCCCCCTGGGTGAGGGTGGTAGTAGTGGTAGGCATCCTGCCCCCTGGCTAAGGGTGGTAGTAGTGGTAGGCATCCTGCCCCCCTGGGTGAGGGTGGTAGTAGTGGTGGGCATCCAGCCCCCCTGGCTAAGGGTGGTAGTAGTGGTAGGCATCCTGCCCCCTGGGTGAGGGTGGTAGTAGTGGTGGGCATCCTGCCCCCCTGGCTAAGGGTGGTAGTAGTGGTAGGCATCCTGCCCCCCTGGCTAAGAGTGGTAGTAGTGGTAGGCATCCTGCCCCCCCTGGGTGAGGGTGGTAGTAGTGGTGGGCATCCTGCCCCCCCTGGCTAAAGGTGGTAGTGGTGGTAGGCATCCTGCCCCCCCCTGGGTGAGGGTGGTACTAGTGGTAGGCATCCAGCCCCCCCTGGGTGAGGGTGGTAGTAGTGGTAGGCATCCTGCCCCCCCTGGCTAAGGGTGGTAGTAGTGGTAGGCATCCTGCCCCCCCGGGTGAGGGTGGTACTAGTGGTAGGCATCCTGCCCCCCCTGGCTAAGGGTGGTAGTAGTGGTAGGCATCCTGCCCCCCTGGGTGAGGGTGGTAGTAGTGGTGGGCATCCTGCCCCCCTGGCTAAGGGTGGTAGTAGTGGTAGGCATCCTGCCCCCTGGCTAAGGGTGGTAGTAGTGGTAGGCATCCTGCCCCCCTGGGTGAGGGTGGTAGTAGTGGTGGGCATCCTGCCCCCCTGGCTAAGGGTGGTAGTGGTGGTAGGCATCCTGCCCCCCTGGGTGAGGGTGGTACTAGTGGTAGGCATCCAGACCCCCCTGGGTGAGGGTGGTAGTAGTGGTAGGCATCCTGCCCACCCTGGCTAAGGGTGGTAGTAGTGGTAGGCATCCTGCCCCCTGGCTGAGGGTGGTAGTAGTGGTAAGCATCCTGCCCCCCTGGCTAAGGGTGGTAGTAGTGGTAGGCATCCTGCCCCCTGGGTGAGGGTGGTACTAGTGGTAGGCATCCTGCCCCCCTGGCTAAGGGTGGTAGTAGTGGTAGGCATCCTGCCCCCCTGGGTGAGGGTGGTAGTAGTGGTGGGCATCCTGCCCCCCTGGCTAAGGGTGGTAGTGGTAGGCATCCTGCCCCCCTGGGTGAGGGTGGTAGTAGTGGTGGGCATCCTGCCCCCCGGCTAAGGGTGGTAGTAGTGGTAGGCATCCTGCCCCCTGGCTAAGGGTGGTAGTAGTGGTAGGCATCCTGCCCCCCTGGCTAAGGGTGGTAGTAGTGGTAGGCATCCAGCCCCCCTGGGTGAGGGTGGTAGTAGTGGTAGGCATCCAGCCCCCTGGGTGAGGGTGGTAGTAGTGGTGGGCATCCTGCCCCCTGGCTAAGGGTGGTAGTAGTGGTAGGCATCCTGCCCCCCCTGGCTAAGGGTGGTAGTGGTGGTAGCCATCCTGCCCCCCCTGGGTGAGGGTGGTAGTTGTGGTAGGCATCCAGCCCCCCCTGGGTGAGGGTGGTAGTAGTGGTAGGCATCCTGCCCCCCCTGGGTGAGGGTGGTAGTAGTGGTGGGCATCCTGCCCCCCCTGGCTAAGGGTGGTAGTAGTGGTAGGCATCCTGCCCCCCCCTGGCTAAGGGTGGTAGTAGTGGTAGGCATCCAGCCCCCCCTGGGTAAGGGTGGTAGTGGTGGTAGGCATCATGCCCCCCCTGGGTAGGGGTGGTGGTGCGCATTCAGGCCCCTGTGTGCATATGTGGCATTGGTGATGGGCATCCCGCCCCTATGGTGCTGCTGTTGGTGGTGTAAGTATATTCTGCATCCCTGTGTGTGTGTGTGATGTGTCGCGTACGTGTTGTATGTGTTTTGTGGTTGGTGTCTGGCTTACCTTCTGCGCCGTACGCGTCCGTGCCTGTTCCGGTAGTATATGTAGAATATTGGTATGATCGGGACGAAGGGATTCATGGTTGGTTCGTGTCGTTCGTCCTTCTCGTTGCTCGCGTCGTCCTCGTCGCTTCGCCTCGTCCTCGTCGCTTCGCGTCGTCCTCGTCGCTGCCGTGTTCGTCTCGGAGCCGTGGATCGTGTTGTGGCGCGAATCGGAGCTTATGTGCGCCTCTCCCGGATGCTTTGACGTGCCGTGCGTAGCGACGGGTTCGGCGCGCACGGAAAGCGCATCGTACTTGTCCGGCTGGACGGGGCTGCATTTTTCCTTCCGTGCGACTCGATTCGGCGTTTCCGGATTCGCCTCGGTCGGAGAACAGGACCTGGTTTGTGTGAGTACGGCTCGGCCGGATTCTTTGCTGTTGTGCGCACCGTACTTGCTCGTTCGGTGTGCTGTACGGATCGGTCGGGAAACAGGCTTTCGCATGGCTTTTTTCCCGACCGAATGGTATTGGGTGCGCCTCCGACCGAGATCGGAATCGGCCCCTTAGTCTGTAAAGTCCATGCCACGCAGTAACTGGGTGCATGCACATAGGGGCACATGCTGTGCCCCCCTGCATGCATCCCCAGGATGAGGAGTAGGGCTCCCTTTGTTGCAGCGTCACCAGCCTTTTCATGGAGGAAAGACCTCCATGAAAACGCTGGTGGTCCTGAAACTTGTAATATGCATGGTTGTGCCACAGCAGCACAACCTGCATCTTACAATGGCCCTGACTACTGCACCACTGCCAGGGAATGGTCCTGTTACGGTCCAACCGCCCAACTCGTAATAGGGATGCTGGACCGCCGGTGCGGCAGTGACTGGACCTCCACCGCCACACCACCATGAGTCTGGCAGTCCTCGGACCACCAGACTCGTAATTAGGCCCCTAGATAGCGCCACCACTCCTCCCCCTACAGTGCTCTGCCCAGCTCAGCCCCACCACGCATGAAATGAACTGACCCACTGAAGTAGGAAAAATAAAATGCTAACGTTGCGTTATAATTTTATTTTTCCTTTTTAACGCTGCTCCACCTTAGCGGAGGAGCCGCCGCTGCCTCTTTGAAAGATTGAACAATAACATCCTTCCGTCTGTCTCCTTAGTTCCCTTCTGCACAAACATCAGCATTCCACAAGGCTCCACCATTTCCCCTCTGTTCTTCAGTGCCCTTTGCCAGACATCATCAAATCAATGAGCAATAATATGCAATGAGATTCAGATTATCTTCAAGCTTGAAAGTCCCTCGAACCTAGACTCCTATCCCGAGGTTAGTGCCTGCAAAAAGTGGACCTCTGAATGCCACTCAGCCACCTCAAGGTCAACGCATCAAAAACAGGGACTTACTAACCTGTGGAAACTGGACAAGGTATCAATGCACTTCATCTGACCTCAGAAACTCTAACACGGGCCAACCAAATCAATGAAAGTGACCTGGAAAATTATCATGGACTCCAACCTATCCATTGCCCCCCAAGGAAATCACGCAACGAACTGTGGGGCAGATTTACAAGAAAGTGACGCATCTGTACAGATGCGTCACTTTTCCTGCGCCACCCTTAGAAACCCTTGCGCCACCATAGATGCGCCGTATTTACAATATGGCGCACTATGGCGCAAGGATTGACAGATGCGTCAGAAATTCTGACGCATCTGGTGGCGGAAAAGTCACGCATTGCTGGAGTCGTGTCGCAAGCACGACGCAACTCTAGCAATGCGTGTTGAGGCCTATTCCCACTACACTGCGTCACTACTTACGCCTGCTTCAAGCAGGCGTAAGGTTTTGATGCAGTGGTTGTGAGAAGTTGTCCTGGCATATGCTTTCCACTAGTTATAGTGGGCACCTTGCACAAGAACAAACGACCTTTATTGATGATAGGTTTAAAGACAACCTTTATTGAAAGCTATCCTAGTGGTAGCTATGGAGAGCAGCCTTCAGGCTAAGTCTTGAAGGACTGTAAAGCAGCTTGGTTTGCCAGATTTTAACCTCTTGAATAACTAAATGAAAGGAGAACCACACAAGATATATATAAAATATATGTATTTATTTCTAAACACTAACTACTAATCCCTTTATGAGATTAGAGTTCAAGATACACAGTATCACAGTATTAAAACGACAGTAAACAGCACAATACACAGTGGGCTCCAGGGGGAGACCAAACCATATACTAAGATGTGGTATAAGAACCACGACTTGACTAGACACTGTGCCTAGAGCATGTAGAATCGCTGGGACCCCAAGGAACCACCCAAGGTAGTGACACAGGAGACCCACGGGGGACGTGTGCAGTGTGAGAACACAGCCGCAAGCGCCGTAGGATTCAATGCGGAAAGTCGCGGTTGGAATTTTAAAGTTAAAGGACAATTAGGAGAGGACTTTGAGCAAACCCCTTTAGACTTAAGGGTTTCTAGGGCCAACACCCACACGAGCACCGGAGTACTCGAGTTACCTCACCCAGGGAAGCCGGGTGCATAGGTGTCAAAAGGTGTCGGGAATCGTTGTCATTTTCAATGGCAATCTGCTGCAAAGTGCTGCTGCTGTGAAGGAGAAAAGTGTCCTGTGTGATCCAAGCCTGGATCGAAGATGTGAAGAACCTGAAAGCAGAGGGGACAGAGTCTGGGTCACTAGCCAGTGACCAGGAGTGGAGCAATCGAATGCCCACCGATGTCGGGTGCTTCAGGTGTGAAGAGGTGACTCTGCAGCCACGGGGTCCCGGAGATGTTGACGACAACCAGGAGCCGGATTCGAGCTGTCCCACAAAGGATGTCGAGTGCTGGGGTGCTGGTGATCGGATTGACCACAACAAGCCTTGGCAACAGCAACCCACGCAGGAAAAGAAAAGATGCTTCTGTGTGGACCAGCAAGGTCCTCGGGACTCCCCAAGCAATGGAGGGTCAGGGCACATCTGGAGCAACCAGGGAAGCCCAATAAAAGTTAGAGTTGCCTTCTTGGGGACCCACAGGTCAACGGACCAGGGATCGCAAAGGGACCTCGAGAGGAATCACAAAATGGCGGCCCATGGAACACTCGTTGAGTGTAGGCTGACAATCTTTGGTGCAATTAGTGCTCGGGGTCAGGGATATAAGTAACCCAAAGCTCAGCCTCAGGGAATGCCGGAAAGCCAATGGTTCTGCAAATGGTTGCGGTGTCCAGGGGTTAAGGTTGCATGGTCTCCACGAGGGATATGGGCCTCAGACTTGCTGTGGGCATAGATCAACCTCAGAGACCTAGGAAAACCCACCTCCTGTGTGGCAATATTCTTCGGAGTCCATCAGAGCTCGGAGATGCCAACTGGTCAGTTGCTTTAAAGGTGCCTGCCTTGCAAGGGAGTAACTCCTTTACGCCAAGGGAGATTCTTCAGTCGTCCAGCGTCGTGCAGATCGTTGAAGTACTTGGTTTCTGGTATCAGAGTTTAGTCCAGGTGTAATCTAAAGTCCTGTAGTCAGGGTTTCCTACTTTATACCCAAGGAAGGGGTTGGACAAACTCTGGGGACCCACCTATGGAAGGGTCAGGAAAGAGGGGTGGATACACCCATTTCCTTTGTCCAGTTTCGCGCCAGAGCAGGGGCTGTGTGCCCCTGCAACCGGTTTGAGCTGGACTATGCACAGGGACACCAAATGTGCCCCCAGTGCAGACTTCAAAGCACTCTGAGAGTGCACCCACCCAGCCCCAATACACTAAAGCCTGTCTGGGAGGTGGTCACACCTCCCTGTGACAGGAAACCTATTGTCCAGGCCTCCCTGCCAGAGTTTCGTCCAGCAGCAGGAGGGCAGACTCGTGTCTGTGGCTGCAGCACCCATTTTGTGATGCCAGGGCTCTGTTAGCTGGTACCGGTTATACTGGTGCTGCCATGTCTCTCCTCTAGAAGGGTGGGATCATACTCCCACACCAGTTACTGGTGTGGGGGTATGATTCCAAGGTGTTTGACACCAAACACGACAGTTTTCCATGCAGCCATTCCAAAGTTAGCATTTACTGTTTGGTTATAATGCACTTAAGAGTATATGGTCTGGCTGCATCACAAACAACCCCGGAATAAAGATTCCGAAAGCTGCAGAGGGGCTCTGCTCATGCATGGGCACCCTCTCACATGAAACCCAGCACCCTGCCTTCAGGATTGTTAAGGCCTGCCATAGGGGTGACTGATAGGTTTACATGTGCAGTGATATTTAGATATCTCTGTAATGGGTGGATACACCACCTTACACAGGCTGCTGTAGCAGACCTGTTGTGTCATTTTACAAAGCTTCCCAGGGGTGGCATAATGCATGCTGCAGCCCCTGGTAGGCCTCTGGGGTACCTATGCCCTGGGTACATAGTATACCATATACTAGGGACTCACAAGGGTACCCCAGAATCCAATCTGGAGTGTACCTAAAGTACATACAATCAATTTAGAGTAGAAAGCAGATAGACTGGGGTCCTGATTAGCAGGGCCACAGTCTGGCTAAGTCGAAAAACAGTGAAATATCAGCAAAAAGTGGGGGTAACTATAAGAAGCAGATCCTACTCTCCTACACAACCCCCCCACCAAACGTCAGGACATTAAACTAACCTTGACCAGTTGAGTCTTCATGTTCTAAGTGGAAATATCTGGAAAGTCCATCTGCATTGGCATGGTTACTCCCATGTCTATGTTCCACTGTATAGTCCATCCCCTGTAGGGAAATGGACCACCTCAAAAGTTTGGGGTTTTCACCCTTCATCTGTTTTAGCCATAAGAGGGGCTTATGGTCTGTCTGAACAATGAAGTGAGTGCCAAACAAGTATGGCCTCAGCTTCTTCAAGGCCCAAACCACAGCAAAGGCCTCCCTCTCAATTGCTGACCAACGTTTCTCTCTGGGGGTCAACCTTCTGCTAATAAAAGCTACTGGCTGATCCTGACCTTCATCATTCAATTGTGATAACACAGCCCCTACCCCCAACTCAGATGCATCTGTTTGGACAATGAATTGCTTGGAGTAATCAGGACTTTGCAGAATGGGAGCAGTGCACATGGCCTGCTTCAGGTCATCAAATGCCTTTTGACAGCTAACTGTCCACTGAACTTTCTTTGACATTCTTTTAGAAGTTAAGTCATTCAAAGGGTCACTCTGGATCCATACCCTTTGACAAATCTTCTATAGTACCCAGTCAGGCCCAAGAAAGCTCTGACCTGAGTCTGGGTGGTTGGAGCAACCCAGTCCATGATGGTCTGGATTTTGCTCTGCAATGGTTGAACCTGGCCTCCACCCCCAAGGTGGCCCAGGTACACAACCTGACTCTGCCCTATCTGGCACTTGGTGGCCTTGATAATTAGGCCTGCTTTCTGCAGGGCCTCCAAAACATTTCTCAGGTGGACCAGGTGATCCTCCCAGGTGGAGCTAAAGACAGCAATATCATCTAGATATGCTGCACTATAGGCTTCCAGGCCTGTAAGGACTTTGTTCACCAACCTTTGAAAAGTGGCAGGTGCATTTTTCAAACCAAAGGGCATCACCACAAATTGGTAGTGCCCACTAGGGGTAGAAAATGCTGTTTTGGCTTTTGCATCCTCAGCTAATCTGATTTGCCAGTAGCCAGCTGTCAGGTCAAATGTGCTGAGAAACTTGGCTGAGGCCAAAGTGTCTATGAGCTCATCTGCCCTTGGTATGGGATGGGCATCAGTCCTAGTGACTGCATTGAGACCTCTGTAGTCTACACAAAACCTCATCTCTCTCTTACCATCCTGGGTATGAGGTTTAGGCACTAAGACTACTGGACTAGCCCAGGGGCTATCTGAGGGTTCAATCACACCCAAATCCAACATCTTCTGGACTTCAGTCCTGATGCAGTCCCTGACATGGTCAGGTTGCCTGTAAATCTTATTTTTAACAGGCAGACTGTCCCCAGTGTCCACTTCATGAGTGCACCAGGTAGTCTGACTTGGAGTCAGAGAGAACATATGTCTGAACTGATTGAGAACCTTTCTGCAATCAGTTTGCTGCTGGCCAGTGAGGCTGCCTGCCAAGGCTACACCATCTACTGATCCATCATCAGGGTTCTGAGAGAGCAGGTCAGGGAGTGGATCACTCTCTTCCTCCTGTCCCTCATCAGTAGCCATGAGCAAGCCCATGTCTGCCCTGTCAACATATGGTTTCAGTCTGTTGACATGGAGCACCCTGTGGGGGCTCCTGGGAGTTCCAAGGTCTACCAGATAGGTAACCTCTCCCTTCTGTTCAACAATGGTATGGGGGCCACTCCACTTATCTTGGAGGGCTGCTGGGGCCACCTGCTCCAACACCCATACTTTCTGTCCTGGCTGATAAACAGTCAACACAGCCTTTTGGTCATGCCAGGCTTTTTGTAATTCCTGGCTAGCCTCAAGGTTTTTAGTTGCCTTCTTCATGTACTCAGCCATCCGGGAGCGGAGACCAAGTACATAGTCCACAATATCCTGTTTAGGGGGTTTGAGAGGTAACTCCCATCCCTCCTTCACTAGACACAATGGACCCCTAACTGGATGTCCAAACAGAAGCTCAAATGGGCTGTAACCAACCCCCTTCTGTGGAACCTCTCTGTAGGCAAAAAGAAGGCAGGGCAAAAGTATGTCCCATCTGCGCCTAAGCTTTTCTGGGAGACCTTTAATCATGCCCTTCAAGGTTTTGTTGAACCTTTCAACTAAACCATTGCATTGTGGGTGATAAGGGGTGATAAATTTATAATTTACTCTACACTCCTTCCACATAGCAGTCAAATAACTAGACATGAAGTTTGCATCTCTGTCTGATACTACCTCCTTAGGAAAACCCACCCTGGAAAAGATTCCCAGGAGGGTCCCTTGCCACCACAGGGGCTGTGGTGGTCCTGAGGGGAATTGCTTCTGGGTACCTAGTGGCATGGTCCACCACCACCAGGATAAATCTGTGCCCAGATGCTGTTTGGGGTCTAGGGGACAAACAATGTCAATCCCTACCCTCTCAAAAGGAACCCCCACCACAGGTAGTGGTATCAGGGGGCTTTGTAGTGCTACCTGCCTTACCACTGGCTTGACAGGTAACACAGGAGCGACAAAACTCCTTGGTGTCTTCAGACATATGAGGCCAATGAAAGTGAGGGACAATTCTGTCCCAAGTCTTGTTTTGGCCTGGGAGACCTGCCAATGGGATATCATGTGCTAGGGTCAATAGGAAGCTCCTAAACTTCAGAGGTATAACCAACCTCCTGGTGGCTCCAGGCTTGGGGTCTCTACACTCTGAGTAAAGGAGTCCATCATCCCAATAGATCCTATGGGTACCACTAGCACTCCCAGCAGCCTCAGCAGCAGCTTGCTGTTTGAGGGGTTCAAGAGAGGGGCAGCTCAGTTCCTCCTGGCTCAGATCTGCCCTGGAAGGGCCCCCTGTCCCCAAGAACTCAACCTGATCAGGCTCAAGCTCCTCTGGGACAGTTCCTTCTTCAGGACTGAGATCATCTCCCTCAAGAGTCTGATCTTCTTTCTGAGGCAGGGGGGAAGACACTGCCTTAACCCTACTGTTCCTCCTCTTGGGAGGCACCTGGTCCATTATTCCAGCATCTAGGGCCTGTTCAGTTTTAGACATTTTTGCCTGTGACCTGGTCATAGCAAACACATCTGCAGGGATGCCCAACATTTCTGCATGGGTCCTGAGTTCAACTTCAGCCCAAGCTGAACTTTCCAAATAATTTCCAAGCAAGCATTCAACAGGGAGGTCTGCACTTACCACAACCTTCTTAGGGCCAGTTACCCCTCCCCAGGAGAAATTAACAACTGCCAGGGAATGGTCTGTCCTGACATTGCTAGCATTGGTCACTTGGTACATTTCACCAAGTATGATCTGCTCAGGGGCTACAAGATCTTTTGTCACCATTGTGACACTTGCTCCTGTGTCCATGTATGCTAAAGCCTCTCTTCCATTAATTAAGGGCTGCTGTCTGTATTTGCCCAGATTATTGGGACTCACATAGGAGGACATATCTATGTCTCCATCACAGATCAGTACAGCCTGAGTTGGAACTCTGACTAGGCCAGAGCCCATCTCAGATCCCAGGGTTAACCCTACGACACCCTTATTTGGAACACCACCACTTGGAGCTGAACTAGGGGGAACAGTTGCCTTAGGGGCAATGGTGGCTGGAGTTGAGTCTTTGGTCTTTGTACAATCACTAGTCCAATGGGTTTTCTGCTTACATATTTTACACCATGGTTTCTTTTGTCCTTTTCCTTTGTTGGATTGGGACTCCCCACCAGATGCAGATTTTTGAGGCCCTTGAGAAGACTTCTGGTCTTTACCCTTGTCCCCACCCTTATCAGAGTTCTTAGAATCTTGCTTCTTAGAGTCACCACCTTGGTTCTGAACCTTCTGCTTCACCCTGGTTCTGACCCACTTGTCTGCCTTCTGACCCACTTCTTGGGGAGAGGTCAGATCAGAGTTCACCAGGTACTGATGCAACAGTTGATTTTGACAGTTGTTAAGGATCTGCTCTCTCAGGATCAAATTATACAATCCTTTGAAATCACACACCTTACTGCCAAGTAACCAGCCTTCCAGAGCCTTAGTAGCACAATCAATAAAGTCAACCCAGTCCTAAGTCTGTGCCTTTTGGGTATCTCTGAACTTTAACCTGTATTGTTCAGTGGTTAGGCCAAACCCTTCAATCAGAGCACTCTTCAGGACTTTGTAATTGTCAGCATCCTCTTCTCTTACAGTGAGGAGCTTGTCTCTACCTTTGTCTGCAAAGGAGAGCCACAAGATTGCTGCCCACTGCTCCTGAGGGACCCTCTGTACCTTACAGGCCCTTTCCAGTGCAGTTATCCATTTGTGGATGTCATCCCCACTCTGGTAGGGAGGGAAAATCTTGTTCAGGTTCCTATGGTCATGAGTATGATCTATACCTCTAGGGACACTGTTGCTGCCACCATGGGGCTCTAGCCCCAACTTTTGTGAAGCTTTCTGAAGCTCCAGGGATGCCCTGTCTAAGGCCAATTTCTCTCTCTTGATTCTGAGCTTAGCTCTCTCAAACTCAAGCAGTTGGCACTTCTTCTCATAAGAGGATGCCCTTTTCTTTTATGAGAAGCAGAGGACCCTATAGAAGTACCAGAATGATTAGACTCCTGAGAAGGAGATCTTGATCTTCTTGGTAGACTATTAACCCTTCCTGGGGGAGTGAAGAGGGGGCCACTGAGGCCTTCCTCTCCTTCAGGAAGAATTAGATTTTCCAGGGGGAATCATGTTGATCCCCCTGGCCAGCACCAGAGTCTGGGTCATAGTAGTTTTCACTACCTGTCCTTTCCTCTTCTACTGCCCCACCCAACTTGCCTGCCTCATCAGACCCTGGTGTTTTTCTGAGGTCATCTAACAGCAAAGCCTCTATGAGGCGTTGAGTGCTTGCATGTCTCCCTGTTTTCAGTCTCCTAGAGGTACACATGTTTCTCAATTCCTGGAATGAGAGATTGTCATACCTAGTGAGCAAGGAGTCACTTACTTCAGGCCTTGCAGACATTCTAGTGTGGTGTGGTGTATGCACCTACCTACTCTAGTGGATACTGAAACTCTCTTGAGTTGTAGAAAGGGTGTGCTAAACCCTTGACACACAACTCTAAGTTCAGTAGAACTTACTGTATCCTAAACTTGATTTATATGTACCTATGTACCTATAGTGGTTTTCAGTTAGTCACTTCAAAGTGATTATCTGGTAAAGCAATAGCAAGCTTGAATCCCACCGCTGCCACCAATGTGAGAAGTTGGCCTGGCATATGCTGTCCACTAGTTATAGTGGGCACCTTGCACCAGTCCAAACGACCTTTATTGATGATAGGTTTAAAGACAACCTTTATTGAAAGCTATCCTAGTGGTAGCTATGGAGAGCAGCCTTCAGGCTAAGTCTTGAAGGAGTGTAAAGCAGCTTGGTTTACCAGATTATAACCTCTTGAATAACTAAATGAAAGGAGAACCACACAAGATATATATAAAATATATGTATTTATTTCTAAACACTAACTACTAATCCCTTTATGAGATTAGAGTTCAAGATACACAGTATCACAGTATTAAAACGACAGTAAATAGCACAATACACAGTGGGCTCCAGGGGGAGACCAAACCATATACTAAGAAAGTGGTATAAGAACCACGACTTGACTAGACACAGTGCCTAGAGCACGTAGAATCGCTGGGACCCGAAGGAACCACCCAAGGTAGTGACACAGGAGACCCACGGGGACGTGTGCAGTGTGAGAACACAGCTGCGAGCGCCGTAGGATTCAATGCGGAAAGTCGCGGTTGGAATTTTAAAGTTAAAGGACACTTAGGAGAGGACTTTGAGCAAACACCTTTAGACTTAAGGGTTTCTAGGGCCAACACCCACGGGAGCACCGGAGTACTCGAGTTACCTCACCCAGGGAAGCCGGGTGCATAGGTGTCAAAAGGTGTCAGGAATCGTCGTTGTTTTCAATGGCGATCTGCTGCAAAGTGCTGCTGCCGTGAAGGAGAAAAGTGTCCGGTGTGATCCAAGCCTGGATCGAAGATGTGAAGAACCTGAAGCAGAGGGGACAGAGTCTGGGTCACTAGCCAGTGACCAGGAGCGGAGCAATCGAATGCCCACCGATGTTGGGTGCTTCAGGTGCGAAGAGGTGAAGCTTGACTCTGCAGCCACGGGGTCCCGGAGATGTCGATGATGACCAGGAGCCGGATTCGAGCTGCACCACAAAGGATGTCGAGTGCTGGGGTGTCGGTGATCGGATTGACCACAACAAGCCTTGGCAACAGCAACACATGCAGGAAGAGAAAAGATTCTTCTGTGCGGACCAGCAAGGTCCTGGGGACTCCCCAAGCAATGGAGAGTCAGGGCACATCTGGAGCAACCAGGGAAGCCCAATAAAAGTTAGAGTTGCCTTCTTGGGTACCCACAGGTCAACGGACCAGCGATCGCAAAGGGACCTCAAGAGGAATCACAAAATGGCAGCCCACGGAACACTCGTTGAGTGTAGGCTGACAATCTTCGGAGCAATTAGTGCTCGGGGTCAGGGTAACAAGTAACTCAAAGCTCAGCCTCAGGGAATGCCGGAAAGCCGATGCTTCTGCAAATGGTTGCGGTGTCCAGGGGTTCGGGTTGCATGGTCTCCACGAAGGATACGGGCCTCAGACTTGCTGTGGGCACAGATCAACCTCAGAGACCTAGGAAAACCCACCTCCTGTGTGGCAATATTCTTCGGAGTCCGTCGGAGCTTGGAGATGCCAACTGGTCAGTTGCTTTATAGGTGCCTGCCTTGCAGGGGAGTAACTCCTTTACGCCAAGGGAGATTCTTCAGTCGTCCAGCGTCGTGCAGATCATCGAAGTACTTGGTTTCTGGTATCAGAGTTTAGTCCAGGTGTAATCTAAAGTCCTGTAGTCAGGGTTTCCTACTTTATACCCAAGGAAGGGGTTGGACAAACTCTGGGGAACCACCTATGGGAGGGTCAGGAAAGAGGGGTGGATACACCCATTTCCTTTGTCCAGTTTCGCGCCAGAGCAGGGGCTGTGTGCCCCTGCAACCGGTTTGAGCTGGACTATGCACAGGGACACCAAATGTGCCCCCAGTGCAGACTTCAAAGCACTCTGAAAGTGCACCCACCCAGCCCCAATACACTAAAGCCTGTCTGGGAGGTGGTCACACCTCCGTGTGACAGGAAACCTATTGTCCAGGCCTCCCCTGCCAGAGTTTCGTACAGCAGCAGGAGGGCAGACTCGTGTCTGTGGCTGCAGCACCCATTTTGTGATGCCAGGGCTCTGTTAGCTTGTACTGGGTATACTGGTGCTGTCATGCCTCTCCCTCTAGAAGGGTGGGATCATACTCCCATACCAGTTACTGGTGTGGGGGTATGATTCCAAGGTGTTTGACACCAAACACGACAGTTTTCCAAGCAGCCATTCCAAAGTTAGCATTTACCGTTTGGTTATAATGCACTTAAGAGTATATGGTCTGGCTGCATCACAAACAACCCCGGAATAAAGATTCCGAAAGCTGCAGAGGGGCTCTGCTCATGCATGGGCCCCCTCTCACATGAAACCCAGCACCCTGCCTTCAGGATTGTTAAGGCCTGCCAGAGGGGTGACTGATAGGTTTACATGTGCAGTGATATGGAGAGATATAGGGAACCTATATCTCTGTAAGGGGTGGATACACCACCTTACACAGGCTGTTGTAGCAGACTTGTTGTGTCATTTTACAAAGCTTCCCAGGGGTGGCATAATACATGCTGCAGCCCCTGGTAGGCCTCTGGGGTACCTATGCCCTGGGTACATAGTATACCATATACTAGGGACACACAAGGGTACCCCAGAATCCAATCTGGAGTGTACCTAAAGTACATACAATCAATTTAGAGTAGAAAGCAGATAGACTGGGGTCCTGATTAGCAGGGCCACAGTCCGGCTAAGTCGAAAAACAGTGAAACATCAGCAAAATGTGGGGGTAACTATAAGAAGCAGATCCTACTCTCCTACATTGGCGTCCTAAAAGTGGCGCAGTGAAATCTTGTAGATTTCACTGAGACACTTTTACGAAGCCTTCCTGCGTGGGAACGCCCACCCTGCATACATTACACCTGACGCAGGTATAATGTGACGCAGGGCTTTACAACGTGACGCATCTCCCTAGATGCGTCACGTTGTAAATAGGCCGCATTGTTTGTGCCGCTGTTGCGTCAAAAAAGTGACGCAACTGCAGCGCAAAAGTCACGCAAGGGGCTTGTAAATCTGCCTCACTGTATTCTAGATCATGTGAACTCTACACTCTATTCTTCTCTATCGAGGATTACCTCACAAGGCCCAGGCCACCAGCACTGTCATACTGTCTGCTGACTAGATGCTGAAAATAAACAGCCAGTTGAGGAAATACAGATTGCAAACATCACACTTTCCACTGCACCTGTATGTAGATGTCCAGACATCCTTAAAAGAGCACAGGAAAATGGAGCCAGTGACTGAACTGAGAAGCAATGCACCATTCTAAGAGCCCGGCTAACCTCACACCTCCTTTGTTTTGTAATACTCTCTCTTTCACATTTCTGTAATTTTTCTATTTCCTTTTTACTTCTTAAATATAGACAGCGTAAAGTGTATTTGATATTTCTTTTGTGCGGTTTTCTTAGCTCGATAAAATTCGAATGGATAGATGACGTGCTTCTCCACCCCTTGATGTGCACGTAGAAAATTGTTTGCTGTTTTCTCGCTGTAACATACGATATTCTTTACTTGTCTTGTTTGCGCAAATTGGTCGATTTTTCTGCTGCAAATATTGTGATTACGCATCCAATTTCAAAGTGGCATGAAAATTGCATGTTAATTACCGTAATGAACATGAATATGCTTATTTAATGCGACTTTGAAATCGCATTAATAGCATCCCGGCACTCCCTGTGAATGAATCCTCCAAGGAGGCGATGGTCTCTCTGGATTAGGACTGAGCCTTGGAGTCAGGGTTGAAAGGAGGCGTTCCTGACAGAGATGTCTGCTGGGAGATACTGGAAGCTTGTCATGTGTGCTGTGGCTGCACTAGCACAATGTAAATCTGAATGTTGTGCAAGGTGTAAAAACAACTGATCTCTGTGCTGTGGGACCACAGCGATGTTTGTGCTTTAGGGTAGGAGAGCTGTGTTTTTTGTTGGGAGGTAAAAGACAGGCTAAATTTGCTCCAGGAAAATATATGGTTCTTATGCTGCAGGTAGTGGTGACAGGCAGCGTCCTTGTTTCTCGAACCCTTTCACAATCTGTCATTTATTCTAAAAGGATTCCATTTCCTGTCAGGGGTGCTGTCCAGATCCAGTGAGGTGTATGGAGCACACAGCTGAATCAGAGGTGAACATGCCTACTGGCCGAGGATGCTGGATACTTGGACTGCAGTCCAACAAACACTTCCTTATTTTACTCAACTCTATGAACGTATCTGTTGGTGAGTAGTTAAGGTTTACTGATAAGAGAGGTGAGAAGGTTGGTGTCAAATTCGCAGGTTATCACAATCTATACATATCAACGTCCACTATTATTAAAAATATATCTTAGTTACATATATGTAATATTACTCTGTGTTATGCTATGTTACGTGATGCTGTATATTATGCTACACTATATTATGTTACACTAGGCTATGCTATATTATGTTATGTTACACCTTGTTATGTTATGGTATGCTATGTAATGTTAGAGAGTAGCATTATATAAGTTATCAGCATTTGGCTTTTCTTTTTTGTGTTCATTTAGCGCTTTCCAAAACTAGAGGACAGATTTATGGGAAAGTCATGCAGCACAGTGCAGCACAGTGCAGTGCAGCAAGTCGTGCATTCCTGCCTTTGTCCCTGCACTGGTGCCGTTTTGGCAGCAGAATGCCAATGCAGGCACCTTTGCACCTTTGCACCATAGTGCAAGGGTGCCTGTGCTGCATGCAGGATTGTTTTTGTGCAGGAAGGGGCACAGGTCTACCTCAATTGGCAAATCTGGGAAACATAAATAAATGGGAGTTGCTTGCGAACACCGATGCAACCCCCATGGAACAGGACAGAGTAACACAACGCAGCAATTTGCACTTCGTTAAGTTACTCCAGATTTATGAAGCCACTCAGGGCCACGTAAATTGGCCTTGCATGGCTTCATGAATCTCATTTTTAGGTCGAGCCCAGCGCAGCGCGCATGCGATGCTCTAGGAAAACGACCTCTTGGAATCACTCAGGACTTTTCACACGCTCGTGCGTGTGTTTTTTTTTTAGCTTTTTTCCTATTGGGCTTTGCGTGCGAAGACAGCACGCAATTGGGCAAAGGCGGGTGCATGTCCCACCTTTCCCAGGAAATGTATCCGCCCACGGCCTACGGCTTATGGTTACGAGCAGCGGCGCGCAGTGTGCCATCTGCTTCGGGTCTGATTTCAAAGGTTGTTTTTCTTCGTTTAGCTTTCGCGCGGCCGCTCTTGTTTTAAGTTACATGCGCGGTTCGCTTTCACTTTCGGGACCGCACTTGTTATGAGCTCGGAATCTCTTCATATGTCATTATGCCGCGCCATTTTAGCCCACTGATTACTTGCTCAGTAACTCCGTGGGGCAATATTTAAACACATGCCACTCTTAGTCGGGGCCGTTCAGCACAGAACACACATTGGGTTGCTAATTAATTTGATTGGCGAACGTTCTGATGTGCGCTGAGGAGGAGAGACACTTCTCGGTGCCCCGTTCACTCCAGCACGCGGCCATCATAGTAGGAGGCTGCTTACTAATGAGCGCGTGGCTCTTCAGCTTAGCAGGCCAGGAGCCAAGGTTCACTTTACACCTTTGTACAATTTGGGATTTAGTCCACTGATTACTTGCTCAGTACCTCCGTAGGGCAATATTTAAACACATGCCACTCTTAGTCGGGGCCGTTCAGCACAGAACACAAATGGGTCGCTAATTAATTTGATTGGCGTTCGTTCTGTTGTGCGCTGAGGAGGAGAGACACTTCTCGGTGCCCCGTCCACTCCAGCTCGCGGCCATCATAGTAGGAGGCTGTTTACTAATGAGCGTGCGGCTCTTCAGCTTAGCAGGCCAGGAGCCAAGGTTCATTTGACACCTTTGTACAATTTGGGATGAAACGTTGGCTTGCAAGCACTTTTTTTTTGTGTGTTTGGGGGAAACTGGAGGGGTTACTCTAATGAACCCGCAGGAGAGTGCCCAAGTGGGGCTAAGAACAACCCCTAATCGTCACGAACCAGGGAACAGCACTGTTGACGTGCCATAGGGATGCAGCTTCATGGGGTGGTATACACATAGGAATCTCTGCCCACTGAGTTTGGCTGTTTGTCTCAGTCACGTGCTGGCTGCCACGACACTACTGCTGGCACGGGGCAACAGGCGTCTTATAGACTCCAGTCTGTGCCGCTGCTAGCGGTGCAGGGCTTAGCCCTCCCCAGAGTGACAGAGGGAGCCGTTGAAGGACCCTCAGGCCTGCATATTCGGCGCTACGCCTCGGCCACGTACGACGCTGTGCGGGTCTGCGGAGGGGTTCACTTAACGCGCGCGTGTGAGCAGGGCTTTATTACAGTACTAATAGCGCCGTGACGGAAGACGGTCGGTCTTCGCCGAATGGGTATAATGAAGACTGAATTACCTCCCGCCTGCGCTTGGACGGGCCATATATATCAGTGTTCAGGGTTCACGAGGGAGCATGTATCAAGGTACTAACTGCGCACGCTCCAGAAGGCAGGCTTCATTGGAGGGAATGAGTTGCGCCATTTATGATGGCATGCCTTGCAGCATCCAGTGGTGCATCCTTCACGAGGGTATTTATTGAAGAAGGCAGGTCACCCACCCAGAACTAAGCAAGCCATGTGCATTTGAAGTCAAGCAGCGTGTGCCTCACACTGCTCTTCTCCTCAATCCCCTTCCTTGTGTCTCACGCTGCTCTTATCACTCTCCTTCCTTGTGCCTCATGCTGCGATTATCCTCACTCTCTGTTCTTCTGCCTCACGCTGCTCTTCTCCTCACTTTCCTTACTTGTGCCTCACGTTACTCTTCTCCTCACTCTCCTTCCTTCTGCCTCACGCTGCTCTTCTCCTCACTCTCCATCCTTCTGCCTCACGCTGCTCTTCTCCTCACTCTCCATCCTTCTGCCTCATGCTAATCTCCTCCTCACTCTCCGTCCTTGTGCCTAACACTGCTCTTCTCCTGACTCTCCGTCCTTGTGCCTCACGCTGTTCTTCTCCTCACTCTCCTTCCTTCTGCCTCACGCTTCTCTTCTCCTCACTCTCCTTTTCTTTTGCCCCATGCTTCTCTTCTCACTCTCTGTCCTTTTGCCTCATGCTGCTCTTCTCACTCTCCGTCCTTGTGCCTCACGCTGCTCTTCTCATTCCTTGTGCCTCATGCTGTTCACTTCTGACTGACTCTCACTCTCTCTCTCACTGACTAACTGACTGACTCTCTCACTGACTGACTGACTCTCTCACTGACTGACTGACTCTCTCACTGACTGACTCACTGACTGACTCACTGACTGACTCTCTCACTCTCTCACTAACTGACAGACTGACAGACTCTCTCACTAACTGACTGACTGACTAACGACTAACTGACTCTCTCACTCTCACTGACTGACTCTCTCATTCTCTCACTGTCTGACTCTCTCTCTCACTGACTGACTTTCTCTTTCTCACTGACTGACTCTCTGACTCTCTCTCACTAACTGACTCTCTCTCTCTCACTGACTGACTCTCTCACTCTCTCTCACTAACTGACTCTCTATCACTGACTGACTCTCTCACTCTCTCTCACTGACTAACTGACTCTCTCACTGACTGACTCTCTCACTCTCTCTCTCACTGACTCTCTCACTGACTGACTGACTGACTGACTCTCTCACTGACTCTGACTGACTCACTCTCTCTCTCACTTACTGGCTAACTAACTGACTCTCTCACTGACTAACTGACTGACTCTCTCACTGACTGTTATACAGGTACTATTTCCCAACCTTCACCCTCCTTTATGCCCTCCCCCATAACAAAAAAAACCCTAACAAGCAACCATTGGGATGGGCAGATAGAAGTTGCCAGCATTGAAAGGACAAAAAAAATCTCAAGACATTATTTATTGTTAATACTTTTTTAATATGGTCGTTCACTTGTACATAATGCTTTCTTGGTCATATATACGGTAACAAAAATGCTTCTGACACTTCTTTATTATAACTTTTCAGCATGCTGCAGACTTCTGTACAGCACAGCTTAAAGACATAGGCAAAGTCAATATCTCTGGCTAAACACTTATAAGGTCCCAAAGGCGAGCCCTATTGGCTATGCCAATGCTTGTTTAGTTTTGTTGTGCACGCACCATGTTGCGTGGTGTAAGTCGGAAGCAACTAGCCTCATAAATATGGCCCTGGGTACCTTTCAGAGGTGTGTGGGGTTTCTCATGTGCTTGAGCTAGCGTTGCTCTGGAGTCATTGTGTTTGCCAGAGAAGGCTGGATTGTTCAATGAACAGTTTAGTGATGATGAACTATGAGAGTGGGTATATAGTGCTATGGGACCTTGTCTTTTGATTCGTATGATAGCATTGTGCACTGTTTACCTATTTAAGGAATGGTGTTTCTTGTTTCAGAGAGGTTTGTTTTGGCTAGAATCCTCTGATGGTTTACTATGGTGCCATGTTGTGTGTCTAAGGTTATGTGTGATTTGAATATGTTCTGATCAGGGCTGGACTGGACATAGCGGGCACCGGGGGTTTTCCTGGTGGGCTGGAAGGGTGAAGGCTGGTTTTTGACCTGTGGGGGCAGCTTTTGTTGCTGGGGGGCACTTTGCAGCAGTGTTGCAATATCAGCCCCCTGTAGCAAAAGCGGCAGCGGTGCTTTACACTAGCTCTCCCCCCAGAGCTTCTTGGTAGCACGCTCCCACACCCGGCCTGTCAAGCAGAATTGCCAAGGCTGGTTTCTGTTCCCAGTCCGGCTGTCGTTCTGATGTTTCTGTGAAGTAAAGGTGTATACGTAATCATGTGCTATTGATGTGGCAGGCCTTTGTGAAAATTGTGTGCTGATGCAGAGTTGGATTGTTCTATAGGGCAATCAGCAGTGTCGGGCAGGCTTGTCTGACATGTCAGTGTGTGGGCCTCTTTTTTGAAAGTTTGTGGGCCTGTTTTATGATCTGCTGGGCCAGATTTTTACTGTTGCTTTCCATGACATTAAAAAAACATTACCTGTAGCAAGCTAAAATCCATGCAGTATTTCATACCTTGCAAAACACTTATACAACGTGCCCTTACAAGTTTAAAACATGGGCCACTATTTTAGCTTTCAAATCCACTAATGGGGGCCACTTTTATTTTCTGTCCCATTCTGACCCTGTAATAATGAGTGCCATACGTAACTCAGGGGTGAGTCCATTGGATTTCAGTGCAGAGTTAAATTTGGTAGCCCACTGCCGGGCCTCTTGCATGTAGCAAGAACCCTGTAGTTTGTGTGTTAATGGAGAGTGAAGCCTTGCCAACCAGTTTGGTCTTTGACACTGTTGTGGTTGCATCAACGAGTGTTGTAGATGCATCAAACTGTCATGTAGTATTAGGGATTTGTTGCCATCGATGCTATAGACCTCATAACTGTTTGGTGGCGGGGTCGGATTTGGCATTTATGTTGCTGGGATGTTGCCAGAGAGGCCTAGAGCAGTTTGTGACATTACACCAATGGGGCGTATTCACAGTATGCTCTGTCATTTAGGTAGTGACACAAGCCCAAACAATGCAATCATATGAAGGCAGTGGTAGAAATTGGGTTTCTGGTTGGCAGAGGTATGCACCTTGTCCAAGCAGGAACCACAATCCTAGTCAGGGTAAATCAGATACACACCATAGATTAACCTGTGCTCACCCTCTGGTAGCTTGGCACAGAGCAGGCAGGCTTATTTTAAGTGCCAATGTGTAAAGTATTTGTGCAACACTTCATACAATAACACAGTGAAAACACCACAAAAAGACTCCACACCAAGTTAGAAAAAAATAGATTATGATTTTATAAATGAAACAAGACCCAAATGACACAAATCCAATATGCAGAAGTTGAGATATGAATTTTGAAAGATTCAATGTAAAAATAGCGCTTAGAAGCAATAAGTGCTTATGGGAGTTATCTGGTTGTGCCGGGCCGGGGCAAAGTCAAGAGTTCAGGCTGACTGCGATGGAGATCTGGACAAATACAGGAACCTTGCAAGGCCCACTGAGCAAAGTATCTTGATCCTGGTCGCAACAGCTAGATGCAGGGTGCAGCCGATCGATGCGTTGGTGTCGATACTGCAGTCAAGGTGTTGCATCGGTTTTCTTCATGCAGTGGGGGAGATGTGCCGGTTCCGAAGACGATGCGCTGAGAGGCATTTAGTTCTGTAGATAATGCACTGGGTTTTTCCACACAGATGAGGGGATGCGCTGATCTTCCCACACTGCAGCGGCGGCGGCGATGTGCCGGTTCATATGCATCAGTTCTTTAAGGTGATGCACTAGTTCTGACTGCGCCGATTCTGCTCCCACACAGTGACAATAAGTCGGTTCTGCCTCACGCAAACAGGAGATGGGTCAGTTCAACTGGAGCAAGCACCTGGGTCCACGTCCAGTGGATCAAGCACAGGAGCAGGTGGTGAGACTTTGATATCCCTGAGTCTCAAAAACAGGAGGCAAGCCAACAAGCACTTGGAGATCACTCAAGGTTCAAGCAGAGTCCAGTTATTCCTCAGCAGGGGCAGAGAGTAGCAGGCAGTAGGGCAGCACAGCAGAAAAACTGTTCTTCCAGAGCAGCAGTCCAGCAGAGTGACAGTCCTTGTAGCAGCACAGCAGTACCTCTCCCTGACAGTGTCTTTACAGGTCCAGAAGTGTCTGATTTTGTGAGGTCAGAGACCCAGTACTTATACCCAGTTGTGTCTTTGAAGTGGGGGTGACTTCAAAGAAGGATCTTTGAAGTGCACAGAGGTCCTTTATTCCTAGCCCTGGCTCTAGATACCCTACAGGGGTGTAATCAGCCCTTTGTGTTAGGACAGGACTCTGCCTATTCAGGTGTGTCAGCTCCTCCTTCCCATCCTGCACAGGGTAAGCCATCAGGATGCAGATGCGCGCTCAGACATACCTAACCTTCCTTTCTCAGTGGCTATCTAGAGGGAATGCCCAAAGTCAAGCTGTCACTCACCCCAGACGTGTATTGGAGACAGGCTGAAGGCACACAGAGCTTTAAGAGCAGAGAAATGCCAACTCTCTAAAAGTGGCATTTTTAAAATAGTAATGTTAAATCCAACTTTACCAATAAAGAGGATTTATCATTACCATTACAATGATGTAAAACATGACAGAGCTACTCCTTCTCAATCAGGAATTACAGCTTAAAAGTGTAATAAGGAATTCCTAATGTTAACCTATAAGAGGAGTAGGCCTCACAGTAGTGAAAAACGAATGTAGGTGTTTTTCACTACCAGGACATGCAAAACTTAAAAGTACACGTCCTATCTTTTACTTACACAGCACCCTGAGCTATTTATTTATTACATTTATCGAGCACAACAAATCACCCTAAAAGGGTCTCTAGGCGCTATAGCGAATCTTCAGACAGGAGCTGAGACAAGGATATTGAAACTTAACTAGGACGGATTAAAGCATCCATTTTTTTAGAGCTTTTTTGAACCGTCTATAATCAGTGTTAGCACAGAGATATAGTGGAAGCTGATTCCAGTATTGGGGGGCTAAGTAAGAAATGATCTGCCTTCATTTCTGGCAGTACGAATACGATAGGGAAGTAGCAGGTGTTTCCTGCTGGATCTGAGAATCCTAGTGGGACTATACCAATTAAGTTTATTCTGTAGATACTGAGGACCATTACCATATAGGGATTTGGGGACCAAACAGAGAAGTTTAAATCGTACACGCTTTTTTATGAGCAGCCAATGTAGGCTTCTCAAAATGGGTACTGAAGGCGATAGGGGTGGAAGATGGCATACTAAGCGTGCTGCAGTGTTTTAGACCACCTGCAATTTTGAAAACAGTCCTTCATTTATGGAGGCCATTAAAGCATTTCCATAGTACAGATGACTGATTATCAGAGCCTGGACTAGGGATTTTCTTGCTTGCAATAGTATCCATTGAAATATTTTTCTTAAAGCACGCATGATGCCAAAACATGTACCCGTAAGGTGGTTCACATGTTCCTTCATGGCCAATTTTTCATCTACTATAATTTCTAGGTTTCTAACTGCTGCCTTTGGAGTAGTAATTGTACCTAGCTATGGGCTACCTAGGGCCTACCTTAGGGGTGACATGAGTAATGAAAAGGGAAGATTAAGGCTTGGCAAGGGGTTATAAATGTCAAGTCGACATGGCAGTGTAAACTGCACACAGAGGCTCTGCAGTGGCAGGCCTGAGACATGTTTAAAGAGCTAGTTCTGTGGCTGGCACAATCAGTGCTGCAGGCCCACTAGTAGCATTTAATTAACAGGCCCTGGGCATAGATAGTACAGATGACTGATTATCAGAGCCTGGACTAGGGATTTTCTTGCTTGCAATAGTATCCATTGAAATATTTTTTTTAAAGCACGCATGATGCTAAAACATGTACCCGTAAGGTGGTTCACATGTTCCTTCATGGACAATTTTTCATCTACTATAATTTCTAGGTTTCTAACTGCTGCCTTTGGAGTAGTAATTGTACCTAGCTATGGGCTACCTAGGGCCTACCTTAGGGGTGACATGTGTAATGAAAAGGGAAGATTAAGGCTTGGCAAGGGGCTATAAATGTCAAGTCGACATGGCAGTGTAAACTGCACACAGAGGCTCTGCAGTGGCAGGCCTGAGACATGTTTAAAGAGCTAGTTCTGTGGCTGGCACAATCAGTGCTGCAGGCCCACTAGTAGCATTTAATTAACAGGCCCTGGGCATAGATAGTGTACTATACTAGGGACCTACCGATAATTTACATATCCCAATTGTAGGTAACCCAATGAAACCATGTTCAGAGGAGAGAGCACATGCACTTTAGCACTGGTTAGCAGTGGTAAAGAGCTCAGAGTCCTAAAGCCAACAAAGACAAGGCCAGAAAAACAAGGAGGAGGAAGGCAAAAAGTGTGGGGTGACCCTTCAGGGAGGGCCATTTTCCTACACCCTATTGCTGTATGTTTACAAAACGCCAGCTACAACAAATCCCTATCCAGAGAGTGTTAAATGACGGTGATAGGAAGGGAAATTATGCAGGGTACAGAGGGGCAAAGGAGATGCAGCCAGAAGATGTCTTAAATCGGAGTTTGAAGGTCGACGAGTATTATAGGGATGAGGGGTTGTGGAACTTTACCATTTCTAATGTTAGTAACCAAGTGATGGGTTGGCCCACTGGGAGAAGACACCAGGGGAGAAATAGGTTGTGTAACCCTCTGCCTCAGCCTGTGTCCACTTCTTTGTACCAGTAATGAAAGTGTGCTGACTAATTCAGTACACATATCTATCCAAAGGTCTACAATGTTTTTCTTCTTTTTGCTGGGTTTTTTAGTGGTTTGTGTCTGTTTCTCTGTGCCTAATTCATGTCTTTGTGTCTATCCATGGACATCAATTAGGGGTCACCAAGGGTCGCAGTTGCGACCCTTACGCCTCCCGTTGATACCCCTGCCACCTTGCTTGCGACCTATGACTTCCCTCACTGTTTGTCAGGACCCAGCAATTAAGGCCCTTACTTAAAATCCAATAGATTCTGTTTACTTTAGGCATTTGGAACTGAAATATTTAATGCTTACAGTTCCAGACTTCCATTATTACACAACACAGCACTGGCGAAGTCATAACAGAGCACGGCATGTACTTTCGGCATGCACTTAACTTCTGTGCATGTACATACTAGGGCATGGAAGCATCTTCAGCGATGCGTTTGATGGAGTGAGGTTTGTAAAAATACATCCTCATGAAATTAAGAAACCCCATAATAATGTATTGACTGCATGAACTAACCAACCCTGAATGCATACATTCACACAAGGGGCAAATGCATTTTACATAATATACTAAATCATATTGGCATGAGTACGTATTAACTGTTTGCGCTTTAAAAAATCGTACTAATGCATGTTTATGCTATGTTGTACATTGCACATTTTGCATGTCGTGCACAAATAACAAGAAGTTGCTATAAATTAATAAGCTTTTGCTAGGAATTAATTAATGCAGGGTATTAGTATGGTGGGAGGTAACAATAATGGGATTTATTTCATGAATTAATACTCTTTTGTGTTTATTTGCTTTAGTACGAGATTGGGCCTGCATGAAAATGGCCTCTTGTCCGAGCCAGCATGTGGTTGTCTTGGTTGATACGAAGAACGCATGCGCGAGATTGCTTGCCTGCCTACGAGCAGCAGAGTGTACCAGCTGATGTAATCCGTGTGAAGGCCATGTTGACCTGTGTTTTATTGTTTATGTGCCAAGACGCGACAGCAACTGTGGGAACAGCCATCACTATGTGCAATTTGAATGTGAAGCGGATATCATAATGTACAATTGTAGCAAAATGTATAACTATGAATGTTAGTGGTATACGAATGTATTGGTCTTAAATCCTTCCTTTGTTAAAACCGGTATAGGATGGATTTGTGAGGAGAACTAGATGAGGCGACCCTAGTATGATTTACGACAACCAATCACAGACGGAGTTTCTACTGATACTGCAACATTGTAAGATAGTGAGCTAGACAGTAGGGTATAATTCATATCCCAATTGTGGTGTGGCAAGCCAGCAAGTCAGATAGACAGTCCGTCAGTCTGTGCAGTCCGGTGTGGCCGATCAGAGAGAAGAGACGATTAGAACGCAGATGATCTGAACGCACAGAACATAGAGAGAGAAGCGCGCCAAGACAGAGAGAGCAGACCAACACTGAGCCAGAGAAACCTTAGGTACGAGAACGTTGTGGGAGTGCTTGGGAGGAGACTGCGTCCGAGGAGAACTAGATTAAGGTAGATTGAATTGGGAGATTATTTTGTTTGTCAGTCTATGGCAAACTTTAGCTACATCTGTCCTGTTATCTTTGCCCTCTGAGCCTATCTCTGAGGACCCTTGCCACAACCTCGGCCAAGGAAGTGGTTTTCCTGATTCTTTGGTGGGTATCACCCTCCTTAAATGCTTTTATTTGCAATATTTCTGCAAGTGTTTCTGCTGTACCTTCTCTTCCCCATTCCTATGCACGCTTTGATGTTGATTCAAATGATTCATTTTGATTACATTGCTTGATAATTTGTTCTCTTATATGTAATCTTGTGTGTGCACTGACAATCTAAAAATACGAGCATTTAAAAGTTAATAAGATAAAATTTTAACCGAATAAATGACTCTGTGGTTATTTAGTTAAGTATTAAAATGTTTCGTTAAACATAGTCACCATCAACTCTTCAACTAATGGTCCATCGACCAGAAGAAGAAGACACTTGAAATTACGAATAGTTAGGGATTTATATATATGTTCTTAATGTGAAGTATAGTACTGTATGTAATAAAACTGACAAATTAAACCCCCAAATCCAGCGCCCGTCTTCAGGGATCATTTATGGGTAATGTGTGATGGGCCCCGTTGTTTGATGAACAATTTATGTGTGAAGAGATTTCCCTGGTTTTATGAATTAGGGGTTGCGCTGGATCAGTTATTCTGGTAGCAGAATGATGGTTATTATTGATTAGTTTGGTGATTTCTTGATTATTGATTATTGACTATATGTTTAACATACTATATAAAGTGAGTCAGTGTTGCGTTTTATGTAGTCTTTGGAACACAGATACAGAAGGGTATCTGGGAAGCCGGCAGAGGAAAATTAGCCTGAAATAAGGCAGAAGAAAAGTGTGAGAAGTGAAATCTCACAGAAACAGGTGCATTGTCTGTTTAATCAGTAATAACACTTATGTGCTATTATAGGGACTATTTAGTGTGTATGTAGAAAAAGATTGACATAGTGAAGGATCCACCTGTGAAACTTTGGCCTTATCCCCAGAAGAGTAGTGAGACCTCCTCTCGAATAAAAGGTCCTCTTGTGAAATTTTGGCCTTATCCCTAGAAAAGTAACAGGTCCTCCCCTAGCTTGAATGAAGGGAAGGATAGCAGAATTGTTATACTTGCCTGTATTGAAAGGAATATTCTTTGAAGTGAAAATCTATCTCTTTATTTAGTAAACAGGCAATGTGGTATTGTTTTATGTTGTAACTAATAAGTTAATGTAAAGAAGAAGAACTTAGAAAAGTGCCGATAATTTTTGTAAAGGGAGGGTCAGCAGTAAGAGGAGAGGCTGACGTCACGAAAAGCCGCGCTGGCATTGGTCAGACTGCGGAGGCAAGGTAAGCTCAGATTGGTGTGAGTCGCGCTGGTATTGGACAGGATAGCAGAGCCGTAGACAGCTTCGATTGGAAGAGTTAGAGTGTGTCGCGCTGACATTGGTCAGGTGCCTAGGGAAGCAAAGGAAGTTGATTGGTGAATTATCGTAGATTGTATTGACAAGGATTTGGATTGCGTGAATTATTGACAATTAGCAAAAATGTATTTCGAGCAACCGAGACAAGAGAAATTGACTTTGTTTGGAAAAATTAAAAGATTCTTTAAAAAGGACAAACCCGTAGACACCCTATTCCTATTCCGTAGACACCCTATTCCTATTCCTCCACCGAAGACACCAGCGTCTTACATGATGTTAAAATATGGTTATCACACATGTATTTGGCTAGAAAATTGGATAGGATATACGAAGAATGATGGTGTGCTAGCTTTTCCAGAGCATGGTTCCTTTAATTTGGCAGTATTGCGTAATTTGAGAGAAAAGATGATGGCACTAGACCCAAGACCTAGACCTACACAGTTTGAAGCATTAGTAGAATGGGAAGATGAAATGTATGAAAGGGAAAGACATAGAAGTGGTAGAATTAATAGATTTATGTTTGGAAGATTTCATGATGAAAGGCATGAGGACAGGATGAAGAGATGGTGAAATGGAGAGATAACTGAGGGATTATATCCAGTTTTAATGGTAGGAGAGACTGCAGGGAGAAAATGTAAGGAGAAAAGGAGACGTTCAGAGCAACTTGGTTATGGATATAACCCGAATGAATCTGATGACGAGCTATTGGATGATATATTAGTTAAACAACCACCTCCTTATCAGGAAAATTCAGTGATGGTGACACCAAATGCACCGTCAATGGAAACCCCAATGACACCTCAAACGACACCAGTTTTAACTGTAAGTGATGTAGTGCAGGAAGAACAAGCAGAATTGACAATAAAAACAAAAGAGTTAGTTCAAAAATTAAATCAGATGAATATGAAAATAGATGCAATAACTGTGCCAGTAACTATAGGTCCGGCAATACCTGTATTTGAAAATAGACTTATCCATGAACCTTCCTTGACTGTCCCACTAAATTCTGTTGTAACATCAGCTAATAGTAGAATTAATACTGTAAGTGCTCAAAGTGAACAGCCCACTATCATTACTAGGACAACACCTCCGACTAATTTAACAATAAATGAAACCCCTAGGGAAATAATGCAGTTACAGCCAAAAAGAATAGAATTGGAGGAAATTCCCAGAAGTGAAGCTTCAATAGGTCAGACAACTGAAGAGTTGGATGATTGGGTGAAAGGGTTACGAAGGAGAAAAACACAGCCACAACCCATAGATGCATGTAAGCTGAAAGTAGATCTGGAGGAAATGACCCTTGGGACCATAAGTCCAGATAGGCTAAAGACTTATCAAGATGATGAATTGATGTATCTGTGTAAAAGTGTTACTTGGAAAGTGAGAAATCTACATGAAAGGTTAGTGGAAGCTGCAGATGAATTAGGAGTAGACATGAGCAGATCGAAAGTGTTGCAGAAGACATATAGAGTGGATTTTACTGAAAAAGATATAGAAAATATGAATACATCTGGTAGACGATTGCAGATAAAAGAGTTAATGGTTGTTTTTGAGAAAATGGGGAGACGTGGAGAGATGGAAGGGTAGATGGATGAGGAAGAAAGAAGAAGCAGCTGGTAAAGAAGTATATTTACATCCAGTAAGAGAAGTAGAAAATGTAACTCTTGAATGTCCCATGAGAGAAGTTCCAGGAGGACGTTATGTGCATATTCCATGGTCTAGACAGGATATATTGTCTTTTACAAATGAGTTTCCTAGGTTGAGAGAAAAGCCAGTGGAATGGTACAAACAAGTTGAGAGGTTTGTGAAAGTCTCGAAAGTGTTGTTAAAAGATTTAGATGGACTATTTGAAATTGTTGTCCCTGCAGATTTGTGGACTGAATGTAAGATTACAGTTGATTGGCCAAAAGATGAATATCCTAGGGATTCCAAAACGGGAGCACCTTCTGATGAGGTGATGAAAAAGTACCATCAGGTGATTACTTTTTTGAAAAGCAAAATTTCCCCTAAGGAAACTGATTGGGTAGAAATAGATAGAACAACTCAAGAGCCGAAAGAGTCTGCGCATACATATTACGAGAGACTGTTACAGGTTTTTAAGCAATATAGTGGTTTTGAGAATATTGGAGACAAAGATATGGGTCATTATGTGTATAGATTTGTGTATGGATTGAGACCTGAGATTAGCCAGATGATACAGCAACACATGTTGTGTTGGCAGGCTAAAACGATAGATGAGATTTTGAGATATGCAAAGTATTGCAGTGATGACATTGAGTCGCGCCATCGCAAATTAAAAGAAAAGATGATGTGGGCGCAAGTAAAGGTAGCAGAGCATCAGAAAACCCAGTTGAATTCACAATCTATAAACCAAATGGGAGGAGTTAGTCAGAATGCTCAAAGACCTAGTGGAGGTAGAGGTAGGGGACAAATGAGCAGGGAAGAGGCGAAAAATAAATTTCCTTGTCATGCGTGCGGAAAGTATGGACACTGGAAGAATGAGTGTAGATCAGTGCAGAGGACTAATGGAGGAAATCAAATTTTAACCCCACAGGTGCAGAGTGAGGTAGGTGTGCAATAACCACCTCAGCAGCAGGTAGTTACTACCCAGTATCAGGTCCCGCAACCACCTTTGCCACACAATGTAAATGCTCAAAGATACAGTGCGGATACAGGGTTCCACGGAGTAGACCAGGTTGGTAAAAATACTAACACGAATGTGATTCCCCAATTTTGGATGCAATGTGATGGAGGTGATGTTGAGTCGAATCAATGACGGTGCCTGAGGGGGGAGGAAGAGTGTGTGCTTGGCGCTACTCTAGAGGTAGATCAGACAGGTCCATTTGTTGATGGAAAAGTAGAAGGTAATGATATCACCTTTCTTGTGGACACTGGTGCTACCAGTTCTACTGTGAGAGCAGCAGAAATTCCAAACCTACCCCTCTCGGGAGAAACTATCCAAGTAGTAGGAGTCTCTAATAAACAGATTAGTACCCCAGTTACTAAACCAATTGAAGTGCATATTGGTCCATTTAAAGATACGCATCGGTTTGTAGTGTGTGACTCAAGTCCAGTGAACTTGTTAGAAAGAGATTTGTTGTGCAAGATGAATTGCACTATTTACTGCACACCGGATTGTTTTGCATTCCAGACACCTGATGAGGATGTCGCTTTTAAAATGGTGCTAGCAAAGCAAGGAACAGAAGTGAATGAGTTATTTTCGCTTCTTACAGATAAAAGTGTGCCGGAAGAATTGATGAAGGTGGTGAATTCAGATGTATGGGATTTCACAGGACAGGAGATTGGATTAATGAAAAAAGTAGACCCGATTAGAATTACAGTGAAAGATGGTGTTGACTATCTAAATACACCACAGTATAAAATGAAGCCAGAAGTAATAGCAGGAATAGCTCCTGTAATTGATCAAATGATTGAAAAAGGACTTTTAAAGGAGATAATGAGCAGTCCTTGTAATTCACCTATTATGGGATTGAAAAAGCCAAATGGAACCTATAGAATAGTGCAAGATTTGAGAAAGGTGAACAAAATTGTTGTGCCTTGTTGCCCAGTTGTGCCAAACCCAGCAGTGATTCTTTATCAAATTCCACATGATGCGGAATGGTATACAGTGATTGATTTGTGTCATGCATTCTTTTCGATTCCCTTGCATCCAGATAGCCAGTATTTGTTTGCTTTTCGGTTTCGAGACCGTGTTTTGGCATGGTGCCGAGTTCCTCAAGGGTATACTGAGAGTCCTTCAATTTTTAACCAGATTTTGAAACAGTGTCTAGAAGATTTGAGAATATCTAAAGGGTCAGTTCTGGTTCGTACATTGATGACCTACTGGTGGCATCAAAGACACGAGAAGCCTGTGTTGCAGACACTGTTGCTTTATTGAACCATTTGGCAGAAGGTGGACATAAATTGTCCCCTGCAAAATTACAATTCTGTCAGAGAGAAGTCCAATACTTAGGTCACAAGATTGAGAAGGGAGTTAGAAAGGTGACATCAGAGCGTATTCGAGTGATCAAGTACATGAAACCACCGACCACACAAAGAGAAGTGCGAATGTTTTTGGGAGTGGTTGGATATTGTAGACAGTGGATCAGTGGGTTTTCACTGATGGCAAGACCTCTACAGAGGTTGACAAGAAATGATGCGAAAGACCCAATTAAATTGGATGAAGAAAGCATGGAAGCATTTGTTAAATTGAAAAACAGCTTGTGCCAGGCACCGGCCTTGGGAATGCCTGATTATTCAAAAGATTTTGCATTGTACTGCAGTGAAAGAGATGGGTGTGCGCTTGCAGTGTTGACTCAGAGACATAGAATGGCGAGACGACCTGTGGCATATTTTTCTGCTACATTAGATTCAGTAGCTGCCGCATTACCTGGATGTTTGAAAGCAGTAGCTGCTACTTGCGTGAGTCTGGAGCAGGGTGAAGGAATCATAATGGGACATCCTGTGAGAGTGTATGTGCCACATTCAGTTGAAATCCTTTTAACAAGAACAAGAACACAGCATCTTACCTATAGTCGGCTGACTAGGTATGAGAGAGGGATTTTGGCTGCAGAAAATGTGACAATAGTGAGATGTACAAATGTGAATCCTTCTACTTTATTGCCAAATGCATGGGATGAAGACGTGAGGGATGAAGCAGAACATGATTGTTTGAATGTGACTGAATTTTGCACCAAGCCCCGTCCCGATATTAAAGATGTTCCTCTTGAAGAATCTGATTGTGTGATGTTTGTTGATGGTTCCTGTTTACGAACTGAAACAGGTGTGTTGAGTTCTAGAAAAAGGGGGGGTGTTTCAAACACAGGGTATATGTGGCGCTAACCTGTTCTTGTGACTGTATATGAAAAGAATGTATCAGTGTGGTGCAACAGGTGAGGGAAAACACCTGAACCCTCAATAGTGGACCCGAGTCCGTTTTACACAAATGGAAACAGGCCCTGTGCACACACATAAAGTTTTACAACACACAGTAGACGTTGTTTACGAATGATGACAGGAGAAACGTTCTTCCAATATTCATTTAATGAAGTGTGGATTCATATGCCAGCCAACACGTGTTTCGTCAATGGGTGTGTAACCCTTGACTTCTTCAGGGCTGGAATTACATAAAATGGCTGTTGTCACAAAGGATTCACATAAACTGGCAAGGTCAAACTATCATACGTATAAGTACGTGGACATAGCTGATATTGTTAATCCGACTTTTCATTGATTGGGAATGTGTGCCAAATCTACAAGACGGAAGAGGGATGGAGCATGAATTACGTGACATCCAAATAGGTGTCATGCATGACATTCAAACGTGAGATATTGTGCTATTGCTAACATGCAATCAAAAAGTGCAGTCAAACGGCAACTATCCAAAACATGTGTCAATAGGTTCTCGAACCTCGGTGTGCTAGTGTGAACGGTGTAGCGGTAAAACCTGATAAAAAATAGTGTTGGTGACCAGCAAAACGAGGTGTATGGTGAAGAAGTTTAAAAACAGATATGATTTGTCCCAGCGTACGTGCAGTCAACTGGTGAATCAGAACGTATTGTGAATACATGAACTATCATGGTTAACAGTTAATGCCTACCTCAAACGCAATATGATAGGACTTTAGACCTGTGGGTACAAATTAGTAGCACTGTTAGGCTAAACTAATCGCACCTATGTTTCGTACAATTATACTCGTTGGTAAATAAAACAAGAATATCGATCATTAGTTCGCATCTCACCTTATGACTGGTGATAATTCCGACCCAGCGGGTCCTATCTGTTAGTCCAAACCGGCGAGATCACTTCATTATTAATAGAAAATCTGTATGATGAAAGTTTTATAAAAGAACGTTCAATCAGATGTGTACCTAATCTATGAATATACATGAATCTCTATACCATTTCCGCAAAATTATCATGGCTTACCTTAAAATTTAGGAGTTTGTCGGCGTAAATGTGTTTTCCCTCGGTGTATTATATATTAATAGAAGTTCCTCATCCTATCCTGGTCATGCGTGAGTATCGCTTCCTAAACACGCAGTGTCATTCACCGTAAACCAGCTAGAAATTAAAAATGCTTAAATAAATCGCATGCCCTCAGGGCTGTAAAATATATCTGAAGAGACCAAAGTCATTGTCCCTAGTTCACATACTAACAGACATTATGTTTCTTACCTCCAAAACACGGCGTATCTACCTTATGCTCAAATTCAGCAACAATAATTGGTGGTCCTTATTTTTCTTCTGATTCTACCAGTTCGGATCCCTTCTCATGAGTACGCGGTGTCAATTACCGCAAGCCAACTAAAAGCGAAATTATAAATAAAAGGACGTCACTCAACTGACCTCATTTTATGCACAAGCAGAGTTTCTAAACAAAACGTGCAGCAAATCGCTGTATTCCATTTCGTACCGCTTACCTTAAGGCGAGTGCACCCGTGGCTTGTACTCCGGCACCGAGTAAACCGGAGGACAGGGAATCAAAGACCGGAAGCTGTTTTAAGCTTCCGGTTCACCGCCGTGACTAGACTGCTAACCCCCGGCGCTTAAGTAAAGTGCATAGTGGGAAGATTAAACGGCGCATGTGAATTCACCGCCTTGCCCACCTTTGTTTAAGGTGAAAATCATTCGTAAAGCAAACAACGGGGCTATAAAAGTGATAAAGGAATCCAAAACACCTACATTCTGAATGATAATTAATTCATGAGTCATCCGTGCTCCGCAATTAAAGCAACAATAGAAATGCACTTTATACATTGTACATTGATGCCTATAAGAAAAGCGACAATAATTAAATATGGGGTTTCTTCTAAAATTCAGGCAAACGAGGCTGAGAGGTCTAATTCATGAATATATGCATATTATACAGCAGTAGACACCCAACTCAATACGTAATACATTTATGGGCATAAAAAGAGAGCGTTTTGGCATTAAATTAGAGTAGTGTAAACAGTGGCATAATAACCCGAAATCAGAACAAAACATTTACAATGCCTTTATGTCTTCAAAATTGGATATTCATAACTCTGAAAGATATCACAATAGCATAATTCAAAAATGTGTAGGAGAGGTAGGAATCTCAAGGTGTATATTACCCAACTTAAATCTGAAAGGCATGCCACTACACAGGCCCCTTGTAACAAATGTCCAGTGCAAAAATGGTAAATGTTAACCAAAATTTGCTCATTCAAAATTTACTAACCAACAGGCTAATGCGAGCACCTGAAACACAAATCATAAAAATATACATTGTAGTCCCAGCAGATCCTGACAGGTAGTTAGACGAATACTAATCTCCCAAGAAATAGTGCATTTCCCGATCACTATTAAAACCCTGTTCATAGGTTCTGAGACGCATGATCCAAAGTGCTTCAGAACGCCTTAGACGCAGTTCTCTGTTCCCTCCCCTTGGACTCACTGTAGTAATGTCAATCCCATAAAAAAGGAAACTCTTATGTGCACCTTGAGAGGGACACTCCCACATGTGTGTGGCCATGGGATATCTAGGATCTTGATGTTTAAGAGCTCTGACGTGTTCGCCAATCCTCTCTCTTAGTGTCCTTATTGTGCTTCCCACATATCTTCCACCACATTTGCACTCAAGGACGTAAACCACGTACTTAGTATTACAATTAATGTTGTATCTATTATCATAAGTTCTGTCAGGGCCATCGAAGCTCCTCTTGCGATCAGCGGCCCACCTGCAGATACCACATGAGCCGCATTTGTAAAAGCCCAGGGTACGTAAATGAAACCATGACTCTTTGGTAAGCGATCTTGGATAACTTGGACTAAGTCTATTTCTGAGCGTCCTACCCCTTCTGTAGGTAATTTGTGGATACCTCTTGATGTGTTGGACTAATACTGTGTCAGTGGTCAGTAATTTCCAGTGTTAATTCAAACTCCTGGACAATGCCCCACTTAGGTCATTAAAATCTGTAATTAGTCTCACTGTGTTAGTGTCTGTCCTGCGGATCTTGTCACGTATGGTATCTTCTCGACAAGTATTCCTAATTCTGGTGGCAGCTTTAGTTAAATTCACATGTGTGTATCCTCTATTCTTAAACCTAGCTTTCATAGCTAAAAGACAATTCTCAAAATCATGATCACTACTACAATTGCGTCTGGCTCTAGTGAACTCACCATATGGAATCGCACAAATCTGATGGGGTGGGTGTGCACTATGAGCATGAAGAATAGAGTTGCATGTGGTATCCTTTCAAAAAATGCTTGTCTGTATAGTATTGTTATTGATGAAAGTTTCTATGTCCAGAAAGGTAATGTTCAAGTTACTTTTGTGATGTGTGAAGCGCATGTCGTAGGTGTTGGAGTTTAAGTAGGCACAGAAGTCGTCTAGTTTATCTTGTGGTCCTGCCCAAATCAAAAGACAGTCGTCGATATATCGACCCCAGAATAGAGGGGTAGGACGCTCAGAAATAGACTTAGTCCAAGTTATCCAAGATCGCTTACCAAAGAGTCATGGTTTCATTTACGTACCCTGGGCTTTTACAAATGCGGCTCATGTGGTATCTGCAGGTGGGCCGCTGATCGCAAGAGGAGCTTCGATGGCCCTGACAGAACTTATGATATTAGATACAACATTAATTGTAATACTAAGTACGTGGTTTACGTCCTTGAGTGCAAATGAGGTGGAAGATATGTGGGAAGCACAATAAGGACACTAAGAGAGAGGATTGGCGAACACGTCAGAGCTCTTAAACATCAAGATCCTAGATATCCCATGGCCACACACATGTGGGAGTGTCCCTCTCAAGGTGCACATAAGAGTTTCCTTTTTATGGGATTGACATTACTACAGTGAGTCCAAGGGAGGGAACAGAGAACTGCGTCTAAGGCGTTCTGAAGCACTTTGGATCATGCGTCTCAGAACCTATGAACAGGGTTTTAATAGTGATCGGGAAATGCACTATTTCTTGGAAGATTAGTAATCGTCTAACTACCTGTCAGGATCTGCTGGGACTACAATGTATATTTTTATGATTTGTGTTTCAGGTGCTCGTATTAGCCTGTTGGTTAGTACATTTTGAATGAGCAAATTTTGGTTAACATTTACCATTTTTGCACTGGACATTTGTTACAAGGGGCCTGTGTAGTGGCATGCCTTTCAGATTTAAGTTGGGTAATATACACCTTGAGATTCCTACCTCTCCTACACATTTTTGAATTATGCTATTGTGATATCTTTCAGAGTTATGAATATCCAATTTTGAAGACATAAAGGCATTGTAAATGTTTTGTTCTGATTTCGGGTTATTATGCCACTGTTTACACTACTCTAATTTAATGCCAAAACGCTCTCTTTTACGCCCATAAATGTATTACGTATTGAGTTGGTTGTCTACTGCTGTATAATATGCATATATTCATGAATTAGACCTCTCAGCCTCGTTTGCCTGAATTTTAGAAGAAACCCCATATTTAATTATTGTCGCTTTTCTTATAGGCATCAATGTACAATGTATAAAGTGTATGTCTATTGTTGCTTTAATTGCGGAGCACGGATGACTCATGAATTAATTATCATTCAGAATGTAGGTGTTTTGGATTCCTTTATCACTTTTATAGCCCCGTTGTTTGCTTTACGAATGATTTTCACCTTAAACGAAGGTGGGCAAGGCGGTGAATTCACATGCGCCGTTTAATCTTCCCACTATGCACTTTACTTAAGCGCCGGGGGTTAGCAGTCTAGTCACGGCGGTGAACCGGAAGCTTAAAACAGCTTCCGGTCTTTGATTCCCTGTCCTCCGGTTTACTCGGTGCCGGAGTACAAGCCACGGGTGCACTCGCCTTAAGGTAAGCGGTACGAAATGGAATACAGCGATTTGCTGCACGTTTTGTTTAGAAACTCTGCTTGTGCATAAAATGAGGTCAGTTGAGTGACGTCCTTTTATTTATAATTTCGCTTTTAGTTGGCTTGCGGTAATTGACACCGCGTAATCATGAGAAGGGATCCGAACTGGTAGAATCAGAAGAAAAATAAGGACCACCAATTATTGTTGCTGAATTTGAGCATAAGGTAGATACGCCGTGTTTTGGAGGTAAGAAACATAATGTCTGTTAGTATGTGAACTAGGGACAATGACTTTGGTCTCTTCAGATATATTTTACAGCCCTGAGGGCATGCGATTTATTTAAGCATTTTTAATTTCTAGCTGGTTTACGGTGAATGACACTGCGTGTTTAGGAAGCGATACTCACGCATGACCAGGATAGGATGAGGAACTTCTATTAATATATAATACACCGAGGAAAACACATTTACGCCGACAAACTCCTAAATTTTAAGGTAAGCCATGATAATTTTGCGGAAATGGTATAGAGATTCATGTATATTCATAGATTAGGTACACATCTGATTGAACGTTCTTTTATAAAACTTTCATCATACAGATTTTCTATTAATAATGAAGTGATCTCGCCTGTTTGGACTAACAGATAGGACCCGCTGGGTCGGAATTATCACCAGTCATAAGGTGAGATGCGTACTAATGATAGATATTCTTGTTTTATTTACCAACGAGTAGAATTGTACGAAACATAGGTGCGATTAGTTTAGCCTAACAGTGCTACTAATTTGTACCCACAGGTCTAAAGTCCTATCATATTGCGTTTGAGGTAGGCATTAACTGTTAACCATGATAGTTCATGTATTCACAATACGTTCTGATTCACCAGTTGACTGCACGTACGCTGGGACAAATCATATCTGTTTTTAAACTTCTTCACCATACACCTCGTTTTGCTGGTCACCAACACTATTTTTTATCAGGTTTTACCGCTACACCGTTCACACTAGCACACCGAGGTTCGAGAACCTATTGACACATGTTTTGGATAGTTGCCGTTTGACTGCACTTTTTGATTGCATGTTAGCAATAGCACAATATCTCACGTTTGAATGTCATGCATGACACCTATTTGGATGTCACGTAATTCATGCTCCATCCCTCTTCCGTCTTGTAGATTTGGCACACATTCCCAATCAATGAAAAGTCGGATTAACAATATCAGCTATGTCCACGTACTTATACGTATGATAGTTTGACCTTGCCAGTTTATGTGAATCCTTTGTGACAACAGCCATTTTATGTAATTCTAGCCCTGAAGAAGTCAAGGGTTACACACCCATTGACGAAACACGTGTTGGCTGGCATATGAATCCACACTTCATTAAATGAATATTGGAAGAACGTTTCTCCTGTCATCATTCGTAAACAACGTCTACTGTGTGTTGTAAAACTTTATGTGTGTGCACAGGGCCTGTTTCCACAGGTGTGTTGAGTTCTGCCTATGCTGTCTGTACTGTAGCAGCAATCCTGGAAGCATCCTGCCTAAAAGGGGTAAAATCCGCACAAGTGGCCAAATTGGTAGCTCTGATTCGAGCCTGTAAATTGGGAAAAAGTCAGAAAGTGACTATAATCACTGATAGTCAATATGGTTTTGGCATTGTGCATGATTTCGGAGAACTATGGATGCAGAGGGGATTCCTGACCTCTTCAGGGTCCCCTATCAGGAATAATCAATTTGTAAAAAAGTTGCTTGAAGCATTACAATTGCCAAAACGAATTGCAGTGGTTAAATGTGCCGCACATAAGTCAGGAGATGATTATGTGACTCAAGGCAACAGATTTGCTGACCAAGTAGCACAATATTGTGCAAAGAATCAGGCTTCCATAAATCGGGGAAAGCAAAGAGAAAATACGGTTTGTCAACTTATGTTTACTAACACTATTGAAACTTGGGATGAAGTGAGACAATTGCAGAAAGAGGCAGGTGAAGAAGAAAGATAGGAATGGGAAAAAGCAGGGTGTAGGAGACGGGAAGACGATGATGTTTGGGTATACATTGATGGGAGACCAGTCATGCCAGATAGTTTACTTTCTCATATGGCAAGGATGTATCATGGAATGACACATATTGGCCAAGATGCCATGGTCAGATCATTCAAACAAACGTGGTTTAATACAAAATTCAGGACTATTGCAGAGAGTCTTTGTCAGAGATGCCTGACGTGCCAACAGCAAAACCCAGGAAGAAAGACAGTGGTGAGTCTTGGAACGATAGGGAGGGCAGGAGGTCCTTTTACCAGACTTTACAGCTTGATTTTATCGAGTTGCCCCCGTGTAATAAGCTCAAGTATGTATTAGTAATTGTGTGTTTGTTTTCTCATTGGGTAGAAGTTTATCCCACAAGGAGGAATGACAGCCTAACTGTGGCAAAACTTTTGTTGAGGGAATACATTCCTAGATATGGTTTTCCAGTCACTATGGAGACAAATAGAGGAACACACTTCACTAGTGAAACAATCAAACTGATTTGTGAGGCATTGAGCATTCAACCAAAACTTCATTGTGCCTATCGTCCAGAGGCTTCTGGAATAGTAGAGCAGATAAATGGCACAATCTAAAACAGGTTAGGTAAAGTGTGTAAAGCCACAGCTCTGAATTGGCCTGACGCTTTACCCCTAGTTTTGATGAGTCTCAGAAGCATTCTTGACAAAAAGACAGGATTGAGTCCGCATGAGATCTTGATGGGAAGAGCAATGAGACACGCATTTATACCTGCCAACAAATTGATAAATATATCTGATGATCTCATCCTTGACTATTGCAAAGGATTGGCTGATGTAGTACGTTCTGTGTTTCATCAGGTTGGAGCAGACGCAACCACAACACAGCAGACTCAAGCCCATGACCTAAGCCCTGGTGAGTGGGTTCACGTGAAAAGGCATAGAAGAAAAACTTGCCTAGAGCCCCGCTGGGAAGGACCATATCAGGTCATATTGGTGACGACTACAGCAGTAAAGTGTGCTGGTTTACCAAATTGGATCCATGCCAGTCACACTCAGCGAGTCCTAAGTCCACTTGAACCACGAGTAGAGCGGCATCTGGAGATCTCAAGCCCGAGTTCAGAATCAGAAACTGAAGTACAAGAAGTTGGTGAGGTTAAAGCAATAGACTCTGAAACTGGTGAGCTTAACGAAAAGAACTCTGAAGAGTGGCTTGATGATGAATTGCTTAGCACAGGTCAAGTAAAGTGGGCACCAGCTACTGGGACTGAAGAAACTGTTGTTGAACAAGAAGAAAGACAAATCTTAGGTGAAGAGGGAAAGTGTAGAGAGGAAGTAGGTGAAAGAAATACAGAAGAAGAAAAAGAAAAAGGAGAAGAAAGCAAACTTAGAGTAGGTACAAAGAAACGAGGGTACGAATCGAACAAAGAGGAAGAAGTAGTTCAACCAAAGAGAGCAAAGAAAGACGAACAGTGGCCAAGTGGAGTTAAAAGACTGAAATATAGGGTGGTGAAAGGAAGACCAGAAAATAGGTTAGAACAAATAAGCGAAATGTCAGATCAGTTAGAACAGGGAGAGTCAGTTGACGAATCAGTGCTGCGACCAAAGAGAGTGAGAAAACCAAACAAAAAGTTCAAGTCACCTGACTGGATTTATATAGTGTTGGAAGAAATTGAAGAAGAAGATTTAAACAAAAAAGGAAACAGCACTGACAACGAGCAAGAAGAAAAAAGTGACCTAAATCCACCTTAAGAGACTGTAAACAAACTAAGGGGTCATGTTTAAAACTGAAGAAATTTTCTGAAGATTCAGAAGACGTCCTGCAAAATTGGATTAAGTTAAAATAAAAGAAGGGGTAAAGAAGAAAGCTTTTGAAGTGTGGGATCACACTACGTTTTTATTTTTATTTTTGTAGAATATATTTGAAATAGATTTAGAAAATCCATTTAGAACTTTATAAGGATTAATATTACTATGGCAGATACGCAAGTAACAAGACCTAGGTGTAGTTTTATGCGTAGGTGTTAAAAAGCTTGTTTGTGTCTATTTTGTAAATTGATAGTATTCTGGATAATATTAACAATTATAATACCTTTACATCTGATTAAAGAAGATACACCTCGTCCTAACAATTTAATAGGTCCACAGGTAGACACTGATATTAAGCAAATTCCTATTACTCACTTGAATCAAATAGATGCTAGTAGTTTACATCACTATAGATCAGTTACAAATTTTTCCCTGAATGTTTTCACTAAATTACTCTACGAATATGTGGAAACAATGGATGTGAGTGACTGTTATGTCTGTATACAGTTACCTTTGTCTGTTTCATAAGGTGTTACTTACCATCACCTTCCTTTGACTTATGGTGTAACATGTAGTGTTTTATCAAGTCTGTTGTGTAGAACAGGTAAACTAGATTATTATTATTCCAATGTAGATACAATATTTTCAAAAGTCCCTGTAGTACCTGAGCTGAATAAGATAGCCCCTGCACATGTCATGGGAGATTTTTTCTTGACAACCAAGCCTATAGATTTAGAATACGCTAGTAAGAATAATTTAACATGCAAATTGAGGAAGGAAGAGAAGATCTTTTTGGAGATGGTAGAAGAAAGAAGGGCTAAGTTTCAGAGAAAAGCTGTTGAAGAGAAATTACAGACACCACCTTGGGTTTTCAGAGAAGGCAACTATGACAAAGGAGAGACTTATGCTGCAATGGCTTTGGATTAGTCACAGAAGGGAAAATTATGCTTACGTAGGGAAAGGACTAATTATAACAATTACTTCATAGGTTCCAGTGAATGTGAAGATACCTACAAAATTATTGGAGGTTGGGGATTAAAGGGAGGAACTGATCCTGTTTTGCCAGGCATATATTATGTCTGTGGGAGGAAAGCCTATTATCGGCTACCAGATCACTGGTATGGAACTTGTTACCTTGGGATTGTCTTTCCAAAAGTCTACCATGTAGGCAAAAGCACAAATGGAATCCATGAAGTAAAGCAAGGACTAAAACGTGTAAAAAGAGAAAGTTTTTCAGAAATTGTAGGTGATATATTTGGAGCATTGATACCTGGAGTTGGAGTTACACTGAATGCATATAAAATTTGACAATTGTCCACAGTGGTTGATCGTTTATCAACGGATACTGCTGGAGGATTTCTGATGATTAATACTGAAATGATTGCTATGAGATCTATGGTTATCCAAAATCGACTTGCCCTTGATATATTATTGGCAAAAGAGGGAAGAGTCTGTGGAATGCTGAAGGTTCAACATTGTTGCACCTACATTCCAGACAAAAGCAAGAATCTGGAAGGATACATTCAGAATATCACTGATTTGCATAAGAAAGTAACACAACTAGAGGTTGACGGTGTCTGGGAGAGACTAAGTAAGAGTTTTTCTACTATAAGCATTTGGTTTTCTTCTATAGGTAGTTCTTTGTTAGGGAAAATAATAGTACCAATAGTTTCTGTAGCTGTTATGATATTAATAATACGAATGAATTATATTTGTGTGAAGAGAAGACGCAAAGAAAAGAAAGAAAGGAAATTAAGTAAAGAAAGTAAAGAAAGGAAAAGAGAGATAGACGAGATGGAATTGGAGGATTTTAAAGAAAGATTGTATGTAAAATGTAAGGAGCAAGGGCCAGAAGACAAAATAACAGCTATATAACTTGGTAAACCATATGTTTAGGATTTTTATGATGGTAAACCATCAAAGGGGGGATTGATGGAGTGAGGTTTGTAAAAATACATCCTCATGAAATTAAGAAACCCCATAATAATGTATTGACTGCATGAACTAACCAACCCTGAATGCATACATTCACACAAGGGGCAAACGCATTTTACATAATATACTAAATCATGTTGGCATGAGTACGTATTACCTGTTTGCGCTTTGAAAAATTGCACTAATGCATGTTTATGCTAGGTTGTACATTGCACATTTTGCATGTCGTGCACAAATAACAAGAAGTTGCTTTAAATTAATAAGCTTTTGCTAGGAATTAATTAATACAGGGTATTAGTATGGTGGTAGGTAACCATAATGGGATTTATTTCATGAATTAATACTCTTTTGTGTTTATTTGCTTTAGTACGAGATTGGGCCTGCATGAAAATGGCCTCTTGTCCGAGCCAGCATGTGGTTGTCTTGGTTGATACGAAGAACGCATGCGCGAGATTGCTTGCCTGCCTACGAGCAGCAGAGTGTTCCAGCTGATGTAATCCGCGTGAAGGCCATGTTGACCTGTGTTTTATTGTTTATGTGCCAAGACGCAACAGCAACTGTGGGAACAGCCATCACTACGTGCAATTTGAATGTGAAGCGGATATCATAATGTACAATTGTAGCAACATGTATAACTATGAATGTTAGTGGTATACGAATGTATTGGTCTTAAATCCTTCCTTTGTTAAAACCGGTATAGGATGGATTTGTGAGGAGAACTAGATGAGGCGACCCTAGTATGATTTACGACAACCAATCACAGACTGAGGGGTCGATTCCGATTCGGGCCGGAAATCTCTCCGACCGAGCCGGACCCGGAGAGATTTCCGACCGAATCGGACCCGTGCAGTCCGACCGAACGAGTACGATGCGTCCGTATGTTATCGGACACGAGTCGGTCGGACTCCCATTGAACTCAATGGGAGCCGGTCGTACAACGCGTACGCGGGCTCCCATTGCCTCAATGGGTGCGAGGCGGACAAGGGCGCCCCTACAGCGAGTACGCCGCGAAGCGCTCGCGGCGTACACGCACAGGTAGGGGGACCCATGGGTCCCCCTGTGTGCGCCTCGCACGGGTACGCGTACAGGGGGTCCGACACGGACCCCCAAAGTACGGCTCCGACAGCTCTTACGAGCCGGAGTGCGCGGCTCGGTCGGACTGCTCGCGGCGCGCATCGTACTTACCCGGCCGGGAAACGTCTCCATTGCGCGGTGCGAGTCGAGTCCGAGCGAGTCGGTCGGAGCGGTTCGAGTCCGAGCGAGTCGGTCGGAGCGGTCGGGACGCCCGGACGAGTCGGTCGGCGATTTCGCATCGTACTCGCTCGGCCGGACCCGCGTACGGTTCGGTCGGGAAACAGGGCTCCGAATCGGATCCGGTAAAGCCGAATCCGATTCGGAGCCCTACCGGCCGAGATCGGAATCGGCCCCTGAGTTTCTACTGATACTGCAACATTGTAAGATAGTGAGCTAGACAGTAGGGTATAATTGATATCCCAATTGTGGTGTGGCAAGCCAGCAAGTCAGATAGACAGTCCGTCAGTCTGTCAGTCGGTGCAGTCCGGTGTGGCCGATCAGAGAGAAGAGACGATTAGAACGCAGATGATCTGAACGCTCAGAATATAGAGAGAGAAGCGCGCCAAGACAGAGAGAGCAGACCAACACTGAGCCAGAGAAACCTTAGGTACGAGAACGTTGCGGGAGTGCTTGGGGGGAGACTGCGTCCGAGGAGAACTAGATTAAGGTAGATTGAATTGGGAGATTATTTTGTTTGTCAGTCTATGGCAAACTTTAGCTGCATCTGTCCTGTTAACTTTGCCCTCTGAGCCTATCTCTGAGGAACCTTGCCACAACCTCGGCCAAGGAAGTGGTTTTCCTAATTCTTTGGTGGGTATCACCCTCCTTAAATGCTTTTATTTCCAATATTTCTGCAAGTGTTTATGCTGTACCTTCTCTTCCCCATTCCTATGCACGCTTTGATGTTGATTCAAATGATTCATTTTGATTACATTGCTTGATAATTTGTTCTCTTATATGTAATCTTGTGTGTGCACTGACAATCTAAAAATACGAGCATTTAATAGTTAATAAGATAACATTTTAACCGAATAAATGACTCTGTGGTTATTTAGTTAAGTATTAAAATGTTTCGTTAAACATAGTCACCATCAACTCTTCAACTAATGGTCCATCGACCAGAAGAAGAAGACAGTTGAAATTACGAATAGTTAGGGATTTATATAAATGTTCTTAATGTGAACTATAGTACTGTACGTAATAAAACTGACAAATTAAACCCCCAAATCCAGCGCCCGTCTTCAGGGATCATTTATGGGTAATGTGTGATGGGCCCCGTTGTTTGATGAACAATTTATGTGTGAAGAGATTTCCCTGGTCCCTGGTTTTATGAATTAGGGGTTGCGCTGGATCACGTTCAAGTGAGCGCGGAGCTCCCCTAGGCGGATGTCTTTGACAGGCAAAGTTACTGGAACAGTGGAACTCCTGCATAGCCCCTGCAGAATGCCGACGTGTGTCTTATCCTGGCAGGTGCCCTGCAGACAGTGTCACTTCACCCAACCACGGAGATCTGCACCTCACTGTGAATTACACATGGATAGCTCGAGGGCTGCAGGACTCACGTTTGGTGTAGGTGAGTCCCTCCAGAGTCCATGTTAATTCGCTATTGAGCTGTTTCAAAAGGTTGCCTGTGGCTGGGTGGTTTTTTACCAACTGTTGCTGTTGTTTTTATGGGCACTACAGTGAGTGTTAGGGCCAAAAGTAGTAATAAAGTAACCCTTTTACTGGCTGCTTTGTACAAAGTGAAACCAGAAAACCTGGATAAATCGTGGCTTCCCAACTTAAATTGTGTGATCCTAGGCAGTTGGGAACATTTTTATTTCACCAAAACTTATTTTTCTTCATTATCGCTTATGAAAGCACTTTCAAATATGTGAGTTCAGAATCTCAGTTGTACAAAAACCTATTGTGTTTGATTCATTAGACTATAATGTTTCTCTATAATAATCTGGGCAACTATAGGGTTTACATGACAGCTGTCTTACCCCTTTGTTCACTGATGGCTCATATTTAAAAACTATCACTTAATAAGCACTTCTCAGTGCAGTGCTAAAATGTGACATATTACACTTGCTGAATTTTGAAGAGGCTTTATCATATTTTATGTGAGGTTTTTGTACGACTTTCAAAGCAAAAACTTTCTGGGCTGGGTTCGTGCATGGGCTCTAAGAGCCAAGCCAGACCCTTGCTGTTAATTTGTTGGCTCGCCCACCTCTACCAGCAGCTTGGTACTTGGTACATGTGTTGGTGTTCAATTAGGATTTGTCAGCCATCCTCTGTGGGATTCTTGCAATGTAGTGCCATTGCAGGGCTACTCAGTTTGGCTGAATGCACAAAGCTGTTTCTCCTTTTGCACTGTATGTGGTGCCAATCTGACATCAGTGCCTCTCATGAATGTGAAACATGCGGACCCTCACACATTACGTGAATTTAGAATTGCCAGAGTGTAGTCTTTCAGATCATGATATGGCCGAAATGTTACTGGAACATGTGTTCGTATGTTTTTTTATAATTGGAGAAAATAAAATCCTTTTATTGAAAACGAAAAAACTGTATTGAAGTAACGGAGAATCATGAAAAATTGGACAAATGCTTAATCCTGAAAACACAGATGCAAAGGAGCTCAGTGTTAACTCGGATACGGTGCGGTTCTGTGTTAAAGCTGCCTTTTTCTCTTGTGAAAGAGTTTTAGCTCATTCCAGTACTCATTTGCATGTATCTAGGCGCACATCCATGCACATCGCATGAAACAACATACTGGTTTACTTTCCATTTGGTGGATTTGCAGTGGGAGGGACGTACGGTAATATTAGTGTTTGTACCTGTATGACTAGGCGTATTTTGTGGCTTTTGGGATAGCATTTGGGGGGCTCTTTGAAAGTCATAGGGGCATATTCTCAAGGAGCTATCGCCGAGTTATCGCCACTTTATCGCAGCCAAAGTCGCGCTAAATTTACCGCCCCATTCACAAGCTGGTGCTAACAGCCCATAACACCAGTTTTCCTGCGAAAGCACTCGCAAAAAACATCGCTACAGATGACCCCAGCAACTAACGCTAATGAGATGCAGAGTAGGCGTTCCCGAGCAAAAACCCGCGACAACATCACACCTCAACATTCTCAACGACCAGCCACATCGGCGATAAGACCACAAAACAGGCGATAAGGCGCGTTAGCAGCAGGAAACTCCCCATTCACAAGCTGGTGCTAACAGCCCATAACACCAGTTTTCCTGCGAAAGCACTCGCAAAAAACATCGCTACAGATGACCCCGGCAACTAACGCTAATGAGATGCAGAGTAGGCGTTCTCGAGCAAAAACCCGCGACAACACCACACCTCAACATTCTCAACGACCAGCCACATCGGCGATAAGACCACAAAACAGGCGATAAGGCGCGTTAGCAGCAGGAAACTAACACCTGCTCTGACCTGGTGTAAAGTCGGACGACAAGCTGCACCATCAAAGGGATCCCAGCCCAGAGCCACACAGGAAGAACAACAGATGCCATGGAGCCACTCACCATGCACCCCGGAGCCCCGAGGGGGCAACAACACCCACCGCCACCACCCCCAGGACCGCCACCCCCCCAACGGACCCACACCGTCCCCCCCCGGACCACCACAGAGGCAGTGCAGACAAAGACAGCGGACATACAGGAAATGCACCAGCCCTACAGACCTAACACCAGACAATGCCAATGCCCACTACAGGCCCAGAAGGACAACCATCCTCCGCATCCTGAACATCAGAGGAGGAGAGGAGTTGGCCTAACGGCTAGGGCGGTCGACCTCGAATCTGGGGAACTGGGTTCGAGTCTCGGCAATGACGCTGAACATCCTGTGATTCTGGGCAAATCACTTAATCTCCCCGTGCCTAACAAAAATGAATGTGTCCTCATGTAATGCAACTGGTGCTATGTAAAGCGCTCTGATACCCGATTCGGGTCAAGTTCGCGCTATATAAAACTCTGTGAAATAAGAAATAAAAAAAAAAAATCATTGCCCACAGGCTGACGGTACCAACACAGTGGACAACCAACATCCCTCCGCAGACAAAGCTGCTGGCTGTGCTGCACCTGTTGGCCTCTGGTATCCTCCCAAACAACAACCGCCCGAGTCGGAGGAGTCTCACAGCCAGCCCCATCCAAGTTCCTCACACCTGGCCTGGATGCCCTCACCAGCTAGGGACCCCAGCACCCATACGTCCCCCACAATGCGCAGGAACAGCTGGAGACCAAGCAAGGACTATACGCCATAGCTGGCTCCCCGCACGTGTCGGGGGCAATCAACTGCACACTTGTCCCACTTGTGCCCCCTGCCAACACCGCACACAATACCCCAACAGAAAGCACACGCATCCCATCAATGTGCAGGCAATAGTGGACCACAGGGGACTTCTCACCAATGTCATAGCCAACTACCCAGGCAGTGTGCATGATCCCTTCATCTTCCGACAGTCCAACATCAACCAGCGCTTCCAGGATGGCACCTATGGAAATGCACTGCACGTTGGCAAGTACCAAATGAACACACCACACACCTCAACTCCACAATCATGCAACTCACAACTCAGGCACTGCCCACGTCACAAAATCACATAAAACATGCCAAACAACATGCCCCCCCACCAGACACAACAGCACAACTTACTGTGGCAACCTTGGTTAGCCATGTACATGAGCCATCAACGGCATGGCACCTCAGCCACACAATACCGGAATGTGGGGAGAGGTGGGAACCAGGCATGTGCGAAGGAGGCAAGTGACCCATGAATGAGAATGTACACAATGCCAAGTGTTGTGGAGATGTGCTGGACAGACTGCAGTATGCAGACCACAGACATAGCCATGTCTACATGCACTGCTGGTGTTTGGAGTGTAGTGGACAGTGGACGCAACCATGTTACCCAGATAGTGGGGAAGATCGCGGAAATGTAGCTTGTGACGTCCCCCCCTGTAAGCGTGTGCGGAGTGGGCTGGCCCGGAGGATGCCAGGCCAGCGTAGGGGTGTGAGTAAAAAGCACGTAGCCCTGGGCGTGGTTCTCTTCCGGAATGCCCAACGTGCCTGCCAGGGCGGCACCACCCACCCCGCCACGAGGCCAACGCCGTCACCGTGAGCGGTGTGGCCTGTGATCCTGTGCGCCTGCTGCACCCAGGGCCGCTGGTCCCCAAACCCATCATGCCCGCCCCTGCGCAGCCAGGCCTCATTTCTCACCTACCGGCATGTGTCGAAGAGGGCCCACCACGTGCCGGCACAAGCTCCAAGCCCGAAGCCCGCGACCTTGGCAGCCTCCTGAGACCATCAGGGCCTCCGTGACACAGGCCCGCATTACTCCTTTCTCGTTAACGTACTCCACCGCTGCCCTCGGCCTACACTACGGTCAAGTAGGTCACACATTTGGAACTGAGTCTTGATTATGCAATGGCAGAGTACACACCTTATGGCTGACTTTATATCACTGTACTCCCTTCGATGTGGTGCCACCAACTCTGTGCATATCATTCGAACTACACCTGTCTGTGGTCCCTTGCTGACTACTGCCTTCGCCCCACACTGCGGTCGAGTGGGTCACACATCTGGAACTGAGTCTTGATTACACAATGGCCAAGTACACACTTCATGGCTGAGTTTAACTCACTATACTCCCTTCGATGTGGTGACACAAAGTATGTGCTGGGCATCCCAACCACACGTGTCTGTGGGCCCTTGATGTCTATGCCTTCGGACTACACTGCGGTCCTGCAGGCCCCACACAAATCCATGCCAGTCCGTACCAGGCAGGACACGGCATAGTCGTTGGCTAAACACCCACTCAGCTATGTCGCTACTGTCTCGGTCAACCACGAGTCATCCCCACATGCCATTTCAACGCCGTGTGTCAGTGTTCCAGGAGGAGCTCACTGAACAGCGGTTGGCCCGCGCTGGCCGCTGCCTCCGGACTACACATCGGTCGAGTAGGGCACACATTGGGAACTCAGTCATGATTCATTTATGGCAGACCTGATATCATTGTACTGGCCTCATTGCAGACTGCATCCCCTTCCAGCTCCGGGGCCACTAAGTCTGTTCCCCGACAACCATGGACACTTTCTTCTTGAGATTTGTTGGCGACTGAGTCCATAGACTGGGGGTTGTCTTCATCATCATGTCGGTGATACTGACTATGTGGCCAAACCGAGGCAGTAGCATTCCACTCCTCCATTTTCAGCTTCCGGATGGCTCCTGCCCTCTGCATCATGCCCTGGAGGACACCTTCCACTGTCCCCGCAAACCTCCGCTACATTCACCTTCGACATCGACGAGGACCCGCCCACCTCGCGTGGCCCTAGATCACTGCACCGCAAGTCACCGTCCCGTTGCAGTGTGCCTGTGCCTGTGCCGGCCGCAGTGCATCCGGGGTCACTAACTCTGTGCAGCTCATATCATGGCCCCAGTCTGGTGGCATGTTGGATGGCCTCTGGGTCGATGGCCTTGGGGTCATCAAAGCCATGTGTCTGTGGCCCTGCGCTGTCCGCTGCCTCCGCCCTCAACTGCGGTCCACCTGGGCTCACACATCAAATCGAGTCCTGACCTGCCTGGACGTTGCATCACCGCAGGATGCACGCGCCACCACCGCCAGGAACAACTCCAGACAACAGGTGCCAGAGTCGGAAGTGTCTTACTGCCAGGCTTTCAGAGTAGCTCACACCAGTCGTGGGTGCCATCATCAGCTTGATACCCTGCTCAGCTCCTCAGGTGCCACTAGCTCAGTGCACCACAAATCAAGGACCATTCTGCTTGCATGTAGGGTGAACACTGTACTCTCTCCGGCAACCACCATGATGCTTCACAGTTCTTTCTGTTATGCTGATGTTTTATGTTTCTGCTTCAATTGTGATCACTGTTCAAGTTGTTGCCAGCACCAGCGACTCCCTGCGGGCTGGCTTACACTCACCCCACACACATCCAGCACATGCATCACTGTACATGTGACCATGCCAATGAAGGTGTCGAGCGCACATGCTCGTGGCCAGTTCAACAAACTATCTGAGTGTGTCCGTGTGCTTATGATGTATGCATTAGGGCCCCGGCCCCACAACCTTACATTGTGCCGTGTGCAGAGGACGCAGCCATGTGACCGCAGGCAGAGGGTGGGACATTGCACATGTAGCTTTGTCGTCCCCCACCCAATACGTAGGAGGAGTGAACTTGGCCGGCGTACACCAGTCCGGCATGGGGGTGTGGGTGATTATCACGTGGCTCTGGGTGTGGTTCAGTACTGGAAATGTGCAAAGGCATGTGTCCCTGTCGCAGTGTGGGTCTCCGTTGAGGTGTGTAGGTGGTCCATGATGGGACTTTGACACCCACGTATGGGTTCTAGTTCGTCTCCCATGAGGTAGTACCCCACCCGCACATGTTCGGCCAGCCCCTTCTGGCAGTCTGATAGCTGGCCTTGTAATGGGATGTGTGCTTAGGTGGGCTGCTGTGAGCCAGCCGGGGTGGTGGGTGCGTCCAGCTGTGTTGTCCGTGCAGGGGGTGATGTGTCCTCGGTGCAGCGGGGCTGCCCTGCTCCTGGAGCTCTATTGCCTGAGATGTCCATGGACTGTCGTAGGGCGTCGGTGTTGGAAGTGTGGAGGTCCTCTTCAGCATCACTGATGGGTTGTCTGGTCTGCTCTGCTGGAGGTGTTGTTTGTCCCTCTGCAATGTGAAGGGGAGATGCTTGTTGACATTGTGTTGGCATGTATGATGACGGATTGTTCGGGTTTAAATACAGACTGCATGACAATGTACATTGTGACTGTTTTGGATTGGCGGACTATTTGATGCGGGATAGTGGACAATTGGACTACATGACGTAGGTGATGTTGTACATGTACATTTTCATCTCACAGTTTCCAGCTATGTCAGATGTGATTGGCCATTTTCTACGCACAGGCGGAGCCAGTTGTGTCCTCTGTTCTGCAGTGTAAGTGTTGCACTGTGTCCCACATTGCCGTCCATGTGGATGTGCTGTGATTGCTATGTGTGTGTGCTGCATTGTGTGAGAGTCACACCTGCTGCTGTGATTTTGCTGCCCCTTATCCCTTGGAGGCGGTGTGCCTTTGGCTTTTGTGCTTTTGAGGTGCTGTGATGTTGGCGACTGGGGTCATTTGTGCTCCTGGACCGATTTTGTTCTCTTGTGCATTGTTTGTCTGCAGATGTATTGTTGACGTCAGTGGTTGTTTGTGCACGTGGATGTGTCAGGGTGTGACCTGCTCTTTCCGGATGTAGTCCACACTCAGCCACCTCAGTCTCGTGGCGTGCACAGTGTCATGGTGATTGTACTCCGGCCATGCTGCGAGTCATGTGGTGTCACTTGCATTGTCAGTGTGGCTCTCGCATACGCATCTTTGCTGTGTTTCGCACTGGTGCATGTGTGTGTAGTGGAATTGGTGTTGTGTGGGGTGGGACCCCTTCGGGCACATGGTGGACGGGGGCCTACTTGGTGTTTGTATGTGTGCTGCAGTGTGCCACGGGGATCATGGACATGACCCAGGGTCGTTGTGGGTGTGCGGTGTGCTACACGTCATTGTGCATGTGTGCCATTGTGCCCGTCCCCCCAGTCCCTGTTAGTTACTCACCCTGTTGATGTTTTGTCAAGTCATGTCGAGCAGTGTCCGGACTCCCGACTCCTTGCACCGTCTCCACACTCATGACTGTGTCGGCCATTTGCTCCAGCTCCTCCTGTGGCACAGGACTCCCACCTCCATTCGCCGTTGCTGCCTTCCGGGTGGCAGCGGGTTTCTGCTTGGTTTGGCTTTTGACTTCGTGCCAGCGCATCTTGGCCTCCTCGGCAGTCCGACTGCATTCAAGATGGAATGCCATTTTTCCGTCTGTGTTGCCAATGACACGGTGGTAGAGACGGACAGTTGTTGTTAGTGCTCTGTCACCTCCGTGACGACGATCCGGTTGTAATGCGGACTGTACCCCATCTTCCTCTTCTCCTTGGCCTTCCCCGACCTCGAGGTTCCTTGCTGGTGGTCTGTGGGGCTTGTGGGGTTCGCGTTGACCTGGGCACTCGTTCCGGGTGCGTCCATGTTGCTACGCATTTTATTTTGTTTATGGTGTGTTTTTCTTGTTCAGCTTTTATGGTGCATTTTCCCGCCAGGCGCGTGGGAATTGCAGGCCTGTCGCTGTTTATCGCTGTTTTTTTTTCCGAGGTTGGCGTCATCGCAACTTTATTCGCGTTGGTGTTTCGCATTTTTTAGGCGTTGCGTTGTTTTTTACACGTCATCTGGTGCGTTATCGTGGGACTATCGCATGGTGCCGCCAGGTTGAGAATGCTACGTTAACACGGCGTTGTTTTCCCGCGATGGACTGCGATGTGAGAAGTTGCGTTAAGCTAAACTTGCAGTGGTTATCACACGTTCTTGAGAATATGCCCCATTGTTTTCAGAGAGGTGCTCTAGGGGCAGGTTAAGCTTGACTGCGCAAATCTTAAATAGAAAGGGTCTGCTGATTATTTGTGTTTCCTAAGCACTGCAGGTTTGGTGGATGACTGAGACTGCAGTTTCTTGTTTTTTTATTATTTATTGTGAGTTTTACAATATACAGCACACTTTGTTGTTACAAGTGCACATTACCAATCTGCTATTAGCTATATCAATATGCACACTATGAAAAAGCAGAGGATCCTCAGTCTAAAGAAGAAAGAAAAAATCTACAATGAGGGAGTAGAAAGAAATGAGTAATGAAGGAAGAATAGACTAAGGGGCATCTCTGGGAACATCGGCCATGTTTGCTCAGCATCAGAATAATAAACAGATTGAGGACCCAGTCTCTTCATGAAAAATGTGTGACGCTTCCGGGGCAACTATATAGAAAAGAAAGGTCCATTTAGGAAAAGACTGGAAGGGTGCTGGACTGGTAGCCAACAGTAGCCGTGTCTTCAGACCACCAATTGATCCCCAGTCCATTGGAGGGGGCGTGGGGGGTAGATGAGGGAGAGGGGAGAGGCCGAGCCCTGAATATCTACTATACCACGTCACCCCCATGCTATGGATAGGCAGCCCCAGTCGCTACCGACGGCCTAAGGATAGGCTGCCATATATGTTCGAACACTTCTGTCTGATCCAGCGTATAGTAGATTATCTTCATGCGAAACCGTAATGGCCATCTCATACATCAATCTGCAGTGACATAACGAAACTTGAGGGGGGCCCCTGCAAGGTACATGGAGAGGCCCGCTCCAGATTTAATTAGGAGCTATCAGGCCAGAGTGCTGTGCTGAGGGGGCCCTCTGCAGCTCAGGGGGCCCCTGCAGATCCTGAGGCCCCTGCAGCTCAGGGGCCCCCACATACCGCGGGGGCTGCAGGGGCCTGAGGTTCGCCAATGCCAATCAGTATTGGTAGAAGGGGACTTTCGCTTCCATTTTCGTAAGACTGCCACTGAAGCAAATGCCAGCACCATATCAATCCTGCCTTTCAAATGGTTGTTAAGGTCAGGTATTTTCACTGTATCATGAAGAAAATCGAATACACAGAATGCCTGAGCTGCAAATTGTTAGTGGAGTTCATCGTTCAGATCACTTGAGTCTGGTACGTTTAGAGAGAGGCACAAGAATACACCAAGTGGAGAATGTCTCTATCAGGATGGTCACCGTGACTGCAGTTTCTGTTGCTCAGGCGGGGGGGGGTCTCTGGGCAGGTCCTTTCCTTTGTGCGTCTGATTGCTGCCACAGGAATGCAAAATGACAGCCAGATGCAACATTGTGAGCTTCAGTGTGCTTATATTGTAGGTGCCCCAGGTTGGAGGCAGACCGGTGTTACAAGCCCTGAGAAGCATCACCTCACACATGTTCACTAAAACAGATCCTGTTCTCCTTCATCCTACCCTAATTATTGGAGGGAAAGAGGATGGCATCTCGCGCACAAATATTTAAAATACAACATTCCTGTTTTGGAGATGTTCTCCAACACATTTTACGGGGAAATTAAACCATTTTTAAATTGTATTTATCAGTGGGGGGTGTAGGTGTGTGTGCATTTATGAGTTCCCATGTCAAACAGTGGTATTGTAACATATGCAAATAATGTTGCTTTCTCCTACAGCTTTGCATGCTATCTCATAATGTCTCCACAATATTCCTCAAAACCTACATGAAAACTGACCATGACTTAAAAATTCCGACTGTTGATGCACCTCTCTCTCGAACGAATCTCTCATTATTTTACATCCTCTGCATACATCCTCTCTCAGAGCATGGTCTACTGTAAGCCAAATGTATGTTTTATATTAACCCCTATTATTGCAGCTGTCAGATTACCCATGGAGTATCGTAATTTTTACTCCACCCTTTTATGTTTTGTCCATACTATATTTGTATACATGGTCTCATGTATTTGTGTGATTTAAAATCATTAACGTAATGTAGTGCACTTGAACAGATACAGAAAGTGCATTTACTTTGTAATCTCCACATTTGTATGAGTGTGTATACTAATGTTTCCCTTACAATGTCATCAGATTGCAGTTCTCATATATATCTGGACTTGTGTGGTTTGTAGAATATTGTTAATTCTTATATATTCACATACTCATTTGAACAGTATTCTTCATTTATTTTATAACTGTAGGAATGTGCCTCTTTTTGCATGGCTAGCCTCACTTTTTACCTGATGCCTGATGTGATTTCGAACTGTGAGTTCACCGGATCCCTGCTAACCAGGTCTTCAGTGCCAGATCTTTTTTCCAAAACACTGTACCACGATTGGCATAACTTCAGCTACCCTGTAAGCCCCTAGTAAATGGCACCCCTGGTACCTAGGGCATGGACACTGGAGAATGTCATCTGGGGCTGCAGCACAGGTTGTGCCACCCAAGGGCCCCCTCACCAAGGAAATGCACTCTGCCATAGCAGGCTGCGTGTCTTGGTGCTGGAAAATCGAAGTCTCGACATGGCATGCAGCCCTGTGTGCCATACCACCCATGCACTGCATAAGATATAGGTACTACTTCTACTGCAGGCCTTTAGCCCTAAGGCAGGTTGCACTATATCCTATGTGTGGGCATTTCAGCATGAGAAGATATGCCCCTACAATGTCCAGTCTATTCTGTGATATAAGTGAACAGGGAAGCCACAATGAGTACATGGGCTGGATACTTGTCAACACAAGAAGGTCCTCTGGGGCTGCAGCACTGGTTGTGCCACCCCGGGGCCCCCTCACCAAGGAAATACACTCTGCCATTGCAGGCTGCGTGTCTTGGTGCAGACAAATCTGAAGAGCCAGCATGGCACGCAGCCCTGTGTGCCATGCCACCCATGCATTGCAGAAAGATATAGGTAAGTCACACCTACTGCAGGCCTTTAGCCCTAAGGTAGGGTTCACTATGTTCTATGTGCAGGCATATCATCTTGAGCAGATATGCCCCTGCACTGTCCAGTCCATTCTGTGATTTTTGTAAGTGAACAGGAAAGCCATAAAAAGTACATGGGCTGGATACTTGTCAGCACGAGTTTCCTAGTTCCATGATGACTTCACTGAATTCTAAGATGTTTGGTACCAAACATCTTGTCTTAATAAATCCTCTCTGATGCCAGTGCTGAATTTATTGATAAATTCACACAGGGGACCCCTTTAGAGGGTCCCCTGAAACCTAACCAGACACTAGTGGGATCTCCGGCTGGACTCTACCAGCCTGCCACCACCAGACCTGTTTGTGACCTCATGGGGTTACAGCCAGCACTCTCAGAGGACAGAAACAATACTTGCTCTGGGCGTGGGTGTTTCACACCTCCTCCAGGACAGGATGGCCTTCCCGGGCAGGAAGCTTCAAAGGTGATGCCGCCTTTGAAATCCAGCCCAGGAACCCCCAGATAGTGGGGGAGGCCAAGCCTCCTTTCCTGCTCCACTTTTGGCGGGAGGAAAGGGGGGGAAATTAGTTAACTGAGGAGAAGGGTCTCCCCCTCAGCCTGCGCCACCCCTAGTGCGGGGCAGGCGAGGTGAACCCCTCTCCTGAAATTCCACCATCTTAAGATGACGAGAAAACCTCCAATCAGGGCTAGTGTAGTGCCTTTTTCCCACAGGAAGTAGTCACTAGAGGGTGTAGACACCCTAAAGGTAAGTAGCCCATTGGCTACTGCCTGTCTCCCCTTGTAACACCAAGAAATTCAGTATTTACGTGGCTCCCCGAAACCTTGACTTCAGATTCCACAGATAAAAAGAAAACAGGAAGCATGTGTGCTGCTGAACCAGGAACTGAGACTGTTGCAGAAGAAACCAGCATCAAACCCTGCCAACTGTGAAAGGACTCGACAACTGTGGCCTGCCGTCCCTACCTGAAACCTGTGCAGCCTACAAGAACCCTGGCGCTCTGCCAGCCTTTGCCAATTGCTTGGAATCACCCTTTGGACTAGTGGTACTAGTCCTCAGCATGCCACCAGTAAAGACAGCTGGGGTGAAGACCGGCACGGACTGTATTGACGTGATTCACTCCACCAACCAAAAAGCCAGGGCTTGTAGGCCACCAGATCGGTAACCAACCCCTACAACACATCCACCAGTCGGAGGGATCCTCACAGTACCTGCAACCAACACTGGAAACAGCCCCACTCCTGTGAGCCTTTACCCGCTTTCAGGTGTCATTGACTGCGTGAAAGTAGAAACATGGGCACGACCACAACTGACTGCCCTCACCACACCTGTAGCTGAACACTGACAGTGAAGAACCAATTCTGCATCCGAAGACCTCCGGCACCTCCGACCCAGGTAACCCAGAACTGCCTGCTGTGTGCGAGCCCTGGGACTTGCAAAACTCTGACTCTCCTGGAGTAGAGCTTCCCCTGAACTCTGGGCGACCGTTGTCCATCAAAACTCCATGGCAGTGTTGCTTCCATCGACCACGACAATAATTGTGCTGGCGGTACTCCGCTATCTAACCCTATGCTTTTTTCTCCTTGACTGCAACGGTCTCTACCTGACGGTATTGACCGCTGCTGCTTAAAAGCTGTAAGCATTTATGTCTTTCACTGCATTTGGTTAACAATCGACATACAAAGCAATTGCTAACTGTTGAATGAAGTTCTTGGCTTCCTAAAACATATATAAAGATACAAGTTTATTTTCCTATTTGGTCTCGGATTTATTCTTGAGTGTGTGTCTCATTTATTGCCTCTGTGTGTGACAACAAATGCTTAGCACTACCCTCTGATAAGCCTAACTGCTCGCCCACTCTACAACAAAAAGGAGCATTAGAATTATCTGCTTTTACCTCTGACGCCTATTGGGGACCTACTGATCTCTCTGCACAGTGTACTTTATTTTAGTGCACTATATAGAGAGCAAGCGTCCTACAATAACAGAATATGTATCTATAACCATGCATTTAAACGTGTACTGAGATGCTTGACACGTTAACTTGACCAAAGGCCTTATCATTTGAATTTTATGTTAAACCTTCAAAGGGAACGTTTGCTTGGGGTGCAATGTTTTTCTCTCCTCTGCAGGTGCAGCTGTATGATTTTCATGAATAGAGAAAGGCACATTTTGTATGAGAGATAGTGAGGCTTGGGCGGAGGACTTTTGGCAAGGACGAGAAGCATTAATGAACAAACGGAGGACTACTGTCCATACTTGTAGGAAGCTGGCTCTGTATTTACTATACCAAAGTAAGGTATAGTGTGCACAGAGGCCAGTGGATCCTCTAAGGCTTACAGAGGTTAAAGTATATAGTACCTTACTCTCTATTTGTGGTAGTGTGGGAGAGCAGTAAGGCTTTATCAGAGGGTAGTGTTAAGCATTTATTGTACACACTCAGGCAAGAAATTATTTCACACACTCAAAGACTGAACTCTCTCCAATTTGTTATGTATAAAAATATTATTTAGTTGTATTTTATGTCAAGAACCAAGCAAGGCCTGGCACAGGTAAGTGTAATAATACTTTGCAAGAATAATGCAGTTGAATACAGCTGAATGCAGTTGAATGCAATCAGTTTGGTTACGGGTAAGTCAAATGTTCATAAACAGTTGAAATTACTGTACAGTTACTTTATAATTACTTTGTGAGTAGTTGTTGGATTACTTTTCAGATTACTTTTCTTACTCAGTGTGGTATACCTAGATACCACACTGGGACACTTCCTGGATAAAGGTATGTAATGCAATTTGTTATAAAAACACACTTGTATGACTTCATAGAATTTCCAACTCCACACTTAGAACTTTTTTCACTGAAAAGCAGTCAATGCAATCCTAAGGGAGGAAATGAAGTTATCGGTTTACAGGTAAGTACTTGGATGTGGGAGCTGGGTTTCTGGGGTTAGAACCAGGGTTAGGGTTGCACTCAAAGAACACCCTCAGCGGCACTAGGGCGGCCGGGTGCAGAGTGCTGAGGCCCAATGTTATCCAATGGGGGATAGGGGGACTCCGGTTGGTGGCTGCTCACGGGCATGCCACTTGGATGTGGGAGCAAAGCTCCTAGGGTTTAGCTCAGGGCACAGAGGGATCCAAGATAGCACACAAAGTGCACCCACAGCTGCAATGGGGCAGCCGGGTGCACGGTTTGTTTTCAAAGGGGTAGCTCCGGTCAGAACAAACGCTGCAGACTCGGGCACGAAGATCTTCTGGTGGCAACCACTGGTTGGAGAGGTAAGTTGGAATGTTGTGGGATGCTGGGACACTGTCGGTTAGGCCACCCAAGGCAGTGGGGTGTTGGGTGCAGGGGTTTCCTTTGGTGTTGGGTTTTCCTTACTGGCTTCGGTCGCTGTCGGAGGGATCCTCCAGAAAGGGGCTGCAGGCATCATCAGGAGACTTGAAGTAGGCCAGGGATCACCAGATTCCAGGTCAGGATCACCAGGAAGACCTCGTCGTGGTGTTGGGCCACTCAAACACGGGCCGTGGGGTTTGGGTGTGGAGTGGTCAGACTCACGGATTTGACTGGAGCCAGAGTCTGTTGGTGAGCAAATCCGGTGCTCACAGGAAACAAAAGTCTTGTTAGGGAAGGCATGGCAGGTCCTCTGGGTTCTGGGGAGCTGCTGGCTGCTGGCTGCAGGACATACCAGGATTCCACTGGGGCAGGCCAAGGTCAGGACAGGCCAGAAGGGCTCGGGCCAAGTCAGTTGGTGTCCTCCTATTCTTCCTTCAGCATGGCTCTTCGGTCCTTCTTCTTCCTCTTTCTTCTTATCTGAGGAGGCAAGGTTCAGGGTTGCCCCTTAATACTAAATTTAGGGGTGTTTCAGGTAGCTACAGGTTGGGACCAATGGGTCCCTTCCTTGGGGTGGGTACACCCCCTAATATGCCACCCTCCAGTGGGAGGGGGGCATAAGCCTTACTCTGGTTGGCTGTGTGTCCCCCATCGTCAAGATGGAGGAACTGAGAGTTGTTCTTCGCCTCGCCTCCCCTACCTGAGGGGTGGGGTTGGCAAAGGTGGGCACACCTCTCCTCCTATCTTGGTTTTCCTGCCAATTCTCCCACCCAAGGTCGGGGTCAGAACTGGTGGGGGCCAGTTGCTGGGAGCAGCGAATGGCTGGGTCAGCTCGCAAAGGCGGCAAGCCTTTGAAGCTTCCCCTTCATGCACCCTGCACATCCTGGGGAGGAGGTTTGGCACCTCTGCCCAGGGTGTGCTCTGTTTCAGGACCCCAAGAGCGGGAGGCTCTTGACCCAGGGGTCCAAGAAAATGTCTGGGGGTGGCAGCTGGTGAGCAGCCAGTCAGCCAGGGCACTAGAGTCAGGCTGTTTTTCAGGGGGCATCTCTAAGATGCCCTCTGAGTTCATTTTTCATTAAATCCCACACTGGCATCAGTGTGGGTTTAATGTGCTGAGAAATTTGATATCCAACTTCCCAGTTTTCAGTAAAGCCATAATGGAGCTGTGGAGTTTGTTATGACAAACTCCCAGACCATATACTCTTTAAGGCTTTACTGCACTTACAATGTCTAAGAATGGACTTAGACACTGTAGGGGTACAGGGCTCATGCACCTGTACCCTCACCAGTGGCATAGTGCACCTAGATAGAGGGGTGTCTGACCTAGGCCATGGCACTGGGTTGTAGACATGGCACACAGGAATGCGTGCCATATCGATTCTTCACTTTGTTCTGCACCAAAACACACAGTCTGTACTGGCAGTGTGTGTGTGTCAGGGTATAGGTTCTCTAAGGCTGGCAAAATATGTGCTGCAGCCCTTAGAGGCCTCCCCTGGTCACAGGGCCCTTGGTACTCATGGTACTCTTTACAAGGGACTTAAATGTGGCCAGAGAGTTGACAATTGGGTGTGCAACAGTACAGTTTTGAGGAAAGAGCATAGGCCCTGGGGACCTGGTTGGCAGGAACCCAGGGCATACTTAGTCAAAAGAGCATCAACATCAGGCAAAAAGTTGTGGGCAAACATGCAAAAAGGGGCACTTTCCTACACAACCCCCACCCAAACGAAAGAGGATGAGACTATCCTTTCCCTAGAGAGTCCTCATTGTCTAAGTGGAAGAACCTGGAAACTCTATCTGCATTGGCGTGGGCAGTCCCAGGTCTAAGTTCCACAGTAAAGTCCATTCCCTGTAGGGAGATTGACCACCTCAAAAGTTTGTGATTTTCACCTTTGATTTCCATTTACTATATGAGAGGTCTGTGGTCAGTTTGAACTGAGAAGTGAGTACCAAACAAGTATGGTCTCACCTTTTTCAGGGACCAAACCACAGCAAAGGCCTCCCTCTCAATGGCACTCCAACCTCCTGCTTATAAAAGCAACAGGTTGATCTTGGCCATCATTGGTCTGGGATAGAACCTCTCCTATCCCTAGTTCAGAAACATCAGCCTGCACAATGAACTGCTTTGTGTAGTCTGGGGCTATGAGAATTGGTGCTGAGCACACTGCCTCTTTCAGGGTGTCAAAAGCTTTTTGACAGTTAATTGTCCAGTTTACCTTTTTGGGCATTTTCTTGGAGGTGAGTTCTGTAAGGGGTGTCACAAAGGATCCATACCCTTCCACAAACCTCCTGTAGTACCCAGTCAAGCCAAGGGATGCCCTGACTTGGGTCTGGGTGGTTGGAGCCTCCCAATCCAGAATAGACTGGATCTGGGTTGTAGGGGTTGCACTTCGCCTCAACCAACAAGGTAGCCCAAGTATACAACTGTGCCCTGCCCTATCTGGCATTTGGATGCCTTGATAGTTAGGCCTGCAGTTTGCAGCACCAGTAAAACCTTCCCTAGGTGGGCCATGTATTCCTACCAGGTGGAGCTAAAGACAGCAATATCATCAAGATATGTTGCACTAAAGGCCTCCAACCTAGCAAGAACTTGATTCTCCAACCTTTGGAAGGTGGCAGGGGCATTCTTTAAACTAAAGGGCATAACAGTAAACTGATAATGCCCATCAGGGGTGGAGAGTGCTGTTTTCTCTTTGGCTCTTGTGGCCATGCCAATCTGCCAGTACCTTGCACTTAAGTCAAAGGTACTAAGAAATTTGGCTGCACCCAATTTATCTATCAACTCATCAGCCCTTGGTATGGGGTGAGCATCTGTCTTGGTGACAGAGTTGAGACTTCTGTAGTCCACACAAAACCTAATTTCTCTCTTTCCACCCTGTGGATGAGGTTTGGGGACAAAGACCACTGGGCTGGCCCAGGGACTCTCAGAGGGTTCAATATCCCCTAACTCCAGCATAATGCTGACCTCAGCTTTGATGCTCTCCTTTACTTGATCAGACGGTTGATAGATTTTGTTTTTGACAGGTACACTGTCTCCAGTGTACACATCATGGGTACGCCAGTGTGTCTGACTAGAGATCAAGGAGAAGAGCTTAGCATATTGCTGTAAGACCTGCTTACAGTCAGCCTGCTGTTGGGCAGTAAGGGTGTCTGAATTGACAACTCGATCCACTGACCCATCTTCGGGGCTGTAAGAGGGAAGGTCAGGGAGACGTTCATGCTCTGTCTCCTGATCCTCATCAGTAACCATCAACATGGTTATGTCAGCACTGTCATGGAAAAGCTTTGGGCGGTTCACATGGATCACCTTTTTGGGGGTCCGGCTTGTGCCCAGGTCCACCAAGTAGGTGACCTAACTTTTCTTTTCTAAGATGGGGTAAAGGCCACTCCATTTGTCCTGGAGGACCCTTGGTGCCACAGTATCCAAAACCCACACTTTTTGCCCTGGTTGGAATTCCACCAGTGCAGCTTTTTGGTCATACCAGTGCTTCTGGAGCTCCTGCCTGGCTTCAAGATTCTTGGAAGCTTTTTCCATGTTCTCTGCCATTCTGGACCTTAGGGCTAGTACATAGTCCACAATATCCTGTTTGGGTTCTTGGAGAGGCTTCTCCCAACCCTTTTTAACAAGACAGAGTGGTCCCCTAACAGGATGGCCAAACAGAAGTTTAAAGGGGGAAACCCCTACTCCTTTCTGAGGCACCTCCCTTTAGGCGAAAAGGAAGCATGGCAAAAGGACATCCCATCTTCTTGTGAGTTTTTCAGGGAGTCACATGATCATGCCTTTCAATGTCTTGTTAAACCTTTCAACAAGACCATTGGTTTGTAAATGATAGGGTGTGGTAAACTTGTACTGCGTTCCACACTCATTCAACATGTGCTTGAGGTATGCATACATGAAGTTTGACCCTCTGTCTGACACCACCTCCTTAGGAAACCCTACCCTGGTGAAGACACCAATGAGGGCATTGGCTACTGCAGGAGCTGTTGTAGTTCTAAGGGGAATTGCCTCAGGATACCTGGTGGCATGACCCACTACCACCAGTATAAACTTGTTTCCTGAGGCTGTGGACACTATGTCCACACCTACCCTTTCAAAAGGAACCCCAACCACTGGTAGTGGGATTAAGGAGGCCTTTGGGTGTCCACCTATTTTGCCACTGGCTTGACAGGTCACACAGGAGCTGACAAACTCCTTTATATTCTGGGACATCTGGGGCCAGTAGAAATGGCTAATTAGCCTGTCCCAAGTCTTGGTTTGGCCAAGATGCCCAGCAAGGGAGATATCATTGGCCAAAATGACTAAAAACTCTATACGTCTGAGCCACTATCACTCTCCTAGTGGCACCAGGGTTGGGGGTCTCCGGCCTCAGTATACAGGAGTCCCTCCTCCCAATAGGCTCTGTGGGTGCTTCCCGGAAAGCTGGAAGCACGCCGAGATCACCGCCTTACTCAAGAAACCCAAGGCAGACCCCAAGGACCTCAAGAACGTCCGACCCATCTCTCTGCTCCCGTTCCCCGCGAAGGTCACCGAGAAAATCGTCAACAAACAACTGACCCGCTAACTCGAGGATAACAACATCCTGGACCCTTCCCAGTCCGGCTTCCGCAGCAACCACAGCACCGAAACCGCCCTCATCGCCGCACCGATGACATCAGGACCCTGCTAGACAACGGAGAAACAGCAGCCCTCATCCTCCTGGACCTATCAGCCGCCTTCGACACGGTCTGCCACCACACACTACGAACACGCCTTCACGACGCCGGGATCCAAGAGAAGGCCCTGGACTGGACCACATCCTTCCTTTCCGGCAGAACACAAAGCGTCCGCCTCGCCCCCTTCCGATCCAAGGCCACCAAGATCATCTGCGGCGTACCCCAAGGCTCCTCCCTCAGCCCAACGCTGTTCAACATCTACATGGCACGGCTCGCCCACGTCGCCCGACAGCACAACCTCAACATCATCTCCTACGCCGACGACACCCAGCTGATCCTCTCCCTCACCAAAGACCCTCACACCGCCAAAGCCCACCTCCACGAAGGAATGAAGGCCGTCGCCGAATGGATGAGGACCAGCCACCTGAATCCGAACTCGGACAAGACGGAGGTCCTCATCCTTGGTTCCAACCCTTCAGCCTGGGACGACTCCTGGTGGCCAACATCACTGGGAACAGCCCCGCCACCCACCGACCATGTACGCAACCTAGGGGTCATCCTCGACCCCACCCTCTCCATGACTAAGCAGGTCAATGCCGTTTCCTCATCCTGCTTCAACATCCTCCGAATGCTCCGCAGGATTTTCAAGTGGATCCCCACCGAAACAAGAAAAACAGTCACCCAGGCCCTCGTCACCAGCAGGCTGGACTACGGAAACGCCCTCTACGCAGGAACGACGGCTAAGCTCCTGAGACGGCTGCAACGCATCCAGAACGCCTCTGCACGTCTTATCCTCGACATCCCCCGACGCAGCCACATCACACCCCACCTGAGAGACCTGCACTGGCTCCCTGTCAACAAGAGGATAACCTTCAAGCTCCTCACCCACGCACACAAAGCACTCCACAACTCCGGACCAGCCTACCTCAACAGACGACTCAGCTTCTACACCCCACCCGCCAGCTCCGCTCGACCAGCCTTGCCCTCGCCACAGTCCCCCGCATCCGGAAAACGACCGCCGGCGGCAGATCCTTCTCCCACCTCGCCGCCAAGACCTGGAACACCCTCCCCACCAACCTCCGACAGACCCAAGACCCACTGGCCTTCAGAAGACTCCTCAAGACCTGGCTCTTCGATCAGTAGCAGCACCACCCCCCTCTTCCCCCAGCGCCTTGAGACCCTCGCGGGTATGTAGTGCGCTTTATAAGTGACATGATTGATTAATTGATTGATTGATTGACAAACTCCTTTATATTCTGGGACATCTGGGGCCAGTAGAAATGGCTAATTAGCCTGTCCCAAGTCTTGGTTTGGCCAAGATGCCCAGCAAGGGAGATATCATTGGCCAAAATGACTAAAAACTCTATACGTCTGAGCCACTATCACTCTCCTAGTGGCACCAGGGTTGGGGGTCTCCGGCCTCAGTATACAGGAGTCCCTCCTCCCAATAGGCTCTGTGGGTACCACTGACATCTCCCTTTTCCTGTGCAGAAGCTTGCTGCCTCAGGCCTTCAAGAGTTGGACAGGTCTGCTGTCCAAGGCACAGCTCTTCTCTAGTGGGTCCCACTGGGCCCAAGAGCTCAGCCTGGTAAGGGTCAAGTTCCATGGGCTCAGTTCCCTCTGGGGCTGACAAGTCCTCTCCCTGAGGATAGAGGGCCTGTATCTTGTGCTTTCCAGAAGCCGGTCCCCAGTCTTCTTGTCTTTTCTCTTGGAATGATGGGCCATTCTTCCAGGCCCCAACGCTTCTTTTCTGCCCTGTGCTCGGCTCTGTGCTCTGTGACACACACAATCTCATAGATGTCCAGCATTGCTGCATGGGTTTTCAATTCTACCTGTTTTTGAGTTCACATAGAGACCTTACCTACTAGAATGTAGGGTCTACATAGAGACCCTAAATTCTAAATGGAGGTAAGTGGTGAGGTAGAGCTCCTCAACCATGTTCTCTATGTCATTTGTTATGTTTTCACTAACAGTTGGGTTCTTGTTAAGAGATATTCTAAAAATTCTAATTCCATCTTACCCCTAATTATGATGATGAGTTTTTATTTTTCTAAAAATTCTAAAGGGACTTAACCAAGGCCCTAACAAGACTTTTAGTAAATTGCCAAAATTTTCAATTAAATAAATTCAGATTTCCATCATTGATGATGTCCAGACATCATAATTAATATAGACCAAATATAGAAATTGTCCAACCCGTAATTACGGGAGTGTACATTAGTAATACACAGGAGTCACGTAATCTTGATGAAAAAATGTTGATTTATTTCTATTCTTTTTGTAGATGTAAACATGAGTTCAGCCCAGCCAACGTGTTTCGTCCTAAACGGACTTCATCAGGGTTGTCAGTAAATACTCAAACCCAGGTTTATCATCTCTAGTTAGGCTTTGCGTTGTAATTGAGTGGATTCCAGATGATAGTATAAAAGATGAGTCATCAAATATTCTATGTTCAACTCCAATTTATTTATTCCAACCCTCCATCTTCCTCATCAGAAGTGAATTCATTATGATCAATTATATTGCTCTTCCATGGATCCAAAGCAACAGCTACTATCTACCGGGTTCAGAGTATCTCTCTGGGATCCACTCAATTACAAGTCTAAGTGGAAGAACCTAGAAACTCCATCTGCATTGGCATGGGCAGTCCCAGGTCTATGTTTCACTGTAAAGTCGATGTGAAAGTTTGCTTGGGGTGCAATGCTTTTCTCTCCTTTGCAGGTGCAGCCGTATGAACTCATGAATAGAGAAAGGCATATTGTGTATGAGAGACAGTGAGGCTTAGGAGGAGTACTTTTGGCAGGGACAAGAAGCACTAATGAACAAAGGGAGGACTACTGTTGTGCTGCATTGGGAGATGGGAGGAATCCAAGGACGTTCTGATGTGTGGACCAAAAGAAAGGAATTTCAAGTGTAGTTGCCAAGTTTTACCCTGTGAAGGTGGAAAGTAATGAGACATGTTATTTGGGATTCTCAAATGTTCTTTTGCTGGTTTAATTGGTGATCACACTTCAGCTTTAGTCAGATTCCCTTTAAACTCAGAGGGGTACAGACCTCTGATTTTTCTCTGCTGTGTGGCTCTATTCTATGCAATTCAGAGAACGTCTACAGAAGTCTCTGTAATGCTGACACCTTCATGCTTTACTGGATCTAATTAGGGTTCCCCGATTAGTGCTTTATAGAGTAGGCTTAGTTTAGGTAGCTTAGATTTACTCATGCCTTGGTAGGAGGAACGCAAATCATATTCTGATCATCAGATCCTGTTTCTCATCTCCTCCATTGCCATTACTGAGTTTCTTCTGTGTTTCCTATTGTTGAGACTTAACTTTGTTAGATGATTTGGTCTGCCAGTAGTTATTCGATATTTCTACAATGTATTTTTGAGATTAGTGTACACCAGTTTGGCTTTGAATATGTAATAAATCCACACTTGGGGCATGATTTAGATTTCAGCAGATGGGTTTCTCCGTCACAACGGTGATGGATATCCTGTCCGCTGAAATATAAATCTCATAGGATATTATGGGATTTATATTTCGGAGGACTTGTTATCTGTCACCGTTGTGACGGACTAACCCGTCCGCCGAAATCTAAATCAGGCCCTTAATCTCATTTACCGACTTTGGGTCCTCACTGTGTGGCCAAATTGGTTACACTGTAAATTGAACTTCTGAATTATGTTAACTCCCTTTTTATTCCTTAGGCTCCTAAAAAAGGTCATTTGCAGGGAAAATTGGACAGAGGGCTCAGTGCTTTAGCAGATGGTAGCAAAGCAAGGATGGTTAAGTCCTGGAATAGGGGGATTTTGGATAATTTGTTAGAGACGTTCAGACCCAATTCCAGTCCTAGAGCCCATGTCTCGATCTGTGGGATCGGTGGAGTTCCAGCAGTTCGAGAAAGAGTTGTACAGCAGAGGTGTGATTATTAATAGGGTTGCACATTCAAGTGGGTTGAGCCTAGCTTCATGGAGATTGGGTGATGTTTGGCAGAGATGTTTTGTATGTCGCATGAATGTGGCACTTTGGAAAAGTTGAAGTTGTTATCATGTCCAACAAGGCCTAAGATCCCTGGCTGATGTTAAAAAGTTTAGAATACACTGTGTAGTAATTGTTTGCTAAAGTTTTGAGGTGTCTGTCGTGAGGCATTGTCAACAGCACAATTGAGATAGGCACAATTATCTTTGTATGTGAAAGTGAGGTGTGATTGGTGTGGTTTACCCTTTTGCACAGGGGGAAGCTGTACTAATCGGGGTGAGTCCCAGCAGGTCGAGGTCTCATTCGAATGATAGAGTAGGTCGGATAGAGTCATTCTGAATAATTTCTTGGATGATTGAATACTGTTGATTTCTTTAGTGGAGCGGACAAAGATATTTGTTGTAATTTCTTTGTATTTGCACGTTTATTGCCAAAGATCGTGTGTATGTGAAAATTGAAAAGGAGGGTGCGCTGCTGCAGTGAGTGAGATTGACATCACGGTGTGCCGCGCTGAGATTGTTCGGTTGGTGTAATGCTGCGCTGTTATTGGTTGTCTACATTACGGAGTGCTGCGCTGGTTGGTTGTTGATTCTAGAATAAGAATTGTGAGTAAACTATTATTTCCTGCTATGAAACAAAATTCTAACAGTACTTAGTGACATTCTTACCGGAAATAGAGCTGTTTTAAAGTCAAACAAGATTTGATTAGGGGAGATGTAACGATACTCATTTGAAAAGAAGAAGAGGCACTACCCGAGGATACTGCGGGTCATATGGTGATAAAAGTAGGGCTTCACACTTGTATTTGGCTTAAACAATCGCAAAGATAACTGAGAAAGAAGGTGCACTGGCATTTCCACGCTATGGTACATTCAATGTGAGAATTATTGAAAATTTAAGGAGAATAACATATGAGATGAAATCACAGCCTAGACCTACACAGTTTGAAGTGCTCAGTGCTTGGGAGCGAACAGTTCATGCACGAGAGAAGGAGAGGTAGCAAGGAAGACCTAGAAAGGCAGTGCATACTTTCACTGATGTGAGGTGGGATGCAGAAAAGAGGAGGTGGAGCACTGATATTATAGAGGGAGCTAAGTTACACCCTGCATTAACGGGTGATGAATTCGAGAAGGGAAAGTAAGAGAAGAGAGGAAGAGGGGATGAGTTAAAGGAACAAGATGAGATAGACGAAAACAGTGGAAGTGACTCTCGTGACAGCCTTTTAAACGTGTTGTTGTCATAACGCCCACCTTTGTGTCATGAGACCCAAACAATGGTAGGGGGAAGTGCTAATGTAAACGGAAATTCAGGAGCGGCTAACGCACAAATAAGTGTGAACCCTGGTACGAAGGGAGTTACCCCTATAAATGTGGATCAAACTTCCTAGGAGGAAATCCAGGGATTCGTTTTCCCGGTACCTCCACAGCTCCTAACATCTCAGATTGTCTCACGGTCCCAGTTACCTATGTACAATCCCAATTCCACGGGGAATGTAAGACATCATTTGGCCGTTCCAGCCAAGTTGAAAGCCACAGAGAGAACACTCCCAAGCTCGAATGCAGAGATTTGTCCATTTAGTCTCAATGAATGTGAGTGCCCCTTGTGGTGCAGGTGTAGATTAGAAGATAAACCAGGTGGGGTTTGGACCTTTAAGGTCATTCCCAGGATTGCCATATCTAGGTACACTTACCTGGGAGCCACATTTAAACATACACAGTAGCACCCCTAGAGAGGAGACAGTACCTAAAGCCCCTAGAATGCAGCCATATTTAGCGCTCAGAAATTAGATGAATGGTTGAAGGTTATTAATGCCACTTCAAATGAGATTGGAAGCTCAGAATTGAGTCATGGAATGATTAAGTCATCATTTAGGGTAAATCCAGTGGATGTGGGTAAATTAAAACATGAGTTGGGTGAAATGATAAGTGGAAGTCTTGAATTGGCCCAATTGGATATTTATAAGGAAAGTCAACTTGTGTTAATGACTAAGGATGTTACCAGACAATCCAGGCAAGCCCACAGTAAATTGTCAGAAGTAGCTCAGAATTATGAAATAGATTTGGATCGGACTAAAGCTTTACAGAAAAGTCATTGACTTTGTTTTAGCAATAAGGACTTAGAGTGTATGGGAATACCAGGAATGAAGTTGCAAATTTGGGAATCGATTTGAAGCATTCGGACTTTGAGTGTCCTAGATAAGTGGGAAGGAAAATGGGCGAAGAAGAAGGGTCCCAAGAGATCTATGGGGGAACTGCCTCCTCTCAGGGAAGGGGGAGCAGGCACTACAAGTTTCCCTTTAAGGGAAGTACCCAGTGGAGTTTATGTTCAAATTCCTTGAAGTAGGAGTGATCTTGCATCATTCACCAATGATTTCCCCACATTGAGAGCGAAGCCTGTAGAATGGTACAAACAAGCTGAGCAGTTTATGAAAATCTCTAAAGTTTTGTGGACTGATTTAAATACTTTATTTGATATTGGGGCCCCAAGTGACTTGTGGACAACATGTAAGATAGCCACGGAGTGGCCTGAGAGAGAGCCGGTAAGGGACTCATTGACAAATGGTCCATCACCCACAGTAATGAGGAAGTATAACCAGGTGATGACATGGTTGAAGTCTAAAGTGTTGCTTCAAGATATTGACTGGGTCAAGATTGACCGAACAACCCAGGAACCCAAAGAGATGATTCATGCATATTATAAGAGATTTGTGCAGACATTTAAACAGTATATTGGAATGGAAACGATGAAGCCCAAGGATATGGGACATTTCATGTCCAGGTTTGTGACAGGATTGAGGCCTGAAATTAGCATGATGATTTAACAGCATTTAAATTGTTGGCAGAAGAAGTTGGTTGTTGAGATCTTGGGATACGCCAAGTACTGTAACGATAAAATAGGCATGAGGCTGAAGAAATTGAAAGAAAAACTAATAGTGGCGCAAATGAAAGCTGCTCAGGGGGTGGTCAAAGTCAGCCTTTTTTAAAGAATATCCCCCCCGATGGGCAGCAGGGAGCTTCTGCAATGCATGGTGGATTTCAGCAACAATGTAGAGGTTGTGGCTTTCCCATAGACCCGAGTACAGGGATTGATGTGGCCACGTTGAAAAAGTCCAGTCCCTGTCATTATTGCAATAGGTTGGGGAACTGGAAGTGGGAATGTCATCTTAATCCTGTAAATCAAGGTCAAAATCCAGGGTTTGCACAGCCTCAGAAAAATAACCTTGTGCAGGCGCAAAATGTGCAGAGACCAAGGTCTCAAAATGTTAATGTACCATAAGCCCAAGTGATGCAAGTTCCACAACCCCCAATGCCACAACAAGCTGTTAATGGTAAATTTGTTTCAAATCCGGTTCCAAATGTGAACCAGAATGCTTTCCAGAATAATAATCCTTTCCAACCATATCACATGTTTGACACAGTTAACAACTATGTCTGTAAGCAGTCCTTCTGACAGTGCCTGAGAGGGGAGGAAGATTGTGTGCTTGGTGCAGTCTTGGAGGTAGACCAGAGTGGTCCATTTATAGATGGTGACATATATGGCTACTCCGTATCATTTTTGGTTGATACTGGTGCTACACATTCTACTGTGAGAACAGTGGAAGTTCCAAACCTACCTCTCTCAGGAAAAAGAATCCAAGCTGTAGGTGTTGCAAATGAACAAATGACCAATCCTGTAACTGAGGGTATGCCTGTAAAAATATGGAACTTTGAGGATAATCACCAATTTGTGGTATGTGATTTGAGTCCTGTAAGTTTGTTGAGATGCGATTTGTTGTGCAAGTTGAATTGCACTATTTACTGCACACCAAAAGGTGTGGAGTTTCAAACCCATGATGAAGACATCGCCCTTAAAATGGTAAATCAAATTCCAGCGATTGAACTGTTCACTATGATGACAAGTGAAAAGTTACCCATGGATCACAGAAATGCACTGAAGTCAGAAGTGTGGGATTTCTCAGGGACAGACATTGGACTCATCAAAGGAGTTGAGCCTGTCCATATACAGATAAAGCCAAATGCTGAGTACCCAAGAACTCTGCAATATAACCTGACCCCTGAGATGGTTGCTGGAATAACTCCGGTAATGGAGGCAATGATCCAACAAGGTATTCTGAAGGAGATTGTGGGGAGTCCATGTAACTCGCCCATTATGGGCTTACAGAAGCCTAGCGGTAAGTATTGCATAGTGCAGGATCTTCGAAAGATAAACAGTATTGTGGTTCCTTGTTGTCCTGTGATACAGAATCCTGCTGTGATTTTGTTTAGGATTTCAAGTAAGTCTGAGTGGTTTTCTGTCATTGATTTGTCTCAGGCTTTCTTCATACACTTGCACGAGGACAGTGACATCCTCTTCGCGTTTTGGTTTGGCAGTCGTGTTTTGGCATGGTGCCAAGTCTCACAAGGGAATACGTAGAGCCCATCCATTTTTAATTAGATCCTTAAAAAGAATCTGGAGACTTCAGTTATCCCCTGCAACTCTTTCCTGGTACAGTATATTGATGACCTGCTGGTTGCGTCAAACACTCAGGAAGCTTGCAAGATGGATTCTATTGCCCTGTTGACCCACTTGGCTCAGAATGGACATAAGGTGTCCCCATATAAATTGCAATACTGTTTGAAAGAAGTCCTGTATCTTGGACATCACATTGAGAAAGCAGTCAGGAAGGTGTCACAGGAAAGAATCTCTACAATTCTGCGAATTATACCGCCAACAACACAGAAAGAAGTCAGAATGCTCTTGGGAATGGTGGGCTACTGTCACCAGTGGATACCCAACTATTTCCTAGTGGCCAAGCCTTTACAGAGGGTGACACATAAGGATGTTTCGGATCCGGTACCTTGGGATAATGATTGCTCGGTTGCCTTTCTAGAGTTGAGAGAAAGTCTCTACTGCGCCCCAGTACTAGGAATGCCTGATTACAACAAAGTGTTTTTGCTTTTCTACAGTGAGACGGAGGGCTACACTCTTTAAGTCCTTAGACAGACTCACAGAAGTGCCTGTAGCCCCATAGCTTATTTTTCTGCTACCCTTGATTCAGTATCTGCAGCGTGTCAGTGTCACCATAGAGAGATGGGAAGACATTTGGTATGGGTCATCCTTTAACTGTGTATGTGCCTCACTCTCTAGAGATACTGTTGACACATACTTGTACTCAACACTTAACAAACAGCCATTTGGCCCAGTATGAGCAGATCATACTTGCGGCTGAGAATGTTACTTTGAAAAGATGTGCTGTCTTGAACGCTGCCACCCTGTTGCCCCTTCCTGAGAATGTCAATAATGAGCGTGAGGTAAGCCTTGACTGTCTCGATGTTACTGAACTGTGCACCAAGCCAAGACCAGATAGACAAGGTGAGCCACTGCCTGAATCTGATTTTGCCTTTTTTGTGGATGGCCCATGTTTGGGAGACCATGAAGGAAATTTAAGAGCTGCCTATGCAGTTTCTACAGTTTCAGCAGTAGTCCCTTCAACAGGATGCAGTTGGATTTCACTGAGATGTTTGCGTGCAATGCGTTGAGGTATGTCCTGTTTGCTGTGCGTATCTTTTCATGTGGGTTGAGGCCTACATGACTGGGAGTAATGGTAGACTCACAGTAGCAAACGCTGCTTTTGAGAGAGTTAATACCTAGGTTTGGCTTCCCATCTTCTCTCAAATCAGTCCGAGGCATGCACTCCAACAATGAAATCTTGAAGATGCTGTGTGCAGCTTTACAAGTTGAACAGAGACTGCATTGTAGCTATAGACCTGAGGGTTCAGGTATGGTGGAGCAGGTGAATGGAACTTTGAAATCCAGACTTGCAAAAGTGTGTGCTTCTACGTCTTTGAAATGGCTTGATGCTTTGCCGCTTGTGTTGATGAGTCTACGCAGCATACCTGATCTTAGGACAGGATTGTCCCCCCATGAAATCATCATGGGCAGAGCAAAGAATGCCAGCTGCACCTGCAAATGTGCTTGTGAACATTACTGATGATCTGATACTTGATACATGGTGCGTTCTGTGTCTCATCAGGTTGAAGCAGCTACAGCCTCGGCACATCAGGATCAGTGCCATGACCTTAGTCCTGGAGACAGGGTCTTGGTGAAAAATCATGGGCAAAGAGTTGTTTGAGCCTTGCTGGTGTTGCCCCATTCACTGTGATTCTGGTTATTACAACTGCCATGAAGTGCGGAGGTCTTCCTAACTGGGTACACGCTTCCCACACTCGCCGAGTTTCGTATCCCCTTGCTGATGTAACAGCACCTCTCACAGAAGTGCCGGTGGTGGTCAAGGAGCAGGTTAGTCAAACTGTAGGGGGACAGCAAGAATCTCACACAGCACTTGTTCAGCCTGAGGGGGATCTTGGAGACTCAGTGACTGAAGCTAAAGCTGGAGAATCTAGTCCTATGGTTGTGACCGAACCAGACTCGGACCCTGATGAAGGGCCTAGTGATGGGGAACTGCGAGTGGCAGTAGAAGAACGTTGGATGAGGAGACAGGAGAGAGGGAGACTGGTTCCACAAGGAAAAGATGGGATCCAGACTATTCAGGAAGATATGGGGATTCTGATCTGAGTGATGAAAGAAGTGAGGGGACTGTACTCAGAAAATCAAAACGAACTAGAGTGCCCTGTCAGAGTTCTTCTTCCCCTGAATGTACTTACGCTGCTGCAAATGACAGAGACAGAATTCTGGGAATTCTGGGATAATGGTGGAGATTCAACTGAAACTCCGAGACATTGATCTTCAGTTCGATCTTACTTTTGAACTTCCTTTGTTGCTAAGATTAAGTGCCTTGAGGCATCTTACCCTGGATGTGATCGAACTTTCTTTCCTGGATGTGAGTGAATCCCCTGTGTAAGTAAATGAACTGAGACATTTTATTTTAGAACTGATTGTTATTTAAATTGAACCGTTTCTTATGAGAGACAGTTAAATAGACTTTGTAGAAGAAGTAAGAAGAGTACCAAAGCCCGAGTCTGCTGAACGAGTGTAAGGTTGTCATTTAGAAGAACATGGAGTACGGTTAGGGAAATCTCACCAAGATTCGTAAATAATCAAGTTACTGCATACTTCACGAACTCTGGTTTTGCCATTTGCACAGGTGGAAATCGACAGAGTGGACTCGCTTGTAGAGAAGAAATGGAAGCCAATCCCAATATTAGTAGATGTAGGTACATAATAGCAGGCACAATAATAGTTGTAGATGTAGTACTGATCATTTTGCTTGTAGGATTATATCCATCTATATCAATCTACATCTAATTCAGTGGAGACTAAGTCAGAGGTAATAGTTTGTATCCATTAGATGAGTAAGAATTACATGTAGATACATCTAGAGGCGATTATTCTGCAAATGCTTATTTTAAACAGCTTTATGAGTATATTGACACAATAGATGCCAGGGATTGCTATGTCTCCACGCAATTGCCTGCATCAGCTGCAGAGGTTATTACTTACCAGCATATTCCTTTGACTTATGATGTTACTTGCAGTATTTTGATGAGCCTCCTATATGGAATGGAACATTTTGAATATAATTTTTCCAATCAGGATTTAGTCTTCTCGGACCTCCCCATACTTGAGCATCTAAGTCGTCACATTGACCCCAATGCTAAGTCTCCCTGGAATCAATAAAAGGTTCTTTAAACCTATCATGACCATAGACACTGCTTATGCTCACAGACACAATTCGTCTTGCCTTCTAAAGGCTGTTAAGAAATGTTTACAGTTGGTTGAAGACACAAGGAAAAATTTGGAATGTAAGTCAAAAACAGACAATATTATTAAGAATGAACATAAGTGGACGAAGGCAGAAATAGAGCATTTAGTAGCAGGAAATCAAGCAGTATTGACTCTAGAATGGAAACATAAAGGGAAGCCATGCATATTTGTGGAGAGGTCTTAATTTTACAATCACTTTGTGGGAAAGAGTGAGTGTGACCATATATTTGAAGTTAGGGGAAATTGGAATTTATTTATGATAGGTAATGATCCTTTTATTCATGGAATCTATTATATTTGCTGAGTACACACTTATTTCAGGTTGCCCGGGGGCTGGTATGGTACTTGTTACCTAGATGTAGTTTTCCCAAAGATTTATCATGTGGAACATCTCAATGACCATGTGTGGAAACAGAATACCAGGCCTAAACAAGGTGTTAGTGCCGGAGAAGTAGAAGGAAATATTTTTGGTGCATTGATTCCATCTGTGGATGTGATTTTAAATGATATCAAAATTAGAAAGTTATCCACCATAGTGGATAAGCTGGCTACTAGTAAAGCTGGAGCTTCATTGGCTGTGGATATCAAAATGTTGGCTATTAGGGCCAATGTTTTGCAAAACCGTCTTGCGTTAGACATCCTGCTGGCAAGGAGGACAGAGTCTGTTGGATGTTAAAGGTCCAGTAATGCTGCACCTACATTCCTGACAAGAGTAAGGATTGGAAGAAGTTTATCTAGAATATTTATGACTTCCACCAGGACTTGCTGAAGTTGGAAGCATAGGTGCTTGGGAAGCTATTGGAAATTGATTTTCTGCTGTAGGCAAATGGTTTGGAAGCCTGGTAAGTGGACTTTTGGACGCTATCTTGAAACCCCTTGGGATAATTGCCTTTTGTGTAATATTCCTGGTTGTGATCTTTAAGAGATATAAATGCTTGAAAGTCAAATGGGGAGTGAGGAGAAAGAGAGTGGACGTAGAGTTAGAGGAGAGTCAGAGTAAACACTATCAGTCAATCGATTCGATTCAAAATCTTTATTCTGACTTATATATAAATCCATGAAAGCAGATCGTAAGCAACTACAAATTACTTAAATTATCCATAAACATTGCTTATCCTGAGACCGTTTAACAATACTCAAGAATCAAAAATAGACGTGCACATTAAAACATTTAAGTAGGAGGGGCCACAGCCCATTACAATCAAATAATTCATGGGACTGGGGGAAAAGAATAAATATTACATGCGGCTCTACTCCTATTAAGTTAAAAATAAAATCAATATGGCAATAAAAAATTCAAACATATAAATAACAGGTTCTCAAAAGTGCAAAGAATCAATCAGTCCATAAGGTACAGGGATTTCAATTGCTGTTTGTTACTCAGGTTAATGTCAGGCATTGCTTTTCATAAAGTGCTAAATGGTGCTAAAGTGCAAAGTTTTCCTAGTTCTAATACAAGCCCATACAAACGAGGCTAACGAGCAACTTATAAAAGGCTCTAGAAGGCTCTTTAAAAAATAAAGTGCAACACGGCATTGTTTATAATTACATCATTTTAAAATAGGAAGAATAAACCTTGCACGTTTCGCTTTATAAAAACCACAAAATAGAACTATATGAAGATCTGACTGAGTTGATACCTTATCACATGGGCAAGGTGGGAGGTCAGAATGGATATACTTGTTAGCTGGAAAGCCCAACATTAAGGGGATTAGATTCATTCGGAATGTAATTAAAATATATCTGTGCTGGAGGATGTTGGTAATTTTCAGATAACAATATTCTCCCATAGGAATTGGGGGTGTTTGTTGGTAGAAAATAACCAATTTCCTTAAACGATTTGCCTCATATCGATTAATAGCAGCATTATTTAGAAAGGAGAGCTTAAGTTCAGACCTTGAAATCTTCCGGCAAGCAGTAGGGTCCTCACATAGTTCAATCAAACAATTGTAGAGCGTGTCAAATCACCTGTGAGGGTTTTGAGGCGCTGGAGATGTTGGCTGCTGTGAGGTGGGATGTTCATTTGAACATCCAGGTCTTGAGTTCTCTCCTGAAGTGTGTTGAGCGATGGTGCAGTCCTGAGGTGCACAGGAAGGTTGTTCCATGACTTGGCTGCCATGTGCAAGAAGGAGCGTCCTTCGCTGTTGGTTCAGGGGATCCGTGGGGGTCTGCGAGGGAGAGGGAGGCAGATCGAAGGTGTCTGGTTGGTTGGTGGATGGTGAGGCGTTTGTTGATGTATGCTGGACCCTCGTTGTGCAGGGCCTTGTAAGTGTGGGTCAGCATCCGGAACTGGCATCTCTTCTGAATCAGGAGCCAGAGTAGTTTTTTGAGGTGGGGTGTGATGTGGGTCCTTCTGGGGAGGTCAAGGATGAGTCTAGCCACTGAGTTTTGAATTGTCTGGAGTCTCTCCAGGAGGTGTGCAGTAATTCCAACGAAGGGTGTGTTTCCATAATCTAGTCTGCTGGTGATGAGGGCCTGCGTGACAGTCCTTCGTGTGTTGACTGGGAGCCACTGGAAGATTTTGCTGAGCACGCGAAGGATGTGGAAACAGGCAAATGAGACTGCATTTACTTGTTTCTTCATAGATAGCTTGCTGTCCACGATGATGCTGAGGTTGTGGGCGTGTTCTGTTTGGGAGGGGGCGGGCCTAGTTCCGCGGGCCACCATGACTTGTTCCATGGCGAGGTGTTGTTTCTGAAGATGAAGACGTCCATCTTGTCTGTGTTGAGTTTGAGGCAGTTGTCCTTCACCCAGTCAGTGACGTTCATCATGCATCTATGGAATTTGGCTCTGGTGGTGGATGGGTCTTCGGACAGAGAGAGATGATGTTGAATCCGTGTGATCTGACAGTGTCTGCCAGGGGAGTCTTGTAGGTGTTGAAGAGGATGGGGCTGAGGGACGATCCTTTGGGGGCATGCCGCAGATGATCCTCTGGTATGAGGTGATCCATTTGAGGGCGTCTGTTGATCAGGATGTGATGGGAGACATGTCAAACGTGGCCGACAGGTCCAGGAGGATGAGGGCTGCAGTCTCTCCATGGTCCAGGAGGGCCCTGATGTAATGGTGGCTGTGATCAGGGCTGTCGCAGTGCTGTGGTTGGCTCGAAAACTGGATTAGGAGGAGTACAGGGGGTTGTGGTGTTCAAGGTATTAGGTGAGTTGCTGATTGATCGGTTTCTCTAGGACCTTTGCTAGATATGGGAGAAGAGAGATGGGCTGGTAGTTCTTCAGTTCGGCTGGGTCGGCAGGTGGCTCTTTTGGTTGGTCCTTTAGACTTGGCTGTCTTGGTGGGAGTAATAATGTCAGCGCATTCTGTGATTCACTGGGAGAAGTTTTTTGCTGCTTGTTCTGGGTCGGGTGTAGAGTCTGGGAGGTGTGAGCAGAGAGCATTGTTCCACTGGCCTTCTGATATCTTTTTCCAGTGTCTGTGTGTGGGTCAGGGGGCACGGAGCTGGAGTAGGTGGGTCCTGAGATGGTGAAGTGGACGTTGTAGTGGTCGGTCCTGGTGAGCAGTGAGACGTGGTTGTACTTGACTCTGTCGCTGGAGATGAAGATGGGGTCGAGCGTGTGTCCTGTGGGTGGAGTCAGTGACCAGCTGCTTGATGCCGATGTTACTCATGCGCTCCAGGAGGTTGGTGGTGGTGGCGTCACTGAGATCATCGAGGAGGAAGTTGAGGTCCCCTAGGAAGATGTAGTGCTCGGAGTCTATTGTGATTGGGGCGATGATGTCCGGAATGGCATTGCAGAAGGTGGGGCATCGTCCTGGTGGTCTGTTGACAAGAGTGCCTCTGATGGTGCTTTTTCCATCAGTGTGAAGTTGAAAGTTGAGGTGTTCTATAATCGGGATCAAGTCATCTGGGGAGGTCCTGCAGTGGATGGTGTTTTTTTAGATAATGATGACTCCACCTCCTTGTTTGTTGGTTCGGTCCCGGTGGGTTAATTTGTAGCCTTCGGAGATGGCGATGCTGATCTCTGGTGCGGGGGTGGGGCTCAGCCAGGTCTGGGAGGAAAATGACATCCGGGGTGAGGGATGAGATTGTGTCCCAGATCTCCATGGCATGTTTGCAGAGTAAACATGCGTTGAGTAGGATGCACAGGAGTTTTTCCGCTGTGGTCTCGGATGGCGTGGTGGATGTGGTCGCGTTTGGGGTGTCTCTGGTGTTGTTGGTTGTTTCGGTGCTGAAGGTGAAATGGAAGTGTCGGCAGGAGAATGGTCCACTGGTGGTGCATGGGGATGTGCGTCAGCAATTGCTGTTGATGCGTTCGGGGTTCAGGGCATGGATGTCTGCACGGTGTAACTTCCTGGGGTGGAGGAGCCAGGGGTCCTGGCACTGGGTGCGGACAGGTGCAGACAGGTTTGTCTTTAGTGTGCCTTCAGCGCAGCGAGCAGCGGCCTCCATAAGTAATCCTTGGCGGTGAAATGGCCAGAATGGAGGCAGGAGGGTGGGAAGCGGGGGAAACTGGCAGGAGAATCAGTGGCACAGTGGCAAAACTAAAGAAGAAAATAAATGGTGTGCACCCAAAAAAGAAATAAAATAGTGAAGTAACAAATAATAAAAATATCGTAAATTAAGTGAATGCTGTTGCAGGCAAGTAATACGGTTGTAGGCAAGGTCCCCACAGTGGGACTGAACAGGAGGGCTCGTGGACAGCGGTGCTGTCACCTGACCAGGGGAGCCAAGGCAGCTGACAGCAGAGGAGCAGCTATGAAGGCGAAGGAGGTCAACGGCTGCTCACAGTTGCCGTGCAGCAGCCTCCATAAGTAGTCCTGGGAGGTGGAGGGGATGGAAGGGAGACGAGAGGGAGGGAAGTGGGGAAAACTGGTGGGAAAATTATTGCAATGGCTGGAAAACTAAAGAAGAAAAAAAATGAAGTGCAGTCAAAAAAAAAATAGTGAAGTAAAGTGATAAGGCCGAATTCCGTATCCTAATTTTACCTAAGGATGTCTGGTCGATAGTCTATATTGCCTGCTAAGAAGTGTGGAGGGAAGAAAACAATTTACAGTTTATACCTTTCCCTTCCCCATTGTTCCAAATAACTTCGGACTCCAAATTCAAATTTGGGTTAATTTATTACAAAACCAGAAACAACAGAATATAGACACACCTCAGAATCAAGGTGTAAAGATATATGAAAACTAGTACAGAGCCCAATCTACGAATATATTTCATACGGCACAATAGACACAGAACAATGAATTCCAAAATCAGAACACAGCTAAGTATAGACACTGTGTCCAAATCTCTTTTCATTTGTAATTCCAAATTACAGAATAATCTGTCCCTACTCTACTTCTAAAGTGGCATCCCTTCCTAATTTCCCAGAAAGATTTCCATAAGGTGTCAGCACGTGTTGACTTCCTAAGAAGTACACTCACGTCAAATGGGTCAAGTAGCGTAAAGCCACAGAGCTCGTTCTAAGATGCTCTCCTTCCTCAGTCAAAAGCAGAAGTCCTGCAAATCTGTCCCTGTGCCTAATACAAAAAGACAAAGTTACACCCCTAACAGGTCACATGGTACATTATTTCGTGAACACCTTCTTGAGTAACTTTCCACAAGGTCCAATTAATTTCACAGCCTTGTCCTTCGACCTTGGTTCCCGAGTTTCACCAGGCACGGAAGGTGTCCTCCCTTCTCTCTGTCCGAGCTCTTCAAAGGCATTCCTTTCCTCCCATGTATCTCCTTAAATCTAAAATAACGAGGTCAAATTCCTGCACCTGCAGTAGGGGTGAAAAGAAAACTTTCTACACACATAAATTTTAATTAGCTCCTGACCTAAGAGCAAACGAGGAGAAATGAAACCTTTAAGAAAGACGAAAGTCTAGGCCTACAATTCGGGCTAACCTAAGAACGTCCTTTAATGTGCACTCGTTATACAGGCCTTTATATGAATCTTATAACAGTAAATACATTTAGTTTACCTACTAATCAGCATATATGTGCACAATTACATGTTTTCTCCAAATACGTACAAAATACTAATCAATCCTGTAAAAGCGTCGCAATTACACTCTTCAGATTCTCACATGAAGATATATAAACTTCGTTTTAATATGCACGAAGTTCAACAAAACATTGAATATATATGAGTGCAATTCGTACATGAATATAATGCACCCCTTACAAATTCCAGAGCATCGAGCGCTCCATCAAAAGTAACAAGTAATAAAAATTCCATATATTAGGTGCATGCAGTTGCAGGCAAGGTCCCCACAGCGGGACCGAACAGGACAGCTCGGGACTGCGGTGTGGTCACCTGACGGGGGGAGCCAAGGCAGCTGAAGCGACAGCGGGGGAGCCGCAATCAAGACCATGGAGGTCAAGAGCAACATGAAACGTTTGGAAGAAACTATAAGGAAAATGTTAAAAGCCACAAGGTTTTAGCTGGTCCGTCTGATAACATCTGACTGTAATCTGTGATGACTTGACCTACCATCAGAGGGGGGACTGGCTCCACCCTATTATGCTTAAACCCTACTATATATGTACACATGGTCTTCGGTGTTTGTGTGATTTAATATCATTAACATAATATAATACACTTGAACAGAAACAGAAAGTGAATTTACTGTGTAATCTAGACATTTATATGAGTGTGCATACTAATGTTTCCTTTACAGTGTCATCAGATTGCAGTTCTCATATATATCTGGACTTGTGTGGTTTGAATAATATTGTTAATTCTTATATATTCACATACTTATTTGAATACTGTTCTGCATTTATTTTATAACTGAATATGTATCAATAACCATGCATTTAAAGATGCACTGATATGCTTGCCACATTAACTTGACCAAAGGTCTTTGCATTTGAATGCTACAACTTGACCAAAGGTCTTAGCATTTTAAAGCTATTTTTAACCTTCAACGTGAACGTTTGCTTGGGGTGCAATGTTTTTCTCTCCTCTGCAGGTGCAGCCGTATGATTTCATGAATTGAGAAAGGCATATTGTGTATGAGAAACAGTGAGGCTTGGGAGGAGTACTTTTGGCGGGGACGAGAAGCACCAATGAACAAAGGGAGGACTAGTGTCCGTGCTGAATTGGGAGACGGGAGGAATCCAAGGATCTTCTGATGTGCGGACCAAAGGAAAGGAGTTTCAAGGGTAGTTGCCAAGTTTTACCGCGTGAAGGTGGAAAGTAATGACACATGTGATATGTGATTCTCGAATGCTCATTTGTGGGTTTAATTGGTGATCACACTTCAGCTTTAGTCAAATTCCCTTTAGACTCTTTGCTTTTTCTCTGTTGTGTGGCTTTATGCGGTGCAATACTACTGATTTCGGAGAACTTCTACAGAAGCATGTCCAGAGCATCAGGGGACGAAGCAGAGGCATCCCAAGATCTAGAGGAGGCTGTTTGAGGACGGCCCTTGTTGTAACTAAGCCCCTCTCAGCATTGCAATTGTGCCCCTGTGTGCACAGGCATTCCTATGTGTAAGTGTGAAATGCTGTGTGTGCCCCTAAGAGTTTTTGTGTTCCTATGAAAGCGAGTAACCATGTATGTCCGCAAGTATGCGTGCCCTACGTGTCTCTCTACGTATCTAGGGTCCTTATGTAAATGTGCCCCTGTATATCAGTGCACCTATGAGCTCCTGTGCAAGAGCCTTTCAATTGAAGTTCCTGAGTGATTCTACATTTGCGCACCTGTCAGTGTTCTTTTGTGTAAGTTACTGTCTGTTGAAGTTCCCTTGTGCTCCTCTGTGTCCATGTCCATGCAGGTGTGCTCATTAAGAGTTGCGTCCATGTAAGACACTGAGTGATACTGCCTGAGCTGCACTTTAAGATGGTGGAGGTTGGTGGTCATTAGCTAAGCGGAGCTCTCAGTAATGCTTATCAGCAGCAGCTGAGCAGCTCCTGCCACTAGCGCTGCCTTGCTAATCAAATAGCCCCCAGTTGTGCTATTTGTTTTGCTTTCATTAAATGGCCTCTGATAGCTACTTATTTTACTGTTAATTTTAATTTGTGGTGCTTTGTACATTGTTTGGAGCACTACTGTCAGGCCTTGTTAATTTTGCATTGAACCAACCTATATTGTTCTTTTCCCTAAAAGATTTGCTAAACTATCTTCTCAAAATATGTTGGGCGTTACAAGGTAGATACTACCTGTAATTCTTGTGAATACTCTAAACATATGAATAAATGTTTGCGGGGATTCACAATCTTACCCCCAACAAACATGGGTCAGAGGCAGGCATCTGAAGAGCGGGGTGGCGTTGATTTCATCACATACCTCAATATGGCTGATTGCAGCCAGCAGATGTGGGTGCTTCCCAAAGCCTGGTTAGAGCATTTTCTTCCAAAGTTGAGGCTGCATTCAGTGCAGTGCAAGACACTGGGCAAGCACACACTTTAAAGGGCTGAAGTTGTCACGCTGTACAATTAGCACATTACAGTAAATGTTGAACATAGTAATGCAATAAGATATGGGGACATTTTTAATGTGTTTAATATTTCAAGACTATACGTTCCTATTGCTTTATAAACCTTGCTTTCTCACTAAATTCATGTGCTTTAAAATGCACCATTTGGCAATCTTTTTTCAGTTTTTTCCTTGGGAGGAGGGCCCAACCTGGACTCCATGTTTGTCCATTAAGCTTGCTCGCTTCACTCGCTACATAAAAGACATGCCTACATTTTACGCACCACCACTTTCGAATGAAGCTGCCACTGACTAGTTCCAGAACCTATCACTGTCGGAGACCCGTCCTTGGTCAATATGTGCACACAGGATTAGTGTGCCATGACCAAAAATGTAAAAGACCAGGATCACAGTTATGCAGTTCAGGGGTACATAATGCAGTGAACATTCCTGTCCCAACATAGTTCGATAAGATGAGTTTAACTCTGTCAGACAGTTTCCAGCATGTACTGATGTGTATACATGTATGAATGGGGAAAACTGCCTCAAACAAGTCAGTGACAGTACTAATATATTGAACTCACCAGCCAAGATGTGCATGCTACAAAGGTGAGACCGTTGAGAGGGGATGTCATGACCTATATACTGCAAGCTGTACTAGATTCACAACTGTGCCTCATAGAAAAGTACAACTTTTAGTCAACCATTACTTGCATGCTCGTATTAGGAACAAGACCAGGTCAGCAGGAACCACATGACCAGTTTTCAGGCTCCTCTAAAGATGTCTTGGGTGACTCAGAAGGCATTGGTCTATGCTGCTAGATTTGTCAGAGCAGGGAAAAGATGAGAGGCCTATGTGCTGACTGGCAAGCTAAGGGTGCACGTTGACTGCTGCTACTGAGCAGTCTGAGTTGGTCCTTCACTGCTCCTTGAAAACTGCTGGTGTTCTTAAATGTTGCCATGTATGTCCTTCTGTTACCCTATCATTTTCTAAGACTGGTATTTATCAGGAGTCTGCCACTCCAATGCGAGTGGGATAGTGTACCCCAAAGCAGACATAACTTGCATATTACAAGTCACATAGGAATATTAGGAAATTCTCTGGCCAAAGGAAGTACTTGGTGGTCCTTTATGTAGGCACAGTACTCAGAGGTAACCTGCTGTATACCAATAATTACTGTTAACAGATACAATTGTGTACTGCAGTCTACCATTTCTCTGGTCTTTCACATAGAAAGCAGGTGTTAATTATTACCCAATTTAATCTTACTCATTGTATCATCACAAGAAGAATGAACATCTGAGTGGAGCTGCCAGTATTCAAACCTGTGACTTTCATCTTACACATGGATCTCTACAATGGTTACATTAGTTCCCATGTAGAATAGGGAGGCACTTTGTTTAGTTATAATTCTTAGTGTTTCCTCCAACCACTCTCCTCATATTCAAGTGAAACAAATATACCATATTGTGGTGGTCAGCGTGTTGGGTATAACTTTGTAAAAAGCCAATATTTCTTGTAAAACTATATAATACAGTAGCCCTTAGACATGGGTACAATGTGTTATTGCTAGCCTAACTGTAATTTACTGTAATCAGGATATTACCATTGTTGAGGAGTTGCATGATTATATAGGGGTGCGTAACTCTTAGGTGGCTTGCAGTATCTTCATTACATACTTTATCTCTTTCCATAACATTCTATTGCCCCTTAGCACTCATACACTGCAAGACAACTCCTTGCAGCTGAGGTAGAACTTGTGCTTTCGGTTCCCAACTCAATTATTCTGATTTCATCAACCTCTGAAGGATGTGAGGCTGAAGGGAGTCACTGGAATTCAAACCTGTGACTGCAAGTGGATCACAGATTTCTGCTGCAGGCTCCTAAACCAAACAGCTATCTTGCCAATAATTCATGTATTTCAGGTCCTCCCCCCTCCCCTTATCCCTGTTGTTATGCTGACTGTGCCCCAAAACTCTGTGTGATGGCACAGAAAATGCCTACTATGATGACATCCACTTACAAACAACCAATGTCATACTCCCCCAAAATGCTGGGTGACATGCCTTAAGTTTCTGGTGTCTACTCTACTAATATATATCTCCATTCGCATTTTGCATTTCCTTATTCTCATGCTGGCCCCTTCCACCTCTTTTATATATAGCAAAAAAAAGTGCACTTAGGCAACCTAAATGTCAAAAGCACAAAGGGAACTCAAAAACACAAAGGGAAGAGAAATGCTGTACCTTCCAATTTGCTGAACAAGGACATGACTGTCAGAATAATATATTAAAATTCAGCTCAGTGATATTTCAAACATGTTTATGTATGCTTTAAATAGTCTTTTTTATTTTGCTGTACAGTGAGTGGTGCTTTTGTGTCAAAACCGACCACTGCAAGCTCTACCTAGACATTTTCGATAGCTGAGTTCATTTCTTTTAATAAACCCTCTCAAGGTAGGTTAGATGGTGATTCGATTTATTGTAATAAAGGTTGATTCTCATGGTTGTGTACACAATAATATGCAGCATTAACATATAGAAAATAATATATGCAATGCAATATCTCTTGTATACTGTTTATTAACAAAATGGCTGTTAAAACAAATCACATACATGTGTGTGAAAGGCTCTCTGTGTTTCCTCACTGTTATGTGCAGTGTACCATGCCCTAGCCCTTTTCTGAATTTTGGGCACTTTACCAGAAAAATTGCGGAGTTCAGCTGCAAACAAAGGAACAAAGAAAAAATATGTCTTTCCCTACTAGAAAATTAGAAGATCCAAAACAAAGATCAATATTGGATTTGTTCACTAAAAAAGGAGACCCTCCTATAAGTTCTGATGGAGGCAAGCGAACAAAAGAGTTATCTGATGCTGCTCAATCTATCAGTGAAGGCATATGCTCACATTCTTCTGACATCCCTGAAACATAATCTGCTGCCATTGCAACTGCTTCTCCTTGTGCTGATGACTAATCCACAATCTGTTGTTTGCAGATGATGCGGTCCTGTTTGCTCGAACTGCCGTGGGTCACCAACATTTGGTAAATGCTTTTATCAATTTCATGAACTCCCTATATTTGTCCACAGACTTTACCTAATCACATACCATGAAAAAGGGCGGCTGAAAGGCTGGTGGGCAAAAGTTCTTTGGCAACAGTGTTGAACCTATTAAGGTCACAACCTTCCTATATCTGGGTGTTCTATTTGATGATAAAAGCTCTTGGGTTGCCCAAAAATCCTTAAAAAAAGAACACGCTATTGATGGCGGTGGGTGCTACCATGACTTTGCACGCAGACTGGGGGCTTAAACTGTACCTGCTTTATTGAAGGTATATCGGAAAAAGTGTGTGTCTATGGCAACATATGGAAGTGATGTGTGGGGGTATAAAGACAGGGGAGAACTCCAAGTGGTCGATAATAATTTTTTACGTTCTCTACTCGCTGTTCCCACCAGCACTCCCTCATTCATGCTACACAAGAAGGTTAGTTTGGGTTATATCACCGGCCTCATCGCACTGGCACCCATCACTCGGTTGAGAATCTTATCTAGCCCTGCCCTCATTCTAAATCAGTTAGTAATTGAGGATTGTAGATCACTTGAATGGGCCCTACACATCCCATAGGTAAAATATGTTAAAGAAACATTGTCAAGTGTGTATGGATTTCTTTATCAACCCGAGACCTTTGCGGCGCAGGGAGATAGAGCCTGCAAAAAACTTGCTTTTGGAGAAGTAGTTAAATGAAAGAGAGGGTAGGAAACTCATCAAACCAACTGTAAAGCAGTATATTTTATTGAAAACCTGTCTTAAGGGGTACCATACCTATCAATTGTTAGTAAAATCTTCCATTGCTCCTTATTGACACGGTTTAGGTTTAATACCTTTCATTGGTTTTTAGTTACACCTAAGGGTTTTTGTAAACAATGAGACCTCAATCTATGCCTCTGTGATAATCTTTCAGACCAGAATATGCACTTTATATTCTTTTGCAATTTTCTCCATAGCCTGAGGAATACATTTGTACTCCCCTTGGTCAGAAATAATAACTTTTCTCAAGTAAGACCTGCCATGCTGTTTTTACAAGTACTTGCCGCGCCATTGGTGTGTTTTGAGGTCACAAATTTTCTTTGCGGAGTAATTAGACTCAGGAAAAAGTTAACTATTGATTAGAGATTTCTTAACAGTTTTCAACAGTTTTAGCCGAACAATAAAGTATTTAGCCAGTCCCGATTAATTTCTGATAGCATAACAAACCTATTTTTTTCCAAGGTTTTTGGTGTCAGCTATTTGTTGGTCTGGCCTTTTATATTGCTTTTTATTTCTTTTTTAACTGAGTATCATTATCTGTCATCTGCACAAAATTCATATGCATGTTGGAATTTATATATGAGTCAAGTGTAATCATGTTTTAAATATTATTAATATATGTATTTTGTAATTCTCCTGGTACTATTATGGTCTATATTGACCGAATAAAGGAATACTGACTGATAGTTCTGTCATTGTTGACATTAGTGATATTTCTTCACATACTGACAGTGCTGAGTATTGATTTTCACACTGAGGTTGAAGATTCGGTTGCTGACTATTCATCATCCTGTGGTAACAATACAGCCAGAGCTTTTTTGGGGAGTGACATAATAGAGGCACCTCGATTCAGAGAAACTAGTCAGACACCAACATCAAAATCCCAACCAGCGAGTGAATTCTTGGCAGCTGACTGTCATCAAATCAATATAGTGACCCAGTGCAACCACAACTTCAAACATTCCTCTTAACTGCATGCTGTAGGTTTAATGGATTTTACAAATACTATCCTTGGGTAGCGTATTCAGTCTTTAAAGATGCTGTTTATTGTTATGCATGCAGAAATTGTAGTGCTGTTAATGTGGGAGGAGGATGGCGTGATCCTAGCAATGTTACATTCATTGATATTGGCTTTAGTAAGTGGGGAAAGCTTACTCGTTCTTTGTCCAAACCTTCAAAGTCAGAGAACCATAAATCATCAGTTATTGCCTGGACCAACTTCAAAAGATTACAGCAGCCTACAAACTGTCAGCAGTCAGTTTATTCCATACTAGTAAGAGGTGGGAAGCGGAGATTGAGAATAGACAACATGTGGAGCAGTTGCTTAAAGTAGTATATTTCTGAGGTCGTCAAGGGCTTGCATTTCATGCCACCGATGAAACTGGGGATTCTCACGTTAGGGGGAATTTCATTGAATTGTTAGAGATGATTTCTTATAAAGATAAGAGGTTAAACACAAAAATGGCCAGGAGGTATGGGCACTATACCTCTCTTTATTACCATAATGACATGATCTCTGTGGGGACAGATCTTGCCCTTGAGCACATTGTCCAAAAAGTGACAAAATATTTTGCTGTGCTAGTTGATGAAGTAAAAAATGTTTCACATAAATTGCAGCTCATTTTTATTATCCGCTTTGTTGATGGTGATAGAAATGTTAAGGAGAATGCACTTGGGTGTTGCCATATGGAGGCGTTAAATGCCTAAAGCTTTGCTGCAGCAGTTGTTGAAGCAGTACACAAAGGGGCATATTCACAAGGACTTATCGCCGAGTTATCGGCACTTTAGCACAGCAAAAGTGGCGATAGAATTACCGCCCCTTTCGCAAGCTGGTGCTAACTGCCTACATCACCACATAACCCGCGATATTTGCCACAAAAAACATTGCCATAGTTGACACCGCCAACTAACGCTAATGAGATGCATAATAGGCGTGTCCGTGCAAAAACACACGAAAAGACAACACCGCGCGATTCTCTACGGACAGCCAGATCTGCGATGCGAGGCAAAAACAGGCGATAAGCCATGGTAGCAGCAGGGATTTAACACCTGCCTTTTGCTGGTGCTAAGCAGGACGACTACCTGCACCACAAAAGGGAGCCCAGCCCACAGCCGCACCTGAAGAACAACAGATGCCATGGAGCCACTGCCCATGCAGCTCGGAGACCCCTGAGGCCCACAACACCAAGCGCCACCACCCCCAGGCCCCCCCCACACTCCTGCCCCCCCCCGGCCCACCCACCCCAGATGAAGATGTTCCACAGCAAATTACGAAATCACGAGAAAAATAAGAGCCTGATGTCGCACAAATACAACAACAAACCTACATGTGTGGTCAGAATAAGGAGAAACAAACATACAACTTAGAAATCACACAACAGAACTTTATTAATACACAACAGAAAACAACAATTCTGAAGAGTCCATGCGGATCCACTCCGGACAATCTGGAAGTCACAGCCTGCAAGAAAAAATCAGAGATAAGAAGGCGTGTCATGCGCTCATCAAAGGAAAGAGAGAGAGAGAGAGAGAGAAAGAAAGAAAGGGAGTGAGAGAAAGAAAGGGAGCGAGAGAAAGAAAGGGAGAGAGAGAAAGAAAGGGAGCGAGAGAAAGAAAGGGAGAGAGAGAAAGAAAGGGAGAGAGAGAGAAAGAAAGAAAGGGAGAGAGAGAAAGAAAGGGAAGAGGGAGAGAGACCGCTGCCCATGCGCACCTGGCCCCACTGCTCACCTTCCGCCACCGGTGTGTCTCCAACCACGTGCCGGTGCACGCTCCGAGCCCGGGACACGCAACCTTGGCAGCCTCCACATCACGCGGACGCGGCCCACTAGGTCACACACCTGAATCTGGGCCTTGAGTTCAGAATGGGAGAGTCCATTACAGTGCACACGTCATCATCGCAGGCTGCACACCCGCTCAGCTCCATAGGTGCCACTAACTCTGTGAACCTTGAGGCAACGCCACGTGGCGGTAGGCCCGCGTCGCATGCAGGCTCCGGCCAACACTGCAATCCACCAGGTCCCCTATCTGAAACGAGTACACAACAGATAATTGCAGAGTCCAAATCATTGCACACGGCATTATCGCCTGTCCGCCCCTGCGCACACATGCTGCTGCACCACAGCCCCTCCCACCGCCCAGCGGTGAATGTCCGCCCCTGCGCACCCAGGCCCCACTGCTCACCTGCTGCCACTGGTGTGTCCCCAACAGGGCACACCATGTGCCGGTGCCAAGTCCAAGGCCGGGGCCCACAGCCTTAGCAGTCCCCACATCATGCGGCACCCCCCCGCGGTCCAGCAGGGTCCCACACTTGATACTGGGTCTTGAGTCAGAAATGGCAGAGACCATATCAGTGCACACGTCATCATCGCAGGCTGCACACCCGCTCAGCTTCATAGGTGCGACTAACCCTGTGCAACTCAAGCCAGCGCCATGTGGTGGTAGGCCCGTGACGTCCGCCGGACATCGGGGGCGACTAACCCTGTGCGCCACAAGTCATGGACCCTCCATGATTGAGCCCCGTTGCGCGTACGTCGTCAGGTCACCTCCGGCAGTGGGGAATGTGATGTTGCAGGCCCCTTTTATTGGCGGTGTCACATGGCCCCATGACGCATCTACTGGATGGGTGTGGAGTGTGTGCAAACCTGCCCTCAGGAAGTGGCCGTGGCATGCTGGCAACTAGAACAGTGACCAGCAGATCCCAAGCGTGGAATCCTGGGACATGTAGCTATGTCGTCCCCCCTCGGAGCGTAAGCGCAGTGGTCTGGCCTGGTGTACGCCGGACCTGCGTCGGGCGTGCAAGAATGATCCCGGGGCTGTGTGCGCTGGTTCAGTCCTTGTCCGGACAAGGAAGTGACAAATGCGTGTGTCCCTGATGTCGTGACTACGCCGCACGGAACGCAATGGGCAATGTAGCACCCTGTGACTCATGTCCCACGACGTGTGCAACATGGACGTCAGGGGGAATTACTGACCCAACACACATCCACACTCACATACTTGAATGATCGAAGACATGACACAACTGTGCATTAGTGAATGATTTATTGTCATCCAGTGGAGTGTTGCAGCTGGAGCTGTACAGGGCCATGCAGACCCCACTTCACATCATTGGCATGTGACGGGCCAGCCAGAGTCCTTCAGGGCATGACAAGTACATCGGAAGAGGAAGAGTCCACACCGCAGTGTGATCGCTGTGTCATCGGTCATCTAACAGAATATGGCAGTCCATGTCGAGGTCCAAGGTGAGAGTCAATGAGTGCATCGGGGGGCAGTGAAAGTTCATGATGCCAAGGGCAGAAACAAGATGAAACAGGCCAAATGGGTGGGAGGAATGCTACTGCCGCCTCATGATCAAGAAGTCTGGATCATCCCCATCCTCGTCCTCTGATGTGTGCTCTGCCTCACCTGTGGGTGCTGCAGTTCCGGCTGCAGCACTGTGTGCCACTGACACATCAGGGGCCAGAGGTGGATTGTCGGCCGCACCGTGTGGCAGTGACACATCAGGTGCAGGAGTAGAAATGTCTGCCGCACTATGAGGCAGTGACACACCAGGGGGCGCAGATGGGGATGGTGTAGGGGCAGCAGCATCCATCTGCGCCAGGCCTTGTGGCAGCAATGCCATGATGAGGATCTGCAGGGCATGGTATATCCCAGCTACATTTTGCTGATGTGCAGCAGTGACAGCCAACCTTTCCGCCTCCATCCGCACCATGTCCTCCATGAGCCTCCGCATATGTGCCAAGTCACTGCTGAGATCGCTGGAGCCACTCTGACTTGACAGGTGTGCTTGTCTCCGAGTCAGAACTCCAGCGATGTCGGCCAGGGCTCATTGGAGGCCATGGAGCGGACTGTGGGTGTCCGTCAGGGACTGTAAGTGGTCCCCGAAGGGACATAGACACCCATGGATGGCATCGAGTTTGGCTGCCAGGAGGTTAAACCCCACCTGCACCTGATCAGCCAGCTTCTCCTGGGCCTCTAACACATGGGTTTGGAAGGCCAGGTGTGTTCCGTGGGGGTCTTGGGAGACAGCCGGTGTGGCAGGTGCTGCCTGCTGTGTGGTCTGTGCAGGGGGTGGGGTCTCCTCGATGCAGCTGGGCTGCCCTGATCCTGGAGGTGGGGAGCTGATGCGGCCGATGAGCTCTCTGAGGGCTTCGGTGTCGATGATGGGGTTGTCATCCTCGTCATCAGTGTACAGTTGTTGGGTCTGCTCTGCAGGTGGTGTTGATGGTCCCTCTGCAATGTTAAGGGGAGATGCTGCATTACATCGTGTTGACATGTTTGTACAGGCATTGGACAAGTTCACATACAGACTGCATGATGAGGTACATTGTGGCTGTGTAGGTGGAGATGCCTGTTGGATGCGGGACAGTTGACATTTCAACACCATCAGGGATGTGAGGTTGTACTTGTGCAGTATCATCTCACATACCCCTGCTATGCCAAATGTAATTGGCCAGTATCTTCACACAAGCGGCAGCAGTTCCGCCCTCTGTCCTGTTGTTCACGTGTTGCAGTTTGTCCCACACTGTTGTCTATGCTGCTGTGCTCTGACTGTCATATGTGTGTGCTGCAGTTTAGTGAGGGTCGCACCTGCAGCTCTGAGTCTGCTGCCTCTTGTCCCTTGCAGGCGGTGTGCCTTTGACTTCTGTGTCCATGCAGTGTTGAGACGTTACCAGTCATGGGTGGATGTGTGTCTTGGTGGGAGTGGGGACTCTGGGGCATGGTTTGTCCGCAGCTGTGTTGTTGACGTCAGGGGTTGATTGTGCAGGTGGATGTGTCAGAGTGTGACCTGCTCCTATACGGATGTGGTCCACACTCAGCCACCTCAGTGTCATTGAGTGCACCATGTCATGGTAATCGGACTGCAGGCATGGTATTCGTCATGCAGTGTCACTTACGTTGTCAGTGTGGTTCACGTGAGCAGCAGCTTGGCTGGGTTCAGCACATGTGCATGGGTTGTATGTGAGCTGTGTGATGTGTGGGTGGGTCCACTCTGGGCAGATGGTTGAGGGTGACGTACTTGGTGTTCCTATGTGTGCTGCAGTATGGCAAGGGGATCAGGGACATGATCCGTAGTCATTGTGGGTGTGCAGTGTGGTCTGCTTATTTGTGCATGTGTGCCATTGTGCCCATCTCCCCCGTCCCCCAGTCCCTGGTCGCTACTCACCCTGTTGCTGTTGTGTCCGGTCCTGTAGAGCAGTGTCCGGGCCCCCAACTCCTGCCACCGTATCCACACTGATGACTGTCGACACCATCTCCTCCATCTCGTCCAGCTCCTCCTGCGGCACAGGACTCCCACCTCCAGTCTGCATTGCTGCTTTGAGGTTGTTGGCGAGTTTGCTCTTGGTTTTGCGCTTGATATCAGTCCATCGCTTCTTGACCTCGTCCATTGACCTCCTCTGCACTCCGACAGCATTCACCTTGTCCAAGATGGACTGCCATATTCCATTTCTTGTGCCCAGTGACACGGTGGAGGTGATGAACAGTTGTTGATGGTGTCCTATCACCTCCGTGACCAGGATCTGATTCTCCTGCGGACTGAACCGCGGCTTCCTCTTCTTCTTGTCCTTCCCTGTCCCCGAGGGCCCTGGCTGGGGCTCCGGGGGCTTGTGGGGTTCCGATCGTCCCCTGTGCCAGCTCCGCCTGACTCCATCATGCTTCCCTGTTGGTGTTTTTTGGTTTGGTGTTTTTTTTATCTGTTTTTGTGGTGATTTTTCCCGCCTGACGTGTGTGTGTGTTGCAGGCCTTTGCGCGCCTTATCGCGGATTGTCTCATCGCGATTGGGCCCATCGCACCTTTTTTCGCGTTAAGGTTTGAATTTTTATCGCACGGTATCGCCGTGTTGGGAATGCCACGTTGACACAGCGTTATTTTCACGCGATGGGCTGCGATGTGGGAAGTTGCGGTAAGCTATTTTGGCGATGTTTATCGCACGTTCTTGTGAATATACCCCAAAGTTGGATTTGACTGGAAGAATTCTGTTGCAGAGTGCTACGATGGAGCATCCGTTATAAGTGGCTGTGTTAGTGGTGTCTAAGTAAAAATAAGAAGAGAGACTGCACAAGCAATTTATATGAACTGCCAAGCCCATCGCCTAAACCTTGCTTTAGTCCAATACAGTAACTAACATACGACCAGTAAAATGTTTCTTTTCAGCATAGCAAGCAGTTTATGTTTTCCTTTTGCAAAGTTTACCAAGGCATGAGCTTTTAGTGAAAGCTCAGAAAGAGAGTAATCTGTAAGTAATGGAGTTAGAAAGACTCTCAGGTACGAGGTGGTTTTACTTGTACTCCTTTGTTAGAAAGGTACAGATGCTATTTGAGTCCATTATCATTATTCTCCATGTAATAGAATCACAACAATTTGACAAGGAGGCTAGTTCAGAAGCCAAAGAAATTCTTAAGAACATTGAAAACTTTGGTTTCTTGCTTACATTGAGTTATGGAACTCATTCTCTGAAAGATTCACAGACTATCCGAAGAACTACTGAGAAAACGCCTTGACTTGTCAAGAGAATGTGACCTAATTAAGTCAAAGAGAAGTGATTTAGTGAAACTCCTTCAAGAGGGTCAGTGGACCAAAGTGTTAAGTCAGACTGAGGACTTAGCAGAGCAGTGTGGAATTGCGATTTAAGGAAAATCCAATCTAAGGGCTCTACCTTTGAGACACCATAAATTGAGTAACAAACTGACAGAATATTTTGTCAGTACCTCTGTAGAGAAAAGATCCAGCCATTTGGTGACTACAATGTCTGAGTTCTTAAAGCAGGAAGTTTAATTCTCTACTTTGGATAGATTTGTAAATAAGTTTGATGCTTGATTTCCAGACAACATGGGCCTCATGTCTGCTGTCGGAATGATCAATCCAAAAGCTGAAATTATTTTTTACTTTTCCTCTGCACTAGTTATTGTTGATAACTATCCAGAGACTGCAGCAGACTGAGCTCTTCAACAATCCAAACTGGAAATTACAAAATCGTATCTTTCAAACAAGAATGCACCGGGTATTCACTTTTCAGGCAGTATCTCATGTATCTATCAGGAGCATTACCCCAGGTTTTGGATCTTTTAAATCTAGTTCCTATTACTATTGCTACGAATGAGAGATTCTTCTCCTTTATAAAAAGGATAAAAAATTATTTGTGCAATAAATGTGGAGAGAAAAGCCTCTGTGATTTAATGATAATGGCTTCTGAACCTACTGAGGTTGAGCAGCTAATTTTGAATGAAGCACCATCAGAGATATCCTCTTAAAAATTGAGTTGGTCCTTTTCCTCATTCAGGAAAGCAGCCTCATACTTTGTATTATATTTCATCTTCTCATGAAGGCAATCAAGCATCATCAGTACTGCTGCAACCAGTGCAGCTCCAAGGGAACATGTAAACCACATGTAACACTCTACCAGCTGCTAATATCTTCCCTGATTTCCGGACATGTAACAGTTGCTTTTGAGTCCGTTTCCTCTCACATTGAGGCGTTTGCCACCTGAAGACATCTTCCAGTGGTTCTTTTGGCTGTAGTAGACCTTATTGAGTCTTTTGGATGTAGTAGACCTTATTGAACCCAGCTCTAATGCAATAGAGGCGAGGATCCCCACTTTTAAAGCTCGAGGGCGGGATACTATAATAGATTATATATTTATCTCCCCCGTTTTATCATCCTAGGTAATTTTTTACAATGCTAGGTGGTCCCATTTTAGTGAGCACAACCCAGTCCTACTAGTGCTGGGCAGGGGTTGTGGCCTAAAGGGTAAGCAGGAAATGCAACATACTGATACCTGTCTAAAACCATCTGATCAGGGATGGAGGCTAAAATGGGCCAAAGTAATCCCGGATCTTTTCTTTCAGGATCTCTGTGAGAAGGCTGAGGACAAGCTCGCATTCTGCCTTGACAAATCTAATCGGGGGGTTGAGGTACTCACAGCTTTTGAAGGCATTTGCGCACAGGTAGCGTTAGACCTCTCCTTGCCCACTAGGACTCGGCAACAAACTGGTGAGAGATGGTTTTATAGTAACTGCTCTGAAGCACACCGTAAGTTGGTAGTCGCGTTGAAACAGGACCCACGAGACAAGGTTTATATAGCCTTGTTAAGAAAGTTGTATAAGTCAGCCCTAAATACCCGTAAAAATGAAATCAAAGAGGATGCATGGAATGAATTATTAGCAGTAGAGGTCCTAAAGGACAGCTCTAGATTCTGGGCTATTGTAAATAAACCTTTTTTTTCTGGAATCGAGAATGCCCCCCTAGAATGTAACATCACAGAAGCACAATGGTTCTCCCATTTTGAATCTATATATGAGGCCCCTGCCACTTTGGATTCACCAGCTAATTTAGAACATGCAAGGAACCCCCCTGAAATGGTTTTTAATGAAGGTGAAGTAGAACTGGCAATAAAGCAAATGACCAGTAACAAGGCCCCTGGACCGGACGGTGTCCCGGCTGACTTATATAAACAAAACCCAACTTTTTGGGCCAAAATTTTGACAAAAGTATGTAATGTGTCAAGTCAACAGGGTTTCCCATCATCGTGGTCGTCTTCCATTATCATCCCAGTTTTTAAAAAAGGACAGAGAGGGGACCCACGTTGCTACAGGCTGATATCTTTAATTGACTTTGCTGTAAAAGTATTAGGGAGAGTGATTTTAACTAAGTTAATAGACTGGTTGTACGAGAATGGTGTTTTAACAAACCTCTAATATGGTTTTAGACAAGGAAGGTCTACACTGGATCAGTGTTTAAATTTACACTTACTAGCAGGGAAATACACATTGGCCAAAGCGGGGACATTACAGTTGGTCTTCATGGACCTTTCTTCGGCTTTTGATATGGTAAATAGATTGAAGCTATGGTCCATTCTGATAGATAGGGGAATAGATCAATGTTTAGTTCACTTCTTGGCTGACTTACATAGGGATCTCTCCGCAAGGGTGAGAGTCAACTAAGAAGGTAATTGCAGAAAGCACTTTAGGTCCGGAAGAGGCGTCCGTCAGGGCTGCATTTTAGCTCCATTGCTATTTACTCTATATATAAATAATTTAGGAACATTTTTAGATTCCGCCAGCTTAGTTATTCCGCGAATAGGGGACAGGGTTATCCCTGTGCTCCTATACGCGGATGACGATGTATTATTGGCCCGTACAGCTGTAGGGCTTCAGAGGCTTTTGGACTCCTTTGAGGCCTTTATGAAATCATTGGACCTAGTAGTTAACATAGCTAAATCATATACAATGACCATGGTTCAGAGACCAAGAAAATCAAAAACTTTCTATTGCGAAGGTGCAGGGCTGTCTAGGGTGACCTCTTTCACCTATCTGGGGGTACTATTTGACGAGAGGGGCTCATTGGTCCCCCAACAGAAAGCTAAAAAAAACGCGATGGCAAGGTCTACGGCTACTGTTCATGGTTTTGCTCACGATTGGGGGCCAGGCCAATCGCAGCTATGCTTAATATCTATAGGTCTAAATGTATAACCATTGCAATGTATGGATCTGCCACCTGGGGTTACAAGTCGGTGAAGGGGTTACAGACAGTCGAAAATAAGTTTCTACGCACTCTTTTGTCTGTCCCCCAATCTACTTCTACTTTTGTAATACATCAAGAGTTAGGTGTTAGTTATGTATCAGAGTGGCTGAGGCTGGCCCCGGTGGTTTGTTGGCTTAAGACCTGGATTAATCCAGAATTAACTCTGAATCATGAGATCATTAGGGATTGTCTCTCCATGGAGCGAGTTAGCTGTATCCCGTGGCTACAACATGCTAAGCAAATCCTATATAAACTAGGGCATCCAGATCTCTTTGATTTTCCGGACAAAATAAGAAAAGAGGATCTGGTGTGGGTAAAAACACATTTTTTTAAATTATTGTCGGTTGAGAGAGAGGCGACTGAGCTAACGAAACCCTCAGTAAAAGCCTATTTTTTGCTAAAAACCTCTCCCCAGATCGAACCTTACATGACAATTGTCACTAAGCCCTTCCATCGCCTGCTTTTACCTAGGTTTCGTTTTAACTTGATTAATTTTTTACTAGCCGATTCGCAAGGTTGGAGCAGGGTGTGTGATTTAGGCCCTTGCACATGTGACAACTTTTCAACCCAGGATACTATGCATTTTATAATGTTTTGTGATCATTATAGTGTTATCCGTAGCAGGTTTTTACTTCCAATTTTAAGGGGAAAAGGTTTTATACAGGTTAGACCTGCCTTACTTTATCTTCAGATGTTGAATGATCCATGGGAGATATTTAACATTGCGAGTTACCTAGTCGCAGCCGTGAGACTCAGGAGAAAACGGTATTTCCTGACAAGCGTTTCGAGAGTACCCATTTGACTAAATGATTACCGTTTTAATGCTGGCATTTTAATTTTGAATTGTTTTTTAATTTTTATCTTAGTTATTTGTTACCATATATGTATTAATGGCAACTGAGGTTTTTTATGTGTCAATGAAATCTGACTCTGTAATGTTTTTTAGGTCGCCCATATTTATTGATGATTTGTTTTTTAGATGTTTTTCTTATGTAGTGTAATATGTCGTATGTGTTGTACTTTTATGGTTTTTATTAACCGAATAAAGTGGTTTGACAGACTGACATCTTCCAGTGATCTCAGCAAGGGCACCAAGGCAGCAGCTATCATACTGTCTGACAGCAGTGTCTGTCTCCTCTTGATAGCCAGGCAAGCAACAGTTGTTCACCAGTTAGTCTCTTCTCACCACTAAGCATATGCTGTATGAAGACATCTGCAAGTGATCGCAGATGCCAGAACCCTATTCAGGGGCAATAAGATAGCAGCTACCATGCTGCAAGCAGTATTGGCCTTCTCCTGATGGTTCGGCAAGAAACAGCTATTTCCTAGTCAGTCTCTTCTCACCTTGAGGCATATGCTGCCTGAAGATATCTGTCAGTCACAGATGTCAGAAATCCATGCAGAGGCACAAGGACATCAGCTACCATGCAGCCAAGCAGTATTCACCTCCTCACTATGGCCAGGTAAGCAACTGCTGCTCTCCAGTCAATCGTTTTCACCTTGAAGCATTTGCTGTCCGAAGGCATCAGACACTGATCGCAGAAGCCAGTACCCTCTGCAGAGTCAAGAAGACAGCAGTTAGCACGTTGCCAGGTAGTATTGGCCTCCTCCTGTTGGCCAGGCAAGGAACGGTTGCTCTCCAGTCAGTCTCATCTCACCTTGAAGTGTATGCTTCAAGACGGAATTCTCTAGTGATCGCAGAAGCTAGTACCTTATGCAGGGTCAGAAGACAGCTGCTACTACACTACCAAGAGGTGTCAGCATCCTCCTTATGGCCAGGCAAGCAACAGCTGCTCTCCAGTCAGTTCCAGTGATCGCAGAAGCCAGCACCCTATGCAGGGGCAAGAAGAGAGCATCTGCCATGCTGTTAAGAACTTTTGGCAAAGCATCAACTTGTTGTACATTGTGCTTTTTTGTGTCACCGTGGATATGCAACCCTTATCGCCTCAGCTTGTCATGTGTAGAAATATGAAAACAGTATTTCGAAGCACTGTTAGCCACCTTGATTTCCTGCAGCCGAGATTTTGGTGTCCACCTATTTACTCTCTCATCAAGACTGACAATCATCAGTACAGCAACTATTCTTTGCACCAGCCAGTATCTTATTCAGAGATCTCTATATCTTTTCTGTGGCACTGTCATCTTATTCTTGATTTCATATTAACTGAGCATAAACTTACCCTCAAGTCAGGCTATACATAGAAGGATATCCCAATCATCACCAGAACTAGGTGATGCACATACCAGCAGATAGACTTCTAGATGGGGACGTGAACTGTTGGCTTCTTTCTATCCGCCCAGTCAGTGACTTCTTTTCAAAGAAGCTGAGCAGGGGCATCATAATAGCTTCTATGTCTGTCAGCCTCTTGATTTTCAGCCACCAAAGTACTACTTGATACACACTAGTCTCTTCTTATCAGTAATGCAGTATGCATTATGCAATATGACAGCAGTATCTTCGTCCATGTGAGTAACATCTGCCCACATTTTCTTAACACTCACTAAACATGCCAATGCAGAACAACCATATTATTGATCAACACAAGTACTGTGCCAGTGATGTGCATGTTTTCAGTAGCCTAAACGAATGAAAGTAAACCTGGAAAATTTCAATGGCTCCACAGGTTTGGAAGAACACGATGTCATGTAAAGGAAGGTTGCAGGCAGATCTTGACCGGCATTAAATAGCACTGTTATCTACATTCCAAGACTGAGATTTAATTACATGGTACTCTTAGCTTCTAAACCAAATGATACAGTGAACATTATAGGCATATCAACCTTCCCAATTTATAAGTTATTTGATATTGATAATGGCTGATTTCAACTTGACTAGCATATTTTCCATTGCTGTACACTATTTGATAGGTTCTTGACCAATGCTGCATTATCTTAATTGTATCTCTGAAGATACTTCCTAAAACAATGTATGTAGCAGCATTTACAATAAAAGATGAATAAAGTATGTTTGTGTATAGGGTACTTCTTTTGTATCTGTAGAGATCTTCCAGCCTCTCTGTGTGATGTAAGTAACCAAAAGTCAGATGCATCACTTTCACTCATCACAAAGGTCACGCGATGTTGCTTCCTTTGATTTCATGTGGTCCAAAGGTCACGTGATGTCACTTCCTGTGATGTCATCAGGTCAAATGCCTTGTGATGTCACTTCCTGTTACATCATCGGGTGGGTCAAAGGGCATGTGATGTGACTTTCTGTGATGTCACCAGGTAAATTTCTTTTAATATCACTTCCTGTGACGTCAGGCAGGGGTCAAATGGCATGTGATGTCATTTCCACTACACCTGGTATTTAGATGAATCTGCATCCATGTGTCTATCGCAAAGAAAATCATTGTGAGCTACTGAAGGCCAAGCCAATCGCGCACCTTTACCAGACACTCTCACGCCCAGCTTCATTGAATTGAAACCTAATATTCATAGAGCCAGATACAATGGTTTGAACAAAATACTTTGACTACGGGCACTATGACAGGGCTGCCATGTGTGTCAGTGAGAGCATGTTCTTTGGGGATGTATAAACATTTGTGTGTATGGATGGGATATAGGAGAATGGGTGAATAAGAAGCTGTGTCATATGCACTTGTAAAACAGGGCATACCTTTCCCCAAATGTGCCACCGTTACATGTATAACACAAAGATACAAAAAAAAATGTATATGGGAGAAATTTAAAGTGCAGAAAAATTTTCTTCAAAAATGTTCACAATGTCGAACATTTTTCTGCACTTTAAATTTCTCCCACTTAAAAAATGGCTGTATTGTTTAGTTATAAATACGACACCGTGTCTATCAGCCCCTGGGAGCAAGATGCCTGCTTGTGTACATGTGACACTTTGAAATGGAAGAAAATTAAACTGAAGAGTTAACTTTACGTTTAAATGGAATCCACAAAACTCATTCAAATTTTCTCCCATTTCATTTACAAACAACAGGGATCTTGCATCCAATGGCCTGCAGACATGGTGCCATATTTATAACAGAAAAATACAGCCATTTGTTTAAATGAGAGTAATTTAAAGTGATGAAACTTACTCCATAAAATAACAAGACATAATAAGCTTAATTGAAAGTGGAGAAAAATATTGACTCAATGTTTCATAAAATATTTTTTTTCACTTTAAATTTCTCCCCTTTAAAAAATGACGGTATTTTTCAGTTATAAATCTGATACAGTGTCTACTGGCCACTGGACGAAAGAGACCTGCTGTTTGAAAATATGACACTTTGAAAAAGGAGATAATTAAAATGAAAAGTTAACTTCATTACTAAGGTTACTTTTCATTTAAATTTTCTCCCATTTAAAAGCATTCAGAAACATTATTTTGTACTCACCCTCCAATGCTGAGTTGGCAAGGAGATTTATTTAAGATTTAAATACTTCAGTGCTTCAGGTTATTCACCTCTGTGCCCTGGGTCATAAATCTGACTCCAGCACTGCTCATTATCAGGCCCTGCTACCTGCAGCCTTAAGATAATAATGTAAAATAAACACAGCCTTCCCTTAACTTTAAATGGAAAATGTGACCCTGTGCTTATTAAAAAATGAACTCAAGGCTGTGAACTACTCTGAAGTTGTCAAGGAACTACTGATAGCTCATGATGAACTAGTTGGAGACAGCCTTCTTCCCCTGTCTGTGTCTCCTATTCACCCTTACCTCTACCTCTTTGTCCCTAAGTCTGTGCCTTTCTGTTCCCATGACTGTGGATCGCCATCTGCCTTAGTGACAGTGAGTTGCTTATGTATTTGGCCGTTTGGGCAGCAGGTTATTCGTTCAGTTCTTTTGGTGGCTTTAATCTGAGCTATTTTGAAGGCCCGAAGGTTAGTGGCTAGTTTAGTGTTTTTTTGGTTAGTGAGTTCAGTTTTGTGTTCTCAGAAGAAGCCTTTACATGTGTTATCTTAGTTTGTTTGTGGTCCCAGTAGTTTTGTTTGTGGTGGAATACAGCGGTTAGAAGCAATAGCTAGCAGGATTGGGTATATGTTCGTTCATTCGAATGATTATTGGAGCGAATAGATTGCGATGAGGAGGTTCTTACTAGTCAGTTGATGTCAATGCTAGAGGGCAGTTCGGTATGTTAGTTTGCAGGAATGATTGGTGGGGCGAATAGATAGGTTAGAGGAACCTTAGATTATTGATGGATTGCAAGCATGTGATTACCAATTTGTGAGAAGCACGAGTTATGGGCCATGGTTCGACAGAGAGCAGTTCACACAGACACATATGGAAAGGTATGCCAGCAGCTTTGTGTAGGAGTTGGATAAGAACATGCAAGTTGAAAAAGGGAGCTATTGAATGGACTTCATTTTTTTTGTGCAGGGAATATGCAATATAGTGAGAGAAAGCTTGTTGGATTTAATGAAATCTTGAGCAGGTGATAGCAGAAAAAGTCAAGCATTTATATTGAAAAACTCTTTTATTTGTGGTGAAGGGATTTGGTCAGGTTAGTGTGCTTTTTATGTTTTGTGGATTACTTATATTGTGTCTGCCTTGCACTTGGAGTATTTTATCTTGTTTCACACATTTAGATCTTAATTTTCATTTATTGGTGCTTTATCATTTCCAATTTAACAACTTGCCCATGAACAATTGACATGTCTGTTTATTGAAGGTGGGCGGATATTTTGCACAGGAGCATTTTTGTGGAAGGCTTTGGTGAGATCTTTGTTTGTGGATTGTAGAGAATTTACCCTTCCCTCTTGATTTTGGTTGGGGCTATCAGTGAGGCAAACGGGTCAGTTTCCAAAAATGATTCTGTCTACGATTTTGTGTTTTTTAGTGGCCTTGGTCCCTTTAGGCTTTTTCACTGTTTGAGGTCGAGTGCCCGTTAAAAGCCCTCAATCTGTAAATTTACTGTTGCTAGATGTGGATTTCTGGTGCCCTAAGGGTTACTTTGGATCTCTGGCACCGACTTATAGGAGTTAGGGACATTGGAGAAACTAAACAGTTGACATACCAAAAGGTTTAATTGGCACTAGAGTTTTCCATTGACTGATTGGTCTTAATTGTCCCAATGCTCGCTCTGAAGTAGGTTAAACAGCCCATAGCTAGTGTTTTCAGTCTGACTCTTTATCTGAATTTAGGCTGTCAGAATCTTCCCAAAATCATACATCTCAACAACAAACGTTGTTTACCTTACATAATCACAAAGGTTTCTGGCAGAGGTTGCACTACTGCCCCTATAGTGGGGAGTATAAATACTGCACATATTCATACCTTGAGAAATTATGTAAATTATACATTAATGCAATATAATCAAACATTAGTTTATTTTACCAGGGTGGTTCGAGGAGCATTGCTTAAAGGGTCCACTGAATACCTGGAACTACACCACCTACTCTACCCTCACAATCTTGATTCCGTGCTAACCAGAGCACTGAGACCGCACTGATTGCTGCCATAGATGACTTCAGAACCCCTCTCTATCGCAGAGAAACTGTGGCCCTGATCCTCCTTGACCTCTCTGCTGCGTTCGACACTGTCTCCCACCACACCCTCATCGACAAACTCCACAGCATCAGCATACAACAAAACGCCCTCAAGTAGATTGCCTCTTTTCTTTCTGGATGCACACAGAGCATCAGTCTGCCTCCCTTCATCTGCTCACCCGAGGATATATGCGGCATACCCCAAGGATCATCCCTCAGCCTCACCCTGTTTAACATCTACACAAACCTCCTCACAGATGTCGTCAGATCCCAAGGACTCAACATACTCTCCTCTGCCAACATCACTCAACTTATCCTCTCGCTCATCAAGGACCCCGCCAACCCCAAAACCAACTTAACCAGTGCCATGACCAACGTTGCCAAATGGATGAGAGACAGCTGCCTCAAACTCAACTCCGACAAAACAGAAGTACTGATCTTCGGGAAGAACACCTCCGCATGGGACCACAGCTTGTGGCCAGTGGGACTACAACCTACACCCACACCTACAGACCATGCAAGCAACCTCAGCATCATCCTTGACAGCCAACTGATCATGAAATGACAAGTCAACGCAGTCACCTCCTCCTGCTTCCATATCCTTCCCATGCTCTGCAGGATCTTCAGATGGATCCCAATCAACACCAGAAAGACCATCACGCAGGCCCTCGTCACCAGCGGCCTCGACTACGACTAATGCTCTCTACATCGGAATTTCCACCTGGCTCCTCAAAAGACTCCAGACCATACAGAACTCCGAGCCAGACACACCCTGGCCCTCCCCAAATGGACCCGCATCACCCACCACCTCAGAAACCTCCACTGGCTGCCCATCCAGAAGAGATTCCAGTTCAAGATCCTCACGCATGCATACAAAGCCCTACACAACCAAAGAGCATCCTACATCAACCATCGACTGAACTTCCACCTGCCCGCTAGACACCTGGGCTACGCCTTGCTCGCCCTCGCACAGGCCCTCCGCATCCATCGCAGCCACAGCGGGGGCCATTCCTTCTCCTACATCGTTGCCAAGACCTGGAATGACCTACCCCTCCACCTCCAAACAGCACCCTCCCTGACAGACTTCAGGAAGAAACTCAAGACCTAGCTTTTTGATGGAGACACTCCACCCTCAGAGCCCAGATGCCCCTAGCTGCGCTCTATAAATGCTGATTCATTTATTGAAGATTAAGTGGTTAGGTGTTAGGCAAAATGGAACACTAGCTTCTCTTTATCTTCAGCATATCTCTCTACAGAGCCTGGCAGTCCCTCCAGCTAAAACTGAAGACTACTATGTCAACTAGGAAGTCTAAAAAACAGAAAGAACAGCATTCAAGAACCTTTGGAAGGTGGAATCGGCATTCTGTGAGTCAAAAGTGTTAAGTGGACTGGTTCAGACCAATGGAGGTCCCAATGTCATCTTCTGCTTAGATTATGGATCAGTTTGGTCTTACAGTACCATCTAATCAGTTGGATTATATTCAAGAACCATGCATTCCACAGGTTCATATGCCTTAGATATGGGGGAGGCATCTGTTTTGTGTGACCTCTGGGTCCACAAACTCAGGAATCCGCACAGAATCTCAAATCTGTTTCACCCTTTTTTGGAAACAACACAACAGGGCTTTCCCATTGTCCATGTGATCTCTCAATGACATCTCGATTCAGTATCTTTGCTGTCTCTGCCTTGATGACATGCAGGACTTTGCCTCTAATCCTGTATATTGTCCTCTCGACATGAAAACTGTTTCTAGCAATGAATTAATGTCTGCCCAGGTGGGTCAGACTTGGAATTAGTGAGAACAGGCCTGGGCATTTATTAGCAATGCACTCCGCTCTCTCTGTTAAAAGGGTGTCAAATCTGCAGACAGACTTGCTTTCAACACTGAGCCATAACAGAAGTCTTTTTTAGCCATTTGTGGAGGGGCTCACTGCCCTCTTTGTCTTATTTCCATCTATGCAAATTGTAGTCATCGCCATCTTGCAGTGGTATAGCTTCCTCCTGCTCATTTAATACACTCTATGGGGTTCACAACCAGAGCCTAAATCAGCTGCATGTTTGACTTCAGTGATGAATTTCAAAGCAGTAAAGTATGCTCCAGAGCTGCAGACTCACAGGTTCATGATCTGAATTTCCTGGCCTTCCTGATAGTAGTTACCTAAGAAGGGTAAACCCAATAATAGTCTCTGGGACCTGGGTGACAGACAGTACATAAGGGAAATGGTCCCAGAAATTCAACAAAACTTTTAACCAAAAATATAACACACATATGTTAAACAAAATTGAGACACAAAGTAATTGTAGCTTATAGTGTTTAATTCACACTAAGCATTGGTCTATTATTGACCTAATTCATATCATATAATATACAATGATATCCCTAGATGGGAAAAGGGAAAAGAAGGGGAAGGAAGGGTGTAGTGATGGTGATTCGAGTGAGGTGGGGGTAGTGACCTGGTGTTAATACTGGCTTTAGAACAAAATGTCGACGTTTCGACCCCAAAGTGTATGTAGGCTATTTCAGACCTTTTCGTTAGTTCACACGGACTTCTATACTGAACAGCGACGCACTGGAAACTTTAATGTTCCATGCCTTTCTTCAACGCAGGTGCTGTTCCTTTTTTCGGTTATTTGAAGCCTATAGGCTCCCGCATAACTTCAGCCTTCTACCTGAGGCGTCTTATGATTCCCCCTTCCCTCCCTCACATCACAGTCCTGATGAAGACCCCGGCATAAGGATTGAAATAGCCTACATACACTTTGGGGTCGAAACGTCGACATTTTGTTCTAAAGCCAATATTAACACCAGGGATTTAGTACTGTGTTAATTATAATCATGGCCATACAGATCTTTATTGTATATATTTGTGACTGATAGGCTTGATTAAGGAGCCTTTTGACTTTCAAATTTTATTATTGTGTTTGATGCAAACTACTTTCTCTAAGTCACTACCCCCACCTCACTCGAATCACCATCACTACACCCTTCCTTCCCCTTCTTTTCCCTTTTCCCATCTAGGGATATCATTGTATATTATATGATATGAATTAGGTCAATAATAGACCAATGCTTAGTGTGAATTAAACACTATAAGCTACAATTACTTTGTGTCTCAATTTTGTTTAACATATGTGTGTTATATTTTTGGTTAAAAGTTTTGTTGAATTTCTGGGACCATTTCCCTTATGTACTTCCTGATAGTAAGCGGGCTGTGCATTCTGGCCATACAATTCCTTCAGTAAATCTTAACTCACCTGAAGATGGTTCTTCACTTTGTGCAATAGTTTGCCTATTGTCCTTTGTCAGGAGCCCTTTCTGAGGGCCATGGGGCACAAATGAGTTACTTGGCCCAGCAGTGGTGGTTGAGGTCTTTTACTCCTGATGTCCCCGGGACTCACCTACTATGGATCCTGGGTAATTGGGCCAAGTACCTCTTCTGCACTTGACTCTCAGTGGATGGGCAGTCAAAGGCTCCCTCGTGGCAAGTGTGAATACAGATTAGTGAACACAAGTCATAACTCAAAGAGAGCGCAGCAGTGTCAATAAATCAATGTCAAGTCAAAAACGTATTTTTATAATAAAAAGAAGTATTTTATTTCCAAACTCCAGGCATTCAAAAAAGCAGGTTTCTGATGCTCCTGATAGGGGTCCAAGTGATGAGGTGATGCTTCCACAGCATCTTTCTCAGTTCGAGGGACAAGTCGGGTGCAATCCTCAATACTTCCTTGTGACCTACAGGTCATGCGACTTCACAGTTCTCGGGCAGCGGCCCGATCCTCACAGCACTCTTAATACCAGCAGCCTCTTCTGGTATACGGGGTTGCTGCACTGCTACCAACTAAGGCACCGGGCATCACCGCATAGCAGTCCATGCCATGGCGGCCCCTCCTGGCATACGGGGTCACAGCTATGGTTTTGCACAGGCTTTGGCACTTGTTATCCAGCTATATCTTCCACGACGGCCCCTCCTGGCATACAAGGTCGCAGCAAACGAGCCACATAGGATTTACTCTCACCACATGGCACTCTGCTGACAGCTATCTTCATGGCGGCCCTCTCTTGGCATATAGGGTGCATTGACTTCAATCTGCACACAGGCAACAACCCGATCAGTGCATTAGCCGCCTCCTCATATCTCGCCCCGGGAGTGTACTCAACAGGACTCCCCACTGGACCTCCATCCCTCCAACGCTCTCATCTTCTTCACAGGGCACACTGGCTTGGCAAGCAGGCACCCGCTGGTGCACCAGGCTCCAGAGTAGATGGTCTTGGTTTCCCTCAGTAATATCCCCTCACCCAGCAGGGAGACTACCAGGCTTTGTCCTCCAGTCTTGGTCACAGGCAGAATTCTTTCAGAACTTCCCCGCCTCACACAGGCTATCTGGCTGCTTAGCAGATGATAGTTTTTGTAGTCTCAACCTCCACTTCTTATAGTCCATTTCCAGACACCAAATGTGATTTAGGGTCTCAGTCTTTGAAGTTTTTTGTTGGGGTCCTATATCTTTTGAAGTACACACTATTCCTCTCTGTCTTCCTCTTGAAAAGCGGCATGTCACACCAGTGACATACTCCAAAGCTGATAGTTCCACAACACAGGCCATTGGAGTAACTAGAGTTCACCTCTGGATGTCAGCACAGTGATATGTGCATCAAAGGTTAATCCCTGGCTCCCAGCCATACTCTTTATGATTCCCTTATCACACCCATCTCCTTCCCGAGATGTGTCCAGGCACCTTCCTTGTGATCTCTCACTGAATCAAAGAGCACCCTTTGAAGTGCACAGGGGCGGTCTTCCAATCCCTTCTCAAGTGTGTCCCACCCAGATCACAGGACTGCAGCAATACACAGATATTTCTGGGGGATTCCTCTGCCTCCACATGTCTTTACCAGGTAGGCCAGAACTTCCCAAAATGGGACTAAGGGTCCTCCATGTAATTTACCACTACAGGCACACTTGCACTCAGTGTATGTACACAGCACACACATTGTCCAGTACTGTTACCTCCAATTGTACCACCTCAGGCACACATACATTCAGCACACACATTCACTCTGCGCACACTGCACAGTATTGCAGTCTTTCTGTATTGTGCTATGGTGTGCCACTTGCAGGCACACACACTGTCAGCACACACATTTACCATGTGCATGCTGCACAACACTGCACCCTTAATGTATCGTACTTCTCGCAGGTACACTTACACCCAGTGCATGCATTCACCATGCACGCACTGCACAGCACCACATCTCTCATGTAATGTATTCCTCACAGGTATACATACAGCCAGCATAGGCATTCACCATGCCGGCACTGACACAGCACTGCTCTATCCTTGTACTGTACCCTTCCCAGACACACATACAACCAGTGCAGAGTCAATGCTGCTACACTGCACAGCACTTTACATCTCACTGTTGTAGGCCAAGCGGTGAGTTAAGCATACAGCAGCAGATCTTTAAAAAGGTGACTGGACTTCGAGGCCTCACTCCAGTGGCACAGGTTAAGAAGGAACTGTTTACCCCTACTGATCACTACACGGTATGCTGCCACCAGTGCACTTGTGCTGCTTAATGCCTGGTGAAGGCAGTAGCCTTTCAACACTATGAGGGTAGTGCTTTGGAAGTTCCTCCCAGTCTAACAGGACTGCAATCTGTGAGACAGGCCTATGCCATCGAACACACACATTATCCGTGTTTACCTATGACAACAAAAATCAGTATTAGGGATCCAGACAACAGTACAGTTGTGCACTCAGGGCATGGGTACACGTCCATTACCATGAAGAGAACATTTCCGTCCCAACAATCTTCTTAGGTGCAGCATGAAATCCACTTGATCATGTTTGACAGATCTTTGATTACCCTCTAAATCATTTTACTCCAAAGTGAAGGGGCCACAAACTGCATGCCCATAAAAAATATTATTGGCTAAAAGCATGTCCCCTTCTGTGGCACTTCTATATGTACTAAAAGCAGGCATGACAGGAGACTATCCACCTTCCACCACAATGCTGGCTGTAAGTCACCCATCATATTCCTAGAGACATTTAGTAGATCTTTCAATACTCAAGAACTATACTGGTCTGGGTAATGTATGAGGTGGAAACCTTGGATGTAATATCAATCTCATTCCACATGACCCTCATATAGGTCGGAATGATTTTTATTCTGCTGTCAGTGACCCCATTTCTGGTGAATCCATTTCACAACAAGATGCCAATCAGGTATGTTGGCTACAACAGAGGGAGCCATACTTCTCACTTGCACTTGCTTCTAGGTATCTTTTGCATGTTCCACAACCAGCAAGATATACTAATTTCTAAAAGTTATGGAAGGATTCAGAAGACCAACTCACCTGACAAGTTGGGCATGTGCTTTATGGGCCAATAGAAGTGGCAGAAAAGACTCTCCACTTTGCTTCTTTAAAACTCCAAGTGTTCCAAAAATGGAAACTCATCGACAAGCTACGTTAAGATGGTCAGGTACTCTAGAGAGACTTCAAGTCTCTTTCTAGCTCCACGGTATGGATCAGAGGGCTTCTCCTAAAATGCAACTGTGAGTGAAGCAATCAGCTTCTCATCCTTGGGCTTCTACCTGGGCATTTGCAACAATTTATTTTGAGTAGGACACGATGACGGACCAAACTCAATTTTGCCAGGACTTTCAATATCCACCAACATCCAGCCAAACTTCCTTGGTCCAGGATATTGTTTACTGCTTGCAGCCCTGACCCTTTCAAAGAGGTAGTTATTTCAGACAGACTTGCAAGATGATTGATTTTTGAGTCATGCCATCCCATTCGAAAATAGCAGAGAAGTGTTAAGATGGAGGATGTATGTTCATTAGAAAACACCAAAAAAGCTAAGCGAGAAACACAGCACCACTCAGGTCATTGATGCTGCATTTTTGTTAGTCTTGATTCACATTTTAAGGGGCAGGCCTATAAAAGACACTCACAAAGCCAGATGAAATATACTAGTACACCTAAAAATACTCTAGTACCACCACAGATGTTCTTCATATCAATAATGAATATACGATCATTGATCATCGTGCCTACTAAGCGAAAGCCTCCCATTCAGTTTTCTCAAAGCACTGGCTGTCTGCCATTGTACTACACATTGTACCTACTGATTGCTGTGAAGTTTGGACTCTTGATTCTTGATCACTTGGCACCACTGCAAGCCCAGGTTTCCATGAACTGTGACAGTCACCCTGTCTGGGACTCACTTCCTGGTTCAGATAGACCACAGGCCCCTCAGATGGCTCATGCAGATGAGGGGTGAAAATCCCAAACTGTTGAGGTGGTCCATCTCCCTACATGGAATGGACTTTACGGTGGAACACCTTCTGGGGTCGGACCATGCCAATGCTGATTGTCTCTCCAGGCTTTTTTGCCTTAGTGCCGAGCAATCCCAAAGCATTGAGTAGCTCTCCCTACTTTCAACTGGGGAGACACGTGTTAGACCTGACAGCCTTAGGGTTGTCTTCCCACTAACTGTTTGCCTACCTCCCCCATTTTCTGACCTTATTTTTGCTGGCTTTAGGACTCTGTGCACTTTACCACTGCTAACCAGTGCTAAAGTGCTTGTGCTCTCTCCCCTAAACATGGTAATATTGGCTCATCCCCAATTGGCATATTTAATTTACCTATAAGTCCCTAGTAAAGTGCACTACATGTGCCCAGGGATTGTAAATGAAATGCTGCTAGTGGGCCTGCAGCACTCATTATGCGACCCACTTAAGTAGCGCTCTAAGCATGGCTTGGGCCTGCCATTGTAGAACCTGTCTGTACAGCTTAAACTGCCATTTCGACCTGGCAAGATAAACCTGTTGCCAGACCTAAACCTTCTCTTTTAAAACATATAAATTACCCCTAAGGTAGGCCTTGGGTACCCCAGAGGGCAGGGTGCAATGCATTTAAAAGGCAGGACATGTACGTTTAAGTTTTACATGCCCTGGTAGTGAAAAAATCCCAAATTCGTTTTTCACTACTGCAAGGCCTACCTCTCCAATAGGATAACATTCAGATTACCTTATTACATCTTTTATATTGTATTTCTCAATTGTGAAGAAATAGACTTTTCAAGTTTGATATCTCTGGACTCACAATTCATAATCACATCTTGCAGTAAACTCGGATTTTAAATTGCAGTTCTGAAAATGCCACTTTTAGAAAGTTGGCATTTTCTTACTGCAACCATTTGGGGCCATATGTATCAAAAATGAGAATAGCGATTCCAAATAGCCATTTTTACCGAATCGCTATTTGAGAATCGCAAAACACGATGTAAATAAAAAATCGCAAAAAGTTAGCGAATCGATAATAATCGCAATCGCTATTACCGATTTCTAAAATAGCGATTCCTTAATTGCGAAATCGCAATTAAGAAATCGCAAATTTGCGATTTTGCTATTCTGGAGCACATTGATGACATCAGAACCAGGAAGTGGGACTGCCCATGCTGTTTGTGATTGCCTGAGGCTGTGTCAGAGTTTGGGAGCAGGAGCATACAACTCTGAACTTCAACTGTAGTGGAAAGACACCATCCAAAACAACATGGATACACAGGAGAAGGAAAAGGAGGCTGCTGGAAGTAAAAGGTACCAAAAATTTTGTGAGAAAGAACTTGAGGTCCTCATTGAGGAGATGGTGAAAAGCCATGAACTGCTTTTTGGAAAGAAATCTCTGCACATCCCAGAGTCAGAAAAGCGTAAAATCTGGCTGGACATACAGGCTAAGGTAAATGCCATTGGTGTTACACAGCGCTCCATTGGTGACCTACGCAAGCACTGGTATGACATGCGCTCAAGGGCGAAGGACAAGGTTGCCAACAGGCTTGCGGAGGCTAAAAAAACACTGGTGGAGGTCCATCTACTGAGCCTGCATCCACACCCCTTGAGGATTTGGTGGAGTCCACCCTACAGCCGGAAAGCATCAGCGGGGTTGCAGAGATTGACAGCTCAGCCACGCCCAACACCAGACAAGGTAAGATGCATGCAAAATCATCCCTGACACATTACCCACCAAAGAACACACTCAGGAATGCCTCAATATCGAAGTAACAATGCTACTCTATTCCACAATTTCATGGCCACCCAGCAATGCATCATGGGAGATGTAGTCACACAGATAACACAGTTGAGCAATGACACACAGCAATGTATCTGCAGTTGACACACAACAGTAAAACCAAAATGAAACACAGCACTTAGGTACACCAACTGTATCCAAGTTTATTTAGTGAACAATAGAAAGCAGGACACACAAGAAGTAGTGCTCTTGTATTTATAGGTGAACCTGCAACACAGGGTGACAAGACAGAACCTGAAGAGGCACCACAGCTACAGGACCAGGCAGGGGGAGAGGACACAGAGCAGACAACACGGCCAACACCTGTGCAGAAACAACGCCGTTACACTGTGCCTCCACTACCGGAGTTGGAGGGAGAACTGGAGGGCATACAGGATGAGCCACATCCAGAGCCAGAAGAGCGGGCACGGCAGGAACATGAGCAGCCTCCTATGCACCCTAGGGATGGCAGTAGCAGGAGACGCAGGCCAAGGGCACAAAACACCACAGACATAGGAGGTGATTCTTCTGTATTTTCTGGGCTGGACGGCACAATGGTAAAGGTTCAGCGTTTGCAAGGTAAGAGCATGCGGTCAATGAACAGGCAGCTGGTGTGTGTCAATCACAATCTCACTGACATAAAGGAGGGCATCGGAGAGCTAAATCACACAGTTTCAGAGGGCAATAAGGCATGTACAGACAGCATTAGGGAAATGACTGGAGCCATCAAGGAGCTCTGTGCCACAATGCAGAGGGACCATGCATCCAGACGCAGGAAAAAACAACATCTCTTCACCCGTCTGGATCATTACAGTAAGGCGGTCAACCGTTTGTGCAATGGCACATTTGTACTATCAAGACGCAGAGTGTCAATGCAGATTGAAATGGCACACTGCAGCCAGGATGTTGCAAAAGGCTTGGTGCAGGTCACAACATCCAGTTGACCAGCTAAAGACAGCAAACATAGCTGGCACAGGTCTTCTGGGGGCAGGGAACAGTGAGGAGGTCTCCAGCCGCAGCAGCATTACCCCACCAATTACAGAACCCAGACGGCATAGTGTGAGGCAGGGAACAGTATCAGATGCCTCATCAAGGGAGGGCAGTCAGAACACTGAGCGTGCACCTGCAGTCCGTGGACGGAAGAAATAGACAGTGGTGCCACAGCTGAATGCTAATGGGTGAAGTAACCCATGGCATACGTACATTTGTCATTCCATTACTCATGTCCTGTGTACATGACATGTGAAAGAGCAAGAGCCACACATTACTTGTGAGTTGTACACTGTGTGAATGCAATTTACCTGACATTAAGGTGTATTAAAACACAGCTAATCTACAGTCATGATTTGGTTTGTGTCATAATTACTCACCTAGAAATAGTTGTGTGTTATTTTATCACGTCTCTGTCTGCAATCTGCTGCCCCTACACCACCTGCTGGTCTGAGACGTGGACCTGGTACCTCATCCCCATCTGAATCAGTATCTGTGAGTTCCACTGGTATGCCTTTTGCTGTTGCAACGTTGTGCAGCATGGCACAAGTAGCCACGAACTTGCAGCAGGTCTCTGGCCCATACTGCAGTGCTCCTCCACTTTTGTGCAGGCAGCAGAACCTGCTCTTCAGTATTCCAAATGTCCGCTCAATGACACTGCGCGTTGACTTGTGTGCACTGTATCTTCTCTCACTCTGATTCGCAGGATTGAGGTACGGTTTGAGGATGAATGATCGCACAGCATATGCACTGTCACCTACAGGTTGAAAGACATACGGTTAATCACTGTCCTAGTTCTACATCTCTAAGTAGTATATCAGAGTGAGTGACATGCATTTACCTAGCAGGTATCCTTCGCCAAATTCACCCCCAGTGAGACATGTGTATATTCCACTGTGTCTAAAAATGAAGGAATTGTGTGTACTGCCAGGATATTTGGCCACTATATCAGTTATGATGTGTTTTGCGTTACATATGACCTGTATGCTGAGTGAATGGAATGATTTCCGGTTCCTGAATATGTATTCATTATCTGAGGGGGGAGAGAGGGCTACATGTGGCCCATCAATGCAACCAATTACATGGGGAAACTGGGCTATCTTGTAGAAATCCAGTTTGGTCTGCTGCAATGCCTGTTGTGTGGTGGGGAATCTGATGTAATGGTGTATCCTCTGCACCATTGCATCCAAGAATGCATGAAAAAAGCGCGACAGGCAACTCTGGGACACCCCTCCTGCTGTAGCTATCACCCCCTGGAAGCTCCCAGATGCCAGTAAGTGCAGTGAACAGAGGACCTGCACATGTGTCGGAATGGTTTGGGTCCTGCGGGTTGGATGTTCAAGCATAGGTTTTAGGTCAGCTATCAAGTCTAGTATAGTAGCTGAGTCCAGCCTATACTTCTCATGTATTTCTTCCTCTGTCTGTTGGAACAAGGTAATGCGCACTCTGAAAACGCGTTCCTGTCACCTCCTCCTTCTCTGTGCTGCTGCTTGAATCTACATCCTCCTAGCTATGACATACAGCGCTGCCATTGTGAAAGACCCAGGGCCAATCTGGGCCTGTTTAAATAGGTTGCACCTGGTTACCACCTGCCTTGAGTTGGTGGTAATTTAAAGGTGCAAAATTGCGATTTCTGCATTTTCGCAATTAGAGATTTTTTGATACATTGATTTGCGAATTCGCATTTTGTGAGATGCTATATTGCGAATTCGCAATTTGAGACTCGGTAATTACGAATTCGCTAAAAAAAATTCGCAAAAATGTTGCTTCGCTAAATTGGTATTGGCAAACACTGTATTCTTGCGATTCGCAGTGTTTGCAATCTCAAAATAGCTTGATATATATGGCCCATGGTGCCTTCTGCCTGTCTCTATTCAGTCTGGGTTGGGTGACAGCTGGGTTTTGTGTATTCCCTCTAGACAGCCACACACAAAAGGAGCTTAGGTGTAACTTGATGGGCCATCCTGGGAGATGGGAGGCAAGAGCTGGGCACAGCCTCACACATACACCTGAGTAGGATGCGTCCTGTCCACACACAAGGGGCTGCATAGCCCTAGTAGTGAGGCTGGAGCCCGAGCAGGAAGGGAGGACCTCTGTGCACTTTAAAGCCATCTTTGAAGTCCCCCCACTTCAAAGGCATAACAGGGTATAAGTACTGGACCTCTGATACCATGACTTTAGTACACTTATGGACCTGTGAAGACTTTACGAGGAGGAAGAACTGCTGTGCTGCTGAAATTGACTGCCACTCTGCTGGACTGCTGATTTGCTGGACTCCTACCTTGCTGTGCTGTCCTGCTTCCTGCTGTTCTCCTGCCTGGGTGAGAAGGACTGGACCTGCATCACTTGAACCCAGAGTAACTTCAAGGGCTTGTCTCCTGATTGGAAGTCTCAGGGACATAAAAGACTTCCATCTTACCTGCATCTGCGCCTGGACTCTGCCATCTGTGAGTCTGCCCTGCCAAGTGGTATCACCCCAGTCCCGGACCCTTAAAGTGAGCCTAAGGAGCTTCTTCAAGTCAACTCACGCATTCTCATCGGAACCAGCACATCTTCACCTTTGCTTGGATCTGAACCGGCGCTTCCTTGTCGCTGAACTGAGTGGAGATGTCGCAATGCACTCTGAACCAGCGCATCGCACTCGGAATCAACACAACCTCTGCTTCAGGAGCAGTAGCAGCGCATCACATGCGGAACCAGCGCATTGTACTAGGAACTGATGCATCGCCGCCGTTACGTGGGGAAAATCGACGCATCTCGTCCACTGTGCCGCTCCAACATAGACGCATCACTTTGGCTGCACTTAACATCTTCTTCGACCACGACGCAGCCCGGATGGAGGTACTTTTGTTCAGCATGCTGAACTGGATCCCTGTTTCTGGCCTGCGCTCCATTGCAGTTGGCCTGAACTTTTGATTTTGTCTCGGTGCGGCGTGACCAGATATCCCAAATAAGCGCTTATTGCTTCTAAGCGCTATTTCACAGTTTATTCTTTGAAAATGTATATCTTGACTTCTTCTTATTGTTTTTTTGTCGTTTTGGTCTTCTTTTATTTATAAAATTGAGTTCTATTTGTCTAACCTGGTGTGGAGTCCTTTTGTGGTGTTTTCACATTGGTACTGTTTAAAGTGTTGCACAAATACTTTACACATTGCCTCTCAAATTAAGCCTGACCGCTCTGTGCCAAGTTACTAGGGGGTGAGCACAGGTTAATTTAGGGTGTGTTGTGACTTACCTTGACTAGGATTGTGGTTCCTGCTTGGACAAGGTGCATAACTCAGCTAACCAGAAGCCCAATTTCTAACAAAAGAATACCAATTTTATTTACTTTTAGGTTTAACAGCATGTTAATATTGTAAAGCTTCATAGGTAAATTGGATCTTTTCTTATTGCTTGTGGCTCAGTATCTAGGGACAGAAGTAGTTTAATATGGGACCATTTGTGTAAAGCCTAGACACTGGTGTTTGGCACACTCCATTTGCTTTGCCTGTAAGCTAATTGGCTTAGTAATGCTAGGTTTTCTGGAGAACCCACATCTGCCTTGATGACACAAACTGGTAGTTACAAGTAGTCATTCTGGAGCAGAGGTAGTCTGACAGGTGTATAAAAGTGTCATATCTTCACCTGATGGGAATGATCTTAAATGAGAATTTAATCTTGGTGATGGCTGAGCCTGTCACATCCAGCCAGCGTAGGTCTATTATGATAAAAGAATCTTACACAAGCAATATGAGTAGCATATCTAGCGGTCTATCATCCGGTCAGCACTCATTAATATTGAGATAGGTGAATGCACTGCCTTGGCGAGTTTTGATTCAGGGGTGGCAAGAAGTTGGATTCTTCAAGTAGAGTTTGCAGGCAGCGCTTTCCTTTAGCCATCTAGCTCACTGCCGTATTTGCAGGCAAGTTTGATGGATTCCCTTGGATACCATGCAGGGCATCAGAGCTCAGGCACAGTCTTAATTCAATATTTTTTAGCAGTGAAGCAAATTGATATCTCCATGCCCCATCAATCCTATTCCCAATCTGTGTCACATGAGAGCCACATGACTGCAGGCTCCCATGCTATACGCTTTTTATTTGACAACCCCTGCGGGAAATCTGCATATACTACATGGGAGCCTGCAATCATTGCATAAAAACCTCTATCTACTTTTCTTATTACAGTCAAGTTGTGACATCATTAGTAACCATGTTGATTGTATAATGGAGCCGGAGACCAAAGAATTAAGCTTTTTGACTGAAGGGTAATGAAGCAATCATATATAACAAGGATTGAAAAAAACCTCAGACACAGGTTAAAATGATATTCTAGGTTATCCCAGAGTTCTTTGACTTTGTAAAGGAAGTTGACCTTTGACCTCATTCAGTTATTACAGACACAAAACTCCTCAGAAACCAGCAATATTCTTATAATATATGGTTGAGAGTACTTTAGCCCATATGTATTTGTACAACACAATGGCCCTTACATGATTCGACCAGGATCTGGGTTTGAATGACATTGACCTAGTATTTTAAATGTAACCTTAAAAATTGATTTGGAAGGACATGACTCAGCGACTAAATAATGCGGATGTGCTCTTAATTACCTTCATCATGTGCCCCTTTTATTAATCCTAACACCTAACACTTCCAAATATTCCCCTCACCCTAGCTGTGAAGTGCAGTGGAGGACACTGGTAGACCGGACAGCAAATGACGGAGACCCAATGCCAGCTAGACAGCCTTGTGCTGACGATTGAGAGGAGAGGATCCCTATGGAGAGGAGTCCCTCCTCATGGGAGAAAACAAGGCGATGAATCCTCCCTCTTGAGACCTACTTTAGCCGCATCTGGAGGTGGCGGCTGCCCTCCTTCCTGTTTCCCCGTGCCCCCGAGGTCTTGTCGGGGCCTTGAAAGCTGGAGTGTGTACCAGCTGAGTCCAGATCAATGCCATGCAGCCCTTCTGGGCAGTGCATGTAAAGTTGATGGACGTGATGGCTCACCCCCGGGGTGTGCGAGGTGTGTTTGGGGGAAGAGGAGGGCACCACTGGAGCCTTGGCTGGAGGAGTGTGTAGATCCGTTGCCGCCCTCCTATTTCTGGTACTAGTGGAGAGCTACCTGTAACACCAGAGTAGGCATTATTGTCCTTCTAACTGCTAAGCTTATGCGTGAGCCTGCATACCTGCTGAAGCAACAAAGCCTGGAGGTGCCCTTTGTGGGGTAAAATAAAATGTGGGGGAAACCCCGAACCTGTACAGGTTGGAGCTCTCTTTCGGTTTTCTCCCCCGGATTGCCTGACCCCCTGTCTGCACTGACCTTAACATAGCAATCCTACGCTGATGCACTGCAACCTGGAGGTGGCAGGGCCGACCACATGAAGGGCTGGCATCAGAGCTGGACGTGGGCCTTGCCCTCAACTGTCATGGAAGAAAATATGGTATGTACTGAATGATCTTCTGGTACTGAGAACGTATTACCAGCCTTATATCATGTTCCAGGGAGACTCTCCCTCTCTTCCCCTTGTCAACGGTTTAGTGTGCACATGTAGCTGTTGTTGGAAAACGAGGCAGTATCTGTGAGGCCTGCACAAATAACATGTCACATTTGTCATTCACTGGGAACCAAACACCCTAGTGTAGCGCCTGACTCTCAGAGGGTAGCGTTGCAGAGCAGTCTAAGGCTTACTCAAGGGAGGGGGATGTGGGCTAGTAATAGCCATTTACAGGTACGCAGAAATAACACTCAATAATTGATTGTCCAGTCTGTACTTTGCTTTATAAAAGTAAGAGTACATTTATTAAACAAACACACTACTTAATACTATGCACCAATTTACAAATATACATAAGCTGTTGGAATTACTTTGTGACATTGCATAACATCTCCACCCATCCCGCAGGGGGGGTGGGGCCTAGTTCCACCACTCCCATGTATGCACATCATCTTGCCCCCTAATGCCGTTAGTTGAACATAACCTGGAGCGAGGGCCCTGCGCACTGGCACCATCCCAGTGTCGACCCACCCCATTATCTCAACAGGCCTTGAAAATGGGTACCCCTGCCTTGGTGACACATAACCCTGACTGAGCATCTCCTACTGACCCTGAAGTATACACCTCTACACCTTAGGGGCTAACAGTCGGCGTTCTTCTTCACCTAACGCAGCAGGAAGAATACATGTTTAGGCATTCCTTTAAAATGAGGTACTTATTAGACTTGATAGCATTCATAATGCATTGCAATTACAACCTCTAAAAGGCATCACAGATGAAATCACAGGATTAAGCATATACAGCCAGACACCCTAGCAGGAGTGTCTAGCAACATAACCCCATTTGGCTTATGCCATCACATTACACAGGTACTCCACATAACACCTGTGCCTTTCAGTCCCTCTAAAAAGAAATAACGTGGTTAAATGCATTTGTGGTGCAAATACACCTCTTCACCTCCAGGGGATGCCCTTCTCCAGACATCCACAACTCAGCCCTTCACTCCTTGAGGCAGTCCCTAAGGCATCCCCAGCTGCAGAACAAAAGTTCCAGCCATGGGGATGCTGATAACGCCTGGCTGAGCCCTTGAGGGGTTATTCTCTTGAGTCCCCATGAGACTTAGGGAGGGACGTTTCATTTTCCGTGCTGGGGGAGACTGCGTTGCTCCTGCAGCTCCCCCTGCACCTTGGCACTCACTGGGCAGTGACCCCGTCCTCCTGGGGTCACCACAAGCCAAGAAAAAGGCTGCTTTTCCTTGCAGGCCGGGCCGGGCCTGCAAGGTATTATAGGGCGCTTCTCCTCAGCCCCGTGCATATCGGAACAGCGGCTCTCCCGCTGTGCCGGGGAGAGCCGCGCAACCTGCGTTCCTTCGTGGGGCCCTGTTCCACCCGGGCCCTCCCGCATCGCCAGGCTCGTTGGGGGGCCCGGTCCCACCCGGACCCCCAGGTAGGGGTTTTCGGCTCGGGGAGCCCACCACCGGCCGCTTCGCTCTTCAGGGAGGCCCGGTCCCACCCGGGCCTCCCGCAATCCCATCGCGCTGGAGGGCAGCCCGTGGAGCCCACCCCTGGCTGCTCCTGCCGGCTCCCTGCTCGGCCCGCACCTCCGTGTGCGGCCGCGGGAGCCGGCACATCCATTCTGGTCGGCCCACTCCGGCGGGCAGATGCGAAGACCTGCTCGGCCTCGCCGGACCTCGGGGGAGTGCTGCGGCACTCCCCCCGCCTTCCATCACTTCGGGGCCCGGAGATGGGGTCCCTGGCCCACTGACCAGCTTCACGGGGAGCGTGCCGGGGCTCCCCGACTTGCCTCTTCTGCGGGGGCCAGGGTGGGCTCCTGGCACACCGCGCCCATCTCTTCACGGGGAGCGCAACGGCACTCCCCGGCTTTGCTTCGGGGCCCGGAAAAGGGGTCCTGGGCCCCCAGAGACCTCTTCGCAGGAGGCGCGACGGCGCTCCCCGCCTCCTCCTCCTCACACGGGCCCGGAGTTGGGATCCCGGGCCCCGCCCCCCAATCTTCACAGGGAGCGTGACGGCGCTCCCCGGTTTCATTTTTGGCGGGGGCCAGGGTGGGCTCCTTGCACCCCGCGGGGGCACCTTCACGGGGTGCACAACGGTGCACCCCGACTTCACTTCTTTTGGGGGCAGACCCTGGGACCTGACCCACCCCGGGGGCATATTTGAGACCGGCAGCAGAGTCCCACGCGCTTCGTCGTCGGTCCACTGGGTCAAAGGTCGCCTACCTTCTGGGGGGCATATCTCGGCCCCCACGTGGCCGATTTTCACCATTTTCGACTCTTCTTACTCCTGGTGGCCAGCTCTACCCATCTGTAGCACTTTTCGCCACCCTCTTTGCCTCCAAGAGGGTGAACTTCAGCAGGGAGCTGTTTTCACTGGCTCCCTGCGCCAGCCTTTCACCTGGCTCTCCTCCTGGGCCTCTCTTCTCCTTGCGCAGAGGCCCAGGCTTCTGCTCACTGGTCCTGGTCTCCTTTCCTGGTGCAATTCAGGGTCCTGGGCCAGTCTGGAGGTTCTTCCTTCCAGCTGCCCATGGTGCCAGGCTCCAGCACCAGTCGTCCTCAGCAGACCACACCCCAGAGAGGGCTTCTCTTCCTGTGCAAACACTTTTTAAAGAGTGGGGAGGGGGCTGGCAGGAAGTCTCTGTTTGCCCGATCAAACAACGACACATCACTTCACTGCCCCTGCTCCCTCCTTCCTGCCCAGGCCTCTGGGTTGGTTCAAGACGGCGTCGTCCAGGGGTCTCCTGCCACATGGTCTCTGAGAGCCCCTTCCCCCTGTGCTGCCTTCTCCCCAGTGCAGCTTGGTGCCTGGCACCATGTGTCAGCTGCTGATGGATGAACCTGTAGCTCCACCCATCTTCTCTTCTTGGAGAGGAGGCCTTCGCCCTTGGAAGGAAGGTCATCAATCCAGCCTGCCCGGGTCAGCCCCAGCCAGGCCCTGGTTATGAGCTGACTCAGAGAAATATGAGATTTCTGGATGACCCAAAAGCAGTACAAATATGACTTTGGACTCTGCAGAATACTTCTTTTCACACAAGTTACAGTGGACTTTAGTGCGTGTCTGGAATTTGTAGGCCTTAGGAAAGTGAAACTAGCCCATGGGCTCCACATCCCCATAGGAGAATAATGAAGTGAAAAACAGTAAAACACACTGACTTTCACTGGCATGTTTCTTCCCACTATATAAAGCCTATTCCATGTCACCACCCAGCTCTGCATAAGTCCTGCCACACCATTCCATCTGTACCTGCTCCTGGATCGCGCACGCCAGGAATCTCCCCTGCGCAGCCCCTACACGTGTGCACACGCATGTACACATGTGCCTGCATGTAACCAGCCAGGTGCCCCTTACTCCAGCTGCAGCGCAGCAGCCTAGTCATGCCAGGGGGACACCGGTAAAATCCACACGCAGTTTCTTTCATCATGAGTTCACTGGGGGTGAGTCCCAACTTATGAGGCTCTCCCACAGTAAAAGCTCAACAATTAGGTGTTCAAAAAGCGAAAAATCCGGGCGGCTTAGATGTCAGAACCACCTTCTAACACACTCCGCGCCCAGCTGATTCCTACAGGGAAGAATTAGCCACTCTACATGGGTACTCTTCCCGTAGTCAGCAATAACTAGTTATAAGGGGTTCTGACCAGACCCCCCTTACTCACCAATTATCCGCTCAGACCACCTACTCCTCCCATCCATGAGACCTCCACCCATGACAGGGATCCCAGACTACCCTAAGAACCCTCCGGGCTCTAGGTTAGATACCTCTAGGTCACTCACGGTCTACATGGACTCGGCCTAACTAGGCCCACCTTTGCCCTTGGGCATGCAACACTATGCCTACCACTTCTCTGGACAAGGGTACAGTGCCTCAGCACCGATGCGGTCTTCTGGGATAGGTCTACATCCCATCCCCGGGGTCACTAGCTGGTCTCCCTCCCGGAGTTTGTTCGAACCAGTACCCTCTCTCCGTTTGGTCCTTGCACCCCAAAGATGCAACCTCTCTGGACCCTCACCCTCAGCCTGCTGCTGGGGTCATTCAGCTGCCACCACCCTTTCGGGATGACTGTCTTCCCTAAAGAAAGCACAGCCACTCATGCTTTCCCCACACAGAAAAGCACCTTTGGCCACTGACCTGGCTCCCTCATAGGCCCTCAGACCGGCCTCACTATCACACTGGCAGTGCCAGGGAGGAACACTGAGGGTGCCTCGTCAGACATCCTACAGCTCATTCCCCCCATCAGTAGCTCCACACGGAAACTACCCCGGGAACCTAGACCCCTTCCTTGTTCTCCGCTGCGAGAACAGGGCCTATGCACCCTTCCCTCCGAGAGACGCGCTCTCCTCCCGTAGTACCCTTAGAGAGCCTGTGGGCCCCGAGTTTGCTACACCCAGGCCCACCTTTCATAGCTCTCCCCGGTCTCCCGGCAGCACCTTGGGAGACCGTCCAGGGACCCTCATGATCCCTGGATGGCCTGCACCACCCCTTCTGACGAGCAGGGTCCCTTCCCTTAAGATAGGCCCCACCTGCCTTCAGGGTAGTACTACCACACTCAGCCAGGGACCCTAAAGATCCCGGCTAGGCCTGCACCACCCTCCTCTGAAGCACAGGGTCCCTTCACTTAAGATAGGCCCCACCTGTCTTCAGGGCGGTACTACCTCCATCAGCCAGAGACCCTAAAGATCCCGGCTAGGCCTGCACCACCCCTTTGGGAAACACAGGGTCCCTTCACTTAAGATGGGCCCCACCTGCGTTCAGGGTGGTAATACCTTGCAGAAGTCCACCTCTTGCCGCGAGCTAGGGGAACACCCCCATGCTCCTGGTCCTCGGGTCCAAGTCCCACATTACCTACCTGACTGGTCACCGGCTAGGCATCGCCCCAGCCACCACTTCAGGTTCACAACACCAGCTCCAGAATGACATCCTGTTGCTTCCTTGGGTAACCACTTACCCGACCCTGACACCTTCAGGGTCCACCACTAACCCTTCACCTGAAATCTAGGGAGTACATCACCCCCACTCAGATCTCCACTGGGTCAGTTACCTAGCCCACCTAGGGTACCTAGGGGCTACCACTACACACCCTCACTTGAGATCTACCCTCCTTTGGGGCCACCCACTACTATGGGCCACCCCTGGGTTGCTCACCTTCCCCACCAGTTAACCTGGGGGGCCTGCCGGACACACAACCCTACCACACCCTCCTCCCCACCGTCGGAAAAGTTTCTTGGGGTCCCCCACCATGGGAACACCTGGGGTGTTACTACCCGGGGTAAAGAAACCTCCTGCCCCACCCTTCCAGTGGTTTTGGCCTGCGCCAATGGCAAGAAAACTTTCAGCGGGGGAAGGATATCTGGGGCCCCTTCTGTGGAAACCCTCCCTGCCCTTAAAAAGCGCTGGAATCTCCCAGGACCCCCTACCTCTCCTGTCCCCCACAAAGGTCAATCCACCCCTACACCCCCATCTGTGATGTAGGTATCAGTTGCTGTCCCTATCTCTTGAGGAGACACCCTCCTGATGCAGGTGTAGTGCGTGTAGTGTTAGGGTTCAAAGGTGTACAATATGGCTTAGAACATTTGTATGCAATCATTTCCTGGAAAGCACCATCCCGCTAGCACATGATAATCAACATAACTCAGTCATATCAATACAGTTTACATTTAAACCTTAATATCTTCACATGACATATATGTGCGCGGGGCTTTCCTTTCCCATACTTTTAGTTCACATAACCAAAACTTTGAACCCTTCTCAGAGCCTTGTGCTCTTCCATTTGCTCATACCTGCATAGGCAATGTGTGGCAAAACTGGACTTATCAAATGCTATAAATGCTCACCAGAATGGGATACTATGTTTCCCGCCGCTAGACACCAATGTTGGAAAACGAGGCAGTATCTGTGAGGCCTGCACAAATAACATGTCACATTTGTCATTCACTGGGAACCAAACACCCTAGTGTAGCGCCTGACTCTCAGAGGGTAGCGTTGCAGAGCAGTCTAAGGCTTACTCAAGGGAGGGGGTGAGGGCTAGTAATCGCCATTTACAGGTACGCAGAAATAACACTCAATAATTGATTGTCCAGTCTGTACTTTGCTTTATAAAAGTAAGAGTACATTTATTAAACATACACACTACTCAATACTATGCACCAATTTACAAATATACATAAGCTGTTGGAATTACTTTGTGACATTGCATAACATCTCCACCCATCCCGCAGGGGGGGTGGAGCCTAGTACCACCACTCCCATGTATGCACATCATCTTGCCCCCTAATGCCGTTAGTTGAACATAACCTGGAGCGAGGGCCCTGCGCACTGGCACCATCCCAGTGTCGACCCACCCCATTATCTCAACAGGCCTTGAAAATGGGTACCCCTGCCTTGGTGACACATAACCCTGACTGAGCATCTCCTACTGTCCCTGAAGTATATACCTCTACACCTTAGGGGCTAACAGTCGAGGTTCTTCTTCACCTAACGCAGCAGCAAGAATACATGTTTAGGCATTCCTTTAAAATGAGGTACTTATTAGACTTGATAACATTCATAATGCATTGCCATTACAACATCTAAAAGGCATCACAGATGAAATCACAGGATTAAGCATATACAGCCAGACACCCTAGCAGGAGTGTCTAGCAACATAACCCCATTTGGCTTATGCCATCACCTTACACAGGTACTCCACATAGCACCTGTGCCTTTCAGTCCCTCTAAAAAGAAATAACGTGGTTAAATGCATTTGTGGTGCAATTACACCTCTTCACCTCCAGGGGATGCCCTTCTCCAGACATCCCCAAATCAGCCCTTCACTCCTTGAGGCAGTCCCTAAGGCACCCCCAGCTGCAGAACAAAAGTTCCAGCCATGGGGATGCTGATATCGCCTGGCTGAGCCCTTGAGGGGTTATTCTCTTGAGTCCCCATGAGACTTAGGGAGGGACGTTCCATTTTCCGTGCTGGGGGAGACAGCGTTGCTCCTGCAGCTCCCCCTGCACCTTGGCACTCACTGGGCGGTGACCCCGTCCTCCTGGGGTCGCCACAAGCCGAGAAAAAGGCTGCTTTTCCTTGCAGGCCGGTCCGGGCCTGCAAGGCATTGTGGGACGCTTCTCCTCAGCCCCATGCATATCAGAACAGCGGCTCTCCCACTGTGCCGGGGAGAGCAGCGCAACGTGCCTTCCTTCGCGGGGGCCCGGTCCCACCCGGGCCCTCCCGCATCGCCAGGCTCTTTGGGGGGCCCGGTCCCACCCGGACCCCCAGGTAGGTGTTTTCAGCTCGGGGAGCCCACCCCCAGCCGCTTCTCTCTTCAGGGAGGCCCGGTCCCACCCGGGCCTCCTGTAATACCATCACGCTGGAGGGCAGCCCGGTGAGCCCACCCTCGGCTGCTCCTGCCGGCTCCCCGCTCGGCCCGCACCTCCGTGTGCGGCCGCGGGAGCCGGCACATCCATTCTGGTCTGCCCGCTCTGGCGGGCAGACGCGAAGACCTCCTCGGCCTCGCCGGACCTCGGGGGAGTGCGACAGCACTCCCCCCGCCTTCCATCACTTCGGGGCCCGGAGATGGGGTCTCGGGCCCCCTCACCAGCTTCACGGGGAGCGCGACTTGCCTCTTCTGCAAGGGCCAGGATGGGCTCCTGGCACCCCGCAGCCATCTCTTCACGGGGAGCACGACGGCGCTCCCCGGCTTTGCTTCGGGGCCCGGAGATGGGGTCCCGGGCCCCCAGAGACGTCTTCACGGGGGCGCGACGGCGCTCCCCGCCTCCTCCTCCTCACACAGGGCTCGGAGTTGGGATCCCAGGCCCCGCCCCCCAATCTTCACGGGGAGCGTGATGGCGCTCCCCGGTTTCATTTTCGGCAGGGGCCAGGGTGGGCTCCTGGCACCTTGCGGGGGCACCTTCATGGGGTGCGCGACGGCGCACCCCGACTTCACTTCTTCTGGGGGCAGCCCCAGGGACCTGACCCCATGTGCCGGGGAGAGCAGCGCAACCTGCCTTTCTTCGCGGGGGCCCGGTCCCACCCGGGCCCTCCCGCATCGCCAGGCTCGTTGGGGGGCCCGGTCCCACCCGGACCCCCAGGTAGGTGTTTTCGGCTCGGGGAGCCCACCCCCAGCCGCTTCTCTCTTCAGGGACGCCCGGTCCCACCCGGGCCTCCTGCAATACCATCACGCTGGAGGGCAGCCCGGAGAGCCCACCCCCGGATGCTCCTGCCGGCTCCCTGCTCGGCCCGCACCTCCGTGTGCGGCCGCGGGAGCCGGCACATCCATTCTGGTCTGCCCGCTCCGGCGGGCAGACGCGAAGACCTCCTCGGCCTCGCCGGACCTTGGGGGAGTGCGACAGCACTGCCCCCGCCTTCCATCACTTCGGGGCCCGGAGATGGGGTCCCGGGCCCCCTCACCAGCTTCACGGGGAGCGCGACTTGCCTCTTCTGCGGGGGCCAGGATGGGCTCCTGGCACCCCGCGGCCATCTCTTCACGGGGAGCACGACGGCGCTCCCCGGCTTTGCTTCGGGGCCCGGAGATGGGGTCCCGGGCCCCCAGAGACGTCTTCGCGGGTGCGCGACGGCGCTCCCCGCCTCCTCCTCCTCACACAGGGCCCGGAGTTGGGATCCCAGGCCCCGCCCCCCAATCTTCACGGGGAGCGTGACGGCGCTCCCCGGTTTCATTTTTGGCGGGGGCCAGGGTGGGCTCCTGGCACCCTGCGGGGGCACCTTCATGGGGTGCGCGACGGCGCACCCCGACTTCACTTCTTCTGGGGGCAGCCCCCGGGACCTGACCCACCCCGGGGGCATAGTTGAGACCGGCGGCGGAGCCCCACGCGCTTCGTCATCGGTCCACTGGGTCAAAAGTCACCTACCTTCTGGGGGGCATATCTCGGCCCCCAGGCGGACGATTTTCACCATTTTCATCTCTTCTTACTACTTTTCGCCACCCTCTTTGCCTCCAAGAGGGTGAACTTCAGCAGGGAGCTGTTTTCACTGGCTCCCTGCACCAGCCTTTCACCTGGCTCTCCTCCTGGTCCTCTCTTCTCCTTGCGCAGAGGCCCAGGCTTCTGCTCACTGGTCCTGGTGTCCTTTCCTGGTGCAATTCAGTGTCCTGGGCCAGTCTGGAGGTTCTTCCTTCCAGCTGCCCATGGTGCCAGGCTTCAGCACCAGTCGTCCTCAGCAGACTACACCCCAGAGAGGGCTTCTCTTTCTGTGCAAACACTTTTTAAAGAGTGGAGAGGGGGCTGGCAGGAAATCTCTGTTTGCCCTATCAAACAGCGACATATCACTTCACTGCCCCTGCTCCCTCCTTCCTGCCCAGGCCTCTGGGTTGGTTCAAGATGGCGTCGTCCAGGGGTCTCCTGCCACATGGTCTCTGAGAGCCCCTTCCCCCCGTGCTGCCTTCTCCCCAGTGCAACTTGGTGCCTGGCACCATGTGTCAGCTGCTGATGGATAAACCTGTAGCTCCACCCATCTTTTCTTCTTGGAGAGGAGGCCTTTGCCCTTGGAAGGAAGGTCATCAATCCAGCCTGCCCGGGTCAGCCCCAGCCAGGCCCTGGTTATGAGCTGACTCAGAGAAATATGGCATTTCTGGATGACCCAAAAGCAGTACAAATATGACTTTGGACTCTGCAGAATACTTCTTTTCACACAAGTTACAGTGGACTTTAGTGCATGTCTGGAATTTGTAGTCCTTAGGAAAGTGAAACTAGCCCATGGGCTCCACATCCCCATAGGAGAATAATGAAGTGAAAAACAGTAAAACACACTGACTTTCCCTGGCATGTTTCTTCCCACTGTATATAGCCTATTCCATGTCACCACCCAGCTCTCCATAAGTCCTGCCACACCATTCCATCTGTACCTGCTCCTGGGCCGCGCACGCCAGAAATCTCCCCTGCGCAGCCCCTACACGTGTGCACACGCATGTACACATGTGCCTGCATGTAACCAGCCAGGTGCCCCTTACTCCAGCTGCAGCGCAGTGGCCTAGTCACGTCAGGGGGACACCGGTAAAATCCACATGCAGTTTCTTTCATCATGAGTTCACTGGGGGTGAGTCCCAACTTATGAGGCTCTCCCACAGTAAAAGCTCAACAATTAGGTGTTCAAAAAGTGAAAAATCCGGGTGGCTCAGATGGTCAGAACCACCTTCTAACAGCTGTGGTTCCTCTGTTTGCGCTGCCATCCTAATGCTCGCGTCACCCTGGGGAACACTGGACGATCTGGCGGCTGACAGGTTAGTGTTGAATGGAGGGCAGTGGAGATCAGAAGTGACCTGTTCAAATTTTGACAATTCTTCTTTCAGGAAGCTGTTCTCTCGCAAAAGACATAAACCCTACAACTCCTAAGCTACGAACCATGGATAAATACTCTCAGCCCAGCGGTGCTAACCAAAACACATCAACCAAATGCAGCTACTGTGCGCTTGATTCAATAGGAGAAACTGGGAGCTCTTACGTTGAAGGCAATCACAATATTGCAGTTCATTAAGTCATCCAGGGGAGCTCTGGAGGCTAAAATTGGTGTGGTGGGCTCCAATGTTATGCTACTAGGCCAAGATCTGAGACAAGTGAGTGATAGTGATGGAAGCAGAAGGCTGGGTGACCAAGCTAAAAGTCGAGTTAGTAGAGTACATAAAACAGGCCTCCCTCCAGATTGCTGTTCTTCATATTGCCCAATATTCCTTATTAATGTTGAAGCTAAAATACTTGTGAAAGTTCTGGCAAATAGCTTAGGACAGGTGATTACCTCTCTGGTCTGATCAATCTATCTAACAACCAACTGAGAACGAGCTCGCTGCCATCCCAATGTGCTGTCACGAATGTCTTTCACTCATGTATCAAAAAAACATTAGTTTTCTTAAAAGAATCCTCACCCACCAACCTAGGGGCCTATTACGATGGCGGTCGGATGTCCACCGCCGGGCCGGCGGTGGTGCCTGCCGGACTGGCGGTGGACATCCGCCCGCGATCGCAAGCCAGAAAACCGCCGGTCAAATTAGGATGGCGGTGGTGACCGCGGCGGTGGGAAATTCCAACCGCCGCTTTTCCGCCGGTTGCCATCCGCACTCCTGCCTGGCGGACAGAGCAGGACCGGGATAATGGTGGCGGTGCAGAGCAGGCTCCGCCGGCACAATTATGATGCCGGCAGTAGCCAGCCTTTCCTCAGCGGTCAGACCGCCATGGAAAGGCATGTGGAGATTGTCTTCCGGGGGCCTGTTGTGGGCCCCCAATGTGTTGGGGGGTGTGGGTGCACTGGGGGTACCCATGGTCCCCCCCTACATTTCCCTGTACCAGGTGGCAGGCACTGTGCAGTGCCTGCCACGCAGTGCAGGGAAATGCAGGACATGCTCCTTTGGACATCGCGTTGGTGCTGCGGGCAGCAGCAACCGCCGCAATGTTAAGGCCCGCGATCTGACTGCCGCGGTCGGATTTCGACCGTGGGTCATCGTAATTCGACCGGCGGTGATGTCGCGGGCCATGCGGGCGGTATTTTCCCGCTACCATAGGCCCCCTAGTTTGTGGCATGCTTCATCATTGGGTTCCCACTCAAGACCCCTAATGCATCTTAGGTGTGCTACGTAGTGATTTTGTGAGCAAGTTAAAGCTACCTCAAGACAATCCGTCCCTTGGCAAATTTTAATTGGGGACCCCTTGGGTAGGCTTAAAAACAGTGATGGTGGGTGTGAAGTGAGAAAATAATGGTCTCTCATATCCTAGTGTTAGGTCGACATGTTTCAGCCAATTATACGTGCCATATGACTCTTAGTGGCTTTCTCCAGGACCAAGCTACTAGGGGAAAACCCAGTCAGTAGGCGCATACACACTAAGGCATGCGTATATGGTGTGGAGTAATTCGTAACTTACGATTTTCACCACTCTTCTTATTGATTCTATAGTGGATATAATGAGAAAAACATTATGCATACAATCATGGTAGATCATAACGTTGATGGAATCTGTGCAGAGCCAGCTCTGCGCTCGCTTGTCATGCAAAAGTGCTCATCAAGCGCGAACACCGGTTTTTCCATCATTTCATCATGGGTGTGGTGAACAACCAATCCTATCCCACAGTCTGCCTTAAGTGGAAGGACAAATGTGTTTGTTTGCCATACATCCACATACATGTGACGGAAAACCATGCTCAAACAGGATGAGCACATTTGTATGATTTTAAGAATATGTATTCTTTTCACTAATGAATGAAAGGAATAACCATTTGGCATGGTATGCGTCATGTGGTAGGATAGGATTGCTTGTTAGGATGTGAGAGACCATTATTTTTTCACTTCACATCCACCATCACTGTTTTAAACACTACCCAAGGGGTCCATGATTAAAATTTCTAAGGGACAGATTCCCTTGAGGTCGTTTTAACTCGCTCACAAATTCACTACGTCACACAAAAAAAACCTATCTCTGCTGTAATCTGGTGTCATAGTACACCTGAGATGTGGTTCACTGAAAAAATATCGATAGCAAAAATATAGATGACAAAAATATAGATGAAAAAATAAAAATGTAAAATTATCGACGCCCTATACTTAAACGGGTAAGTACAAAAATATCGAAGTTAAAAATATAGATGTAAAAAATATCAATTTAAAAATATAAATAAAATAAAATAATATATATTAAATATATAAAATATTAATATTATCTGCAATAAAATTAATTAAATTTAATATACATTTTAAGTAAATATAAAAAATAAACTTAATTTAAAAAAATATAAACACACAAACATGTTAATTTATACATATACATATATTTACTTTAAAATAATTTATTAACTTTATCTTTATTTAATTTTTAAACTTTTAAATATATAAAAATAAAATATATACCTATATCAATAATTTAAAATTAAAAAAAAAACATTCTATATATAATTAAAACATTAAGCTAATAAAAACAATTAAAACGTACATTTCGCAATACAATAAATACAACAGTAGGGAAAATGTTGGATAGCAGAATAATTAAAGTTACTATTCCAACTCCAGTGAGAACAAGAGTAGGTAAAATGTTGGGTAGCAGAGGGGTAAAAATTACTATTCCCACTTCAAAGAGTACAACAGTAGTGAAAGTGTTGGATAGCGGAGGGGTAAAATTTACTATTCCCACTCCAGTGAGTGCAAAAGTAGGGTAAATGTTGGATAGCGGAAGAATTAAATGTACTATTCCAACTCCAGTGAGTGCAACAGTAGGGAAAGTGCTGGATAGCGGAGGGGCAAAAATTACTATTCCCACTCCAAAGAGTGCAACAGTAGGGAATGTGTTGGATAGCGGAGGGGTAAAAATTACTATTCCCACTCCAGTGATTGCAACAGTAGGGAAAGGGCTGGATAGCGAAGGGGTAAAAATTACTATTCCCATTCCAGTGTGTGCAACAGTAGGGAAAGTATTGAATAGCGGAGGGGTAAAAATTACTATTCCCACTCCAGTGAGAGCAACAGTAGGGAAAGTGCTAGATAGCGGAGGGGTAGAAATTACTATTCCCACTCCAAAGAGTGCAACAGTAGGGAAAGTGTTGGATAGCGGAGGGGGAAAAATTATTATTCCACTCCAGTGATTGCAACAGTAGGGAAAGTGCTGGATAGCAAAGGGGTAAAAATTACTATTCCCACTCCAAAGAGTGCAACAGTAGGGAAAGTATTGGACAGCCGAGGGGTAAAAATTACTATTCTTACTCCAGTGAGTGCAACAGTAGAGAAAGTGCTGGATAGCGGAGAAACAAAAATTACTAATAACATTTAAACAATTGAGAAAAATTAAATAATCTTAAAAATAAATAAACAATATTTTAAAAATATACGATTAAATATATTAAACATATAAAAAGAACACATATTATAATATTAATTACACATAACAAAAAGGTACAAATAATATAAAAAATAAATTAATAAATACATTTATAAACAATATTTATTTAAAAGGAGCAAATATTAACAAACAAATTATTTAAAACATAAATGTATTTATTTTATTTTCTACCCTATAACACCACACCAATAAAAAAAGACTTCAACATTTTTATTTAAATTTATTTCCATAATTAACATAATTAATAATGAATTAAAAAAATATTATTAATAAAAAGAAAAATAAACATTCATTGAGTACACATTCTTTAACACTATAACATCCACAACACACACCTAAAATTATTTACACAATTACCATCATTAATTACTAATTAATTAATTAAAATTAATTAACAACAAATTATTAATTCATCATGTAAAAATAAATTACTTCCCACCGTTTTCACCTATAAACACCACAACACACACCTAAAATTAGTTACACAATTACCATAATTAATTGCCAATTAATTAATTAAAATTAATTAACAACTAATTTTAAATAATTAATAACAAATTAATTTACACATTTAACACTATAACATCTCAATTAAACAAATATTAATAAATACAAATTATTCAATAAATGTAATATAATTAAATTACTCCCCACCCTATTCCCCTACAAACCCACAACCCACTACGGAACTAACAACGCAAAATTCAAATAAAAAAAAAGAATAACTACTAAAATTGTAACACATATAATGAACATACAAACAATTCTTATACAAAAAAACATATATTACACACATATAAAATATATACTAAAATACATAACATTAATAAAAAAATCAATATTTTTAACAACTATGGGGTCGATTCCGATTCGGGCCGGAAAACGTACCGACCGACTCGGAGCCGGAATTAATTCCGACCGACACGTACCGGTGCAGCCCGACCCGCAAAGTACGATGAGAAGCGTGCAAAACCCGACCGACTCGTACGGAACACAAGCCGAACGACCGAGCCGCGCGGAAAACAGCAATCCGGCCGGAAAAACACACGAATCGAACCGACCGACACGCACCCGGAACAATCCCGAACGAAACGTACCCGCGAACTCCTACCCGCCAAGTACGATGCAACGCGTGGAAAACACGACCGAGTCGCACGGAGGGCAAGCCGTACGACCGACACGCATACAAAACTGCGAGCCGAAGCAACCCAAAACACCGCGACCGACGCGTACGCAGCATAGAAAACAGCACAAACACAGCGTGAACGAATCGGAGAAGCCCGTATGAGACAACTGCAGGGTCCGACTCGGTCACAAGAACGTCTCCTACATGCACAAAAAGTACAAAGGGAAAATACACAAAAAAAGGCCAAACAAGCAATTACAAAGCCAATAAATACTGGGGGGGGGCAGGGAACAAAGACACACCCATAACTCTACCCATATAAAGGACACAAATCCCTACCATGATCCTTTGCAAATTAAAATTACCTGCCAGCACTCAACAGACAGCAACCACACACCCACAGCTCATCCATCACACAAGCCACACACCATCAGCACCCCAACAAATAGCAACCTCACATACACCCAGCAAAACACACACTCACACACCTTCACCTGCACACCAACACACACATCACTCACCATCACCACCCATCACCATGCCCCCAAAGAAGAATCATAAGTTCCTAGATAGTGAATTGGAAGTCCTGGTAGATGAGATCCTCAGGGTAGAGCCACAGCTGTTTGATACACTGGTCCAACAGACACCCATGTCGCAGAAAACCAAGATGTGGGAGAGGATCGTCGACAGGGTGAACGCACAATCACCATGTTTGCGCACAAAGATAGACATCCAGAACAGGTGGTATGACGTGCGCAGGAGGGTCAGGGAGCTGTTGAAGAAGGACTACCTCTTGAGCCAACACACCGGCAGTGGCCCTCCTGCCAAGCCAGTATACCTCAGGCCCTGGGAGGAGAAGGTGCGGGCCATCCTACCACCAGTGAGCGTATATGGACTAGAAAACATCCCAGAGCCTGGTGAGTACACAACAAATGTACACAATATTGTGCGACAATACACACACATCACTGTCAAGGGGAGAGTCAAACCATGCACCCTTAGCAAATACACAGCAACCAGAACAGAACCATCCCAAAATGTGTATGTCAGTCAGATAAACACAACACATGCCATCTCATAGTGACATGTAACTGTGTCATCACATGTACAAACACAACTACAAATACAGCTGGGCAGTGGCACAAATATAACTAACAAACACATCCAGACATGTAGCCACCACTACAACACCACCACACAGTGAAGCCCACTGAAAGGAAGGAATACTGTGTATGCTGGGCAAGTCAGTGTAGCCAATAGCATCATGGGAGTCGTAGTCACAGATATTGCCCACCCTCACAATGCGCACATCAACACCACCATGAACCATGCTCACATCACAGGGAGTGGAAAACAACTGACAAGATGGCTGACACTGGCTACTGCTGTGGGGAGCACAAGGTCCTGCTGGCAACTGTGCACCAACCAACAGCAGGACACCACTCACTGACATCTTGCCATTGCTCTCACACTCACACACAGTGAAGTCCACCCAAAAGCAAGTAAGTATGGGCATGCTGGGAAGTGGGGTGGAGGCAATAGCATGATGGGAGTGGTAGTCACAGATATTGGTCACCCCCACAACTGTCCCATCAACACCACCCTGAACCATGCGCACATCACAGGGAGTGGAAAACAAGTGACAAGATGGCTGACACTGGCTACTGCTGTGGGGAGCACAAGGCCCTGCTGCCAACTGTGCACCAACCAACAGCAGGACACCACTGACTGACATCCTGAAAGACAACTTGCACTCCCTGCAATGGAAGCATGTTCCATGGTGGGATATCTGGCTGGGTGGGAAGGAGGACTCACAGCCCTGACCATAGTTACCAGCAGCGTTTCTCTCACACACCCCTAACACAAACTCCACATAACTCACCTGGGAGAATTCATTGCCTCACACTCCAATCAAATATCCCACAAAGAACCACAACCCTGGGTCATGCTGAGTGAAGCACAGGGACTTGTAGCAAAACTAACCCCAGGATAACACTGTCAGCCATCTTGTCAGCACAGGCACACAACCCCACAGGGAAGCAGAGTCATAGGGAAGGAAGCATGGGCATGCTGGGAAGGGGGGGTGGAGGCAATAGCATGATGGGAGTGGTAGTCACAGCTCAACATCCCCCACCCACATGGCCCAGCAAGCTCACACTCAAGCATGCACACCCCACAGAGAGTGGAAAGCCCCATCAAATATGTCTGACACTGGTGCTCTGTTGTGGGGAGCACAAGGCCATGCTGGGAACTGGCCACCAACTAACAGCAGGACACCACTGTCAGCCATCTTGCCATTGCTCTCACACTCACACACAGTGAAGTCCACCCAAAAGCAAGTAAGTATGGGCATGCTGGGAAGTGGGGTGGAGGCAATAGCATGATGGGAGTGGTAGTCACAGCTCAACATCCCCCACCCACATGGCCCAGCAAGCTCACACTCAAGCATGCACACCCCACAGAGAGTGGAAAGCCCCATCAAAGATGTCTGACACTGGTGCTCTGTTGTGGGGAGCACAAGGCCATGCTGGGAACTGGCCACCAACTAACAGCAGGACACCACTGTCAGCCATCTTGCCATTGCTTTCACACTCACACACAGTGAAGTCCACCCAAAAGCAAGTAAGTATGGGCATGCTGGGAAGTGGGGTGGAGGCAATAGCATGATGGGAGTGGTAGTCACAGATATTGGTCACCCCCACAACTGTCCCATCAACACCACCCTGAACCATGCGCACATCACAGGGAGTGGAAAACAACTGACAAGATGGCTGACACTGGCTACTGCTGTGGGGAGCACAAGGCCCTGCTGGCAACTGTGCACCAACCAACAGCAGGACACCACTGACTGACATCCTGAAAGACAACTTGCACTCCCTGCAATGGAAGCACGTTCCATGGTGGGATATCTGGCTGGGTGGGAAGGAGGACTCACAGCCCCGACCACAGTTACCAGCAGCGTTTCTCACACACACCCCTAACACAAACTCCACAAAACTCACCTGGGAGAATGCATTGCCTCACACTCCAATCAAATATCCCACAAAGAACCACAACCCTGGGTCATGCTGAGTGAAGCACAGGGACACACATGGGACTTGTAGCAAAACTAACCCCAGGATAACACTGTCAGCCATCTTGTCAGCACAGGCACACAACCCCACAGGGAAGCAGAGTCAAAGGGAAGGAAGCATGGGCATGCTGGGAAGGGGGTGGAAGCAATAGCATGATGGGAGTGGTAGTCACAGATATTGGTCACCCCCACAACTGTCCCATCAACACCACCCTGAACCATGCACACATCACAGGGAGTGGAAAACAACTCACAAGATGGCTGACACTGGCTACTGCTGTGGGGAGCACAAGGCCCTGCTGGCAACTGTGCACCAACCAACAGCAGGACACCACTGACTGACATCCTGAAAGACAACTTGCACTCCCTGCAATGGAAGCACGTTCCATGGTGGAATATCTGGCTGGGTGGGAAGGAGGGCCGGATGTCAACCAAATACAACCAATGCAGACCATGTACACACCCCAACATTCACATAGAAATGCCCAAATAATGCAGGACAATGTGCTACAGCAATATCAACCCCTGACTGTGACAACTTAGGACAATGCAATGTACAGGCCCACATCCAGAGGCACAGTCACAACTGTCAGGTGTGTCAACCATTGATGCCTGCAGAAACATAACATACATTGTGTGTGTCTCCCAAAAACAGGTGATGATGGGGACACAGCAACAGACGCTGAGGAGTCCCCGTCCCAGGCTCAAGAGGATACGGAGCTCACTGGTGTGGAACAGCCTCTGCCCTCCTCGGATGAAGAAGACCCACCTGGCACCTCAGGAGCAAGTCATCATGCAGCACCAGCAGGACTACCAGCTGCACCCCCTGCACCCACCCCTCCAATGACTGTCAACACACATACCACCCCTGCCGACATGGACAGACCAAGGAGCACCACCACCACCAGCACAGGGACCCTGGACCAACGTGGGGCCATGGACACCAACACCACCAACAACCCCCTAGGGGGCCCAGGGTCACCTGTGCGTGCCACCTCAGGTACTGCACGTGTCACCAGGGGTGGTGGGAGGGGTGGGAGACATAGGTCGCTGCTCGCAGAGGGGTCTGGACTGCATGATGACCCACAACTGGCACGCATAGCCGATGCGTACCAGTCCAGCACCGGAGACCTCAGCCAGGTAGTGGGGCTCCTCAGGGACATTAAACAGCAGCAGGCTGCCCATCATGCCCGCTTGGACTCACACATGTCCCGCGTGGAGTCCAAGTGGGACACACTGCAAGAGATGACGGCGGTGCATAGGGACATATTACAATGCCTCCGCCAGATGAGCAGCAACCAGTCAACACCTCCCTGTGTGCCCACAACATCTGGTGCTGAAACAACTGCAACTGCCACAGGGAGGCAGGATGACTCTGGCGGAGAGTCCCCTGCACCGCAGCAGCCTGCACTTGAGGGTCCCCCCAAAGAAGAGGGGTCGTCCGAGGAACGACAACTGAGAGGCTGATGGCCATGCACAACCCCCAGGAAGCCAACACCTGTTCTGGATAATCACCTTTGTGCGCAAACTGTTCACCCTGTTGACTGCAACACAACTCCCCCACATGACATGGGGAGTACAAGTTGGACCAATGTCTCAGATGACTGTGGACTTGATACAGGACATTTCTGCTACCAGGACTTCCAATTCATCTAGGAACTTTGGATTGCAATCAAAATGTACAGCACTCACCATCCTGTGCACTACTCACACACATGTATGACAATAAACACACTAATACACCATACTGCCTCTGTCGTGATTCCAACGTGGTTTCTGTCATGGAGATGATGACCAGCGAAATTACACTGTGCATGCTAACTGCTACAGCAAGTACAACACAGGCATGTGAGTCATGGCAACGTGACACATATGAGGGAGACACACCACCAGGGCTACACAACAAATACACACCTAGGCCATCTGACTCATTGCCTACACTGATGTTGCCAGGACATATGGTGCAATGCACAGACACAACACCTATTCACAGTCTTAGTCAACTAGCCCACTGGTGCAGTAAGCAAATGTCAGTCAAATGTGTGACCACAGACAACGCACATCACAAAGTGAAGCACAGGTTTATTACACATTTGCAACATGTTGTAACCACTACAGATGCAAGGTAATCCCACCTGGCAGCGGGCACACAGTCAACAAATGTAGAAGGAAGGAAGTCCATGGGTGTGGCGCACATCACCTGTAGGGACACGACAGCTACCACCCTGGAAGTCGAATCACGGTGTTGGGGATCACAGTTGACCAAACGACTCTGAAAGTACCCTGTGAATGACAGAAATGACACACAGTCAAAAGCACTGAAGAACAGGACAGAACTGCAATACTCATGCCCAATACATGTCACAAGATACCCACCCAGAACCAAGTTAGCATGGCAACACTGTTGGGGAGTACAGACTACCTGTAAGGACACATCGCTACACGCATACAGTCATGTAGCCCATGGACACACTCAAACAGCACCAGAGCACCACCAACACATATCATGCAAACTCACATCATTGACATGACATCTCTGGATAATCACATTCAGCTGAAGAAGTTGGTGATGAGCTGTGTGCGGACATCACCATCATCATCATCACTGGCATCGTGGTCCAGGCCAGGATCCTCCACAGGTGGCGGACGTTGGTCATCGTCATCCAGGATGAGAGGCAACTCCTTCCGCACTGCCAGGTTGTGTAGCATGCAGCAGACGATGGCAATCTTGCACACCTTTGCTGGGGCATATGGGAGGGACCCTCCTGTCTTGTCCAGGCAGCGGAAGCAGCTCTTCAGGAGACCAAATGTCCGCTCAATCACTCTCCTGGTCCGACCATGTGCCTCATTGTAGCGCATCTGGGCTGGTGTCACAGGGTTCCTGAGGGGCGTCAGAGACAACGGCATGTTGGGGTATCCGGAGTCACCTACATACAGACAATTGCACATTAGCTGAGTTGGAAAAGAGGGTGGAAGACTACATTGCAGAACACACACAATGGTACAAAGTCAGTACACACCAACAAGCCAGGCACGCTGGTTCCGCATCTGTGACATCATCCTCGGGATGCGACTACTCCTCATCACGTAGGCATCGTGTGCAGAACCGGGGAAACGGGCACACACGTGTGAGATGCTCATATCTGCAAGACAGACCACCAGTGCATTGACCGAGTGGTAGTGTTTGCGGTTCCTGTATGCCTGCTCTTGGGCATGTGGTGGTACCAAAGCCACATGTGTCCCATCAATGGAGCCAATGACATGTGGCATCCTCCCCAGGGCATAGAAGTCACTCTTCACGTCAGTGAGTTGTTGGAGTCTAGGGAAATAGATGTACTGGTTCAGGTATATCAACATAGCCTCCAAAACATCGCGGAGCACACGGCTGAACATGGTCTGTGACATCCCACCAGCAGTCGCCACAGTGTGTTGAAAGTTACCGGTGGCAAAGAAGTGTAGGGCTGCCATCACCTTCACCTTGGGGGTCAGCGCTGTAGGGTACGGCCGGCCAGGTTGCAAATGTGGTGCCAAGCGCACTGCCAAATCCTCAATCAGCTGCCTGGTGAAGCGGTACCGTCGGATGCTGTCACGTTCCACCATCGTTGCCAGGTCAGGGAATGGTCTATGGACAGCTGGTGCCCTGCAGTGCATAGGTGAAGAAAGAAAGATTGTCAGTCACCCCACATATGTGGCATTGAACACACTCAATATCACATGATACATCATTATGAGGCACAAGTACATGATGTGTGCAGTTCCGTAAGGACATGTATGGCACATACATGGCCAACATCTAACATCACAGTTCAACAAGTGGCATCAATAAGTCCCAGGTTGTGCCATTGGATATCATGAGGCCGTGTCACAGTTCCCATCTCCTGCTGCCACGTTCCAAATACACCCCACAGTGACATGTGAGGACAGATGTGCCCCAGGCATCACAGCTCAACGACAGGTAGATTCCCAGGGACCCTGTATTGCCACATGGACACTGGCATGACATGGTGTATCATGTATACACCACAGCAAAACAACCATGACCCCCACAGGTAGTGGTCCCTGTTGCCTCGGCAGGACAGACATGGACGTCTGTGACACACACACTTACAACATCAAAGTCCATGCACAAACAACGTGGATGTGGAGACTGTCTCCCATTGTGCACATGAAATCAGAGACATTGTAAACACAACATGCACACAGACTGTGGAGGACCATCACTATTGTGCCAATGGGTCACCCTGGGTTAAACATACCGTCCCACATGGGACTCAGGGGGTATGTGACATGACATACACATACACCACCGTGAAATGTGACCATGCCACATGCTCAGATATGAACAGTTGCACATCACAGTGGTCATGTACACGAAACACCAAGGATCCTGTCCCCATGAACAAGTGCACAGCCTGGGGGTGGCTGCCCCAAGTGACACCCACAGAACAACATGTTCACCCCCATACACGGAATAGGTAATGCAGCCTTACATGCCTTAGGATACAGTTTGGACAGGCTGTGGTGTTGTAGGTGTGCCCCTCACTCCCTGGGAAGTATATGTGGCTGGCATATGTTCACCTGTGACAGGCATGGTGACATATGCCAGTGACTTGTACAGGGACGCGTTGGACAGCAATGGACCGATCGTTGCGCACACATTGGCCATTGCATTCAATGTGTGCTGGTACGCGTTGTATTCGCAATACGCGTTGGACAGCAATGGACTGATCGGTGCGCACACATTTTCCATTGCATTCAATGTGTGCTGGTATGCGTTGTATTCGCAATACGCGTTGGACAGCAATGGACTGATCGGTGTGCACACATTGGCCATTGCATTCAATGTGTGCTGGTACGCGTTGTATTCGCAATACGCGTTGGACAGCAATGGACTGATCGGTGCGCACACATTGGCCATTGCATTCAATGTGTGCTGGTACGCGTTGTATTCGCAATACGCGCTGGACAGCAATGGACTGATCGGTGCGCACACATTGGCCATTGCATTCAATGTGTGCTGGTACGCGTTGTATTCGCAATACGCGTTGGACAGCAATGGACTGATCGGTGCGCACACATTGGCCATTGCATTCAATGTGTGCTGGTACGCGTTGTATTCGCAATACGCGTTGGACAGCAATGGACTGATCGGTGCGCACACATTGGCCATTGCATTCAATGTGTGCTGGTACGCGTTGTATTCGCAATACGCGTTGGACAGCAATGGACTGATCGGTGCGCACACATTGGCCATTGCATTCAATGTGTGCTGGTACGCGTTGTATTCGCAATACGCGTTGGACAGCAATGGACTGATCGGTGCGCACACATTGGCCATTGCATTCAATGTGTGCTGGTACGCGTTGTATTCGCAATACGCGTTGGACAGCAGTGGACCGATCGGTGTGCCCGGCCGGCCCATTGCATTCAATGTGTGCGGGTCCGCGTCGTAAACTGTCTACGCGTTGAACAGCAATGGACCGATCGGTGTGCCCGGCCGGCCCATTGCATTCAATGTGTGCGGGTACGCGTTGTATCCTGGGTACGCGTTGAACAGCAATGGACCGATCGGTGTGCCCGGCCGGCCCATTGCATTCAATGTGTGCGGGTACGCATTGTAACCTGGGTACGCGTTGAACAGCAATGGACTGATCGGTGTGCCCGGCCGGCCCATTGCATTCAATGTGTGCGGGTACGCGTTGTAACCTGGGTATGCGTTGAACAGCAATGGACCGATCGGTGTGCCCGGCCGGCCCATTGCATTCAATGTGTGCGGGTACGCATTGTATCCTGGGTACGCGTTGAACAGCAATGGACCGATCGGTGTGCCCGGCCGGCCCATTGCATTCAATGTGTGCGGGTACGCGTTGTATCCTGTGTACGCGTTGAACAGCAATGGACCGATCGGTGTGCCCGGCCGGCCCATTGCATTAAATGTGTGCGGGTACGCGTTGGATCCTGGGTACGCGTTGAACAGCAATGGACCGATCGGTGTGCCCGGCCGGCCCATTGCATTCAATGTGTGCGGGTACACGTTGTATCTTAGGTACGCGTTGAACAGCAATGGACCGATCGGTGCGCACCCATTGGCTATGGCCTGGCCTGGCAACGGACGCGTTTTCAAATTTTGAACGAGTCTGATGCTGTAAATTCAGTTGGTCACCCACAACAATGTTGTAAATTCATGGGTGTCATGAAGTTGAACTTTTGAAGGATGCTGTGGGCGTGTGTAAGTGGTGCAATTCCATGGATTGGCCAGATTCAGAAGATGCAAACGACTTGGACCTATCACTTTGGACACATGGGACAGTATCTGCCTCTGCAGCACACATATAATGCTGGCTGTTCCCCTGAGAGCTCACTTGCCTGCACTACATGCTCCAGGACGACAACTTCCACCACCACTGCTGCTGTATCTGCACCCTCTGGACTCGCAATGGCACGTACTGTGGAGAGAGCCCCAGCCTTCAGCACTGAGGAGAACCAGGCCCTGCTGGACAGCCTCCTTCCACAGTACAGCAAGCTGTATGGGAAAGCAGGGGAGCAGGTGAGTGTTCTGTCCACTGCCTTCCTAAATGTGCATGTTGTCTGACTAGCAAGGCTAACAGTCTGCATGCCACTGGCTAGCAGGCTCACTGAGTAGTTGTCACCCCCCATAGTGTGTAGTTACATGCACTGGACAGGTATAGTGCAGTGACAGTGCATTCCAACAAGGTTTTACTTCCCAGGCAATGATACCATGTAGTAACTGCTGGCAAACTGTTCATAGCCATCGTTGCACTGCCTGTGTTTATCATGTGCCCCTGTGATTGAGACATGTACATCCAACTGTGTAATGCACGGATATGTTGCATGTGTAGTAATGGCATTCTCACTTTGTCATCCTCACAGGTTGATGCACACCAGAAGCAGCAGATATGGCTGACCATCGTCCGGGCAGTGAGATCCGTGGGGGTCTACAAGCGCCGGATCCGCAACTGCCAGAAGAGGTGGCAGGACCTTAGGGGCTGGACCCGGAGGATCGCACGGGTCCAGCTGAAGCTGTCGCCTCCTCGCAGGAGGGGCGGACACCGGACCCTGACCCCCCACATGCTCAGGATCCTGGCGGTGGTCTTCCCTGATCTGGATGGGCAGCTGAAGGCCAGAGAGCAGCAAGGAGGGGGTGAGTCCATGACTGCATTGTGAACTATGTCTGCCATGCTATGTGCCCTCCTCTGGCCTGGTTAAACTTCCACAGTACATCAGTCATGTGGTCCAGGACCCATGTCCCTCTATTGTGCACTGCCCACTCCTCATCTGATACCCAGGTGTGGCCCTTACAGTCAGGGAATTGTGTCACTTGGGTACTGTGTCCTTGCAGTTTGCTTGACTCAAGGTGGGGGACAGCATCTGTTTCCCTAACTCTGTGGTGGGCATCATGGGTGGGTCCATTGCTTACACAATGCCTGTGTTCTGACATGTAATCTGCGTGTTACTTTGATATGTGGTCCATTTGCTGAGCTGATCCACCACATGTGCCTGGGGTATCTGGGACACACCCATGCTGTGGGTGGGAACAATGTTTGGGCCCCAGAAGTGTGTATATTACGTGTGTCACACATACTTAGCCAGCTGCCTACTGTCCAGGGCTCATCCCTCATTCATGTGGGGCAGGACAGTCATGCCTACTCCAGGCCATACAATACACTCTGTACTCCCACTCCCGTGTATCAGCTGACACGTTGTGCTCAGTGAATTGTCCCCTCAGGTGTCTGCCTCTGTGTCAGTGTGCTGTGGCTTCGTTGTCAGGACTGCTGGGGTGTTTCTCGGTTGGGGCTCAGCATGCCACCGGAGATGTGACCATAGGAGACGATACTTGTGTGACACATAGGTGTTTGATCACCTGACCGTGCAGACTGGGGTATGCGAATGTGAAGTTCAGGCAGCTGTCTCCCATTCACAGCAGATTGTGAGGTGCTCAGGTTCAGAGGGTTGTGTTACAGGTCTCCCATATGTCCAATCGGTATGACCTGGACAGATAAGGGTTCAGATGATGTGGTGTGTGGGGGATGTACATGTGCACTTGTTCAGCTCCAGGACTTGCATTCCCCATGACCTACTATTGTGACACAGTGCAGAGTGTTGTTGTCTGGCTGCCCTGCCCATGTGACTGGAGACAGTGATGTATGACTTAGCAGGCATGCCTGTGCCATGGCATGTGACTTCCTATTAGTGATCCTGCAGGGGAGTGACATGTGCTACATGCACACCATTGTGGCAATGGCTATCAGGATATGGGTGCATCATGGTGTCTGTCGCTAGTATGCATCACATGCATTTCCTATTTGACTCTGGGCATCCCTTTCATCCGGACACCTGTACTGACTCAGTGGCAAGAGTTGTGATGTGTGCAAGTTCACATGCTTAACCAGGTTCTCTGCACTGTCCAACTACTGTGTAGGTGGTGCATGTGTCCACACTGGGGTATTGCCATCCAACAGACACCAGACAGATGGGTGCAAGGCCAGGTGGGATGTGAGTGCCATGGTTGACCATCAGACTGACAATTGGCTTCTCCTGTTCTGTTTGGGCACTTTTAGCAATGTTCAACTAAGGATGCCAGGGCTTGCTCTGTAATGTGCTGTACTAACTGTGGTGTGTGCGTTTGGTGCAGGTGACTGATGTCTGTCTGTTTCCCTATTGATTGCAGATACATCCACGGCCACAGGAGGGGACAGCTCCATGGACCAGGAGGAGCCGCAGAGCCAGACTGGGTCAGCAGCCGAGGAGTGGTCGGAGGGACCCAGTGGCACGGAGGGCGAGGGGAGCCACACCGAGGAGTCCTCAGCACCATCCACCTCAGCTGAGGACCACAGCACCTGGGAGGATGACTCCCTTATGGAGGCGGGTGTCAGCAGCCACCACACCCCAGCTAGTGTTGCTGTCCCCGCCACCACCGCCCTCCCATCGGCTCCCATTCCCGAGGTCCATGGAGGCTCCCATGTTCGGGAGCGTGTCTCCTTCGGGCCAGGCACTGCACCCCCTGCCCCTGTGTCCCCTGCTGCCCTGAGTGAGGAGTCTGTGTACCTCCTTCGCCAGCTCCATGTAGGGCAGACAGCGATGCTGAGTGTCCTCCATGCCCACACCACTCTGTTGACTCAGCTGGTGTCGTTCATGGAGGGCATCTCATCGGGCATGTCTGTCCTACAGAGGGGCAATAGGTCCATGGACTCCTCCCTGATGGCAGCAGTGTCCCTCCTCCGACAGTCCCTCACCCCTCCTGCCTCTGCCCCATCCACACTCGCCAGCACCTTACCTGTCCCAAGCACACACACACCGGCACAGGCACACACCAGCACAGACACGAGCAGCACACAGACACACACGCCACAAACAAGACGCACACGCACGCACAGTCAGGGGACTGAAACCACACTCACAGGGGATGGGGCCCAGGCACACACACACGCATCCACGAGCACTGCGCAGTCCTCAGTTGCCTCTCCCTCCAAAGCCCCCTCCCTTGCCTCACCTGCAACCCCAAAGACACAGCGGCTCTTCCTCAGTGACCTCGGCCTCTTCCCCTCCGATCCAGCTGATACAGCATTCAGGGGAAGAGGAAGCCCACCCACACGGAGCGGAGTGCCCCTCGCCCCCGGACACCCTCCCCCAGGCGCAGACCGACTGACGCCCCAACCCGCAAGTCCCCCGGACCCGGAAGAGCAAGACCCTGCCGCCGCCCTGCAGCTCAGGCACCAAGTCTCCTTCCTCCATCCCTCAGGCCCCCACTCCACAGGTGCCCCCACCACACCCTGCCCCAGGTTCCCCCACCCACAGATACACCATCCCCAAAAGGATCAGGCCTTCTCCCCCTGCCACTTGCTCTTCTGGCCCCACACCCCCGCTGCGCTTGTCTGTGCCACTGGTGTGGTGAGGGTGTCCTCCCCTCTGTCCTGCCCACCTTACCTGATCCCCATTCTCCTCCCCTGGAGGTAGGCACTGCAGTGGAGGCCACTACCACCCTGTCTGACTTGGGCACTGCAGTTGCGAACCTGTCCACTCCATCTGCACGGTCCACTGCAGTCGTGCCGGCGCCCACACCATCTGAGTCATGCACCCCAGTTGTGCCGGCACACACCATGTCAGACACCTCCACTGCAGTTGTCAGTGGCTCTCCAGCACCCACCACCCCTTCCCTGCCTCCTTCTGGTGAGCCCTGATCCTGTCCCTGCGGTGCCTGGTCTGCCCCCCCCGTATGCCCCTCCGAGGGGATTGTCCCTGGTTTTCATCAGTGCAGGCATGCGTAGGGTGACATCTGCCACTGTCACCCTGTTTTGACTTTCATGATGGACTGGCCATTGGCCTTTGTTTATTTTTTACATGACTTCAAGTTTTGAACCCACATATGCTGAATAAAGCAACTTTCTGTTCTCTAGTGCTTTTGCTTCTGATGTACATGATGTTGATGATGCTAACCATGCCCTTGCTGCAGTGATGGTGATATTTGGTCTCATGAATATGTAGTGTTACTGTGCAGGAATCCATGTGGTCCAGGGGGACTGTGTCCTATCCTGTGGTGTATCCATGTCATCCTTAGCAGCATCTGAGGGTGTCATGTTTTCAATATTTGGCAATGGGATTTCCTACTTACATTAGCAATGTCACATCTGTGGCTTCCACCCCTGCACATCTGTTGTGCTTGCCATTGTTCAATTAGTCTACTTCCCTGACCGTGTGGCCATCTCCACTGGACATGCAGGTTTGGGCATCAATGGGGAAGGACTCATCTGTGTTGTCAGTGCAACTGGCTATACATGTGTGTTGGATCTGTGCTGATGATTTCGTTGACACTCCCATGACCAGGCTGATGTGGCAGGAGCCTTCATTTGGTGCTAATTGTTGACTGTGTGACCAAGTGTTCTGCTGACATGATGGAGCCCTACTGAGGTGACATATGGCACAGCTTTCCTCACACAGGAGTGGAGTCCCCTCATGGCAGTGTGTGCTCCTGTGACATCGCCTGCGCCCAAGGTGTGTGTTGTATGAGCATGTCTGTGTGTTCACTTCCATTTTGCTGTGCATGCTGGGATCCCTAGTGATGTTCCTGTTTGTGATGCTTGCTGAGTTGACCTATGTTCCCCCAAAGTCTTCTCCCTGGGTTCTCTGTGATGTAGGTGCATGGCACATTACTGGTCATCAGGGTGTCACCCATAGGTGTGTTTGCTGTCAGGTCTGAGTTTGTGGGCAGACGCTGATGGGTCACAGTCAGGATTCCCCTTGGCACTTGTTGTTTACACCTGTCATGTGATTTCCGGTTTGTGTTAGCTTTCATTGGTTGTGACGCGTTGTGTGTGTGACTGCTGGCACTCCTCAGGGTCAGGGCTGCAATGTTGGTAGTTGTCTATGTGTGTTCTTTGTGGGTGACCTTGGCTTCTTCATTGGTGTGTGACTGTGGCTGGGATCCCATTGGTTGGTGTGGTATTGCCGTCATGTCCATGTACAGCGTAGTGTGCAGTGTGTCAGACATTCAGGAGTCTTGTTGAGTGGCCATGTGTGATGTGTTTCTGCACCTTGGTTCCCGCCACCCCTCCTGGGATTGTAATGGGTGCATGTGCAATGTCACCAGTGCATGTGAGCTTCACTGCTGCACATTGTTGGATGTCGAGGTGTGTGGTGTTGAGTGTGTGCAGATGAGAGTTGTTGCCCGGCTAGACCCCTGCCTCCATGTTTGCCTTGGCTTACTGGCCGTGCTGATTGATTTGTGCTTGTGTAGGTGTGATGGTAGTTTGTTGCTCAGGACACATGACTGTGGTTCACAGTGTGAACAACATCTAGCTTTGTCATCACAGTGGGATTGTAATGCAGCCCAGGGTCACCACATTGTGGGGGCCCTGGGGGTAGTGCTGTGGTGTCTCTGTGTCTTGCTGTGTCAGTTGCTGTTCCTACATGCTTGTGTGACATGTGTGATTTGTGCTCCCTCTCATCTGACAATGCCTGATTGCCCACATAGGGGATTTGGATCCATGAGTTACCTTTGTGTGGCACTGTATGCACATCTGTGTAATTGGTATTCAGGCCTCCTCATGTGTTGTGTGGTTGCCTGGGGACACTGGTACCCCCCTCACCTGTTGTGTTTGATGTGCAGTGTGGGTCTGCCTGTTTGTGTTTGTGCATCTGCACCACTGCATTGGCATATCTTTAGTGTGCCATTGGCTGTATGTTGTTTGGTGTGTTTCCCCTGCTGTCCCTGGGACTCCTAGGTCATCAGTCAGCACAATGATCATTGTTTGTGTGTCCCATTGCTGCCATGGTATGGTATCTGTTCACCTCACATCTACAGTCTCCACAGGGTATCTGCATTTGTGTGCCCATTGGTGCAAATATGTGGGTCTGCATTCTGATGGTCACTTCTGTCATTGTGTCATTGATGAATGTTGACAGTGTCAGCCCCCATGGGTGATGTTTGAATGCACATGGCCAATGGTATGTCTTTTTGCACTGCACTGTTTGCCTCCCCCAATCTATGTTGCTATGGGACACAAGCACTACTTTGCCACTGATGTGTTTGTTGTTCTGTGACCAGGAATCATCCATGCAGTTTGGCAGTTGCAGCTTTTTCTTTGTCAACACTTACATTTTGGTCACTGTGATGATGGGGGTTTGGACCCCATTGCCACAATGTTCAAAATGTGCTTCAGCTATGGACCCCACACTTACATTTTGGTCACTGTGATGATGGGGGTTTGGACCCCATTGCCACAATGTTCAAAATGTGCTTCAGCTATGGACCCCACACTTACATTTTGGTCACTGTGATGATGGGGGTTTGGACCCCATTGCCACAATGGTCATGGCCTGCTTGCATTGTGGGGGCCACACACATTTATGTGTGGCACATGTGATAGGGGGTCACATTGTATGTTCAAAGTCATGTTCAGTGTTGTAGGCATTTGACACAGTCTACACACGCTTGTCATGGTGTTGGGGGGATGTCTTTATGTTGCATTCTTTATGTTGGTGTGTGCTTGTTGTGTCATGTATTAGCCATCTTGTGAGTGGGGGTGTTGTTGGTGGTAGGCATCCAGCCCCCATGGGTAGAGGTGGTAGTAGTGGTAGGCATCTGTCACCCCCTGGGTAAGGGTGGTAGTAGTGACAGGCATCCAGCCCCCATGGGTAGAGGTGGTAGTAGTGGTAGGCATCTGGCACCCCCTGGGTAGAGGTGGTAGTAGTGGTAGGCATCTGGCACCCCCTGGGTAGGGGTGGTAGTAGTGGTAGGCATCTGACACCCCCTGGGTAGGGGTGGTAGTAGTGACAGGCATCCAGCCCCCCACGGGTAGAGGTGGTAGTAGTGGTAGGCATCTGGCACCCCCTGGGTAGAGGTGGTAGTAGTGGTAGGCATCTGGCACCCCCTGGGTAGAGGTGGTAGTAGTGGTAGGCATCTGACACCCCCTGGGTAGGGGTGGTAGTAGTGACAGGCATCCAGCCCCCCATGGGTAGAGGTGGTAGTAGTGGTAGGCATCTGTCACACCCTGGGTAGGGGTGGTAGTAGTGACAGGCATCCAGCCCCCCTGGGTAGAGGTGGTAGTAGTGGTAGGCATCTGGCACCCCCTGGGTAGAGGTGGTAGTAGTGGTAGGCATCTGGCACCCCCTGGGTAGGGGTGGTAGTAGTGGTAGGCATCTGGCACCCCCTGGGTAAGGGTGATAGTAGTGATAGGCATCCAGCCCCCCATGGGTAAGGGTGGTAGTAGTGACAGGCATCCAGCCCCCCATGGGTAGAGGTGGTAGTAGTGGTAGGCATCTGACACCCCTGGGTAGGGGTGGTAGTAGTGACAGGCATCCAGCCCCCCATGGGTAGCGGTGGTAGTAGTGGTAGGCATCTGACACCCCTGGGTAGGGGTGGTAGTAGTGACAGGCATCCAGCCCCCATGGGTAGAGGTGGTAGTAGTGGTAGGCATCTGGCACCCCCTGGGTAGAGGTGGTAGTAGTGGTAGGCATCTGGCACCCCTGGGTAGGGGTGGTAGTAGTGGTAGGCATCTGGCACCCCCTGGGTAAGGGTGGTAGTAGTGGTAGGCATCTGGCACCCCTGGGTAAGGGTGGTAGTAGTGGTAGGCATCTGGCACCCCTGGGTAAGGGTGGAAGTAGTGACAGGCATCCAGCCCCCCATGGGTAGAGGTGGTAGTAGTGGTAGGCATCTGGCCCCCCCTGGGTAAGGGTGGTAGTAGTGGTAGGCATCTGACAACCCCTGGGTAGGGGTGGTAGTAGTGGTAGGCATCTGGTACCCCCTGGGTAAGGGTGGTAGTAGTGGTAGGCATCTGACACCCCCTGGGTAAGGGTGGTAGTAGTGGTAGGCATCTGACACCCCCTGGGTAGGGGTGGTAGTAGTGACAGGCATCCAGCCCCCCATGGGTAGAGGTGGTAGTAGTGGTAGGCATTTGGCACCCCCTGGGTAGAGGTGGTAGTAGTGGTAGGCATCTGGCACCCCCTGGGTAGGGGTGGTAGTAGTGATAGGCATCTGGCACCCCCTGGGTAAGGGTGGTAGTAGTGGTAGGCATCTGGCACCCCCTGGGTGAGGGTGGTAGTAGTGGTAGGCATCTGGCACCCCCTGGGTAAGGGTGGTAGTAGTGGTAGGCATCTGCCACCCCTGGGTAAGGGTGGTAGTAGTGACAGGCATCCAGCCCCCATGGGTAGAGGTGGTAGTAGTGGTAGGCATCTGGCACCCCTGGGTAGAGGTGGTAGTTGTGGTAGGCATCTGGCACACCCTGGGTAAGGGTGGTAGTAGTGGTAGGCATCTGACACCCCTGGGTAAGGGTGGTAGTAGTGGTAGGCATCTGACACCCCTGGGTAGGGGTGGTAGTAGTAGTAGGCATCTGACACCCCTGGGTAAGGGTGGTAGTAGTGGTAGGCATCTGACACCCCTGGGTAGGGGTGGTAGTAGTGACAGGCATCCAGCCCCCATGGGTAGAGGTGGTAGTAGTGGTAGGCATCTGGCACCCCTGGGTAGAGGTGGTAGTAGTGGTAGGCATCTGGCACCCCTGGGTAGGGGTGGTAGTAGTGGTAGGCATCTGGCACCCCCTGGGTAAGGGTGGTAGTAGTGGTAGGCATCTGGCACCCCCTGGGTGAGGGTGGTAGTAGTGGTAGGCATCTGGCACCCCTGGGTAAGGGTGGTAGTAGTGACAGGCATCCAGCCCCCATGGGTAGAGATGGTAGTAGTGGTAGGCATCTGGCACTCCTGGGTAGAGGTGGTAGTAGTGGTAGGCATCTGGCATCCCTGGGTAGGGGTGGTAGTAGTGGTAGGCATCTGGCACCCCTGGGTAAGGGTGGTAGTAGTGGTAGGCATCCCGCCCCCATGGGTAAGGGTGGTAGTAGTGATAGGCATCCAGCCCCCATGGGTAGAGGTGGTAGTAGTGGTAGGCATCTGACACCCCCTGGGTAGGGGTGATAGTAGTGACAGGCATCCAGCCCCCCATGGGTTGAGGTGGTAGTAGTGGTAGGCATCTAACACCCCCTGGGTAGGGGTGGTAGTAGTGACAGGCATCCAGCCCCCCATGGGTAGAGGTTGTAGTAGTGGTAGGCATCTGGTACCCCCTGGGTAGAGGTGGTAGTAGTGGGAGGCATCTGGCACCCCCTGGGTAGGGGTGGTAGTAGTGGTAGGCATCTGGCACCCCCTGGGTAAGGGTGGTAGTAGTGGTAGGCATCTGGCACCCCCTGGGTAAGGGTGGTAGTAGTGGTAGGCATCTGGCACCCCCTGGGTAAGGGTGGTAGTAGTGACAGGCATCCAGCCCCCCATGGGTAGAGGTTGTAGTAGTGGTAGGCATCTGGCATCCCCTGGGTAAGGGTGGTAGTAGTGACAGGCATCCAGCCCCCCATGGGTAGAGGTGGTAGTAGTGGTAGGCATCTGGCCCCCCCTGGGTAAAGGTGGTAGTAGTGGTAGGCATCTGACAACCCCTGGGTAGGGGTGGTAGTAGTGGTAGGCATCTGGTACCCCCTGGGTAAGGGTGGTAGTAGTGGTAGGCATCTGACACCCCTGGGTAAGGGTGGTAGTAGTGGTAGGCATCTGACACCCCTGGGTAGGGGTGGTAGTAGTGACAGGCATCCAGCCCCCATGGGTAGAGGTGGTAGTAGTGGTAGGCATTTGGCACCCCCTGGGTAGAGGTGGTAGTAGTGGTAGGCATCTGGCACCCCTGGGTAGGGGTGGTAGTAGTGATAGGCATCTGGCACCCCCTGGGTAAGGGTGGTAGTAGTGGTAGGCATCTGGCACCCCCTGGGTGAGGGTGGTAGTAGTGGTAGGCATCTGGCACCCCCTGGGTAAGGGTGGTAGTAGTGGTAGGCATCTGCCACCCCCTGGGTAAGGGTGGTAGTAGTGACAGGCATCCAGCCCCCCATGGGTAGAGGTGGTAGTAGTGGTAGGCATCTGGCACCCCCTGGGTAGAGGTGGTAGTTGTGGTAGGCATCTGGCACACCCTGGGTAAGGGTGGTAGTAGTGGTAGGCATCTGACACCCCCTGGGTAAGGGTGGTAGTAGTGGTAGGCATCTGACACCCCCTGGGTAGGGGTGGTAGTAGTAGTAGGCATCTGACACCCCCTGGGTAAGGGTGGTAGTAGTGGTAGGCATCTGACACCCCCTGGGTAGGGGTGGTAGTAGTGACAGGCATCCAGCCCCCCATGGGTAGAGGTGGTAGTAGTGGTAGGCATCTGGCACCCCCTGGGTAGAGGTGGTAGTAGTGGTAGGCATCTGGCACCCCCTGGGTAGGGGTGGTAGTAGTGGTAGGCATCTGGCACCCCCTGGGTAAGGGTGGTAGTAGTGGTAGGCATCTGGCACCCCCTGGGTGAGGGTGGTAGTAGTGGTAGGCATCTGGCACCCCCTGGGTAAGGGTGGTAGTAGTGACAGGCATCCAGCCCCCCATGGGTAGAGGTGGTAGTAGTGGTAGGCATCTGGCACTCCCTGGGTAGAGGTGGTAGTAGTGGTAGGCATCTGGCATCCCCTGGGTAGAGGTGGTAGTAGTGGTAGGCATCTGGCACCCCCTGGGTAAGGGTGGTAGTAGTGGTAGGCATCCCGCCCCCCATGGGTAAGGGTGGTAGTAGTGATAGGCATCCAGCCCCCCATGGGTAGAGGTGGTAGTAGTGGTAGGCATCTGACACCCCCTGGGTAGGGGTGATAGTAGTGACAGGCATCCAGCCCCCATGGGTTGAGGTGGTAGTAGTGGTAGGCATCTAACACCCCTGGGTAGGGGTGGTAGTAGTGACAGGCATCCAGCCCCCATGGGTAGAGGTTGTAGTAGTGGTAGGCATCTGGTACCCCTGGGTAGAGGTGGTAGTAGTGGGAGGCATCTGGCACCCCCTGGGTAGGGGTGGTAGTAGTGGTAGGCATCTGGCACCCCCTGGGTAAGGGTGGTAGTAGTGGTAGGCATCTGGCACCCCCTGGGTAAGGGTGGTAGTAGTGGTAGGCATCTGGCACCCCCTGGGTAAGGGTGGTAGTAGTGACAGGCATCCAGCCCCCCATGGGTAGAGGTTGTAGTAGTGGTAGGCATCTGGCACCCCCTGGGTAGAGGTGGTAGTAGTGGTAGGCATCCGGGCCCCTATGTGTATATGTGGCATTTGTGATGGCCATCCCGCCCCTATGGTGCTGCTGTTGCTGGTGTAAGTAATTTCTGCATCCCTCTGTGTGTGTGTGTGATATGTCGGGTACGTGTAGTTTGTTTTTAAGGTTGGTGTCTGACTTACCTTCTGCGCTGTACTCGTCCGTGCCTGTTCCGGTAGTAGATGTAGAATATTGGTAGGATCGGCACGTGGGATTCATGGTTGGTTCGTCTTGTTCGTCTTTCTCGTTGCTTCGCCTCGTCCTCGTCGCTGGCGTGTTCGTCTCTTAGCCGTGGATCGTGTTGTGGCGCGAATCGGAGCTTATGTGCGCCTCTCCCGGATGCTTTGACGTGCCGTGCGTAGCGACGGGTTCGGCGCGTACGGGAAGCGCATCGTACTTGTCCGGCCGGACGGGGCTGCATTTTGGCTTCCGTGCGACTCGATTCTGCGTTTACGGATCCGGCTCGGTCGGGGAACAGGACCTGGATTGGGTGAGTACGACTGGGTCGGAATCTATGCTGTTGTGCGCATCGTACTTGCTCGTTCGGAATAATGTGCGGTTCGGTCGGGAAACAGGCATTCGCATGGCTTTTTTCCCGACCGAATGATGTTAGGTGCGCCTCCGACCGAGATCGGAATCGGCCCCTATATTTTTGCAAACGATATTAAACACTTCGATATTTCTTACATCGATATTACTTACCTAAAATCGATATTCTTGACCACGAGAATGTCAGTCGATATTCCTGACCCATGATATTTTTGACACGATATTTGTGCAATTCGATATTTTTTACTCGATATTCTGTCTCTGCACCCTGAGATGCATTAGGTGTGTTTGGTGGGTACTAAATGATGAAGCATGCTACCAACTAGGTTGGTGGGTGAGGGTTCTTTTAAGAAACCTAATCTTTTTTTTAGACATTCACAACAGCACATTGGGATGGTAGCGAGCTCATTTTCAGTTGGTTGTTATATTGATAAGGGGAAGAGGAACAGGCTTATCTCATCTTCTCACTCTCCTACTTTGTTTATATTCTGATCAATCTATCTACATGCCAAGGAGAGCTACTAGACACAATATTCGATGTCTCCATAATGCCTTGGCTCAAGAGAGATACTTTTATTAAGAATGTCTTATTGTTATACACTGATTTGTCTGCAACAGTTAAAGTGGGATGGGAAGTCTCTGAACTGTTAGAGATAAAATGGAGGACACAGTAGTGATGTCCCCTACCGCATTTACTTTTTAATATCATGATTGAACAAATGGTGGATGGGATTAGAAAAGATGCCCAGATAAAAGGGTTTGAATTGTCACAAATGAGTCATAGTTAGAGTGGCTCTTTATGCCCATGACATCTTAATATTCTTGATAGAGTTGGAGTGATCTGGCCCAGGACTCCTACACATCTTTCATATCTTCGGGATGGCCTCCAGGCTTCATTTAAATGTGAAGAAATCATCGGTGTGCCGAGTGTCGACCGCCCTCAAGATCTTGGGTGGGCACATGATCATGAGGTGACCACAGAGGGTTTTAAGTTGCTGGGTTGGCCTGAGATAGAAATGTTCAACACATAATTGATGGGTTGATGGATGGCATTAAGTTCAGGGTACATTACAGTAGCATTGCTGGGTAGAGCTGCAATCGTTAAGAGGGTCGCCCTCCTACGTTTGTTGTACCAACTCCAAAACTTCCCCTTTGACATTCCATGAACCTTCTTACATGCATTAGCACCATTATCTGAAGTTTTTGTGTTGTAGAATCAGGGGTTCCCTAGGATAGCCTTGACTGAATGTTTCAAGACAACCTATGAAGGTGGGATTGCAGTAACTGTTTTCCTGTCTTATTATAGAGCCTCACACTTAATGGTTGTTAATAAATGGTGGCATGATACTGAAGGTGACCCAGGTTTTGCATCTAAAAAATGGGCTGTTTAGTGGGTCCCACTATTACATCTACTCTATGGAGGTGGGACAGACCCCTCGCTCGCCTCAGCCACCAAGTTGACTGCTAAGATCTAGAAAATCACAACCATAGGCTTTAGATGGGCTCAGCGATTAACTAAAGAGACTCTAATGTGGGTGGGGCATGGATTGCCACAAGTTATGACACTAGCGGGTTTTAAACAATGGGATACCTCGACTAGAGGATGAGATGTCAGGTACTGTATTGAAATAATTTACAGAGTTACAGGGAGAATTTGATCTTCACAAGAGTCTGTTTTTTTGAAACCTCCAGCTAAGGCTTGCAGTAGCCACCTATGTGTCTGGATTGGAGGAAGTCCCAAGCTTCCGTCAACTCGAAATAAAACTATTGCTGGAGGAACTCAAGGAACATACAATAACACAGATTTATTGTTCCCTAGTTATTAACTCATTTGATTTGCTATGCCAAGCTTGGGAAAAAGATTTAGGTTTACTCACTAATGACAATTGGGGGAGGCTCCAGCGTTCCCTCGAAAATCAGTTATTCCATTACAATACTGATGGATTCAACTAAAGTACCAACATCAATCCTATCTGACAAGAAAAGTAGACTCTGGAGGTTTGGAATGATAGAATCACCCCTCTGTCTGAGATGTACATCAGAGGTAGGGTGCATAATGCACAAAATATGGAGCTGCAGTCAGATTGCCTCTTTTTAGGATAGATACTCTCCACTTTGGGGAGGTGCTGGGCTGGGAGTTGCCGCGGACCCCAAGATCACTATTCTCCGTATAAACATTGAGTTGATTCAAGGAGATACAAAATAGCACTCCCATGGCTGGGGCTTCTTGTTGTAAAGAGAGACATCACCTGGCAGTGGAAGCACACAGACCCTCCTACTCTAGAGGGACAGAAAAAAAGGCTTTGATTGTAGCATGAGCTTGGTTAAACCTATTTACCAGGCTAGAGGGTGTCCACAGATTGGACCCAAAACAGGGGAGTTGCACAGACACCACAGGGATCTGTACATTGGACAATGGATGATGAAGTTATGGGGTAAAAGGGCACATAATACAGTAATGGTATTTATGGTTATGGTTGTGAACATATGTTTTCTGTTTGCTTTTACATCATACAAAACATAAAAATCAATAAAAAATGTTTTACAAAAAAATTGTATATGAATGCATTTCTCTTGTCTGAATTGCTTTAAACTTTCAGATATGTAAAATGATGTAGATTTGTGTATTAGTGTACCTTCATGAAATGTGATGGTGACACTTGTTTCTGTATTTTGTGACTGTTAGGTTTTATCATTTTTATTGAAGGTAAAAAATCAATAAAATAAAAAAGCAGTCGCGCCCCACCCCCACTCCGCCAGCCTCAAAACTTGAAAAATAAAATGATAATAAAACGGGTTTCTTATCGTTTTATGTTTCAAGTTCTATGGGCCGGGCCAAGTCTTGGGGTGGGGCCATCGCTGTGGCAGTCACAAGAGGGAGTGGTGAGCACTGCTATCAGTGCGCATGTCGGTTTCGTCGGCTGTCTCAGGACGGCCAAACCAACATGCACACTGAGCTGTCTCCAACCCGAGCTGCGTTGCCCGGTTAGAGACAGCAAGCACAGGCTCTCTCTGAGAGTTTAAATTCAGGGCACTCAGGCCAGACCTGACACTGCTTTTAAGCATGAGAGCAGCATCAGGATTGGCCGCAAGGGAGTCTGGGAGTCTGTCCTGCAGGGAGGACTCGGAGCGGGCGGCAGGTAAGTTCTTTTTCTCTTTATTTATTTTTTGGTTTTCTTCATTGTCTGTCATTCCCCCTTGCCACACTACTTTGCCTATATACCAGCCACTGCTTAAAAAAGGACTTGTATAAATAATGTGCACCAATCTTTCAGGTGTAAAAAGGTTAAATCGAGGCTTACTAAGACTGATTTCTTTTTACCTATATAAGTCTGATCTTTGATAGACTAATTACTGTACTTACTATAATTGTTCTAAATTATTGTTGTCTGTTAAAAAAATAGATTTTCTTCTTCACATTGCTCAGTCTCTCATTCCTTGTATAGTGCCACTTTTTGATGAACTTTGAGTAATGAGACGATAATGCCCTTTCTGCCTTTTTCACAGGAGCTAAAGATCAACAATAAGTTCCTAATTCAATATTTGGACTAGCATTGCTCTGGAACTTTATCTTAAACATTTAACAAGACCTTAGAAGATTCAGAATCAAGATCGAAGGTCCTTGGCACAGCAATATTTTTCTGCCCTTCTTCTTGATTTCACCACACCTGACTGACTCCTATTTGTTGCTGCTCTGGAGACTTGTATCATAAACACCTAGTAGATGCTCAACATGATATTGCTCCCCAGTAGAGTACTTAACTCTGCTGAAAATGAGGGTTCACCCAAAGTGATCCTCTTAACAACTTGTGTGACTACTGTCCATGTGTCCAGGCAGTGCTTAATTTGCAAAACAATAAATGCCAGGGCCCTCGTCGGGAGGCCACTGCAGTTTGCATCACACATTGCCCCTGCCAGTGTTGCCGGGCACAACTACTAACCATCACACTCCTGTAAATGTGACAATGCCGACTATTCCAGGACCCCAAAGCTATAAGAATGGCTTAAGCAGCAGCTATTAGCCATTTTTACTGTATATTTAATTAATGAACAACTGTTGTTGTGATCATCTTCACATTAGCTACCATCATGTGGCAGATGGTAATAAGCGTCGGTGTTGACAATTAAGTGCCGGTGGCGAGCACCAGAAACCACCGCCTCAAACTAAGCGCTCTGTCCAGGCTATGACTCAACTTATGATTGGTGATTGCTAATTGATAAATGTGTGGTACATGCCATTTTACTTGTCCCCAGTTTGGGGAGGCAGCCTACCAGCCCTCCCTGGTAAATTTGTGCTGTCTACCATCACTGTGACTCCTTGCTTCCTCCACATGTAAAATGTATATGTGTACATAAAATGCCAGGCTACCTGCTGGTGAGAGCTTTAGGGTACCTGTTTGCGGTCCCATGTAATAATGTAATCGGGAATTGTGGGTTGCCACTGAGACAAGTATAGATCCTGTAGGGATCTATCTTGACTTAACCCCCTGCTTGTTTCTTTTGCTGCTCCTTCCTCTCCACCTCCTGACACAGGTTATTATAGCTTATGTTGTAGTGAAGTAGTGTCTGGACTCAAAGTGAACTGGAGTAAGACTTAGGGGTCGATTCCGATCTCGGCCGGTAGGGCACCGAATCGGATTCGGCTTAACCGGATCCGATTCGGAGCCCTATTTCCCGACCGATTCGTACGTGCGTCCGGGCGAGCGAGTACGATGCGTGCGCTCGCGAAATCGCCGACCGACTCGTTCGCAGGACCAGATCGCTCCGACCGACTCGCACGGGGACGACGCGCACCGCGCAATGGAGACGTTCCCCGGCCGGGTAAGTACGATGCGCACCTCGACCGCTCCGACCGACTCGCGCAGTCCGGCTCCAAGGAGCTGTCGGAGCCGCACTTTGGGGGTCCGTGTCGGACCCCCCTGGAAGCGTAGGTGCGCGAGTCGCACACAGGGGGGACCCATGGGTCCCCCCTACACGTGCATGTACGGCGCGACCCGCATTGACGCGAACACGCTGTAGGGGGCGCCCTTGTTCGCGTCGTGCCCATTGAGTCAATGGGAGCCCGTGTACGCGTCGTACGACTGGCTCCCATTGACTTCAATGGGAGTCCGACCGAATCGAGTCCGATAGCATATGTGCGCATCGTACTCGTTCGGTCGGACTGCTAGAGTCCGATTCGGTCGGAAATCTCTCCGGGTCCGGCTCGGTCAGGGAGATTTCCGGCCTGAATCGGAATCGGCCCCAAAGTGCCTGATTTGGACTTTGGTGGAAAGAGTACTCTGTTGCAATGGCGACGGAGTACCCTTTCCACCAAACAAAGTTCTACCCACCTCATTTAGAGTCAGGCGTAACTTCAGTATGTAGATGGAGGAGACTATTCCGTTTCTGCCTCCTACATGGACCGCTGACGCCCCAATTGAGTAAGGCCCATCAGAGGCTTGGCCATGTGTCTGTCTGCCCTATTTGGGGGCCGATTCCGATTCGGGCCGGAAATCTCTCCGACCGAGCCGGACCCGGAGAGATTTCCGACCGAATCGGACTCTAGCAGTCCGACTGAACGAGTACGATGCGCACGTATGCTATCGGACTCGATTCGGTCGGACGCCCATTGAAGTCAATGGGAGCCAGTCGTACGACGCGTACACGGGCTCCCATTGACTCAATGGGCACGACGCGAACAAGGGCGCCCCCTACAGCGTGTTCGCGTCGATGCGGGTCGTGCCGTACATGCACATGTAGGGGGGACCCATGGGTCCCCCCTGTGTGCAACTCTCGCGGCTACGCGTGCAGGGGGGTCCAACACGGACCCCCAAAGTACGGCTCCGACTGCTCTTTGGAGCCGGAGTGCGCGGCTCGGTCGGACTGCTCGCGGCGCGCATCGTACTTACCCGGCCGGGGAACGTCTCCATTGCGCGGTGCGAGTCGAGTCCGAGCGAGTCGGTCGGTGCGGTTAGACCCGGGAACGAGTCAGTCGGAGCGGTCGGGACGCCCGGACGAGTCGGTCGGAGATTTTGCATCGTACTCGCTCGCCCGGACGCGCGTACGAATCGGTCGGGAAATAGGGCTCCGAATCGGATCCGGTTAAGCCGAATCCGATTCGGAGCCCTACCGGCCGAGATCGGAATCGGCCCCTTAGAGTGGGCAAACACATTGCCAGTTTTTACTTTCACATACTGCCATACAATACATGGCAGTATGTGAAAGCAAAACCTTTAACTGAATCACACACCTTGGGAGAAAACTCCCATTGTGATGGAGTCATTGTTTTTATTTTTTTATTTCAAAAACAGAAACCCGCTTTTGGATTTTGTTTTTGAAAATAAAAAAGGGAAAGTTTGGCGTACTGCTCTGTCATGTTGACAGAGCTGTCTGTCAAATTTCCAATGCATTTACAGAAAGCACCGTGACAGTGGTTCTTGGTAATGGAGGAAATATCCTCTGGTCCGGCAGAGTACGCTCAACACGGTGGGAGTAAAGTACTCCATCATGGTGATATACATACTCAGTCCAGCAAAGTCTAAATCAGGCCCTAAGGTGGTTCAGGACAATACGTGGGGGAGAGGCCTGGAAATACAGGCCCTGGCAGGAGGATTGATATGGGAACATAGCACCATGAGTTACCTAGGAGTCCAAATTTACAGAACAGATCTGATAGAGGGAAACTTCAGTTCAGCTGCTGGGGTGATGATTAGCATGGCCTTCTGGAAGGCAGTCACTCTCAGTGGCCGGGAAGAATAGCCCAAGCAAAAATCATCTACCTACAATTTTTGCCTTACTACATCGCCACACGCCCAGTCAGAATTAAGAAGGACATATTCATGGAAATGAATTCTATATTAGTGGATCTCATATTGGGAGCGGGTGATGCAGCCTTGCATTAACAAAACTGTGGCTTCTGGTGCAAGAAGGGGGAATGTCAACCCTGGACTTTGAGGTATAATATTTGGCAGTGCAGCTGCAGTGGTTCATGAGGTGGAAAAATGAGGATTTTCCTGAAACGGGGAAAGAAGGACCAAAGCACTGTGCCTCACGGCATCGCTGGCAATAATACTTAAACCTAAGGCAGGAACTAAAGGAGAGTATACAGTGACACAGGTCTTCCGCCACTGCTGGAAGAGAGTGTTACTTAGAACACATACCAAAACCCCTTACACTGTGGAATTCCCTTTTGAGAGCATGTTCACTCAGCAACATCAGGGAGGATGGGGAGGACTGCGGAGATGGATAAAAAAAGGCGTGGAGACCATGAGTATATACTGTGAAATTCCTAGGGCAACTTCTACAATGAATCTAGTACATAATTATTTTAATGATAATAGTGACACTAGAGATAGAAAAATACAAAACTATTTATTATGAGATAAATTCAATTAAAATTTGAAACTTCACATACATTACAGAAAAAAATGACTATTTACACAACATGCTAAATACAGTCATTCATCCATTCAAACATACTTCACTCTACAGTTTTTACACACATGATGTCAGCATAATAGATTGGTCGCATGTCTGACCATAAACAATATATAATATTAATGATTGAAAACAGAACAAAAAAATCACATGGATTAATATAATTGTAGGGTGGTTTCCAAGATATCTCAACGCGCGTTTCGGCAGAAACCTGCCTTCCTCAGGAGAGCCACCTCCAAAACATTATTTCTGTAAAGACAAAATATTATCTCAACCAAATGTAAAAGTGTCACTGCTCTATATACACCCTAACATGTATACAGTTACATCATGTGATATATCATCCACATTTAAAAGCCAATCGTGCTCGAAGAACTAGAGAAGACATGAATGAATAAGTGAAAAACCAAAAGAGAAGTGTGATAAGATACAAGGAAAAAAGGAAAACGCGAGGAAGGAAGCCATCACCCAAGCTATAGTATATTAGCAGACTAGTAAGATGAAAAGATAAAAAGATTAAAAAAATGATGAAACGCATCCAACGATAGTGAATAGAGAAAACCAAGAGTAAAAAGTGGAAAGCATCTCCCCAGTGGTGATGTAGCCATGCAGATGGTGACATGAGCAAGGGAATAACAGACCTATCTTACCGAATAAAATGTCACATAGTACAAGACCAAAGTCTATACCAACAAGGCTCGGGGATCTGATATTAGTGCGTCCTAGTATGCTCGCAATGTCCTGTAAAAGTGAAACATTGCCGTCAATTCGAAGCTAATATATGTGGGAGGCTATATGTTCACAAGAGCCAACGACGGGAACTGAAATAGGCATTTGGTGTTTCAGAAAGGCAAATTGAAGACATGTATTAAAGCAGGACAAGTTACCCTGAGGGGGAGTGATAGAAACATCTAAACAAGCGTAGCCAAAAGTACCAATATGTGAAAGGACCAATATATCTGGCTGCTTACCCAAGTCAAAGAAAAAGAACGTAGGGATGAATAAAGAACACTCAAGAGGCCGCATAAAATATGTTGAGTCCACTAGCAGGGGTCCTGTAGATATCTAAAAAAGAAAAAAACAGAACGGAGCTAATGGTAAAGGAACCGAAAAAATAAAAGCGAGAGCATGTATAAATCCAAGGGAATTACCTTAAAGATGCTTGTGATGTTTAAATTGGGCGAGCTGCCAGACCCTTAGGTTCTTGAAATCAATAAAGATAAAAAGGTCTGCGGAAAAACAGATACAAAGAAAACCAATGAATTACTAAAGAATGAAGCATGGTGAGCAGCTAAAAAGAATAACAGTAACCCCGCCAATGGAGTCCAACAAACAAGTCCTCCAAAACAGACTACCTATATATCCCTAGCTCAAAAGTGTATGAGTAATGATAAAAAACAAAATAAAAGAATGAATGAACACAAAATCGGATGTCCAGATGAATGGCCATGCAGAGTCCTTTACCCTATGCAAGGAGCAGATCCCAACGAGCAGCTCGAAATTCAGTCTGACCGCAACGGATGGGTGGGCTGGTATCAGGAACCGGAAGCCTGCTACGGCAAGCATAGCATTTTTAAACGGAAGAACAGAGCGGTCACATGTGTATCAGGTGACCAAGCCCTAGATGATACTAACAGAAAACGCGCGCGGAACCATGGATTAACAGCGGCCATGTTGAAGTGTGTAATTACCGCGAATGACGCCCAAGAGCGAGCTGCGTCACTAAGGCATGAGGAACAAGATGTTACTGACGCAAAGTTCTAATGATTGCGTGAAGATTACTAAAAATAATAAAAAAATAATAAAAAATAAATGAAGAAAAAGAAGAATGGCCACAAAAGAAATACTGACCTAAAATGTGAACATTAAACAATAAAGGTTGAGAAACAGAATATGAAAAATAGAATGTGAAAAAGCTACTATGTAATAGGTTAGAGAAAGATGTGAGCATACGTAATGCTCTATGCAAGGAGACAACTGGTCAAAAGATAAGGGAACTACAGAAAAGGTTAATAGTTATTATAGCGTATAGCTTGTTCCCAGGGGATTTCTGAATTTAACCCATGGACATGGGTGTCCAATGTGAAAATCCAATATACTTCCCTGCGCTTCCTGATCGTCTCAGAGTCTAGGCCAATTTTATGGTTAATTTTCTCTAAGATTAACCATTTAATCTCATCCTCTGTGTGGTTATGGTCCTTATAATGTTTGACTAACGGAGCTGTACTCTTGTTAGTTTTAATGGCTGAACGATGTTCCGTGAGGCGTGTCGAAAATTGTCGTGATGTTTCACCGACATAGCCCATGCCACACGGGCAAAGCAGCAAATAAACCACATTCTCTGTTTTACAATTGGTAAATGTTTTTAGTTGAATATCTTTTTGTTGGTAAATATACCTATCTGAGACTATGGCCCCATTACAAGCCTTACAGTGTGAACATTTGTGGTTCCCTGTAATAGGATAGTTACCTCCAATGGTTTTCTGAACAAATGCAGGTTTAACTTTTATTCTGGAATTTGCAACAAGATCTCTAAGATTCTTGTTGCGTCTATGTGCCTACATAGGTCATGGTAGTAGAGTATGGGGTTCAGCATTTGTATTTAATATATGCCATTGGGCATTGATGATCTGTCGTATCTTTTCATTGTGAATAGAGTGTCTGGTAACACAAACTAGTTTCGGTGCTTCGCTCTTGGTGTGGGTCTGTAATAGATGATCACGATCGTAGAAGCGGGCTCTTTTATAGGATTTTCTGACCAGTCTTCTTGGGTAGCCACGATTGATAAATTTCTGTTTCATGGCTACTGCTCTGAGGTCAAAATCATGTAGGTTGGTACAATTACGTCTGAGACGTAAGAACTGTCCCATAGGAATGCTTTCTTTTTGACACTTGGGGTGATAACTGGAGAAATGTAGCAGGGTGTTTCTGGCCGTTGGTTTTGTGTATAAATCAACCTCTAGTTTGGAATCCACTTCTTTAATTTCCAAATCCAGAAACTCTATGCTGCACTCTCTGATATTGGCAGTGAAGCGTAAGTTGGTATCGCACAGATTGATCCAGGCAAGAAAGTCCTGAAGTTTTTCTGGATCGTCATTCCAAATGAAGAATATATCGTCGATATAGCGTGACCAATGCTGTATCGACTCATAAAACGGGGCTACATCGTTGTAAATATATAGGTGCTCAAAATGTGCCATATAAATATTGGCCACCGTGGGGGCACAAGATGCCCCCATGCTGACACCTTTGATCTGTTTGAACAAGTCTCCGTTAAATTCAAAAGTGTTCTCCTCAAGGACGATCTGTAACAACTCAATAATAAAAGGCACATCACAGTCAATGGAGTAAGTATTGAGTGTCATGTTTGAGGGCGGACCCTTGAAGGAATCTGAAGACCCAATGGGGGAGATATGACATCCCTGAAGGACACTTTTTATTATATGGACCACTCAGGGCAGCAATCCAGAAAATATTGAAAATGGGGAGTAGGAAACCACTGGAGCATAAAGGGATGCACATTGTATGTGCTACCAGCAATAACCCTAGTTTATCAAGCTCTAGTTAATGATGCTAAAAGCTCGACAGATGAATTAATGGTAGAATGGGTAACCGATATTCAGAGAGACAACACAGAGGAAGAATGGAGTACAAAACTAAGAATTAGCCCCAGAACCTCCAAGAATGCAAGATTTTGTCTAATTAAGATGTTCTACATGCATAGAGCCTATTTAATGTCCAATAGAACTAATAGAATTTACCCCAAAGCACAGGTTAAATGCCCTAGATGCACTGACCCGAATGCAGCATTCTATCATATGATCTGTACTTGCCCAGAATTAGAGGAATATTGGGAAAAAGTAGACGAGGTGATACAGATCCTGACTGACAGGAACATACTGTGTACCCCTGAATATTTGCTAGGACTATATGCCAAGGCCAAGCAACTAACAAATAGGTTTATACACCTAGTGCTGGTACTAGCTAAGAGGTAGATAACTAGGAATTGGAGGTTCCGCAGAGCCTCTAGCAGCTGTGCATGGCTGAGAGAATTAAACAAATGCGCAAAAGCAGAAGGGTCCCTGTTGCAGAGAGAAGTGAAAAGAGAGCAGAGAGCATTGACATTTGCTAGAGTATGAGGTGAGTTATTGCCTCCATAAAAGATGAATGGTAAGCCTGGGCAGAACTTGTGAATTTTAACTCTGCAGAATTCCGTAGAGTTACAAAAAAACTCTGCGAGATTCTGCAGAATTCTGTGACCAGGCGGAAATAGGCACATCGCACTGCTCGCACTGTAAGTTGGCAACAAGAGCTCATTCCGCCCTGAAAGATCAGTGAGAACGGCACCTCGGGGGCACCAGAAGGCGCAGCATCTCGAGATGATTTTACTGTCGCTCAAGTAGATTTTCTACTCGAGCTGCAGCTTTCTGACTGCAAACGGTCGCGACTGCCCGCGTTGGAGAAATCTTGCGGGGTACCAAATGACCTCAAATCACACTAGGGGACGCCAAATCTTGCTCACTCTCGCCAACTCACCGCTTTCGAGCAGCACATGAGGAAAAAAATTCTGCCAAGCGGTGGTTGGCAGAATCTGTCTGGAACTGTGCGTTGCAAGCGTAACACAGAGTGGCCAAAATTCTGCCAATTCTGCTGGTGGAGCGGAATATTTCGCCTATCCCTAATCAATGCACAGCAACGTCACCCCCAAGTAGAAGAGAACAGAGAATGGCATAGGGTGACACTAAAGTGAGAATGTATATGTCATATGCACCCCACTCCCCCTCCACACCCCCCAAACACCCGTCCCTCAAAGTTTATTAATGAAAGCCAGGCATGACACAATAGACTTTTACACTCTAGCTGCAAGATACTGTAAGGATTATAACAACAGTAAAATATATTCAGTGGTGAGACAGGTTGACGTACACTGCATTGGCAGTGGATAGACTGCACTGTAACAGTGCTATGTTTTTGCTTATTGTTAAATTCAATAAAACTATGTTTAAAAACAAAAATAGCTTTGTGCATTTGCTTCAGATCAACAAACCCTTCAATGGAGCAGAGAAGGGCTCTTTGTGTTCACTCAACTCATTTGAGAAATGTTTGAGCAGAAGGAAGTTTGATCTTCAAAAAAGCAGCATCCACATGAAAGTCCTGGCCAAGCACATCAACATTTGCTCTCACCTGAACATAGGGATATGCTACCTGCCTACACAGCACGGGCAAAAGAGCTGAATCCCTATACTCTGATTGGGTGAAGATTGCATGAAGAGATACACATTTCCTTATAGCATGTAAAATGCCAGTCATCTCCTTTGAGTTAGGGACACTGTAAGTATTATAGGATGTTACCATTGGACAACGCAGTGTACATGGAAAACTACACTTTGATTTGGTTGGGTCCCACACATGTTCAACTGCTGAGCAAACTCTGGGAGTACAGTTTGCCCTGGCACCATCTGCCACTAATTCTTAATATAAGCTTGCCACAAGATTCAGGAATTAAGTTCAAGCCTTTGACTTCAGTGATGCTTTGTGTACAAGTGCATTGAAAAGAACTGGAACAGGGTAGGATGTAGTCACTATCCTCCTTTGAGAGTAATAACAAGACTTTAGCACAAAGAAGAAAAACCTACCGTTGATTGAATCTGAAGCAGAGGTAGGCTTTACTTTGCCTTTTTCAACTCCTCTAGAACAACCTCTAAAGCTCAGCTAAGAACAATGGGGCTAATTACGATGGCGGGCGGAAAAGCATCCGGAGCGCCACGGTAGCGGGATTCAACCGTCCGCATGTACCGCAGGAAAACCGGCGGTCCGATTAGGATCAACCGCCAGAAAAATCCGACCGCGGCGGAATGACGCCATGAAAGACCGCCGGTAGCGTGCGGAGCAGGTGAAAATCCATCCGCGGCGGTCGGATTCGTGGCGGAAGAAGCCCAAACCGCCGCACGGCCAGCGGATTGACCGCAAATTAGGATACCATTGAGGTGACAGCAGAACGATCCGCTGTTTCCGACCGTCGCAATCGCAACCAGTGATGAATGGGAGAGCCGGCGGAAGGGCGGTCGTATACCCACCGCCACGGCCGCTCCGGAAAAATCATGGAGGCCGACCAAAAAAAACACACAACATGCCCACCAAGTGTACCCGCAACCTGGCTCAGCCTCAAAAAACACCTAATACACCCCAATGACACATCCCCATGGCAAGTAAAAAAACTACAAATCCCAGGTCAACCCACACAGCACACCTGACATCAATACTCCATTTTGACACACCCACATAGCTGAGTATAAAACCAGCCCCTTCCCTAACCACAATCCTTTGCAATACTTCACCATTGAAGGAACCAACCCTACAGCACAAAGGAGAGGCAAACCACCACACAACTCACCAGCACAACACCACACACGCACACCACTTACATCACCACCACTCTCACACCTGCACTTTCAACCCATTTGCACATCACACACCATGGCACAGAAGAAAATGCCCAAATTCACTGACAATGAGTTGTCAGTCATGGTAGATGAGGTAATCAGAGTAGAACCACAATTGTTTGGAAGCATGGTCTAACAGACACCATTAGCCACCAAAACACTAACGTGGGAAAGGATAGTCCGCAAGGTCAATGCAGTAGGGACTGTCCCATGCACCAAGAGGGAGATCGTGAAGCGGTGGCATTACCTCAAGAAAAAGGTGAAAGAGAGGAACAACAAGAACCGTGAGCTGGCTCAGAGGACTGGCGGTGGCTCTCCCATTACACCAAGAACATTCACCGCATGGGAGGAGAAGGTGCTTGCCATACTGCATCCAGAGAGTCTCACTGGAATAGCCGGGGGAGTAGAGGCTGGTAAGTAACAACAAATGTCTACCATCACACTGCTATGTACTGTCTTGCACAACTACAAAGCTACACCTCCTAGGCCCAAATGCATTCATGTGCTCCACACACTCCCCAACACATGTGTCACAGATCTAACATTCACTCCCTCTGAATCACCCCAAAGGTAGCTAGCAACATTCCCATGGTTGCATGTGTACAGGCAGCCAGGACTACAACTCCCACCAGGCCCCTTGTCCCACAGCTGAGCAAGATGGAGCACTCCCCCACACCCAGAAGCATGTGGCAGCCATTGCATTGATCACCTCCAACTAACAGGTAGGTAGCCATCTTAACAGGGAGGGGTGTTTGTGGGTGGAAAGCCAGCACTACAAATCCCACCAGGCACCCTTGTCCCACAGCTGAGCAAGATGGAACACTCCCCCACACCCAGAAGCATGTGGCGGCCATTGCATTGATCACCTCCACCTAACAGGTAGGTAGCCATCTTAACAGGGAGGGGTGATTGTGGGTGGAAAGCCAGCACTACAAATCCCACCAGGCCCCCTTGTCCCACAGCTGAGCAAGATGGAGCACTCCCCCACACCCAGAAGCATGTGGCAGCCATTGCATCGATCACCTCCACCTAACTGGTAGGTAGCCATCTTAACAGGGAGGGGTGTTTGTGGGTGGAAAGCCAGCACTACAAATCCCACCAGGCACCCTTGTCCCACAGCTGAGCAAGATGGAGCACTCCCCCACACCCAGAAGCATGTTGCAGCCATTGCATTGATCACCTCCACCTAACAGGTAGGTAGCCATCTTAACAGGGAGCGGTGTTTGTGGGTGGAAAGCCAGCACTACAAATCCCACCAGGCACCCTTGTCCCACAGCTGAGCAAGATGGAGCACTCCCCCACACCCAGAAGCATGTTGCAGCCTATTGCATTGATCACCTCCACCTAACAGGTAGGTAGCCATCGTAACAGGGAGGGGTGTTTGTGGGTGGAAAGCCAGTACTACAACTCCCACCAGGCACCCTTGTCCCACAGCTGAGCAAGATGGAGCACTCCCCCACACCCAGAAGCATGTTGCAGCCTATTGCATTGATCACCTCCACCTAACAGGTAGGTATCCATCTTAACAGGGAGGGGTGTTTGTGGGTGGAAAGCCAGCACTACAACTCCCACCAGGCACCCTTGTCCCACAGCTCAGCAGGATGGTATACCCCCCACACCCAGAACCATGTGGCAGCAATTCCCCCCAACTGTGCCACTGAACAGGTAGGTAGACAGTGCATGCACCCTGCGATGTCTCCCAAAAAGCATGGAGCCATATGACCACACCAGCCCTCACATCCCACCCAACTTGGCATAGATCCAATAGCCACTTCCAGTGTGCAGACAGCTAAGCGTATGTAACTGGCACAGAAATTTAAGTTTGACTCACCAAATCACATGTTGAAGAAATTCAGGGCACAATCATGCACAGCACTGAATGCTATCTGTAAGTGCCATGGGGCAGAGCATCAAGGCCCATATGAAAACAAAACAAGCATGGTCAGTTGTAAAAGGAAAGCAAAGCACATGATATGACAGAGGGATGCATGAGATAACAATGGCCAGTACATGCGCAGAATGAACGTCTTACATGCAGAGTAAACAACAAATACGCTTCACATAAAGTTGTTGTGCTGCTAGTCCTTAGATGACGACATGTCCTTGTAATCACACAATCTGTACGTGGAGCATGGTATCTATTGACATGTCCCACCATGGACACGTAATGTATGTACCTCCACATCATGTCATGATGCTCAGTACCGTGCAGCCCTACAAAGTGATCTCAATGTAAACTGTGTGGTATATAGCATGTAACATCCAAACATCTAACAACAAGCTTGTGGAGGGCACTTCAATGACCATTTCTTCTCTGTACCACAGGTGACCAAGAATTGACTGCTGCAGATGACAACACTAACCTGCTGAGCCACTCCCCACCCCGGAACCTGGACTCTCGGATGCAGACTCCCTAAATTCCTTGGATGCGGACACAAAACCTGGCCCATCAGGCCTGCCAGGGCGCACCAGAGCCCAGGCCCCCACTATCCCCACCACCACCACCTCAGCAACAACAACTGTGCTGACCCCTGCTGTAACGACCTATGTGTCCTCCAGCACCACCATCACCACCACCAGTGCTGCCTGCAACACTGTCCCTGCCTCAGAGGACACCCACCCCCCCCACAATCTGAGGAGGGCAGGGAGAGTCAGCGGGTGCATTGAGTGGTGACGCCACAGGTCCGGGACAGCAGGGCAGGTGGGAGGGCAACTGGGCGACAAATCCAACAGGGCACTGGGTCCGAAGCCCTGGCCAACATTGCAAGAGTCCTTGGGGCCTATGAACAAACCCAGGGACAGATGGGTCAGGTTCTGGAAGAAGTGCGTGAGGTCCGCCTGCTGCTGAGGTCCATGGACACGCATATGGGCCAAATCGTGGACCTCTTGGGCCAGCTTGTGGGTGTTCTGAGGGACAGGCCTGCAGCCCAAAGGACAGCTCAACCTCCCTCCAGTGGCCTGCAGGATGACAGTCCCACCACCTCACCTGCGGCCACAGAGAGAGGTGAGCTGGAACAGGATGAGTCCTCAGACACCGCAGATACTGCAGCAGAGGCCCCCCTGCCAAACGCTCAAGGGCCGTCTGAGGAAAAGCACGGGAGGATCACGTGGCAAAGCACCAGCCAAACGCAAGTCAAAGAGCCAGCCATGATGGCACCTCCCTTCACCTTGCCATTGACTTGGTTGATTATCCTTACCCACACTTCCATGTTGATGGCAGGCGTCTGTTGGACTGTGTCATCACATCAATGTGGTGACAACTTTTTGTCGCGTCTACTATCACTGACAACTCATTGATTCACTTTCCACCTATTTGTAAATAATCACTTCCTGTCACATATACTTATTGTAAATAAACACTCTTTACACACCTATGTTTTCGTGTCAGCTCCATGTTTATCACAGGATGTACAATCTTGACTCAGATTACAATGTACCAGGTGCACTGATTGTTGTGAGGCATTGAGAGGCTAAAGGGACCTAGGAAAACACAAGAGAACAACATTCACTTGTCAGGCGATGGCATCACACCCATTACACAACACTTGTCATCAAGGTACTCAAACCTGCACACATTACAATGAGCAACGATATCGACATAGACATCATGGAGCTGTGCATAACTACCCTGTCCCAGAAACATCAGCCCTCAGCACAGAGCCAACAACAGGCAGCTGTCACAAAGCTCCCCTAAGCATTTCCTACAACAACAAAAACAGCACCGTTGTACAATGTCACTCACCTTCAAGGGAAGTAGCGGTTGATGAGCTGTTGACGCAGGTCGACACCTTCCTCCTCTCCATTATCCTCGTCACTGGACATGTGTGGGTTTGCAGGCGGGGGCATCTGCTGCTCATCATCGTCCAGGATCAGGGGGATCTCTTTGCGCAAGGCCAGGTTGTGGAGCATGCAGCATGCAACTACGATCTGACACACCTTTTGGGGAGAGTACATCAGTGCTCCTCCGGTCCTGTCCAGGCACCGAAATCGAGACTTAAGAAGACCAAAAGTATGCTCCACCACACGACGTGTCCTCCAATGGGCCTCATTGTAGCGGACTTCACCCGGGGTCCTGGGATTCCGCAGTGGGCTCAGCAACCAAGGCCGGTTGGGATATGCAGAGTCACCTAGGTGTGAGATACACAGACCAACTTTGTAATAAAACTATGGCAGAGGACAGCATGTCACACATACAGCACCCTACTTGACTCTGCGTACTCACCCACAATCCACGCACACTCTGGATGCAGATTTGCCATCAGCTGTGGTAAGATGCTGTTACTCAGGATGTAGGAGTCATGGGCTGATCCTGGAAATTTGGCACAGACATGGGAGATTATCATATCCGCCTGGCATACCACTTGCACTTTGATGGAATGTGTATGCTTCCTGTTCCTGTAGATGTGCTCACGTGCCTGTGGTGGAACCAGGCCAACATGTGTGCAGTCAATGGCACCAAAAACATTAGGGATGTGGGCAAGGTCATGAAAATCTCCCTTCACAGCTGCCAACTCATGTCTCCTGGGGAAATGGATGTAGCTGTCCTTGTAGTTCATTATAGCGGACAGGACATCACGTAGCACCATGCTGAACATTGGTTGAGACATCCCACCTGCGCTGGCCACCGTGTACTGGAATGAACCAGTTGCAAAAAAATGCAGGGCCGCCATCACCTTACATGTTGGTATCAGAGCAGTTGGATAGGTTCGGCGAGGCCTCAGATGGGGCTCCAACTGAGGTCCAGAAGGGTAGGTCGATCCAAACGGAATTTATGTATGACGTCCTCATCCTCCATGTCCGCAAGCACCGTGAATAGACGAAAAACATTTGGTCGCCTCCTAGGTGAGAGGAAAGGGGACACATGTCAATTCAATTCCCCTCTGAGATGGGCACAACATCTTAGGTTTTGACTGACACAGCGCCAACAATGACTGGCATGAAACTACAGCTTACACCACAAGTTACATGTAGGGACACCTTGATCTAAACTAGTTGTACACTTGTCCAGTATTCACACAGTCAGTACCCCCAAACAGATTCAGACTATGTGAATGCCAAAAGGTACATTTCAACATCTTGTGTCACCAGCCCTGAGAGTAGTTGACACAGCACATGTGTGAAACAGCAACACTGCTGGCTTCGACGTAGCTGCTGTACCTGCCACACCCTCTTGTGTAAGTCCGACAGGGCACATATTAACAACACAATGAGCACAGTGTGCGCACAATGATCAAGTATGTACAGGAGCTCAGCAATGTACACAGTGAAATAGGCACATCATGTAGCCAGACCTTCATTACTGTGTGTTGCTTTGCATCTAACACATTGACATGTGTACATCTTTGAGAGTCCATCACACCACAGATCTGTGTACATGCACAACAATATCATAAGTGACATGTGAGGGAGTACATGCCAATGCATGTAATCCTGTGCACTGACATGGCATGTGTAGTCATCAGCGAGTCAAATGTAACACTAGCATTGGTTTGCACTAACTGGTGGCATGACTCATAGTAAGTGTCTACTGTTCAATGTTGAGAACTGGCCATTGCCATTGCTACAGCATGATGTGTCCATAGGTGCCATAAGCATGCACCACCACCACAATCACGGCTATAGGCACCAATGCCAAGCGGCCAAATCGCGGTAGCGACCGCCTGGGCCCCGCGGTGTGTCACCGCCAATGCCCATGCCCTTACAGCCAATGGGAACCGCAATCGCGGTAGTGATATACACATTTGAAAATGGCGGTTGGCGTGCACCGCCACCACAATCACGGCCATAGGCACCAATGCCAAGCGGCCAAATCGCGGTAGCGGCCGCCTGGGCCCCCCGGTGTGTCACCGCCATTGCCCATGCCCTTGCAGCCAATGGGAACCGCAATCGCGGTAGTGATATACACATTTGAAAATGGCGGTTGGCGTGCACCGCCACCACAATCACGGCCATAGGCACCAATGCCAAGCGGCCAAATCGCAGTAGCGACCGCCTGGGCCCCGCGGTGTGTCACCGCCAATGCCCATGCCCTTACAGCCAATGGGAACCGCAATCGCGGTAGACAAATGCACTTTTGAAAATCGGGGTAGGCGTGCTCCGCTACCGCGGGGCCGGTCATTGGATGCAATTGAAAGATGCACGATTGCGATAGCGACCACCTGGGCCCCGCATTGTGTCACCGCCAATGCCCATGCCCTTACAGCCAATGGGAGCGGCACTTGCGGTAGACAAATGCACTTTTGAAAATCGCGGTAGGCGTGCTCCGCCACCGCGGGGCCGCTCATTGGATGCATTTGAAAAAAGCAGACCTGGAACACCAATTGCAGCATCTGAGTACCACTGAAACAACCCCAGGGGGCTATATATGTGTGGGAGAGAGCCACACATTTCCACTGCTTTCAGACACTGCTGCCTGACACTCTTCACCACCAACTGCTGCTGTTCCTGTCTCCTGGACCCAGTGATGGCGAGAACTGAGAACAACAGGGCCCGTCCCTTCACCACAGAGGAGCTGGAGGTCCTTGTGGACGAGGTGCTATCACAGTATGGGAGGCTCTATGGTGCTCCAGATGTCATGGTAAGTGTCTCAGAGTGGAAGTGAGAGTGCAGGGAGTGCACACATGAAGTTGATCTGCTGCAGTATGTGCCTGAAAGTGTGGGTTTGTGTGATACACTGCCTAGCATGCTGACTTCAGGAAAATGGGGTTTGTCGCCTATGTTACACATTTCCAGGGCTGCATTTCAGGATGGGAGGGACATGCAGTGTTATTGCAGCCATACAGTGACACTGCAAGTTTGGAAAGTGGAAGTCAGGACAGACATTGCCTGTGCGAATGGATGTTTGAGTCCAGGAGGTTTTCACATGCTCATTTGTGACATTACAAAGACTTTCTGTCCAGAGGGTACTGATGGAAGTGTGTTTGAATTTCTATTGCCACCATGGATCTGTGAGCAGAATGCACAAGAGTGAACTGCCGGAGGGTGACAATCTTGTTGGAAATTCCCATATGACACAGCAGATTGTTTTACTTCAGAAACATCCTCCTTCCCTTATTTTCATTATGTGTACTGACTCGCATGTGTAGGCACTGTTTGCACTCTCATATTGTACATGCATGTGACTGTTATGATGGCCCACGTTAAACCTCAGTGTGAGCCACTCTGGCCTGCAAAGTTACTGCCCAAATTGACAGGGACCCATCACTGAATGGACAGAGTGAGACATATGTGTCACCCTATTCCTCAATGAGCTAGCTTAGGCCTGTGGATTGCACAAGACAGACCTTGTGAGAAGGGTGTGAGAATGTCAGATCATGTCCCTAAATGTGACCGCCATTACACAGTGAGCCATTCACAGCCCAAGGACATTGAGGGGTGTGCATTGTTGGACACAGTGATTCTGCCACGGAACATCATTTACAATGTGATGTCTGTCTTGCTCCCTCACAAACTGCATTGCAGATGTGGGCCTCCTTCACATTGCTTTCTGTGCTGGCATTCTGCATGTGCATGAGATGTCCAGGTACTGTGCCCATCCCCATACCTGCATTCATTTGGGTACGATTGTCTTATGCTAATGTACTACGTGTCATGCAGTATGGCCCCTGCTAGGCATGTCTGAATAGCTGTGCTAAGTTTGTGCATGCTCCTGTACTGAGACACAATGGTACATAACCCATTGTTACTGATATTTCCTCCTCTTGTCTCCCATGCCTGCAGCTCAAAGTCCACCAGTGTAAGGCCATATGGAGGGCCATTGCACGCAAGGTGCGGGCTCTGGGTGTCTCCAACCAACGGCACACACAGAGAGGTGGGATGACATCTGCCGGCTGAGCAAGAACGTGGCAGAGATGATGCTGGGGCTGCTCCCTCGGACTGGCAGGTTGGCGCGCAGGAGCATGACACCACTAATGGCCCGCATCTTGGCAGTGACACAGCCAGAGCTGGATGGACGCTTGAGGGCCCATCAGCAGCAAGTTGGGGGTGAGTATTCTGCGAAGGGTGACTTTTGGGGTGTGTGACTGCATGTGTCCCAACCCTGAGCCAGTGCAGAGCTCTGTGATGTTCCTAGTGTGATGCAATGGCTTGTAAGTGGCCTCTGTGTTGAGTGCAGCTGTCATGCATTTGCGGTACATGTACTTTCTCATGTGTTTCATGTAATGGCCCTTGACATTGCATGCTGAGATGTGGCCTTATGGCATCTGTTGCATTAGGGGAGTCATGGACATCACTGGGCAGTGAACGGCAGTGTGCCTCATCTTAGTGTGCTTTCGTCGATGTGTGTAGTGCCTGACCTCGAACTTGTGAGAACTACACATCTGACACCAATGTGCAACAGTAGTTGTGCTTCAAAGCACAACATGGTGGATGGCAGGAGCTCATGGCCATTGCAAGTGGACATTTTGGAGTCTGTATCTGTGTTGTCCCCTTTAAGTGACTCCATATGTGACTGTGACAACAAGTTGAGATGTACATCTTTTTCACCTACAGGCACGTGGGTATGCTTACAGGGATCTGTATGTCAGGTTACATGGAGGCACTGGCAAGCTATTTGGCTGTGTGAACATCCCATGGGTCATCAATGCCAAGTATGCATGTTCCCATGCATCTTCATATTTTTGCATTGTGGCTGCACATGCAGACTGCACAGGGGTGTGTTCAACATGGGGCTATCATCACCTTGTTTTGTGCTTTGTTTGCATATGATGTTTGTGAGTATGGCACTAAACTGAACCTATGTCTCTGTCTCTTGCAGCATCTACAGAGGGCACAGAAGGACAGGGTACGGACACCGGGGATGAGGCATCTTGCTTGACAGCAACACATGAGCTCAATGACACTGATGTGACCAGCGCCTTGGAGGGGGACCGGAGTGCCCTTGAAGAATCACGCCGGGAAACACCAACCTCAACGTCATCTGACGCCAGCGGTGACTCCTCGATGTTGACGGACACAGGGAGTGGGAAATCTGCCTCTTCTTCCACCACACATCGTCCAGTGCCCACCCTCCCGGCTAGTTCCACTAGTACTGCCCGTGCCTGCAGCAGTAAGAGGGGTAGAGTGTCCTTCCCCCCAGGCACCGCTGCCCCTGCCCTGTCTCCCCTGCTGCCCTCAATGTTGAGGCAGTGGAGCTTTTGCGCCAGCTGTGTGTGGGTCAGACTACTCTACTGAATGCCTTCCTTGATCATGACAAGAAGTTGGCACAGGTAGTGGCCTTCATGGAGGGCATTCAGTCTGACGTGGGTGGGCTACACAGAACTGTCCAGTCTTTGTCCTCCACAGTGACGGCAGCCATTCAGCTGGCACAGGCTCAGGGTCCAGCTCCAGTCCCTTCAGCAACCACCCTGCCAGTGGCCACATCTGACAAGAGTGACCACACACCACAGCCCTCAGGCTCACAGTACTCCACACGAAGCACAACACAGCAGCACTCCAAGCGGGCCAGAGCGCAGACACCATCCCCAAAACCAAAAGAAGTCACACAGGAACGCAAAGCCAAAAGCCCTTCGGGTGACACTCAGGGGCATCAAGCCAAGAAGCAGGCCTCAGGCTCACATGCATCCAAATCAGTCCAATCCAAAGACACTTCCGTCCCAAATCCTGCTCCCAAAGACAGGCAAAAAGTTGCCGTGCCTGCTGTGAAGCTGGTGCCTGCAAAGAGTCAGCAGAAACAGCTCTCTAAGGCAGGTTCACCCACAACCTCATCTCCCACCCACACCCCTGTGAAGCTGGGACAGGAGGGCACTGTGGGGGGTTCACCTGGTCAACAGGGGATGGAGGGGAAAAGGCAAGGCCAGGCCAAGCGTACCACCAGACCCAGCAGATCACCAGAGGGAGGGCCACCACCTGCACCTGAAGCACCTTTGGTGGGGAGTGAGGCTGTTGTGCCCGCCCCACTTCACACTCCTACCAAGACAATTCTTCAGTATTGAATCCCCAAGAAGTGGAAAGGCAGCCCTCCACATTCTCCCACACACACTGTGTCTCACAGCAGCATGTCTCCGCCTCCCCGTGCCACCATGCCACCCGGTCCAAGCAGCCCTCCGGCTCACAAAGCCACTGATGCCTCTACCTCAGCTGCTCCTCCCTCTCCCAGGTCTGGTCCGCCAACGGTCCCCGACAATCAGCCACCTCCCAGTTCAAGTGACAGCCAAGTCTGAGGCAAAGTCCCCCTCCCAAAGCCATCTCTCCCATAGCGGTGCCTGGACTGCCCATCTGTATCCTCAGAGCTGTGGTGATTCCCATGGCAGTGCACGGTGTCACCCATTCCCTGTGCAGGTTTAGATGCACACATGTCCCTCCTTTGCACTATGGACTGGCCACTGGCCTTGCTGTTTGTAACTTTGGATGCCCAATCCCTGTGCAGGTTCTCATGTTCACATGTCCCTCCTTTGAACTATGGACTGGCCACTGGCCTTGCTGTTTGTAACTTTGGATGCCCATTCCCTGTGCAGGTTCTCATGCACACATGTCCTTACTTTGAACTATGGACTGGCCACTGGCCTTGCTGTTTGTAACTTTGGATGCCCATTCCCTGTGCAGGTTCTCATGCACACATGTACCTACTTTGAACTATGGACTGGCCACTGGCCTTGCTGTTTGTAACTTTGGATGCCCATTCCCTGTGCAGGTTCTCATGCACACATGTACCTACTTTGGACTATGGACTGGCCACTGGCCTTGCTGTTTGTAACTTTGGATGCCCATTCCCTGTGCAGGTTCTCATGCACACATGTACCTTCTTTGAACTATGGACTGGCCACTGGCCTTGCTGTTTGTAACTTTGGATGCCCATTCTCTGTGCAGGTTCTCATGCACACATGTACCTACTTTGAACTATGGACTGGCCACTGGCCTTGCTGTTTGTAACTTTGGATGCCCATTCCCTGTGTAGGTTCTCATGCACACATGTACCTACTTTGAACTATGGACTGGCCACTGGCCTTGCTGTTTGTAACTTTGGATGCCCATTCCCTGTGCAGGTTCTCATGCACACATGTATCTACTTTGAACTATGGACTGGCCACTGGCCTTGCTGTTTGTAACTTTGGATACCCATTCCCTGTGCAGGTTCTCATGCACACATGTACCTACTTTGAACTATGGACTGGCCACTGGCCTTGCTGTTGTCTACTTTTTATGCCTATCTTGGTGATATGTAATAAAGACAGTTACTCCTGTTGTCTGCTTTGTCAGTGTCCTTGCTAAATAAAAGTGTTTTCGGTATGTGTATGGTTGCATGTGACAAATGCTCTGTATGCCACCTTCACATTGCCAATTGCTTCTTTTACTTTTTCTGGGTTTGGCAGTGGTGAGGGGCACGTTAGTTCTTCTTTCTTCTGAGGCTTGAGGGGGCAATGATGGGTGTTTGTGATGATCTACGATTATCATACTCATCATATGGTCAGGTTTGCTAAATTGTCCACATGTCATGTAATGATGCAATACCAGAACAGAGGTGTATTCTATCCACAGGATTACTTGCGGGCTGGCCAGGGTCCATCATATCTGTGTGATCTTTCTTGATGTGTGAACAGCAGTGTTGATGTATGGTCATCTTGTGATGGCCTGTCTTCCTAGTCACATGGGTACATTTGGATGTGTGCACTTGTGTGGTCATGAAGTGTGAAGGGGTGATTTTGTTGTTAGTGTTGATGTGTGTGTGCCCCTGCAATGCCAACTGCACACATGTATGACACAGAAGCTGAGTGCCTGTTTGTTTCAATTGTCTGCCATGTGTTTCAGATTGTGGGCACATGTGGGAGTTGTAGGTTGGGCAGTGTGCAGTGTGTTGTTGTGTCCTTGCACTCCTGGGGGACACCTACTTGTTGTTGCTGCCAGTTGTGAGTATGCAGAGTGTGTGACAGGCAAGTCTGTGTTGTGTTTTGTTGATCAGCCATGTGCCTTGTTACTGTTTGGGCACACTGTACAGAACTGCTCAGCCACACTGACAATATTTGTGAGTTTTCTCATGCATTGCTGTCACTTGACCCATTTTTGGCTCCAGTATGGTATGTGGTATGTGGAGTCATGCCATCCCCCATATGTGCTTCTGATGCCTACACATTGTGAGAGACTCCTCTATGTGTTTGTGTACTGTACACTGCTCACCTGTCCACTACTGAAGTACACAGCACTTCAGTCTCATGTCTTCCACCCCATGGCTTGCCAGTGTGTGAGCCTCCCCACCACTTCATAGTGTGACACTATGCTGTGTGAGGCTGATCTGTGTCCAGGACCAATGTGCTACTCAGGACAGTTTGCAAATTAGTTATGTGTTATTTCCTTGTACTTGTTTGCTGTCATGGTTGCTCATGTGCAGTGCAGATGTTTGGGCAGCACAGTCCTCTGGTCATGTTGTTTGCACCTGGATGTCCCTGAGTTGTGCATCTGTGGGTGATGGCTAAGCTGTATGTGTGTTTGCTGAGGTAGTCCTACACTTCCTGAGTGTGATGTTATGTTTGTGCTGTGATGATTTGTGTTGTGGGAGTTCATGGTGTGGCACTCAGATGTGTGTGCTACTGATTTGGTTGGTGTGCACACACTGCTTGGTGTGCATGCAGTGTTGTCAGTGTATGTTGCCTTGTACTTGCTTGTTGTGCATCCCCCTGATGTGCAGCTGAGTTTGCATTGTGATGGATTGGTCTGTGCATCTGTTGTGTTTTTGTTGTGGATGTATGCAGTGTTTGGCCTGTGTTGGCTCTTTGTACTGACTGATGCTATGTGTGTGTGATGTTCTATTTGCATGACGTTGTGTGTGAGTGGTTGTTGCTGTGTGATACATTCAGATGTGTGTTGCAGGTGTGGTGTGCATTACTTGTGTGTCTGTCACATGCAGCAAGGAGGATTCTTGTTGCTGGGCTTGTTTTCAGTGCACATTGGTGGTTAGTCCTCCTATTTTTGACCTGTCACTTTTCAGGGTTGTGCATGTGCATGCTTCTGGTACAATATGGCACCTTGTCCACTTCATGGGTGGTGAGGTGTCTGTGTCTGTGTTAGCTGATTGTCCCATTGATCCCAGTTAGTGTTCATGGTAGATTTTTGATGATGCACCTCTTGTTTGTGTTGAGGTATGGTGTCTGTGCATTGGTCCTGAGTGACAATGTTGTGTATTCCTGTTCTGTCTAGGGTCACATTGCCTTTCCACTGTTTTGCTGCCCATGTGTGGGCTTGTTGTACTTCTGTGTATGTTGTTTGTGAGCTTTGTGTTTGGCTATTGTTTTGGTGTCTGCATTGGTTCAGGCATCCCTGTGTGTTAGTGTGATGTTTGTGGGTGCACCACAGGGAGTGTGATTGGTTGTCATTGAACTCACAGGACACCATTTTGGCCTTTATGTGTGCTTCTCACAGGTGTTGAGTGCTGCAGGTATGAGGTGGGTAGAGAATGGGTATGTGTAAAGGTCCTAGTTGTGTTTGACAGTCAAGGAGTGTGACAATGGGCCATGTGTGTTGTACTGATGATGTACACATGTCAAGTCAGTTGAGACAGATGTGTGGCTGCTCACTGTATGACTTCAGACACTTCCTATCATTCCTGTGACTATGCATGGCTTGCCTTGATGTGTCCCTGAGTTGTTGCACAGAGGTCAGTTTGGTTTAATTTCACTCACTGTGCCACCCATGTCTGATTTGATGGCCTAAGGGTGTTGTGATATGTTCCTTCTCTTGCATGTGATGTACAGATGCTATGTGGCTTGCTCCATGGTTTTCCAGCACTGTCTACTTCACTTTTGGCTGGCCCATTGATTGTCCTCCATTGCTGCTGACCTATGGTGTGTGTATGTGGCTGTGTGTCAGTGTGGGGTGTTTGTGAGTGACTTGACAGGCAGTGTGGACAGTTCAGTGGATGTTCTTATGCAGTGTGAGTCTTCATTTTATAATTAGACTCAGTTTGCTTCACATGAGTGGGAGGTAGGTGTGAGGAGGAGGGTTGTCCAGCCCCTGAGCTTCTGTGCAGGGTGTTCCTCTTCACCCCCACCTTCCAAGACAGGCGCCTTGGTCCTTTGGTGTGTGAGGTGCAAGGTCTGGCTACACCTGGGAGATGAATTGTGCAGGGGGGGGCACAGGAGGAGCACACAGCATGTGCCCCAAATGGGTGTGGGAAGCGTAGTGTGGGAAGGGTGGAGGTGGAGCCCTGTGAATCTTTGTGGACTGCCCATGCCTGGCGCCGGCCCTGCCTACTACATTTTGCGCATGTTTTCCCGCGTCTTCACCGCTGCGGTGACGTGACTGGGACATTGCAGTGATTTTGCGGTTGATGGGTGACCCGGATGCGGAGGGGTGATTTCCTGACAGGTGGGACATGTGTGGGTACACTTGGGGAGGTGTTCCTGTCCCCACCAGAGTGTCTGATGTGGACAGGAACCGTATATCAGCACAGGAGTTGTGTGTTGTGGTTGTGTGCGGAGTTGTGTCATTGCGTACCTGTGGCGTTTTCCGCGACGGTCCATTATTTGCTGGTAGTGGATGAGGTACAGCACCGGAATGGCTTGAAGAGCTGGATCCAATGCGGTCCGGACCGGGTGGAGGGGACCGGGAGTCTGGTTTCGCGCTCCGCAGTAGTGCTTCCGCCGTCTCTGGGTTGGTGGTTTCTCCGCTGCGGTGTGCTGGGTTGTTTGTGGCATCGTGATTTGTACGGCGGTCGGGACGTCATTCCGCACGGCGGTGGGTCTCTATTGGCTCCCACCGCCGCGGTGGCGTGTGCAAAATTCTGGCGGTTCACGTCGCTCCACGGCGGACGGAAAATGGGCTATGTTTGCCCATTGTAATATGGCGGGCGCGGAGACCGCTGCTGGAGTGGGGAAAAGGTCATTTTCCCCCACCGCCAGCACCGCGGTTGTGCTTCCGCCCGCCATCGTAATGACCCCCAATGTCCAGAGGACAAACAGCCTGGTCAAGATCAGAGCATTGCAGCTGCTGTAGAGCTTGAACCCCGACACACCACAATGAGAATGAGGCTGTGACCATTTGCTTTCTTAGAACTTTCTCTAAGAGAAAGATCCATTGCTACCTGTATCTGAGACCATGAGTTAAGAGTGATAATCTCAAGAAACTCCAAGGCTAACGGCTGCTATTAGCGGATTGCCTGAAGCAGTCTTTCTCCCCTACAGCCTATTTCCATTCTGTCTCTTGAGGTGTTGTCCTTGGGCCTTCTCTACATTTTAATATCCTAATCTTCCTTAGCAATCTAGACTGCACAGGTCACAATACTGCTGTTGGTAACATATCATTCTTTTTCTCAAATATGCATTCTACACCGAAAGCAATATTTTTGCTACTTTTCCCAACACTGAGAAAGCCAGTAGAATGGGCTTTAATGTGAATAACCACATTTGTGAAAACAATGCACGCAAACAGCATTTGTGATGCCTGTGTTTACATTTGTTGGTAAATTAAAGCCAGACCTACTGGCTTTGCCAATGCTTGTTTCTAAATAGCATGTTTCTGTGCTATATTTTCATGCAACATATGGCTCTTGAATCATGCATTCTTTAACCGGGACCACCTCCAGGTGTCTGAGTGAGTTCAGGCTTTGGGTGGGTGTTAATGACAGCACAGGATGAGGTCTCTGAAGTTGAGGCAGTTGGAGTTTCTCACAGGGTCTGTAAGTGGGCCATAAAGGTGTTTAGACTACATGCACAGGCAATCCCCGGCCTGTCTTCAGAGCACACAGAGTGATGGCTGCTTATGTGTCATTTATGATTTTGGAAAAGCGTGAGATATGCAGGAGGGTTTCAGAAAGATATGGTGGGAAAAGGAGTGTGTCTTACAGAGATACTGCAGGTGAGGGTGGTGAAGAGAAGAGAATGGGACTACCTGAGGCACTCTGAAGGCCTCTACCCATTCCACAGACCTTTGTAATGTTTAATTCACAGTCTCACATTTTCAGAACTGAAACATTTTCAATTCTAATTATTCACAACAAAATCAATCTTGTTCTAAGTGTAACGAAAAAACTAACAAACAGTGGCAAAGCCAATAGGTCTGGCTTCTTTTCGGTATATATGGTTTTGTTATTGACATGGTCTAAATGCAATAACAGAAAACTCACGGGGGCACCCGCATGCTGGTGAGGTGGCAGGGTGTGTAAAGCATGTGATGTTAATGTGCATGCTTTAAACAGGGGCATGTTTTAAACATGGGCATAATGCAGGTCCCCATGGTGCATGGGTCCCCCAACCCTCCATGGGACCCCAACCCTTCAGAAGGGGCCCATTCAGTCGAAGGTGAATTAATTATGTGAGATATTGGAGACTCAGGGGCCCCATGTGACATTTTGCAGTGGCTCTATCATTTTGTGTTACGCCGCCGCTTTTATGCCACGGACAAACCTCTTGCAAAGGATTAGTAGTTAACGCTTTCTTTCCTTGTTCCAAACGACTTAAAGCAGGGCCAGCATGACATTTTCTGCACAAAAATAGCCCCCAAATTGGAAGAAATTATGCACATTTTGACTTGGGAATTGCTCGGGTGTAAAACAAATTTTGCTTGGTGTCTTTTTATAAGTTAATGCACGACCCTGAGGTTATTTTCGATGTGATTGCCCACGCGCTTAACCAATCCTTCCCTGGACACTGTGCCGCACATGGGAGGTGCGTTCAATATCCGCGCGCCCATAGGAACCTGCAGGCAGGCCCATTTACATTCTGCTCGGTGGCTGCACACGGTGTCACTTGCATCGGCAGAGTTCATGACAGCAGGCGTGTAGCAGGCAGCGCGGCCCTGACCTCGGCACATCTACGTACCGGAGCGACAAGAAGCAATCACCGAGGTAGCAGCTGGGCAAGGGAGGACATAGCAGCCATCAATCTCCTGCCTGCTCTCTTTCCGAGTCAATGATGTGGAGGGACTGCAAATGCTGCAAGGAGCCGGTGCAGGCATGATGCAACTAGGGCAGAAGGAGCAGCGATGCACTAAAGGAAAAAGAAAAAAGCTGCCCATTAAGCAATTTCTTAAAGGGCCAGTAAAATGGCGTAATGCAAAATGACGCATGTCATAATACAAAATGATGCATCCCCCACCCCGAATGGATTGTGGGTGTCTTGAGACTTACGCATCTAGTAGATATGCATACACCATAAACTCAACGTGGGGCATTCTTAGGGGTTGCAGGCAGGCAGGGTTGAATTTGGGCCACAATTAGGCCAGGACAGCCAAAAAAGTGACACACATTCACAGATCACAAACTTTCGTAATGCACTGATTGGTTAGGGTCATGGGGCCAAATGTTGGCAAACATTTACGGTAATAAAAGTATTTTAAAGCTTATAGGGCTGTACTTAAAAGGATATTAACATTCCAATGGAAAAATATACCATGGAAGCACAGAATTATCAAAAATAATAGGAACTCACTTTTAATTGATTTTTTTATCCATACGTTTTCTGTGGATGTTTTGATTCATTTTGCTGGGAAACAGGACATGGTATAGACCTAGACTGCCTTTTACACTCACTATGTGCTTTTTTGATATTCATTTTATTTTTTGTAGTACTTAAGAGAGGCCCTCAAGTGCTCAGAGACTGGTGAAAGGTGATCTGTTATTTTTTGTTTTACTTGCTGCTAGCATCATTTGCATGTTCTGAGAAAGATAATGATGCTAGTGTGTAAATGCAAAAATAAACAAAACAAATAGTGTCACTTTCCTTTTATGCAGTTTTATATAGCACAAACTTGGCCCAGAGGCAAGAGCAGAGACAGATTTATTTCTGCCTGTTGCATTGAGTAGAGGGGGAGAAAAATAAACGGAGGAGCTCCCATGCTGGTCCTCATCAACCCTTCACCACTCCTCCAGGCCTCTCCCCTGCTGCAGTCCCCTTCAAAGCAAGTGCTAAAGGCCTCTGATCAGCATCTCCTTGTGGCATCTGTCACACCTGGAGGGAGACAGAGGGCAGGCACACTTCATTCTGTGACAGAAGAAGCAGCCCATTGTCATTCTGCCTCTGATATTAGCCCGCTGGCCTACCTTCATGTGCATGGGGTCAGGTTCAGTATATGTTTGCTAAAGCTTTAACAACAGCCTTTCACGTTGTGCATCAGGGGTGGAATCCTTAGTAGACGACAAAAAAAATGGCCCACTACCTGGCCTCAGCCAGAGGCCCATCAGTCAATGGCCGATTGTCCGCCTTGCCAATCCGAGGCTGGTTGCAGGGGCCTGCGTTACGCCTCTGGGCCAGTATGGGCCTATTTTCTTTTGAGAATCTTTGTACCTCAACGCCACTACCTGTCATATCCTTTAACTGGTCACTGGTATTCACAATACCTTTACATCAGCATTTGCCCTAACGCTAAACTAACTGTGACCTTATTGAAACCTTAACAATCAATGGCAACCCTACTGATCCAGCGCGATATTAGCAAACAGCATTCATACACTTGATACTCACTTGGGCCCATACATTCATACTACGCTAATACTTACGCTGGGTTTTATCAGTTGTTACTCTTTATCAAAATCCCTGCTACCAATTACCTTCCGATTGAAGAGTAATGACTTACCAATGAATCCTTTGCTAATTGGGAAGTTTAAAATGAGTGACATTCATTATAATACATAATCCTGAAATAACCACTGAGTCAGGAAGTTTTAAAAAGTTTATCTAAAGATTTAGCAGAGTAAATTACAGAAAACACATGGTACTTAGTCAAATATCATAGGTGAAGTAGAGAACAATAATTATTTATTAATGACGGTCCCTCAGAAAGGAGAAGATAGAGACAGCAGCGCAATTAAAGGTTGCATTTATATTTACCTAAATGCGAGAACCAAACCCCTGGCCAAGGAGTTGGAAAGATTAGGACGCAGGAAGGTTGAAGAGCAAAGACCTCCTCCAGGATCAGGACAGGACCGGTGACCTCTCTACAACGACGCCTGCGTCGTTCCCCTCTCTGGTACTTCGCTTCTCTTCAATTCTCCCGTGTCTCCCTTCTAATGGACTCCGCCGCCCCCTCCTCAGGACCTCTTCTGGACAGGGATTCAGTCTGCAATCGATCAGCTTGGCGGTCTGGAGCTCTTCTGTCAGCATCTCCGCTCTCCTGTGCTAACTAATTAGCTAATTCTATATCTATTATACCCTTCTACGCCCATGTACCTCCCCTTAATGTTGCTAAAATATGGGACCACTACTTCTGATTGGACAGGAACAGGGGGTGGATTCTCACACCATATTGATTAAATGCCTTTTCTCAAAGCTCTTTGTTTTAGAATACCGCCCCTTAATTTAATACATTTGCTTTATTTCCCACCCGTCTCATGACAAAGTTTGTGCCTTTTTCATGTACAATGTTACAGTTTTATAAGGACATTTCATGAATATGACAATATAGGCCATCGGGTCGTGGCCTTGGACGACGTCCAGGTTGACTTCATCCTTTCCGCTCTGGGCAGTCTTTCAAGGAGCATGCGCGGAACCCACGTCATTCGAGTTTTCAGTTCACAAACCCCAGGCCCAAGTTTACGAACTAATAAAAGCCAAAGAAGAAAATATTAAAATCACAAATAATAAGTTTCACTGTATACCCACTCTTTCTACTCTATCCCCTTTTACTTATAAATCTATCCCGCATTAGTAGCATTAAGAAAACGACACATTAATAATAATACAAGAGCAAGCTGAAGCATGTGAAAAACATCAAGCAGCCATTTTAAAGTACACTGCGCAGAAGCAGAAATTTCCCACCAAGCAAAGAAAGACGTCACACCATGTGATATGGATGAGACATGCGCAGTAAGGTTCCCGCGCTTTAGCGGCCATTTTAGAAAAGGACAAAAGTTACTTGTTAATTAGAACACATAGGCAAGCTTCCTTGCTATTCGTGTAGTGTATGCAACGTTAGTATAAACAATACAAAATTAATAATTTAATACTGTGAGGTGATTGCATTCGAGCAAGTCTCAATTTTGAGTCCTTGCTCCATCAATCCTCTCTCTGATGGCGTTTAAGAGCCATCAAAATACTACCCTCAATCAGATGCCAACTTCTAGCAAATAGTTTCATTCTCATTTTTACATTTTCTATTTTTAACATCCCCTTTCAATTTCTTGTATAATTCACTTCTCACATCCTCAAGTTCAATTTCATCAATCTTTCTCTTCTTCCCTCTTCCTGTCACAGTATATGTTCCATTCTTTCTACAACATTTGCACCATATTATCATCGTCAGTACTATTATTGCTAACCCTGTTAAAGGTACTAATATTTGACCTATAAGCCCTTTTCCTATATTAGAAAACCAGGTACCAATTGACGCAATACTACTTGTCAATATTTCCCATACACTATCAACTTCCAGTGGTTTAAGTTCCTTCTCAAGTTTAGTTATATTCTGTATATACGTTCCAATTTCTGCACTTTTATCAGGAATATAAGTGCAACAATGTTTCGTCTTCAGTAATTTACAGACTCCGCCCTCTTTTGCCAATAATATATCAAGAGCAAGTCGATTTTGCATAACCATAGATCTAATCGCAACCATTTCTGCATTAATCATTAGAAATCCTCCAGCAGTGTCAGTTGATAAACGATCAACCACTGTAGACAATTTACATATTTTCCTTGAGTTCAAAATTATTCCCACAGAAAGTATCAATGCACCAAATATATCACCTACAATTTCAGAAAAACTAGCTCTTTTGCTACGTGTTAATTCGCCATTGTTTTCATTGCTCCCAGTGTTTCTTTTTACGTGGTATATTTTTGGAAATACTATTCCAAAATAACAACTTCCATACCACCGTGCAGGAAGCCTAAAATAATCCTTATTCCCGCATACATAATAAATTCCAGGAAAGACTGAATCTGTTCCTCCTTTGATTCCCCAACCTCCAAGAATTAAGAAATTGTGTTCACATTCACTGGTACCAATGAAAACATTGTTATAATCAGTCCTTAATCTATGGAGACAAATTTTTCCCGTCTTTACAAAAATCCAGAGCCATAGCAGCTTGAGCCTTGCCAGGTGTGTAACTCCCTTCTTTCTCAGCCCAAGGTGGCAAATGAGCCTTATGCTCTGAAGCTTTCTTTTGAAAATCTTGGGGCATATTAGCAAGACCCACGTTAAAATTATCGCCGTTTTAGCGGCAGGAAACTGCCGCTAAAACGGCGATAATGGGCTTGATAATATGCGTTATAGAATTCCAAGGGAAGCCCAGGTTAGATGTGCAGGACATCTAACCTGGGCTTCTATTGGAATTCCATAACGCATATTAGCAAGCCCATTATCGCCGTTTTAGCGGCAGTTTCCTGCCGCTAAAACGGCGATAATTTTAACGTGGGTCTTGCTAATATGCCCCTTGTCTTCTATTTTCTACTAAATTCAAAAAGATCTTTTCTTCTTCATGTAAGGAACATGTTAGATTGTGTCTATGTGCATGTGTTATGTCTATTGATTTCATTGTTAAGACAAATTCTCCCATAAACTGTGCGTCTTGACTACTAAGCACTGGGTTCACACTCTTTCGAATCGGAACCTCTGAAAATATTACATCTATGTTTGAATAATAATATTGAAGTCTCCCTGTTCTATAAAATAAACTAGATAATACACTACATGATATGCCATATGTCAATGGTAAGTGATGATATGTTAATCCTTCTGCTACTGATTCAGGTAACTTCATAAAGACATAACAATTACTAACTTCCATGGTATCTACATATTGAAATAATAACTTTGTGAAAACATTTAGACTAGTGTCGTTATCAGTTATTTCATGATGAAATTCTGGTTCATTGTCTGCCACTAGTTCTACTCTATTTCCTTTTATGTGTGCTTCCTTTAGTTTCGTTATTAATCTTTCTATCCATTATCATAAGGTAAGGGACTGCTACGATCAGAACTAACCATACTATAAGCACCATTACTAGACTACATATGCATATTGCACAGCATCTTCTACAACATCTCTGTTTTGGTCTCCCAGCAACTCTATCATCAGACATTTCGACAAGGAACATTGCTCTTCTTATCTATTTTCGTTTTTCTTTTATGATTCTTTGCGTAGTCAAGGTGGTCTTGTTTCTCTCTCGTATGTCAATTCTGCACTTGTTCCTTCATCACCACTTTCACTTGACTCTGAGCTCTCGTAATCTTCAAGAATAATGTAAGTCCAATCAGGACCCTTGAATTTGTTATTCACAAGTTTCAGTCTCTTGCTTCTTCTTTTCTTAGTTCTGTTTTCTTGTTCTGTTTGGCTTGTTACTTCATTTACTTGATCTGGATCTTCACTTCTGGTTGTTATGTGGTATTTTACTCTTTTAATGACACTAGGCCAATGATCACCTTTTCTTGTTTTCTTTGTTTGCACTTTTTCTTTATTTTTGTCTTCAACAATCTCTTTATTTTCACTGTTCAACACCTTTTTGTTTTCTGCAATTACTGTTTTTCTTTCTTGCTCTTTTTCAGGCCTTATCTGTTTTTCTTCTGCAGCTTCTCCGTGAGTTTCCAATAATTGACCTTGTTCTTTGTTTAATTCTTCATGGTCATTTTTCTCGAGATCTTTTTCTTCTGTGTGATTTTCTAGATCTAATTGGTTCTGATCAGGGCTTATTGCACTTTGTACTTCTGCAGCCTGACCGGATTCTTCTAAACCTGTCTTTCCCTGCTCAAAACTTGTTGGTTCTTCGTTATTTTGAGTCCAGTTTCCTTTCCCTATCTGGTCTTGCTCAGGTTCTTTTATTGTTTGTTCTTCTTTTCCCTGAGCTGCTTCTTCTTCACCTATCTGATCTTCTTCAATTTCTTCCAATTTTACTTGACTTCTTGTTCTGTAGTGGACTTCAGGAATTTCTACTACCGGTATCCAGTCCTGACTTGTGCTCGGTTGTTCTTCTGCAGCTTCTCTCGAATCTCGAACCTGAGATTCTTCAGCTGGGCAACCTTCAGCTTCCTCAGTGATTGATGCTGACTGAGGATTTTCTTCTTCAGGGTCTGGTACTCTTTTGGTGTGGCTTACATGAATCCATTTAGGAAATCCTGCACACTTCACTGCTGTATTGGTAGTCAGTATGACTTGACAAGGTTTTCCCCATCTAGGTGATAGACACGTCTCTCTGGTGTGATTCTTCACTACCACCCAGTCACCAGGATTCAGATCATGTTCTTGTTCAGGCTGCCTCGAAACTGCGTCTTCTCCGACCTGATGAGAGACAGAACGCACTAGGTCAGCCAATCCTTTGCAATAATCCAGAACCATATCATCGGATATATTCAGCAGTTTGTTTATGGGAACATGTGCTTGTCTCATTGCTCTTCCCATCATTATTTCATGTGGGCTCAATCCCGTATTTCTATCGGGAATGCTTCTGAGTCCCATTAAGACAAGTGGCAATGCATCTGGCCACTCCAATGATGTTGAAGCACACATTTTTCCCAGTCTGGATTTTATAGTGCCATTCAATTGTTCAACCACTCCAGAAGCCTCTGGGCGATATGCACAGTGCAATTTTTGTTCAATTTGGAATGCTTCACAGATTATTTGAATCACTTCACTGTTAAAATGTTTTCCTCTATCTGATTCCAAAGTTACTGGGAAACCAAACCTAGGAATGAGTTCTCGTAGTAACAGCTTTGCGACTGTAATGCTGTCACACCTTCTGGTAGGGTAAGCCTCCACCCACTTTGAAAACAGACACACTATGACTAGTACATATTTCAACCCTCTGCAAGGTGGTAACTGTATAAAGTCAAACTGTAGTCTTATAAATGGACCTTCTGCTTTTCCAATTTTTCCAAACCCAATTATTGTTTTTCTTCCTGGATTATGCATCTGGCAAGTCAAACATCTCTGGCAAAGGCTCTCTGCTACAGCCCTGAACTTGGGATTGTACCAGTTCTGTCTGAAAAGCCTAATCATTGCATCTCTCCCTATGTGTGTGTCTCCATGATACATCCTGGCCATTTGAGACAGTAAACAGTCAGGCATGACTGGTCTGCCATCAGCACAAATCCACACTTCATCATCTCCCCTTTGGGAACAACCCACTTTGATCCATGTTTTCTTCTCACTTTCATCAGCACCATCTTGTAATCTTCTAACCTCATTCCATGTTTCAGGTGGCATGTACAAAATAAGTTGGCAGCTGATTCCCATTCTTTCCACCCTTTTATTAACTGACAATCTATTTCTGGCACAATGTTGAGCCACAAGGTCTGCGTATCTGTTGCCGACTACCACCCAATCATCTCCTGACTGATGTGCGGCACATTTCACCACAGCCAATTCTTTTGGTGATTGTATTGCTTCCAGCAATTCCCTTACAAATTTTCCATTTTTAATGGGAGATCCTGAAGAAGTCATGAAATCCCTCTGCATCCATAATTGGCCAAAATCATGCACAACCCTGTAACCATATTGGCTATCTGGAAATATAGTCACTTTTTGATTCCTCCCAATTTTGCACGCTTTTATCAAAGCAATCAATTCAGCTACTTGTGCAGATTTTACTCCTGGTAAATAGGATGCCTTGACTATTCCAGTTAGTTCACATACTGCATATGCTGCAGTCAGTTTACCATCTTCATGCCTCTGACATGAACCATCGACAAACAGCTCCCTGTCTGGCTTTCTAAGGGGCTGTTCTTCTATAGCAGGATGTGGTTTTGTACATAACTCTGTGACTTGTAAACAATCATATTCTTCTTCTTCATCATTTTTAATTTCTTCATGATACGGGTCTGGTAGTAAGGTTGCAGGATTTACTATTGTACACCTCACTATGTTCACATTTTCAGCACCCATTATTATTCTCTCATACTTAGTCAGCCGACTAGGAGTCAGATGCTGAGTTTGTGTTCTTGTCAACAGAATCACAACCGCATGTGGAACAAACACCTTTACTGGGTGTCCCATTACAATTGACTCACTTTGTTCAATTCTCAAACAAGTAGCAGCTACTGCTTTTAAGCAACCAGGCAACGCAGCTGCCACTGGATCCAACGTAGCAGAAAAATATGCTATAGGACGTCTGTCCAAACCATGTCTCTGGGTTAGGACTGAGAGTGCACAATTTTCTCTCTCGTGACAGAACAATGCGAAGCTTCTCTTATAGTCAGGCATGCCTAGGGCTGGTGCTGAGCACAAAGCATTTCTCAATTTTACAAAAGCTCCTACACTTTCATCATCCCAATCAACTGGGTCTTTTGCTTTCTTTCTTGTCATTTGGATTAGGGGCTTTGCTAACAAGGAAAATCCTAGTATCCATTGTCGACAGTAACCTACTATTCCTAGGAACATTCTCACTTCTCTTTGGGTTACAGGCATTTGCATTTTCTTAATCAATTGTACTCTTTCCGATGTTATTCTCCTTCTGCCCCTCTCAATTTGATGTCCCAGATATTTAACAGCTGTTGTACAGAACTGCAATTTTTCTGGTGAGACTTTGTGTCCTTCTTCAGCCAAATGATTCAATAGTGCTATGGAATCAACAACACAGTCTTCTCTGTTAGTTGATGCCACTAATAAGTCGTCGATATATTGGACTAAAACTGAACTTCCTGGCATCACTAATTTCTCTAAGCACTTCTTCAATATCTGATGGAAGATGGAAGGACTTTCTGTGTACCCCTGAGGAACACGATTCCATATATAGACTTTGTTCTCAAATTTAAATGAAAATAGATACTGGCTGTCTGGATGTAATGGTATTGAAAAGAACGCTTGGCATAAATCAATCACTGTGAACCATCCTGCATTCCAAGGAATCTGATATAGTATTACTGCAGGATTGGGTACTATAGGACAACAAGGTTCCACAATCTTATTTATTTTGCGCAGGTCCTGAACAATCCTATATTTTCCGCTAGGTTTCTTTAAGCCCATTATTGGTGAATTTCATGGACTACTCATCACTTCTCTCAGTATGTTTTGTTCTACCATTCGGTTGATTTCTTCTATTACTCCTGCTTTTACTTCTGCACTCATTTTGTACTGTTTGGTATTTGGGAAAATCGCACCTTCTTTTACAGTAATTTTAACTGGGTCTATTTTGGCCATAAGTCCTACTTCTTTTCCTGTAAAATCCCATACTATGGGGTTTACGGTAGTTTTTAATTCTTCTGGCAACTCATCTTTTGTTATCAATGAAAACATCTCATCTACTTCTGTTCCTTGTTTTGCAATCATAAACTTATATACATGATCTTCGTCTGGGGTCTGAACTGCCACACCATCCGGTGTGCAGAAAATTGTACAATTCATTTTGCACAACAAATCCCTGCCCAATAAATTTACTGGACTGGAATCACATACTACAAATTGATGCATTTCTCTGAAATTTCCAATTTTAACTTCCATTGGTTCGGTAAGAGGTGTTCTAATCTTTCTATTAGCTACTCCCACTACTTGGATAGCTTCACCAGAGAGAGGAAGGTCTGGAATGTCTGCTGCTCTCACAGTAGACCGGGTAGCACCAGTGTCCAAAAGAAAAGTAATATCATTACCTTTCACACTCCCTTCAACATATGGACCTGACTGATCTACCGATAAGGATGCGCCAAGTACGCACTCCTTCTCCCCTCTCCCAGGCACCGTCATGAACTGTATTGACAGAAATCGTCCTGTAAAAGAAACTGTGATGTTACATAATCATTCTTACCACTTCCTCCTTGATATCCGACGTCTGTACCGTGTTTTGCTCTGCTTACATTACCCTGAAAAGGTGGAGATGGCAACTGACTCTGAGGATTTACACCCTGTTGTGAGTCATTCTGCGTCTGTGGATTTAAATTTTGATTTGGGCCATTATAATTCCGAATCTTTTTACATTCATCCTTCCAATGTCCCAATTTTCCGCATCCATGACAAGGAAATTTCTTTTTAGCTTCTTCTCTATTCATTCGTCCTCTCACTTTCCCACCATTCCCAGTATCTCCATTCGTTCCAGAATCTTTTCCTTGACTTTCACTTGAATTTTCCAAATTAATCCCTTGTTTCTCAGCCATTTTCACCTGTGCCCACATCACTTTTTCCTGCAATTTCTTGTGTCTATCCTCAATATCGTCTCCACAATATTTCGCATATTTCAAAATTTCATCGATGGGTTTCCCTGCCAACACAGCATGTGCTGTTTAATCATCTGACAAATCTCTGGCTTCAGACCATAAACAAATCGATACACAAACTGTCTCATGTTCTTGTCTCCAATGTCCTCAAATCCACTATACTGCTTGAATACCTGTAATAAACGCTCATAATAGGCATGTACCGATTCACTAGCTTCTTGGGTGGTTCGGTCTATTTTCACCCAATCTGTTTCTTTCGGAGGTATTTTGCCTTTCAGGTAAGTTATCACCTGGTGATACTTTTTCATTACATCATTTGACGGGGCACCTGTTTTTGGATCTCTTGGATACTCATCACTAGGCCAATCAACTGTAATTTTACAATCTGTCCACAAATCGGCAGGTACCACTATGTCAAACAGACCATCTAAATCCTTCAACAATACCTTTGACACCTTCACAAACCTTTCAACCTGCTTGTACCAATCAATTGGTTTTTCTCTCAACTTTGGAAAATCATTCGTAAATGACAAAATATCCTGTCTACTCCATGGGACATGTACATAGCCCCCTCCGGGAACTTCTCGCATCGGGTACATTTGTTCTGTTTTCCCTGTTTCTTTCATCACATATTCAGATGCTGTTCTACCGGATCGTGCCTCTTCCTTTTTCTTTGCCCATCGAACTTTCCATTTTTCTAGGTCTCCCCATTTTTGCAAAACTGTCATTAACTCCTTTACTTGTAATTTTCTTCCAGAAGCGTTCATATTTTCCAAATCTTTGTCTGAGAAATCTGCTCTATAGGGTTTCTGCAACACCTTTGATCTCCCTATTTCAATTCCCATTTGTAAAGCCAAATCTGATAATTTTTCATGAAATATTTTTACATTTCTGGTGATACTTCTGCATATGAACAATAATTCTTCTTCATTGTAAGTATTTAGGCGATCTAGCCCCACATTTCCTGCTATTATTTCTTCTAATTCGACCTTTAATTTATAAATATCCAATATTTTTGGAGGTGTACACTGCTAATCTGATCCTTGTGCCCACCTCTCTAAGTCCTCTGGACTAACTACAGTGACACTTTTTGCTCCTGATGAAGTTATCAAGTTTATCTCTTTCGAGCACCCAGGTGTGGTTCTTCTGGGAGTACTATTGACAGAATCTCGAATTGGTATCCATTAATGATATCGTAGATTCACAATCACTAAAATGATCCTCAACCATCACTGGTGCTTCTGGTTTTGGAATATTCACAGGAGTAGGCATAACTAACGGTGGTGGACAACTTCCCTGATTTCCATATAATGGAACTACTGGACCAATTGTTACAGGAATGGTCAAAGAATCAGGATGTACTTTTATCTGTGTTATCTTCTGTATTAATTCTGCTCTGGTCTTTTATAGGGCTTCTTTCTCTTTATCATGAAGTATCCTACTGGGGGTGAAATCGTGCACTACCTGTGGTACTAAGGGAGTTTTTAATACTGGAGCACTTGGGGTACATCCACTTGTCCCTTCCTGATAAGGTGGGGGATTCCTTAATATTTCTTCTATAAATTCATCTTCGGAATCTCCATTTCTCATTAAATGTTTTGTCTTTTCTGTACATTTCCTCCCTAACAGTTCTTCTTCCGTAAATATTGGATATAATCCTTCTGTAAGCATTGCCCTCCTCCACTGTTTCATCTGACCGTCCCTATTCTCATGTTGATATCTGGGAAAAAAACCTCGATAACCCCTATTACTCCTGGATCGGTCACGTTCAAATGCCTCGGTTTCCCATTCCTCTAAGGCTTCGTATTGAGTTAATCTAGGTCTGGGTTCTAAGTCGTTCATCCTCAATCTCAAATTTTGAAGAATTCTTCCATTGAAGGTACCATTCTCGGGAAATGATAATATCCCATCATTTTTGGTATATTCTATCCAATTCTCTATCCATACACAAGTATGATAACCTCTCTCCATCATCATGAATGAAGCGGGCGTTTTAGCTGGTGGAATGATAATTCCTTCTCTAGTTTTGATTGGTTTATCCTTTTTAAAATAGTTCTTTATCTTTTGCAAAAAGGACATTTTTCTCTTCTCTCCGTACATTCTATCTAATCTTCGGTGTACAAAATTATATTCCGCAAAACCTAGGAATCTCCTATCCGGACGAGTTCCTGTTAAAGTCGGATCGCGTTCTACCATGCAATCTCTGTCCACTAAGATTTTAGCTTCTAAAATATCAACCAATCAAGTGTCTGCTAACTTTTATTTCTGAACCAATCCTAACGCGGCTTTTCGGTGACGTTTGTCTGTCAACCCCTCCTTTACAATCTGCGTTTTCTCTGTCCCTTGCTGTTTCAACCAATCCCAGCGCGGCACCTGTGACGTCAGTACTGCTCCTGACTACTGACCCCTCCTTTACAAGAGTCGTTCCACACCCGCTGTTTCAACCAATCCCAGCGCGGCGTTTGTGACGTCAGCTCCCTCTCCGGCAGCTGACCCTCCCTTTACAAAATTCTTACGCAAACTTTATTTTCTCTATAAATCTTAATTAAATTTCAGTAACAACATAAAACATTCGCTATCGTGCCAGTTTCTCTAAAATAGAAAAGATAGTTTTCTCTCACACTTAGTAAACCTTTCCGCTTACTAAACATACACTACGAGTAAAACCCTTCCGTTTACTCTGCACACAAGCTCCAGAAATACCTGTTACTTCTCCAATGTTACCCTTTCTAGGTGATATAACATCAAATTTTCACCAGCGTACTCTTTTGCTATTACTCACACATAGATTCCCTAACCAGTACTGATAGTCCTGCTTAACTTTTCAGTACTATTTCTGCCTGACAGATAACCTCACTGCAGTATGGCTTACACTTTCCAACCGCTATTCCTTCCCCGGGGATTCTGGACAACATAAAACAAACTTTGAATACACGGATGTTAGTTCATAAAATATAAAATCCTCATTACCCAATTAACAAAGAGTAACCATCCTCTGATTACCAGAAAACTGATCCAGCGCGATATTAGCAAACAGCATTCATACACTTGATACTCACTTGGGCCCATACATTCATACTACGCTAATACTTACGCTGGGTTTTATCAGTTGTTACTCTTTATCAAAATCCCTGCTACCAATTACCTTCCGATTGAAGAGTAATGACTTACCAATGAATCCTTTGCTAATTGGGAAGTTTAAAATGAGTGACATTCATTATAATACATAATCCTGAAATAACCACTGAGTCAGGAAGTTTTAAAAAGTTTATCTAAAGATTTAGCAGAGTAAATTACAGAAAACACATGGTACTTAGTCAAATATCATAGGTGAAGTAGAGAACAATAATTATTTATTAATGACGGTCCCTCAGAAAGGAGAAGATAGAGACAGCAGCGCAATTAAAGGTTGCATTTATATTTACCTAAATGCGAGAACCAAACCCCTGGCCAAGAAGTTGGAAAGATTAGGACCCAGGAAGGATGAAGAGCAAAGACCTCCTCCAGGATCAGGACAGGACCGGTGACCTCTCTACAACGATGCCTGCGTCGTTCCCCTCTCTGGTACTTCGCTTCTCTTCGATTCTTCCGTGTCTCCCTTCTAATGGACTCCGCCGCCCCCTCCTCAGGACCTCTTCTGGACAGGGATTCAGTCTGCAATCGATCAGCTTGGCGGTTTGGAGCTCTTCTGTCAGCATCTCCGCTCTCCTGTGCTAACTAAATAGCTAATTCTATATCTATTATACCCTTCTACGCCCATGTACCTCCCCTTAATGTTGCTAAAATATGGGACCACTACTTCTGATTGGACAGGGACAGGGGGTGGATTCTCACACCATATTGATTAAATGCCTTTTCTCAAAGCTCTTTGTTTTAGAATACCGCCCCTTAATTTAATACATTTGCTTTATTTCCCACCCGTCTTATGACAAAGTTTGTGCCTTTTTCATGTACAATGTTACAGTTTTATAAGGACATTTCATGAATATGACAATATAGGCCATCGGGTCGTGGCCTTGGACGACGTCCAGGTTGACTTCATCCTTTCCGCTCTGGGCAGTCTTTCAAGGAGCATGCGCGGAACCCACGTCATTCGAGTTTTCAGTTCACAAACCCCAGGCCCAAGTTTACGAACTAATAAAAGCCAAAGAAGAAAATATTAAAATCACAAATAATAAGTTTCACTTTATACCCACTCTTTCTACTCTATCCCCTTTTACTTATAAATCTATCCCGCATTAGTAGCGTTAAGAAAACGACACATTAATAATAATACAAGAGCAAGCTAAAGCATGTGAAAAACATCAAGCAGCCATTTTAAAGTACACTGCGCAGAAGCAGAAATTTCCCACCAAGAAAAGAAAGACGTCACACCATGTGATATGGATGAGACATGCGCAGTAAGGTTCCCGCGCTATAGCGGCCATTTTAGAAAAGGACAAGCGTTACTTGTTAATTAGAACACATAGGCAAGCTTCCTTGCTATTCGTGGTGTGTATGCAACGTTAGTATAAACAATACAAAATTAATAATTTAATACTGTGAGGTGATTGCATTCGAGCAAGTCTCAATTTTTGAGTCCTTGCTCCATCACTACCATTAATCCTTATCCTTAACTAAACACCAGTGCTTATCGAGGCCCAAGATTGTTCTTAAGGGCCTGCAGCAGCCATGTGGAATGCCAGGGTTGCCCAATACCAAGGCTACTAGTCCACATCAAGCCTTTTCCTTCCACCACTGATAGACATGTCATCATTAGGGTGGTCTTCCCACAACTTGTTGCCTTTTACCTCCCACTTTTTTGCTGTATCTTTTTTTTGGCCGTAGGATTCTGAACACTTTACCACTGCTAACAAGTGCTAAAGTACATGTGCTTCTTCCCTAAACATGGTGACATTGGTATATACCTGATTGGCATATTTAGTTTACCCGTAAGTCCCTTGTAAAGTGGTAGCCCATGAACCCAGGGCCTGTACACTAAATGCTACTAGCTGGCCTGCAGCACTAGTTGTGCTACCCAGACAAGTAACCTTTCAAACATGTCCCAGGCCTACCATTGCAGGGCGTGTGTGCGCAGTTTACTGCCACTTCGACTTGGCATTTAAACCTTGCCAAGCCCTAAAACTCCCCTTGTTATTACACATAAGTCACCTCTTAGGCAGGCCCTAAGTGGCCCTAAGGGCAGGGTGCTGTGTAACTAAAACGCAGGACATGTACTTTAAAATTTTACATGTCCTGGCAATGACAAATAGCTACATTTGTTTCTCACTGCAGTGAAGCCTACTCCTTCCATAGGCTAGCATTGGGGATCCTTTAAAATACCTTTGAAATGGTAATTCCTCATTGGAAAGGAGTATCTTCTTCATGTTTAATATCTTTGGAATGGTGATGATAAATCCTCTTTAGTGGCAAAGTTGGATTTGACATTACCATTCTAGAAATCCCACTTTTAGAAAGTGGACATTTCGGTGATCTTAACTTTGCTCTGTGTGCCTGCAGCCTGCCTCCAATACATGTCTGGCCTAGGCGACCGCTACACTTTGTGAATATTCTCTAGACAGCCACAACACAGGAAGGGCTGGGTGTGACAGGAGATACATCTGCATTCATCTGCATACTTATAGTCTTCCTGGACAGGGAGAGCAAGAGGTGGTTCACACTTACATCTGAATAGGTTGTGTCCTGCCCTCACACAAAGGGCTGATTTACCCCTACTGATTGTCTGGAGCCAGGACTGGGCTGAAAGGGATCCTTGTGCACTTCAGAAGGCTCTTTTGAAGTCACCTCTTACATCAAAGGCACTTTTTTAGTATAAGTATCAGGGCTCTGGCCCTATCAAATCAGTATATTACTGGACGTGGCAGAAACTCTGCTAGAGTAAAGGCTGCTATGCTAAAGGATTGCCACTCTGCTGTGCCTGACCAGTCTAAAGAACTGTTTCCCTGCTTTGTTGAGCTGTCCTGCTGCCTGCTGACCTCTTCCCTGCAAGAGGACCAAGGATTAAGCTCCATAGTGACTCCAAGGTCTTGCCGCCTTGCCCCCTGTTCTAGAGGTCTCAGGGACATCAAAGACCTCGTGCTTCCAGCTCACTGCACCCTTCGACCAGGACAAGCACTTCATGTTACAGGAGCATGCCTGTTACCCGATGGCACATTGGAGAAGTGAGCGCGGTCCTTCATCTCAGCCCCTCGCACCTTTCTACGAAAGAGACCCTTCCTGTCTTGTTTGTTTCACGATCAGCCGAGGAGCGGCGTCTCTCTGTTGCCGAGTGCCTGAGACCCGTGTCAAACCTTAACATTGTGTTGTTCTTGTAGAATAACCGTAAAGGCTCTAAAAGGAGTTCAAGTGAATTAAGCACTGCTTTGATATGTAACTTTGTAAAATTCACATCTCTGAATCCACTGATTGAATATTTATCGTTTTGGTCTTATTTTAGACACATAAATGTCCCTTTTGTTTCAAAACCGATGTGAAGTGTTTTTGTGGTGTTTTCATTGGGTTACTGTGTGTGTTTGCTGCACAAATACTTTGCACATTGCCTCTTATGATAAGCCTGCCTGCTCTGTGCCAAGTTATTAGAGGGTTAGTGCAGGTTATCCTAAGTGTGTATCTAGTTTACCCTGACTAGAGTGGTGGGTTCTGCCTGGCTTAGGGGCATACCCTACCCAACCAGAAGCTCAGTTTCTAACAACCATCCTACACGTCCTGTCTCTTTATCTCATACTTGCAGTTCTTTTTCATCCATTTTTTTATACACTTTTTATTGGTATATGTTCGAACTGGGGGTCTCTAGTTGGCTGAGGCAGTTACCTTAGTCGAAATAGGGACCCTTGCTTCTAGTCAGGGAAAGGAGGGACACCCTCGTTGATAACCCCTGCTCACCGCCTGGTAGCTTGGCACGAGCAGCCAGGCTTATCTTCAAGGCAATGTGTAAAGTATTTGCAACCACACTCCCAGTGACACAGTGATAACACCACAAATGGACACCACACTGATGTATGAAAATAGCGGTATCTTTATCAAGCAGAAAAATACGGTAAGACCAAACGATAAGAATCCAACATATGCATATTTGTAATATTTCACTTTGCCGGTTATTAGGCCAACAAACACTTGTAGGTTCTTGCGGTATTAATGAGCAGTTCAAGATGTTCAAATCAGATCTCCTAAAATCACTGTCAGACCTCATTGTGTTCTGCCTAGTTGTTGCTGCTAGTTCTATTCGCTATTCGCTAATCTGCTTTTAAAAAACAAACCTCGTTTTTAAACTGCTTTTAGCCTCTTTGTTGGGAAATTGTGGGATTCTGTGTGTTTTTAATGAATTGTACTGTGAACGGGGAATTGGTGTTATATTTCACTTCTTGACTCGAGCGAGTCCGCCATTTTTCCTCCTCAGCGCGGTCTAGTCGCCTGAACTGGCGACCATAAAACGCGTGCGCTGCGCGAGCGCGCCTAATCTCCTAAAATCACTGTCAGACCTCATTGTGTTCTGCCTAGTTGTTGCTGCTAGTTCTATTCGCTATTCGCTAATCTGCTTTTAAAAAACAAACCTCGTTTTTAAACTGCTTTTAGCCTCTTTGTTGGGAAATTGTGGGATTCTGTGTGTTTTTAATGAATTGTACTGTGAACGGGGAATTGGTGTTATATTTCACTTCTTGACTCGAGCGAGTCCGCCATTTTTCCTCCTCAGCGCGGTCTAGTCGCCTGAACTGGCGACCATAAAACGCGTCGCTGCACGAGCGTGCCTAATCTCCTAAAATCACTGTCAGACCTCATTGTGTTCTGCCTAGTTGTTGCTGCTAGTTCTATTCGCTATTCGCTAATCTGCTTTTAAAAAACAAACCTCGTTTTTAAACTGCTTTTAGCCTCTTTGTTGGGAAATTGTGGGATTCTGTGTGTTTTTAATGAATTGTACTGTGAACGGGGAATTGGTGTTATATTTCACTTCTTGACTCGAGCGAGTCCGCCATTTTTCCTCCTCAGCGCGGTCTAGTCGCCTGAACTGGCGACCATAAAACGCGTCGCTGCGCGAGCGCGCCTAATCTCCTAAAATCACTGTCAGACCTCATTGTGTTCTGCCTAGTTGTTGCTGCTAGTTCTATTCGCTATTCGCTAATCTGCTTTTAAAAAACAAACCTCGTTTTTAAACTGCTTTTAGCCTCTTTGTTGGGAAATTGTGGGATTCTGTGTGTTTTTAATGAATTGTACTGTGAACGGGGAATTGGTGTTATATTTCACTTCTTGACTCGAGCGAGTCCGCCATTTTTCCTCCTCAGCGCGGTCTAGTCACCTGAACTGGCGACCATAAAACGCGTTGCTGCGCGAGCGCGCCTAATCTCCTAAAATCACTGTCAGACCTCATTGTGTTCTGCCTAGTTGTTGCTGCTAGTTCTATTCGCTATTCGCTAATCTGCTTTTAAAAAACAAACCTCGTTTTTAAACTGCTTTTAGCCTCTTTGTTGGGAAATTGTGGGATTCTGTGTGTTTTTAATGAATTGTACTGTGAACGGGGAATTGGTGTTATATTTCACTTCTTGACTCGAGCGAGTCCGCCATTTTTCCTCCTCAGCGCGGTCTAGTCGCCTGAACTGGCGACCATAAAACGCGTCGCTGCACGAGCGCGCCTAATATCCTAAAATCACTGTCAGACCTCATTGTGTTCTGCCTAGTTGTTGCTGCTAGTTCTATTCGCTATTCGCTAATCTGCTTTTAAAAAACAAACCTCGTTTTTAAACTGCTTTTAGCCTCTTTGTTGGGAAATTGTGGGATTCTGTGTGTTTTTAATGAATTGTACTGTGAACGGGGAATTGGTGTTATATTTCACTTCTTGACTCGAGCGAGTCCGCCATTTTTCCTCCTCAGCGCGGTCTAGTCGCCTGAACTGGCGACCATAAAGCGCGTCGCTGCGCGAGCGCGCCTAATCTCCTAAAAATCACTGTCAGACCTCATTGTGTTCTGCCTAGTTGTTGCTGCTAGTTCTATTCGCTATTCGCTAATCTGCTTTTAAAAAACAAACCTCGTTTTTAAACTGCTTTTAGCCTCTTTGTTGGGAAATTGTGGGATTCTGTGTGTTTTTAATGAATTGTACTGTGAACGGGGAATTGGTGTTATATTTCACTTCTTGACTCGAGCGAGTCCGCCATTTTTCCTCCTCAGCGCGGTCTAGTCACCTGAACTGGCGACCATAAAACGCGTTGCTGCGCGAGCGTGCCTAATCTCCTAAAATCACTGTCAGACCTCATTGTGTTCTGCCTAGTTGTTGCTGCTAGTTCTATTCGCTATTCGCTAATCTGCTTTTAAAAAACAAACCTCGTTTTTAAACTGCTTTTAGCCTCTTTGTTGGGAAATTGAGGGATTCTGTGTGTTTTTAATGAATTGTACTGTGAACGGGGAATTGGTGTTATATTTCACTTCTTGACTCGAGCGAGTCCGCCATTTTTCCTCCTCAGCGCGGGCTATTCGCCTGAACTGGCGACCATAAAACGCGTCGCTTCGCGAGCGCGCCGAAGGCGCGCCCAAGGCAAGCCCGTCTGCGCCCGTCAGCGTCCCGGAGGAGTCTGGAGTCGGATATGCTGACAGGCTTAGGAACTCACTAGTTTATAGTAGGTCTGAACTCCTTGAGATTGGGTGTCAGTCACCTCCTTGCTGTCATAAAGGTTCGCTGAGCGGAACTGAGACCTCGCTCTTGTGTCACTTGTGTAATTGGGTTGCTGACCCTCCGACCAGTGAAAGGAGAGGGACAAGTGCAATAAAGGATGGCATGTACTCTATTTTGGATAGCGTTTCTTGTGACAATAGCCCTCTGAAGTTCTTTCTCCTGAATACTCGCTCCATTAAAAAACATGAAGTCCAACTGTATGACTTGTTATCTGAGTCTGATCCCGATGTCATGTTTGTAACCGAAACGTGGTTGAACGATGGCTCAAATCCAACGATAGCAGGGGCTCTTCCATCTGGCTATCAGATTATAAGGAAGGATCGGCCTGTGGGTAGAGGGGGCGGTATTGGCATAATTTATAAAAAGTCACTGATTTGCTCTATTTTATCGGTGCAAGATATTGAGGGCGCCGAGAGCCTCAGTTTCTTGCTCACTGTTTCCAATCATCAATCCATTGCAGGCATTCTTGTTTATCGACCACCTGGTCAATGTGGTAATTTTATTGAGTCACTTGCTCAGGCCATTTCACCTATTTCTATTAAATATAAACACTGCCTTGTATTGGGTGATTTTAATATTCATATGGATGAGTTATGTGACCCTGAGGTTGTTCGGCTGTTGGAATCTTTAGCGATTTTTGGGCTGTCCCCTTACATTCATTTTCCCACTCATGTTAAGGGACATACGCTGGATCAAGTATTCTCTAACGTTAGTATGACAACGGATGCCCCTCAACCTTTAGTTTGGTCGGACCACTATCTCCTGAGTTTTAAACCCCGAGGTCGTTAACTCATGCTCAATATAGGGCTGAGCCCCGTCCATTCACTTTTAGATCCTTTAGTCAGGTCACGGCCGATAGATTGGCAACTGCTTTGAGCAAGTACCCGATTCCCTTTAGTGGAAACCCTGAGACTGATGCCCTCAGTTTGGAAATGTGGCTTGGAGATCGGGTTGCGGAGCTGGCTCCCTCCTCTACCCGGAAAGCTAAAACTGGTCGCACTTCCGCACCATGGTTTACTGAATCACTTAGGGAAAGCCGAAGTGCCTGTAAACGGTTAGAGAGAACGTGGCGGACCAAGTTTGATTCTGAGGATAAAGCTATTCTCAAACTAGCTTTAAAAGCTTACTACAATGAGGTCCGTACTGCGAAGAAAAATTATTTTTCCTCAAAAATACAAGATGCTGCCAATAAAAGCAAGGAAATTTTTTAAATTGTTAAGGATTTTTCATCCCCCAGCGCTATGAGTAAGGCATTTATCCCTACCTCCAGTTGGGCTCATCAGATGGCCGGCTTCTTTTACAACAAAATTTCTCTGATACAACAGTAATTTCCCCCTAGGGACTCATCTGAAACTGGTGGCATGTGGAATGCCTATGATTTGTCGTCGAGGGCCAGTCATTCCCTTACCCAATTTCCTCCCATTTCTCTGGAAAAGTCTCTTGACATTATTGGAACATTGAAGTCGGGCTCCCCTTCTGATCCCTGTCCAGCTAGGATTCTGAAGAATATCGCTGCACCTATAAATTCTGCGGTTAATTCAGTCCTTAATTCTTCGCTTGGCCAGGGTATGGTACCCAGTTGCTGGAAAAAGGCAAAAATTGTCCCCCTTCTGAAGAAACCTACTGCAGACCCTGAGGTTGCTTCCAACCATAGGCCCATTTCATTGCTGCCTTTTTTCTCCAAGGTCCTTGAGAGGTATGTCAACTCCGTGCTAACAGATTACATTGAAGGTAACCATGTCCTCCATGACAGTCAGTCAGGTTTTAGACCTTCCCTTAGCACTGAGACTGCTCTTCTTGAGGTTTCGGAGACCATCAAATCTCAGGTGGATAAAGGGGGTAGCGCGGTGTTGATACTGTTGGACTTGTCCGCGGCCTTTGACACCGTGCCCCATGACCGGCTTTTGTGCAGGTTAGCCGAGTGCGGCATTGGTGGCGCGGTGTACAATTGGTTTGCCTCTTTCCTGTCTGAGCGGCAGCAGGAAATCTGGTCCCAGCCCTTTACAGCTGTTATTCCCTCAATGCAAGTGGGTGTCCCGCAGAGCGCTATTTTGAGCCCTACGCTTTTTAACATCTATATGGCCCCACTTGCATGCCTGGCTGAGTCACACGGAGCGAAGATTATTTCTTACGCCGATGATACTCAATTACTGTTCACGTGTGACAAAGGGGCGAATTTCCAGGGAATGGAGATAAATAGATGCTTAACGGAGGTTTTTTCCTGGTTGCAACTTAATCAACTTAAGTGTAACCCTGAAAAGTCAGAAATCATGTTTTTTGGATGTCCCCCATGCGTCAACTGGAGCTCATGGTGGCCGTGTGACATGTCTCCTCCGGCTGCTCCAGCTGACACAGTAAAAAACTTGGGAGTTAAGTTGGACACTAGTCTATCAATGAAGTCCCATATCCAAACTGTTGCTGGTACCTGTATCGGGCTGATTAGAATGGCAAAAAACTTCCTTCCTCTACTCCCGATCGAATCCCGGAAGATCGTAGTGCAAGCCTTAATTACATCCAGGTTGGATTATGTAAATATATTGTATCTGGGGCTCCCTGAATATTTGCTCAATCGGCTGCAGGTTGTTCAGAATGCCGCAGCCAGAGCTATTCTTATGGTTAGCCCCAGAACACGCATGTCGCCTCATTTGAAAGCACTACACTGGCTCCCGGTGAGAAAGAGGATTCAGTTTAAGGCTTTGGTGTTTGCCTATCGTGCTTTCTACGATACGGGTGCGGTCTATCTGAGAAGCAGGATCCAGCACTATCAGCCTCAACGTGTTTTAAGGTCCTCGGGACAATCCCTGATGGTGATTCCCAAATTCACCCGTTCTCGGATTGGAGGTCGTTCTTTCCAGGTTCAAGCGGCCTGTTTATGGAACACCCTGCCCCTTCATCTTAGACTGACTCATGACTTGCTGTCCTTTAGAAGACTACTTAAAACATGGCTGTTCCAACAATAATACGATGGTAGGTTAGGTTGGGGTTTTCTGTCTGGTGGTCTTTGGAGATTAGCGCCGGGACACTCTTTGTGAGTAACCGTGCGCTTTATAAATCCCTATTTCATTTCATTTCATTTCAAATGCAGTCCTAATGCAATGCTATGCAGTTTGTACTGCAGTTCGTATTATCAGACTAATGCAGTTCGTAATGCAAGAATAATGCAATCCTCAATGCAAGTAATCAGGCAGTTCGTAATGCAAGAATAATGCAATCCTCAATGCACGTAATCAGGCAGTTCGTAATGCAAGAATAATGCAATCCTCAATGCAAGTAATCAGGCAGTTCGTAATGCAAGTATAACGCACTCCTTAATGCAAGTAATAAGGCAGTTCGTAATGCAGGAATAATACAATCCCTAATGCACGTAATAAGGCAGTTCGTAATGCAGGAATAATACAATCCCTAATGCACGTAATAAGGCAGTTCGTAATGCAGGAATAATACAATCCCTAATGCACCGAATCAGGCAGTTCGTAATGCAGGAATAATACCAGGCCAATCGACGCGATTAGCGCGGGCACCACTAGGCCCCAACCACAGACAACAGTCCTGAACTTCCGAGGGCGGCCCCGGTACTGCCGGGCAAGTCCGGGCCGCTCGAGGACTCAGCGCGTCTAACGCGATGCAGCGGGAGAGAGACGGGAGCACTCCGGTACTCCTCCTGCGCCTCCCCAGGCCACACATGCTTGCGGCTCCCAACCAGAGTCCAAGCCTTACCTGGGGAATGCGCTGCCTCGCTCTCTCTCTCTCCCCGCTCGTCGGACGTCCTGCTGGGCGCTCCCAATGACGACGCAGCTCCGATGCAAGGCAACGCTGTAGCCGGACTGGTTACGGCGCTGCCTTCTCCGTTGCTGACGGTCTTGGGCAGATTCCTCTTGCGAGCAACGATCACGATTACCTCACGACTTCCTTAGCTTTACGAAATCTTTCAGCACGTTGCGGCTCGGGCCGGCGGCGGCGATCTTGATCCGCAGCCTCAGTTACGATGACGGCTCGGGCCACAAACAGCTACACAGCAGCGTGGACGATGATTCACGCTGCGGGGGCACTGCAGTCACGGGGCACTTTCCAACCAGTACCACGGACCCCACGGCAGTCTCAGGCTGCACACGCACAAAGCGTCGCTGAGACTTGGTTGGGTTTCGGGCCACACAGTCCCAGTGAAATGCTTACGAAGGTCTCAGGCTGCAAAAAGCACACGCACACAGCTTCGCTGAGACACACTTGGAAACTTTGATGTTCCTGAGTTTCCACAACAGGGAGCCAGCTCTCCTCGGGCCCTTGGAGACAAGTTACTTCGGGACACAGCACACAGCAAAGTCCTTTCAAGCAGGGGGACACAGCACACAGCAAAGTCCCTTAGCCTCTCGTTAGTTAAATCAGCAAACTGCAGGCCAGCGCCAGAACACACAGCAAGGGTCAGTCCTTCTCTTCAGTCTCTTCAGCTGTTCTTCCTTGGCAGAGGTTCCTCTTGACCACAAAGTAGTTTCAATCCTTTTCAGTCTTGATCAGTCCAACGCTCAGGGGCTTCAGCTCTCATAGTTATACCCCTAAATGTCTTTGAAGTCTTTGTGTTCAGGGGGCAGTGACCCCTGTCCAAACCAGTTCTGGGTGTCTTCCTGCCAGCGGCACCTTCTTCCTTTGATAGTGGGGGTCTGGTTCCTCAATCACTCAGCAGGAGGGGGAGCCATTCTTTTATGGCAGCAGCCCAGGCCTCTTCACCTCCAGGGGGCTACTCCTCCCCCCTACACTCCAGATGCAGGTCAGCCTGTTGCTGTCTCACCTACTCCTCCCGTGGGTCAAGACATTTCCCAGATCCTATCACATTCAAATCCAGACAGTCAATCCACAACCAGGCAGAGACACACAGAATTGTTAGAACAAAAAACCAGCCACTTCTAAAAGCGTGAGTTTCTAAACACACAATTCAAAAACCACCTTCACAAAAAGATGTGTTATTAAATTGTGAGTTCAGGCACACTAAACTTCACCTCTCCATCTTAAGCCTATGGGAAGATAGGCTGGAAACATATTACACAGCCTTCCCCATTCTGTCCTATGGGCAAGATGGCCTTGCAACAGTGAAAAACGAAATGGAGAGTATTTCACTGTTAGGACATGGTACACACCTCAGTACATGTCCTACCTTTCACAGACACTGCACCCTGCCCAGGGGGGGGTACCTTGGGCCTACTATAGGGGTGTCTGATGTGCATGGAAAGGGAAGGGTAAGGCCTGGCAAGTGGGTGCACTTGTCAGGACAACATGGCAGTTAGCAAACTGCGCGCAGACACTGCAGTGGCAGGCCTGCGTTCTCTCTTTAGGGCTACTTGTGTGGGTGGCACAATTAGTGCTTCAGGCCCACCAGTAGCATTTGCATTACCAGCCCTGGCACACATAGTGCACTTTACTAGGGACTTTACTAGTAAGGCAAACATACCAATTATGGACAACCAATTACCATAACACTTTATACAGGGAGCACTTGCACTTTGACACTGATCAGCAGTGGCAGAGTGCCCAAAGCATCTAAGTTGGCAACACCATGTCAGAAAAAAAGGTCTAGGGGGAAGGCAAAAAGTTTAGGGAACTGTAGCCAAAAAAGGGCCAAGTCCAACAGTATACATCTATGCACTCTCAAGTGATACAATGGAAACATCATAGTAATGCAGTATGTCAGTTTACATTTACAGTCACGGCCAATATATTATAAAATGTATTCGACAGCAAGTCCCCCCATATTTCACCAACCCACCCCTCACTTGTCCCTCCTGCCGAGCTTCTTGTTTCTTGGTATTGCTGGTGTACAGATCTGACCCCTATGTGTATTCCAATTGCTCCAACTTTGTGTCCATTTTTGAGGGCAGCCTCTATTCTCATAAACGGTCTTTTTGGTTATCATCGACCAATCCAAGTCTTTTTCCCATTCCATCGATGTCGGTGGGTCACCTGCTCCCCATTTCCATGCTATATTCCGTTTTGCGATGGTAAAACCCTAATGTTACCCATATTTGTTCCTTTCTATTGAGGTCTGACTGTCCCCATATATTTAGAAGACATAGTTGGGGTGTGTGTTGGAGTTCCTTTCCGCAAACCAACTGCAATTGTGTTGCCACTGACCGCCAGTATTTCTGAATGACGGGACATTCCCATATAATATGATAAAATGTTCCCTCTTGCTTACACTTTCTGTTACACAAGGAGTCTTCTTTTCTTCTCATTTTTGTCAGAGTGAAACAAGAGAGGTACGATCTATGAAGGATCTTAAGTTGGATTAGTCTTGGTCTAGAGGTTATAGCCACCTCCTTTGGGGGTGCTAACGCTTCCTGCCAATCTTCGTCGTCCAACTCTGCTATGTTATTTTGCCATTTCTCACGTAATTTCTGTAGGGGATCTGGCATATGATTGAGTAGTTTCCCATACGTCACAGAGATCCCTTTACTTTCTATGTGGTTGTTTAGGTGTCTGTCCTCTAGTGGTGTCGACTCTAGGAGATCTGTGCCCTGTGGGATGGCCGCTCTAAGAGCGTTACTGGTCTGGAGATATTTATATGTCTCAGAGTCTGTCATCTCGAATTCTTTTTGTAAGTCGGTGAATGGTTTCAAGTTGCCCCTTGCCCACAGGTTGCCCACCTTTGAGATGCCGATCATATCCCACTTCTCAAACCCGGGACATTTGGCAAGCGGACCTACTTTCTCCGCCTCCCATAATGGCATGGATTGGGTCACTTTATTCCTCCACCCTAGCTTTTTTGTCTCTGCATACCAGAGAGTCACAGTTTGCTGTGTAGGGCTGGTTAGGGGTTGTTTTAATGGGTTTGTGTATAGTGCCTGCCTGTAGCCTCTGGGGCCCATGAGTATTTTATACATTTGGAATGCAGGATCAGTTTGTGAGCCGTATATCCACTGATTGATCACCGCCAGCTGGCTGGCCCAGTAATACATTCGGATATCTGGGAGAGCTGTTCCTCCGTCATACCACCGTTTTACCAGTTTATGTGTGGCAATTCACTGAGGTTTTCCATCCCACAATAGTGCTCGTATCTCAGTTTCAATGTCAGTAAAATAGGTATCGGGGACCGGGTAGGGTGTTGTTTGGTAAGACATATAGGAATCTTGGTAATGCCATCATTTTAAAGAGCAAAACCAAACAAAGACTTGGGTCCTGTTACTACCTGGCCTGGACCACCCTAATATATGTAACAACCAAGTGACCAGATAGGTTATTGCACAATCATTAATCTGCACTTAGACAATCAATTCCAAGTACCAGTGATTTATTTCACATTAGTTGGAAACGTTATTCACATTATTCAAAACAACATTTCATCATGTCATAGAGAGAGACACACAAAATTTTTGTGTGGTAAACTTGTGAGAAAATGAACAACATAGATAACACTGTGACATGTAAAAAATCAGAATCGACATCTATGTCATCTATTTACATACACATAAACAAACACAACATATCAAAACGAAACATGAACACCAATCCAATTGTCATAGTCCTGTTAATGTTTAGGCGGCACCAGTCCTTATGTAACACATAGAAAACAGGCGGACCAATCACAATTCAAAAGATCCTGCCTGAATAATGGACCTAAGGCAACACAATTGTAAATGGGGTAGTGTGACCAATGGGAGAAAATTACTTTACACTAATTCCCATGTGCACCCCAACACTACTTATGCCTCAGCCCAAAAGCCAACGCGTTTCGAACCCTGACTTGTTCTGGGGTTCTCCTCAGGACGTGGACTGGAAAGGACCTTGACTGTGAAAAAACAAGTGTAAAAGAAATGTAGTGTCAGTGATATTAACATAAAAAACTCCTTCATATTGGTTACAATAGTGTAGTGACTTTTTAAGGCATAGTACCTGCTAATAAGTGAGGATCACGTGTAATTTCTTCATGGTGCAGCTTTGCTTTCATTCATCCGACTGTGGGGACAAACACACAATGGGATAATGAGTGTGGTCCCAGTGTGGAGAAAAAATTATAACTTCACAGGTAACACGTTTGTTACCTAACTAGGAACATACCTTCGGTGGAGCCATGTGGATGGATACCTCAGTAAGTGGAAAACTGCCGTCGTTATGAACGTGCAGTTGAAATATTCAATGTTACCCTGTCAAGAAAAGACAAGCATTTGCAATGCAATAGGTCTCGCATTATTAAAGTTTGAGCTATTGGCATTGCTAAATAATGCAACACCAATAGCTCAAACTTTAATAATGCGAGACCTATTGCATTGCAAATGCTTGTTAGTTTTACTGCACATCTAATGAAAATGCGAGACCTATTGCATTGAAAATGCTTGTTTAAAGATGTTTACAACACCAGCCCATGCACAGCCACAAAGCCGGCCCACACACTCACCTGTCAGACTAGCCCATCTGGCACTGCCAGATTGTCCAATAGGCTAGTCCGATCCTGAGCAGAGGTGGCTGGGAAACCCCTAAAGTGAGAACTGAACAGAGAAAAATCTGTGAGCAACTCTGGCTTGCCTCAACCTGGATACTACTACAAGATTGTTGGTCTTGAAACAAAGATTACTTATAGGGTTATACTTTACCTGTTGCTTCAAAAGAAAGGAAGATTTGGTTCATGAAGTGCCTTGAGAAGCAGACAGAAGTTAACAGAAGACATCAGATGAATCCAATTCTGTACAATGACGTTTTAAACTTTTAAGCTATTGGCATTGTAAATGACAATGCCTTTTATTTATCTGTTTTGAAAACAAACAGATAAATAAAAGGCATTGTCATTTACAATGCCAATAGCTCAAACACTCGCAAATGCGAGGCCTATTGCATTGCAAATGCTTTTTTGGGGAAGTGGGGGAGGTGTGCTGTGTCTGCCTGCTGTTACTGTGGCGGCGCTGGTCTGCTTCCTGGGAAGAGTCACAACAACATTGTAACTTGTATTTGTGGAAGGGCCAGAGGCCATGATTGCATTTGTGTTAAAGTTGTGCGTTTGGTGCATTTAAATGAAATACAAGAGGGAGGGAAAGTGAACAGGCAGAGGGGAAAGGATGACCTTTGCGAGACTGTTTTTAAACAAAGGAAGCGGCTTAGGGTAATTATGGAACTGAGGGTGGCTCACAGTGTAAAGACAGGGAGTTATTGTTTTTTTCCAATCCCCTTGTTTTTATGACAATTTGCCACTGAGCGTACAGGCAGACACCGGCACAATGTAAAGTCCCTGTAGGAGTTGACATTACGGGGCCTAGTTTGAGCAAGTGTTTCATGGTGTGCGGGGAGATAGGGGCATATAGCAAGGAGCGTACCGGCCGACACCGGCTTAATATAAGCCCAATGCAGGTGCAGAGATTCTGGCACTGTTTTTGGCGACATCCACCAGCTTGGCGTGGTATATTGTAGAACATACTGAAAGCAGTTGCAATATAAAGGGGAGCGATGTTTATGGGACAGTAAATTATAAACGACGTAATAAAAATGTTTGTAAACTTGTGCCTTGAGAAACTAAACATCCAGGATGCTCTGTGCTTTTTGAAATTGTTTTTTTAAAAGATTTTGTGCAAAGTTGGATGAATGTTTGGGAAGACACCGGCTTAATTTAAGCCACCCTCGCACCTTTGATCTCCCCCGCTAAAGTTTCCTCCGCTGAGGTTTCCTGCCCGGAAGCTGGTGGCGCCGCACAGCCTTTGCAGTGGCTGGGAGGAAGGAGATGGTGCCGCCTGGGTTAGGTATGTGGGAAGAAGTGCGAGGCTGTGGGGAGAATGCCATTAATTGAATGTTCTGTGAACGTGCATGGGTGAAAAAGTGAGGCCTGCCCTCTGTGACTGCAGCGTGCTGTTTGGATGCAGGCAGGGAGGGCGCGTTAGGAGGCAGAAAAATACCGGAAGAACAAATACATGATTGGAAAAAAGGAGGGAGGAGAGAACGACGAAGAAAACAAGAGACAACACGAAAGAAAGGGAAAATGGAGAAGACAAGAAAAATTTAACTAGGGAGATAAATATCGAGGGGGCGAGAGAAAGGAATACATTTAGATAGGGGAGAAAGGAAATAAAATGAGCGTAGAGGCAAGGATAAGATGTGCAGGAAGATAGGGGCATATAGCAAGGAGCGTACCGGCCGACACCGGCTTAATTTAAGCCCAATGCAGGTGCAGAGATTCTGGCACTGTTTTTGGCGACATCCACCAGCTTGGCGTGGCATATTGTAAAACATACTGAAAGCAGTTGCAATATAAAGGGGAGCCAGGAAAGAATAGGCAGAGGGGAAAGGAGGACTGTGGAGGAACTCTTTATAAATAAAAGGAGAGGCTTACGGTAAATAGAAACAGAGGGTGGCTCACAGTATGAGGCAGAGGGGAACAGAGGGTGGCTCACAGTGTGAGGCAGAGGGGAAACAGAGGGTGGCTCACAGTGTGAGGCAGAGGGGAATTTGGAACAGAGGGTGGATCAGTGCGTACAGATTAGGAGTTTTTTTTTTCTAAGAAAAAATGTGGCTACGATGTTTATGGGACATTAAATTATAAACGACGTAATAAAAATGTTTGTAAACTTGTGTCTTGAGAAACTATACATCCCGAATGCTCTGTGCTTTTTGAAATTGTTTTTTTTAAAGATTTTGTGCAAAGTTGGATGAATGTTTGGGAAGACACCGGCTTAATTTAAGCCGCCTCGCACCCCTGCTGAGGTTTCCCGCCCGGAAGCTGGTGGCGCCCGCACAGCCTTTTGCAGTGGCTGGGAGGGAAGGAGATGGTGATGCCCGGGTTAGGTATGTGGGAAGAAGTGTGAGGCTGTGGGGAGAATGCCATTAATTGAATGCTCTGTGAACGTGCATGGGTGAGAAAGTGAGGCCTGCCCTCTGTGACTGCAGCCTGCTGTTTGGATGCAGGCAGGGAGGGCGCGTGGGGAGGCAGAAAGATACAGGAAGAACAAATAAATGATTGGAGAAAAGGAGGGAGGAGAGAACGACGAAGAAAACAAGAGACAACACGAAAGAAAGGGGGACTGAGAGAAAGGAATACATTTAGATAGGGGAGAAAGGAAATAAAATGAGCGAAGAGGCAAGGCTAAGATAATGATGCAGTAGGGTGACCAGAATTGTAAAGCCAAAAACCGGGACATTTTATTTCTAGTATATGCAATTTGTAAAGAACCTCATGAGACACAAATACCTTGTAGCACACTTTGAGTTTACTACACACTGCCTGCCACCTTTCCCTTAGTAACTGCACGTCAGAGTGCTACAGTCTATATCGTTTTATGGCACTGTTATCCAACATTGATCCACAAAGGTTGCAGTATCTTCACATTGCCATGGTAACCACTGAGTATGCAAAATGCCCTATTTAGAATCACTCTATGCAAATGTACCTCGTGTATATCCTGAAAATGTAGCAAGGAACTGACCCCCTGGACGTAAACCACAGCACCTACTCCGGTACAGTCCACAGCTTTCTTCCCATGAATTACTTGTGATCAACAAAGCGTGCAATAGTTGGCACAAACAGTTACACGACACAATTGGAAAACATCACTATATATTGTTAGTGCAGGGATCTAAACCCCTTGTTCAGCAGCCCTAACATCTGTTTTAAGCATCTTTTCCCTCTAAGTTAACAATCTATCACATACAGTCGCTATTGACCTGTGGAGAGAAACATTAATAAGATCTACTAGAGTCTGTATCGTGTGATCCGTAATAATTACGTCATATTTCACTACCATACGCGACTATCTTTTACTGAAAAATCAACAGAAATATAATTGTAACTTGCACTGTAATTCATCTTCGTGCAGCAGTAAAACACGTTTCTTCGCAAATGTATTCATTTCAAATCATCGAGCGAAATGAATTTTGAATTTGGCAATAATCAAGTCAGCATCATACGTTTATCATAAAACCGAAACAATCGAGAATATTTTAAACAAGCCAACAATACCCCTAGATAGTTGTACAATGAAATCATACAAAAGCCTACACACTTCACAAATCAAGCACCATTACAAACCTATGGATCACTGACGATTCACGTTTATGCACAAGAGTATCTGCCAACCAGCCTTTCAGTGTAAGATTCCATCTCAAAAGCACATTCGTGGTGAACAGAAAATCAGACACGACATTTGCGATAAACTGGCAACTATAAGTAAACTTGCATTTTCAGCCGAAGGACAACATCGCTACCATTCCTGTCAGCAAACAACAGAAAAGCCTACCTTAAACAAGCACGGAATAGAAACGGTGCGCGCGAAAACCAGTGGTGCGCGCGCACCACATAGGAGCAGGGGAGGGAGCGCAGCAGCAAAGCGAGACGAACGCGCGATGCTGCGCGTTCTGGCCACCGTCGGGAATGGGCGCGGCAAAGGCGGGACATGCGCCCGCCTTTTACCAATCGCGTGCCGACTCCATTAAAAAAACGTACGCTCCAGCCAATGTGGGCTTCCGAAAACAAAACCACACGCACGAGCGTGTGGGTCGTTTTCAGAAGCCCTTTCTAAAGGTCTCGTGCTGCGCGAGCAGTGCTGCGCACTGCAACGCTAGGCGCGAGACCTAAAAAGGGAGGCTTTTGTAAAACTTGAAGTGCGAGTGCCTGCGAGCTTGTGTGACGGCCCTGCAACTGAGTCTAACTCGTTTTCAACCCTCAGGGGTCCGGTTACAATATTTAGGCAGCACGAGCGGTTATCTGACGCGTGTTGATCACCTACAACCACGCGCTAGCACCGGGTCGGTGCGCACGAGTTCTGCATGTCAAACTTGCCTTCTATGTTCTAGATGGAGTTCAACCTTTCGTCTGCTTCAATTCATGAGCGTTTCTTCTGTGGACTGCAATCCAGAAAGAGGGGAAACTGCAAGTCAGTTTTTCCAGGATCCTGAAAAGTGGAAAGTTAGAAATAAGGCACAAACTGGAGTTTTCAGCCCCAATGCATTCTGGGCGATGTAGTTTATTACAAGTGGGCAATTTCCGACAGTTCGTTTAATCCTCGGATCGCAGTGTCGAATTTCAATATGAGGAATGCCTCTTTTTGGGACAGCTGTGTGGACAGATCCCCACCTCTCGGAGATGGTCTGACGGCTGCCAGGACGGTCCACTTAAAAGCCTGTTGTGTGTGATTCATTTGGATAAAGTGCTCCACCAAGGGAGCAGAGGCTGTCTTATTCTTTATTCTGGACCGATGTTGAACTATCCGTTGACGTACCTCCTGACTTGTTTTTCCAATGTACACTTTGCTACATGGAAAGATGATCCCATATACGACATTTTTAGGTCTCGCCTGGCGATGCAGCGCAGCTGCTCGCCTGGCGAGAGTATTGTCGTCGGTTTACTTTCGGAAGGGGGACAGCCCATGTGCACCCGCACAGACACGTCTGTTTTGCTGAGGAGATGTGCACGCGTACAGACACGCGATGTGCACACGCACGGCGTCTCGCGCATCGTGCTTTTTTTACAGTAGACACTCGATGTGCACCCGCACGGCGTCTCGCGCATCGTGCTTGTTCCTATTTACTTTTGTGTGTGGATTTTTGTGCCTATGGCCATTCCTGTCTGCGTGCGCAGACGGCGGCATCAATAATATACCGCTTGATTCATACTAATGAATGAAAGGGAATGAGAGGCCCAGAGGAGATGCCACCGAGCGTGACTGGTTTGGAGATGCGCGCGGGTGCAGCGCGAGCCGCGCGCGATAAAGCCAGCTGGATCCGCCAGCATCAAAGAGCTGAACACACCACTTATTTTGCGGAGCTGCGTCTTCACGATTTTGGGAAATCCAAACAAGCTGGTCCGCTTCTTCCTGGGCTTCAGGGGAGGCGCCATGCTCTCCTGGTCGCTTTTGCCGGGGGATCGCTGCTCCCGTGCAGTTGGCGGCTCTCTATTTCTGGCATGCCTGCTGTCTCCGGCCTCGTGGCTCTGCACAGCTTCGGGCTCGCGAGCGCACCGCCGAGAGAAGGCGGAGGGGGTCTCGGAGAAAACTAGGAAAGGATCAAACATTTGTATGAATCAGTAAGTGCTCAGTAATTATTATTTCAGTATTTAACAAGACCGCTCCTGCACTGTCCTCGTGTCTCTGTGTGCACACGTCAGTCCTTGCAGAGACCTGCACTTGCGAGTGTCGTCGTTTGTGTTTACCCGAGGAGTTCACTTCTAGAAAGGGCCTGGTCTCCCCTACCGGCCAGAGTGAGGGCCCTGCTGTCTCCAACGGGCGTCCGAGCCGCCTCTCCAGGGCATCGACCCTCTCTCACACTCTCGCGCCCCTTCTCATCTCTTCCCATCCCCCTATCTCTACCATGCTCTCTTTCCCTCATACTCGCCCCTCGTACTCTTTCCCGCCCCTGTTATTGGCTGCAATGGCCGGACGATATTTTGGGTTTCTTGGTAGCATAAAGTTCATGGCATCGAGGCGCTATGAGTTGAAGCCCCATTTTGTGAGGAAGGTCCCATGTTAGAAGGGGGCGACAGATATATTTCTATGTTTCTGCTCCAGGAACAAGATTCCGAGGAGCCCCCCGCATATTATCTGGTTGATGCCATGGCATAATTTCATGTACATTTCTTTTATTAAGATAATTTTTTTAAAAATCAGGATGCGAGGGGTTACACCTCTGCAGTGAGATGCATGTGAGATTGCAGATACCCCTGGCTTTCGGGAGAGTTGTCTCCCTATGTAAAGCATTTGATCCCCAAGGCAGTATAACGTTTCTCGCTACTGTGGCAATAAACTGAAATCTCACCTTTGCACTTTAAGTATATTAGTACAGTGGTCTAAATCACCGGCGTTACCCTACATATTGGTTATAGGATTATTGTAACTGACACAATCAAGTCTACTTCTAAAATAATGACTGCTTCCGCAATCACCGGAAGTTACCATAAGGACAAGCAGAAATGTAACAAGCATTTGCAATGCAATAGGTCTCGCATTTACGCGAGTTGGAGCTATTAGCATTGTAAATGACAATGCCTTTTATTTATGTTTTGGTTTTTAAAACATAAATAAAGGCATTGTCATTTACAATGCCAATAGCTTAAACTCGTGTAAATGCGAGACCTATTGCATTGCAAATGCTTGTTTGATTTACAATTAGTAAAATCATTATGTCTCCAAAATGTATTGCCATCAGTAAAGAGGGTTCCTTCTATGGTTGAGCCACATACTGAACATGTCCCACATTTTTGGTGCCCCTGTACAGGTTGGAGATTAAACAGGGTGCGTTGATTGTCTTTTTTTGTGCGAACTGCGGCTGTGCTGGTAATTTGTTGGCCAATGCTGCGATTCTTTTTGAGGGCAAACAAAGGTGGACCCACATCCGGAATGGCCCCATCGACCAAATGCCAATTGCTGCGAATGATCTTCTTCACTGGCTGGGTATGCGGTCCGAATGTGGAAACGCAGACAATACGTTGAGTGGGTGGTTAGGATCTCTTTGTCAAGAGATGTTCCTTGGGTGTCCATCGTGCTCTTTTCAATGAGTGTCTCAATAGCTTCCGGGGATATCCTCACTCCATAAGTTTATTGAGCAAGACTTCTGCATAAAGAGGGCTGCACGTCCTAATAGGGATAGTGGTAAGTGTTGAGTGTCTTTCTGCAGTCATTTGAGGAGGCCTAGTAGATTCTGCATGTAGAAAAGAGCGTGATCACGCGTGACATAGAGTCCTAGGGACCAGAAGTCTTCTACGGCCATCGTTACTGTACAGCCAGGAGGCAGTTTGGGTGTTGGTCCATGAAGAATGTACAGTATCAATTTGAACCAGTTTATGGTGTATGTGGAATATTTCCAGAAATTAGTAAAAAATTGTAGGATCCTAATAATGGAGGACCTGGGCCTTTTTTCATCCATTTTTGTCTGTTTGTCGCTATTTTCCTATCTTCCTCTTTCTTCCATTTTTAACCTTTCTCTGGGCCAAAAGTCTAATGATGAAACTAAAGTCTGAGTTCGTGAAAATGAGTACTGGTGTGCACACTCTGCAAAGAAACAAATTCAGCACTGCCTAACCTTAATACTTGACCTCACCATTACTCTAATTCTCATCCATCTGTCAACCTCTACCTTTGCATTTATAAGGCTTTGTAAAGTTGACAAGATTGAGAAAGGATAGGTGAATAAACGTAAAAGAGAGGAGATAAAGAGGGCACATTTGTTCAACACGTGCCCTAGCCTCAATTTTCCCTCCTTTTTCTTGGGCCCTTTAATGCTACATTTATCATCTTATTTTGTTTTTAAAAAGTCACTGTTTTTAAAATCGTCATCGGCACTCTCCGATTACTTGAGTGTTTCTCCTTGCTCGGGCATGAATGTCCTTGATGTCCAGGAATAGACACCCATGGGTTAAATGTCCCTCAATAGAAATAAAAGTGATCTCCTGACCCCATAAAATACAGTTAACTCTAACTATCCTGCCAGCAGTGAAGATACTGAGAGAGGGAAATACTTTCTAGATGGCCAATAAGCGCGTTGTATTTGAGGTAAGCTACTCTGAAGGACATTTCTGCTCTCTGGTTGGCCCCAGTAGTGAGTTCTTATGGACTTCTTTCACAAACCACCTCCATTGAGAGCGCCTTTGCAACCATGATTCTTTCCTCCATAGGTTTTTCTGGTCACACTCTTCCAGTCTCCTCTGAAGTATACTGACAAGTGGTAACGCACACGGTTATGGTTTGCATGCTTACCACTGTAATGTGCGCCAAATAACTGCTATTTTCCGGCCTTGTTCACTAAACAATGGCTGTTTTTTCCTGCAGTCTGCCCATCACCCTTATTTCCCACGTGAACTTTATGGACAAGTGTATGAATCAAGGCAAAAGCCCTGGAGAGTTGAGCAGAAATTGTGCAGGTCTCAAGTTCAAATCGTGGCATGACCAACTCACACTTCCATTCTTCCGAGGTTTGCAAACCACGGCCCATTAAATTGGATAATATGGATACCAACTATTTCCATTGTTTAGAAATGTCAGAAGTATGGTGTATAAAAATATTATCTGTCCTTAACTTGGTACTGAAGCTTTGTATCATCCGAAGGGAGAGGCCTATGAGCTGTTGAAGACGAGAGGGTCAGAGGTGCCCTATGCCTTTGAGGTTCCATGTTTAACAGTAGTGGGGTTGTGGCCTGTCTCAGAGAATGCGAAAGAGTGAGGCAGCACAGAGGGATAGGCCTTCATTTTCCTTCTATTGAAGGCAGAATTGCTTTGGCTGTGGTTCCCTGATATTACATGGAGTATTCCCAGGGGCAGAGAGTGGGCATTGGGCAGGGGAACGCCCACAGTGCTAACCAGCGGCAACAGAGACATGGCGATATTGAAATGGCCATCCCCATTTGCCCGCTTAGAATTGTTTGCAACAGAGGCTTGACACCGAGCTTTACACATTCCAACACGCTTTTGAGCTACTGATACGGTGATCCTAGAGAACAGTGATCTAATACTAAGGTACAGAAGGGAACCCTACAATGAAACCCGGAAGTTTGATGCCCTGGAGGTTCTTTTCACCAGCACTAGCAGATTCACCTGTGGGTGATGCAACTATTTCGATGGGGGTAACTGGAGGAAGTTGCAGCAAATGGAGATCAAAGCTGGCAAATTGGAGGGCACCATGGTCCATCTAGTCGATGACAAAACAACGCGCAATGTTTTAGATACCTTGATATGCCATAACTTTTATTGTTTCTCCATGAGAGCAAGTGGTAATAATGAAAAATAAAGCAAGGTATGAAAGCAATTATTGTCTACCTGGCATGGGAAGGTGGTATCAAACACTAGCAGAGTGCGCCGACGGTCTTGCCACACTGCAGGAGCAGTGGACTGTGAATGTAATTTTAACAGGTACTGGCAAGGTCAATAAGTCTCGCCTGTAAGACCCATTGGCTTTTCTATTTTTTTTTAGCATGGCAGCTGCTGTACAGCATGGCTAAAAAGAAATTTTTCAAAATGCGATGACACTACTGCTGCTTCATTTGGTAGGCACCTGCATTTATTCAATATGTATGTCTGTGCCTGCGAAACAACACTTTTTTTAGTTACCGGTTCGAGATGTATCAGTAAATAAAAAAAAGTAGATGGGAGCCTTCATACCATCGCCTTGTATTCCCGCCAGTGGTCCCAGAACTTGTTCAGGGCAGGGAGTGTTTACTGGGTTCGCAGTGGATTCAAATTCAGATTTCGCGCTTTGGTGTGATTGTAAACTGGCGCGTAATGTTTATCTTAACCCTTAACCGCCTCACAGTCAACAGCACCCACCTGTTAGCCGGACCTGCAACAGATTGCTTCTCTCCACCGAAGCAGATGGCTTGAACTCTTAATTAATCCCAGCAGATGACAGCTCGTGCGGTGGCGTTGTCAAGGCACCAGCCCCGCAGCCCCCTCCTCCGAGAGTCTGTCACATCTCCGCCATCTCCAGGGATACCTGCTCCCTTCCTGTGCTTCCTGCAGTGGTGGCATGCTTTAGCTTACTGCCTGTTCTAGAATAATTACCAGTTTGCTCGTGCTGATGCTTTTCGTGTTGGCAGCATCCTGGTCTATTTACCTCAGGGCCTCTCTCTTGAGATGCAAGCTTGGTAGCAGTCTCACACTTGTATGTTTTAGGAGACGAACCGGACTATAGGGAAATTGTGGAATCTCAAGACAGTGTGCCCCGAAAGAGTCGTCGAACTGGAGAGGGGTCGTTCACGGGCCAATGTGGCACGTGAGTCAGCCCCAGCCGTACTGGTCTTTTAAATTCATGAACATATAGGGATATTAATGATATCTTGGAATTTCCCGTAATTCTGTGTTCCAATGAGTCAAGTGCCCTCTTGTGTAATGGTTTGAGGGGATGAGGGCTCTTCTGGCGATGGGCAGGGAGGTCCTTCTTAAACTGAGGATCTTAGATGAGGCCTGGGTGGGTCTGAGTAGACGGCAAGTCGTGTAGCTCCCGGGGTGCTGGTCTGCATCCCTCCTACTCCCCTAGGGGCAGGTGTTTCAGGGGACATGGGAGGTCTTTAGGGGCAGCCAATGTAGAGAAGGTTATGATGGTTCCTGGTGTGGTATCAGAAGACTCCCTACCATGAGGTTTAAAGAATGCACGGCGGATGGGTGGGTTGAGGGGGCTGCACAGTTTGGGTGTAGTGACCTCAGTGTCCTAAACCTCTCTGCAAATGGAGTTACCTCTGTGGGAGAACCAGCTTCTCCAGTGTGGCTGGTAGTGTCAAAGAAGGAAAGATATAATCAGGTGTGGTCAGCACAAGCAGACTGGCAGGGAGAGGAGGTGCTTCCATGCAGGTCATGGATGGTGTAGTGCACCTTCAATGGCACTATGTGGCACATGAGTGTAATCACACTGCAGGTGTTTGTGTGTGAGTGGGTGGATGGATGGCTGTGTGTGTGCGTGTGTATCAAAGAAGGTGGGAGAGATGAGGGAAGTGTATGCTCAGGAAGTGAATGATGATGCATCACCACTGAAGAAGAAAGGTGGTCATAAACTCTTGCAACGGTAAGAAGTTGAGTGAGAGCCCTGGTTACAGTGGGATGCTCTAAGCAGGTTATTCACAGAATTACAAGAAGAGTCCATTTTTTCACACTATACAGGTGACGTAAAGTGGAGAGGTGCTCTGAGATGGATAGGCGATAAACTGCAAAATGGCCATGGTGGCAAGGTTTTCTCTACACAGCTGTTGGTTCAGGAGGGAGTGTGGCCAGGTGAAAAATGGTGGTAACTTTTATCTGCAGACATTGACTGATGGGTCTGGGCCTTTCGGTAGCATGAGGAGAAGGACAGGGCAGTGCCAGTGGATCTTAATGAGGGAAAGTCTGAAGCAGCCTGTGGGAATCCAGACAGAAGTAGACTATTCGGCCAAGGAAATATGACGAAGACCAGAAGCCTAAACCTGGTAGGTAAGACCAGTCTGGAGTTGAAGAGACTGGTGTAGTTCAGAGATGCTCCAGGACACTGGGCTGAAAAGAAGAGGAGGTACTGCACAACCCTCCCAATGGTGAGGGTGAAAGTAGAGGACCAACAATGTAAAATTAGAAAGGCTCTATGTGGGATTTGGGAGTTGGTGGAATAGGTGATGGGGAAATACAAAACATGAGAATGGTAATGGTGGAGAGTTGGGTAATGGATTGGGAACTGTGCAGCTGGATTAGGAAGAGGAGCTGAAGAGACAGACATTGTTGATGGGTAAAATGTGATAGATAGTTAGCAACAGGGAGTGAAGAGGTGGTGGATATTGAATAACAGAAAGGACTTGAGGAGGTTAATAGGGATAGAGAGTGGGTGTTTTATAGGTCAGTGATAGGAGCAGTGCACAGAGAAAGCAGCACCTAAGACAGAAAGGAGACGAGAGAACAAAAAAGAAGATGAAGCAGCTGTTAACGATTGGAGAACTTAGAAAAGATGCAGAGTACTAGTGTTTGGTTTGGATGTCTCCGGAGGGAGATCAGTGGTGGCAAAGAAATCTATAGGGGTAAAGAAAGGAACAGTGTGGAAAGACAGCAATATGGCATTGAGACAGATAAGAATGAAGGCAAGGAATGGAAACCCACAGAGGTGAGTCAAAGTTGAGGGGATGGGTCAGAGCAGAAAGGTCTGGAAAAGCTGCACTAAGGCAGTGAAAAGAAATTTGAGATGGGAAGGGTGCGAGGAAAATATTTATGTACATGGGGATATTATTATACCTTTCTGCAAACATTTATCTAAAGTGACCAAGGAGAAAATTTGGAAAGGGAAATTGGTGGTTGTTTAGAAGCTGATGAATAGAGAGGTGCAGGTGAAATATGGTTTCAAGTAAGAGGAGTGGGAAGTAGCTAGGCAGCCTATGGTTCTGGTTAATGTGAAAACTTGGACAGCAATCATTTTATTTATGCCAGAGAATATTGTGAACATTACTCAGAGGGCTGCATTGCTATTTTTAAGAATATGGATAACATTAGAAAGACACAGATGGATTTTGGTGGGTTAGCCTGGCTGCGCTATGATGTTGAGTTCAGGCAAGGATTGGGGTTAATCGAGATAAGCAATAGGGTAAGGTGGATAGTGAGCTGTGGCTACAGTGGATTGTGCCTAGTGGAGTAATGCAAAATAATTGGGCTCCCTCCAGAATGTGGTGAGGGGCACCTGAGTCTCCTATATCTCAAAGATGTACATAGGGCTCAGACTGAATGGGGTACCCCCTGCTGTGGTGGTATCACCCCCCAGTACATGGTCTGCAGGCGCCTGCATTACTCTCTTGATGGCACATACAAGCCCTGCCCCAACTATGCATATGGCAAGTGGTTTGCTGATACTATACCTTCCCTTTATGGGGTTTCCCACCAAATTTAGGGTCTCGGAACTGGCAAGAGGTCGGGGTGACATGGAATATGCTTGCTGTGATTTCAACAGGAGTTCCTTTTCTCTTTTCCAGAGCATTAGGTATGTTCAACAGCGAGTGCTCAAAATGTGAGGTGGACGCATCCGATTACTCAGTTGGCCGCGGGGGGGCTGGGCAAAGTGAGAGGCAGAGGTCATCAACAATGTACTTGCCCTGGGCGGTGAACTTCACTCCATTCGCGGAGTTTGCTGAGTTTTCTGCACTCTGCGGAGCTTGCGGAGTGCAGAAAACTCCGCTTCGCGATGTGCAGCAGAGTTTTTTCCCCGCTCGCGATCGCGAACGGTAAGTTCGCGATTGCGAGCTGCCGCTCGGGTAGAATTTCTACCCAAGCGGCAGGAATACCAGCACAAACTGCAGTTCGCACTGCACTCTGCCACTCGCGGAGTTTTTTTGTAACTTCGTGGAGTTCCGTGTAGCAAAACTCCGCGAAGTACACCCAGGCCTACAATGTACCACACAAGGTGGTAGAGGCTTAATCACAGCGCATATTCTTTTATATATAAACCTAGATAAAGTCTTACTCATGGGGAATGCTACATCTTTGATATAATTAGAATTGTTCAGCACCTTCTTATAGTAGTTTATAGCAGCCACAAACAAAACTTTAATGACACATTACATTGATTACTTTCTTTTCGTCGACAAACAATCAACAGGAATGTGTGAATCATTTTTTGCTGAATTTCAGATTCTAATGAGTGAACCATGGGTGGCTTTGCCCCCAGAAAAGACCGAAGGGCCGAGCACTGTTTTGATCATTTTGGGTATCCAATTGAATAAAAATGGAGACCATATTGGCAGCCAAGAAAGTAATGGAGAGGAGGCAGCAGAGGCCTAAATCGGAGTAGAGGAAAATGCTGTTTCTGCTTGGCCATTTGAAGTTTTCTTCTCAAATGGTTAGGGCAGGTAGGATATGTTGCAAACAGCTGGATTTTGAAATGTCGGGTGCTTTACTCCCACAGCCTAGAGTGAAGTTTTCTGCAAGCTTGTGAGCTGATTTTAAAGTTTGGTAGTCCTTCTTGACAGATTTCAATGGCGCAGAGGACAAACTGCTGTGGCAGGTGCAATTTTTCTCAGATTTCCCTGGTGCTGTGGAGTTTGGCCTGTTCAGTGCAGGTAGATGGTGTGTGGAGAAATGGTCAGAATGATGGATGAAAGAAACAAGGAGTATTGCCTCCTTAGAAGTCTCCCCTTTGCTAAATGCTCTAGTGTTCTGAGAAAACCAGTTGGCTGGCAATAAGGTTATGTTTAACATAGACAATAAAACATTAATTACTTTTGTAAATGGTCAGAGGACAAGGCATCTCAGAATTTTAAAGTTGTTAAGAACATTTAGGCTGGTTTATTACATTTTTATATTCTGTTTAGAGCAAAACATGTGCAGGGTATGGACAATAACATTGTGGATGCTTCGTCTCGTTCGCAGTGACAGAGATTCAAAGGGTTGGCACCAGCAGCAGACACAATGAAGACCGGCATGCCCATGGAACTGTGGGATCTACGGAACTGAGGGTTCAGGAGCCATTGGAGAAACCAACAGCATTGTACCAGGAAGAGCTAGTGCAAGCTTGGAGCGAGTTTGTGAATAGTGAAGTGTCGGGGGGACGGTCGGAAACAGAAACGAGGAGGCCGTATAGGATCAATACTGTAGCGTTTATTGTTGTTGTAAAGCACAGCGCGGTAATGCTATAGGTATTTAATGTCAGGAAGAACACAAAAGTAGGATTTAGATAAGTCTGTTTCAGCACAGGATTGTGGAGTAAGGTGATCTCTTAGGCGTCCTGGTCAGAGGTCGACGTTCCGGGCTATCCAAGGGTTTCCGTTACTGCGCTGTGGACTTCAGGTTGGGTCCCGGAGTATACTCCAAAAGAAAGGAAGAAAAAGCAGCGGTCAGTTATGAGGTCCCACAGGAGCTGGCTAACCATCACCATACCCCGTGCAAACTTTGATAAAAAGGGTGAGGACTAGGGGAAAAAATGAGAAGGAGGTGACAACCAAATGAGGCGAGGATCAGTCGGTTTCTGGTCCCCAGTGTAGTACTTTGTGGTGCTCGTTTAATCATGACGGAGGAGAGGAAGTGGTATGAGCAAGGCATATGCGGGAAGAAAAGTGGGAAAAAACGGAGTCTCACGAGGAACAACCACCACCGCAGCAGCACTCTATTGTGTCCCACTTCCCGTATACCCCACTCCCCGTAAACCCCGCTCCCCTAGTTGCCCTAAGTCCCGTCACGTACCGCTGGGAGCCACAACTCTCCTGAGTTGTGGCGGCTCGTGCGTGTCCTCCGGGATCCACCAGTCCTCCGTCCAGGTGTCAGGAACTTCCGAATTTTCTTCGTTGTCGTCTTCGGGTTTGGTATCAACGGCGTTCTCGGCAGTTTCTCGGCGTCTCTCTCGTCTTCCGGGTACTTCCTATCAGCTGACACCCCGGATGTCTCGTCTCCTTGCCTTTTCTGCTCAACTTGACCTTTGTCGGGCGTTGTTGATTGGCTGAAACGGGTATTCGTCCCGCCTCCCTCGGGATGTTTGGTTTCCGGGTCACTTGCTTCGTTCTGCGGGATGAGGGAGAAGTCGCGCATTATTTCCGACCTCATGGATGCTTCATCGTCATCATTACGGTAAGGTATCCATGCGGGGTTTGTTGGGGTTCGAGTGGTGTTAGTGGGTCCGCACCCAGGGTCTTCCTCACATCAAGCTTGAAGGAGAGGGAATTATTTGGCAGTTTTAATAAGAACATGTGATGAAATGGTACATTTAATTATGGGTTTGGATTTATTTGTGGTGACAGTTTGGGTAAGTTAGCAGGCATTGCTTTGAATCCTAAACATTTCAGGGGCTAAGATCCTCCAGTTGGGGAGCTGGGTAGGATAATTTTGGTAGGTTGATCATAAGAAACGGGAGTGGTGAAAGGACCATGGCACCCAATTACAGGTGGTATATTGAGAAGCATTTTTGGAATTCTGGTAGATTGGTGCTATTCACACTTTGGGGGTGTTTTATTTTGCTTCTGCATGGTTTGGCTATTTTTGGGGTGTTTAGAATTTCTGGGTTACTTGGTTTGGGGCATAAATGTGAGCTATTACATCAATAAGAGAAGAACGTATTTGGTTTATTTGCATTCTTCTGGGACAGTAAAAAAGTTATCAGTTAGGCAAAGTGTTAGATTTGGGGGTCTCTAGTTGGCAGAGGTAGGTACCTTTGTCCAAATAGGGACCCTTGAGTCTAGTCAGGGAAAGTAGGTACACTCCTGAAATAACCCCTGCTCACCCTCTTGGTAGCTTGGCACGAGCAGACAGGCTTAGTTCAGAGGCAGTGTGTAAAGCATTTGTGAACACATACAGTAATCAAGTGACAACACTACAAATGGACACCACACAGGTTATATATTTATAAAAATTGGTATACTTTATATAGATTTATCACAAGACCATAAACGACAAAAATAATCCACAATACTGTCAAGAGTGCTTAGTTCTGATCAGAAAGGCTTAATTCAAGGTTCTGTGCGAGTCGGTAGCCTCCTCCGGCTACGGCGATGTCGAGAACAAACAGAGTCTAACAAATCCAGCTGACCGCGTCGAGACGGGCCAACACAGCGTAGACAGACTCGGTCACAGTACCTTTACTTGAAGCGGCAGGCACGGGCGTGCGAGCCGGATGGCTGTACGTCGCGATCGCGATGCAAGATGGAAGCGTTGCAGGACGCGTTGTCCCTCGATGCGGTGCAGGCAGCGGCTCGTTGACGTCGTCAGGACGGAGTCGGTGAGACCAAGGCCGTGCGTTGCAGGGTGAGATGGTGCTTCGAGGCGGTGCTGGCAGGTTGCGGTGCGGCGACGGAGCCGGATTCAGGAGCTGGCGTTGATCAGTCCGGACAGCGGTGCGAGTCGGGCGGTGCGTCGCAAAGCGTGCGAGCGGTGCCCAACTTCGGTACGGTCACAGGACTCGAACTCAGCAGCAGTGACCGTGTCGGTCGGACCAGTTCGATTTGGCGTAGCGAAGCGTTGCAGGACGCGTTGTCCCTCGATGCGGTGCAGGCAGCGGCTCGTTGACGGAGTCGGTGAGACCAGGGCCGTGCGTTGCAGGGCGAGACGGTGCTTCGATGCGGTGCTTACAGGACACCGAGTCGGTCGTGAGAGTCGGTCACAGCTCCCTACCTCTGTAGCCACTGAAACAGAGTTTCCAGCAGCAATTCACAAAGGGGGTGAAGTCCAATGGTCCTGGGACTTCGGTCAGGGGGCAAGCTCTCTTCCAAGCCCTTGGAGATCCTTCACAAGTTGTTGAAAGTCACAGCAAAGCAAAAGTTCCTTTCTCCTTTCTTTGGCAGTCAGGCAAACCACTGCAGGCCAATCCCCCAAGCAGCACTTCAGGCTTAGGGATAGTCTCTCCTCAGTTTCTTCTTGGTTCCGCTCCTCAGCAAAGGTTTCTTCTTGTTCCCAAAAGTGATCTAATTTCCTAGGGGTCTGGGTCCCCTTTTTATACACAGTTTCTCTTTGTTCTCTGAAGGCAGAGAGGCCTCTGCCTAGCCCAAAACCAGTTCTGGTCAGTCCTGGAGCACTTTGTTTTTCTGACTCCTTCTTTCCTTTCAGAATGTGGGGCAGAGTGCTCAGCCGCCCGGCAGGAGGTGGAGCCAGCATTGTGGAAGGCAGGCACAGCCCTATTCAGACCCAGGTGCAACTCCTCCCTCCACTCTGGATGCAGATCTTTCTATTCAGCCCTGTGCTGACTCACCCTGTCTCCTGTAGCCACCCCCAGCCCCTGTCACTCAATCTCCAGACAAGGAATACACAACCTAGCAGAGGCAGGCTTGGATAGTTAGGCTAGAAAATACCCACTTTCTAAAAGTGGTATTTTCAAACACAGAATGTTAAAACCAACTTCACTAAAAGATGTATTTTATCATCCTGAGTTCAGGCATACTAAATTCGTTTTTCTACCATGTTCCCTGGGTCAGTTCTGACTATAAGGTGTAATAGTCAGTCTGCCCATTCTGGCCTATGGGGAGCAGGTAGCCTTGCAATAGTGAAAAACGAAAATGGCTGTAATTCACTATTAGGACATGCCACACACACCAGGGCATGTCCTACCTTATACTTACAATGCACCCTGCCCTAGGGCCTACATTAGGGGTGACCAACATGCAGTAAAGGGAAGGTTTAGGGACTGGTAAGTGGGTGCACTCACCAAGTCGACATGGCAGCCCTAGGCTGCACACAGGCTCTGCAATGGCAGGCCTGAGACACACTTTACAAGCTGCTTCTGTGGGTGGCACAACCCGTGCTGCAATCCCACCAGCAGCATTGGATTTACAAGCCCTGGGCACACTCAGTGCACGGTACTAGGGACTGACAAGTAAACCAATCATCCAATCATGGAGTCACTAATACATACATCAATTTACGATAGGGAGCACTTGCACTTTGGCACTGATTAGCAGCGGCAAAGTGCCCATGAGCATCTAGTCCAGCAAAAACATATCGACAACAGTGGAGGCATTATGAAAAATGGAAGGGAGACCCACGCCAAGGATGCCAGGTCTAACACGTGTCCCCTCCAGCTGAAATGTGGGGAGAACTATCCTACCTCTAGGGAGTTCTCATCACTAAGGCGGAAAAATCTGGACAGACCATCAGCATTGGCGTGTTCTGTACCAGGGCGGTGTTCCACCGTAAAGTCCATCCCCTGTAGGGAAATGGACCACCTCAACAGCTTTGGATTCTCACCCTCATCTGCATCAACCATCTGAGGGGCCTGTGGTCTGTCTGAACCCGGAAGTGAGTCCCAAACAGGTATGGTCTCAGCTTCTTCAGTGCCCAGACCACAGCAAATGCCTCACACTCAATAGCACTCCATCTCTGTTCCCGGGGAAGTAACCTCCTACTGATGAAGGCTACAGGTTGGTCTAGGCCCTCCGCATTGATCTGTGATAGAACATCCCCTACACCATGCTCTGAAGCGTCGGTCTGAACAATGAACTCATTGGAGAAGTTGGGTGCCTGGAGCGCAGGCGCCGTGCACATGGCAGTCTTCAAGGTGTCAAAAGCTTTTTGACAGGTGTCAGTCCAAATCACTTTCCTGGGCTGCTTCTTGGAAGTCAGCTCTGTCAAGGGGGCAACAATGCTGCCATACCCCTTGACGAATCTCCGGTAATACCCGGTGAGTCCTAGGAAGGCTCTCACCTCTGTCTGGGTCTTGGGGGCTCCCAAGCTAGAATGGTATCAATTTTCGGTTGGAGGGCGCCACCTGGCCGCTCCCAACCTGGTGTCCCAAGTACACCACAGAACCCTGCCCAATCTGGCACTTACTTGCCTTGATTGTGAGGCCTGCCCTCCGCAGCGCCATCAACACTTCCCAGAGGTGGCGCAGATGTTCTTCCCAACTGGCACTGAACACTGCGATGTCATCCAGGTAGGCGGCACTGAAATCCTCCAGTCCAACCAACACCTGGTTGACCAACCTCTGAAAGGTGGCAGGGGCATTCTTCATCCCAAAGGGCATCACCCGGAACTGGTAGTGCCCATCTGGTGTGGAGAATGCTGACCTCTCTTTTGCCCCATCAGTCAAGGCGATCTGCCAGTGCCCAGACGTTAAGTCAAACGTGCTGAGGTACCGCGCAGCCCCTAACCGATCTATGAGCTCATCAGCTCTGGGGATGGGGTGGGCGTCAGTCCTGGGGACGGAATTGAGTCCCCTGTAGTCCACACAGAACCGGAGTTCTGGTGTGGCACCAGGTGCGGCAGCCTTTGGAACCAAGACCACTGGGCTGGCCCAAGGGCTGTTAGAGGACTCAATCACCCCTAGCGCAAACATCTTGGAGACCTCCTCCTTGATGCAGGCTCTGACCCTGTCAGTCACCCTGTAAGCCTTGTGCTTCACAGGAAGACTGTCCCCAGTGTCCACATCATGGACGCACCAATGAGTGACACTGGGAACCAGGGAGAACAGGTCAGGGAACTGTCCCAACAGTTGGCGACAGTCACCCTGCTGCTCAGGTGTCAGGGAGGTAGAGAGGTTTACTCCCTCCACTGATCCATCTTGCTCTCTGGCTGACAGGAGGTCAGGAAGAGGCTCGGTCTCCTCCTCCATTCCATCATCTGTAGCTAAGAGCATGCCCACTTGGGACCTCTCCAAGTGGGGCTTCAGGCGGTTCACATGCAGGACCCGCAAGGGGTTCCTGGGAGACTGCAAGTCCACCAAATAGGTAACTGGACTCTTGCGCTCCACCACCGTAAAAGGGCCGGTCCACCTGTCCTGGAGCGCACAAGGCTCCACAGGGGCCATGACCCACACTTTCTGACCAGGCTGAAGCTCTACCAGAGTGGCATTCTGGTCGTACCACCGCTTCATCTCCTCCTGGCTGGCTTCCAGATTTGCCTCAGCAAGTTCTCTGAAACGCCTAGTCTGGTTCCTGAAGGCCAGCATGTAACTGTATACATCCTGGGGAGGTTTCCTGGGAGATTGCTCCCAGCCTTCCTTGACCAAACTCAGAGGTCCTCGCACCGGGTGTCCATAGAGGAGCTCAAAGGGACTGAACCCTAGAGACTTCTGTGGCACCTCCCGGTATGCAAACAACAGGCACGGTAAGAGGACGTCCCATTTACGCCTCATGGGTTCTTCCAGACCCATAATCATGCCCTTGAGGGTCCGGTTGAATCTCTCAACCAGCCCATTTCCTTGAGGGTGGTAAGGAGTGGTGAACTTGTAAGTTACACCGCACTCCTGCCATAGGGACTTCATGTACTTGGACACGAAGTTGGTACCTCTGTCAGACACCACCTCTTGAGGGAATCCCACATGTGAGAAAATCCCCATCAGTGCCCGTCCCACCACGGGGGCCGTCACTGTCCTCAGAGGGATGGCTTCAGGGTACCGGGTGGCATGGTCCACCAAGACCAGGATAAACCTGTTGCCCATGGCTGTCTTGGGGTCCAGTGGCCCCACAATATCAATACCCACCCGTTCAAAGGGGGTGCTGACCACAGGGAATGGCTGGAGAGGAGCCTTGTGCTTCCTCCCACTCTTTCCACTTGCCTGGCAAGTCTGGCATGTCCTGCAGTGAGTGGTGGCACTCCTGCGCATCTGGGGCCAATAGAAATGGGTAACAAGCCTGTCAAAGGTCTTGTCCTGCCCCAGATGTCCTGCTAACAGTACATCATGAGCCAACCCCAGTAGGAAGGCTCTGAAGCGCTGGGGTACCACCAGCACATGGGCTGACCCAGGCTCAGCAACCTTAGGCTCTGAATACAGGAGACCATTCTCCCAGTAAATCCAATGTGATCCAGACTGATCACCTGCTGCCTGGTCTGTGGCCTGGTGCCTCAGACCCACGAGAGAGGGGCATGCGTTCTGCTCCTCGCAGAACTCTTCTCTGGAGGGTCCTCCTTCTTGCTGCCAATGGGTCAGCTCAGGTAGGTCCCCCAGTTCAGCTACCTGTTCTCCTGTAGGCTCCAGGGCATCCCCCTCAGGGTCTGCCTCCTCCTGGACCGTGGGAACTTCGGGGCCGGTTTCCCGCGCCCCCTGCCTCCTCTCTCTCCGGCAGGCACCTGGGCCTCCCTCTCAGGCTCCAGGTCCTCTTGAACACCTTTAGCTGTCATTGACTGGGTTGTTACACATGCCCAATCAGGCAAGCCCAACATTTCTAAATGCGCACTCCGCTCCACCTTAGCCCAAGGTGAGCTCTCCAAATCGTTCCCTAACAAACAGTCAACAGGCATGGCTGGCCTCACAGCTACTTGAAGAGTACCCGAGACCCCCCCCCCACTCAAAGGGAACCTGAGCCACCTTGCAGTGACTCTCTGTGTTGTCAGCGGCAACAACCGGATAGAATGCATCAGGGATAACCTGCTCCTTAGACACCAGGTGACACTTGACAGCTGTCACACTGGCTCCTGTGTCTCTCAGAGCCTCCACCCTATGGCCATTGATGGTCACCCACTGCCTGTATTTCTTAGTGTTCTCAGGCAGCGGGGTCATAGGGACCATCTCAGAGTCTCCTAAGGAGACGAGGGAAAACACTGTGGGATCCCCCCCACCTTGGGCACCCCACTCCTCCCCCAGGGCTACACTAGCCAACATCCGGGGGTCTCCACCAGTGGGTGCTGGTTTTCCATGCAAAGGGCAACGAGGATCGTTTGCCTTGTGGCCAGGGGCGCCACACTTGTAACACACCAGTGGTCCCTGGTGAACAGGGGGGCCTGTCAGGGCCACTGGCTTCTTCTCAGGGGAGGCTGGGAACCTTTCCCTTGGTTCCCTTGGGGTCTACTTTGGGGCCCTTTATGGAACTCCCTCTGTTTACCTTTGTCCCCCCACTCTTCTGCTGGGGACCCTGCCCACCCTTGGCGGAGTCTCCCACGTGACCCTTGTGGACCCGGGTACTCACCCAGCGGTCCGCCTCCTCAGCAAGCTGCCTAGGGTTAGTCAGCTTACTATCAATCAGGTGCTGGCGTAGCTCAGGAAAACAATTACTGGACAAGTGCTCCCATGAAATCAAATCAAAGAGCGCCTGAAAATCAGTCGCTTTGCTACCCTTTACCCAACCATCCAAGGCTCTGCAAAAGAAGGTCACATATTCAACCCAGGTACTGCTTTCAATCTTACTACAGTTCCTGAACCTTTGCCTATAAAGCTCAGGGGTCAAACCATACCTAGTCATTAAGGCATCCTTCATGTGGCTGTACGAATTATAGACTTCAGAGGGCAAATCCAACAAGGTATCCCGCCCTTCACTGAGGAACCGTCCCCACAACCCCGCTCCCCAATCCTTCTCAGGGACCCGGTGGGAAGACATGGCTACCTCATAGGCTTTGAACCACTGCCCAATGTCATCATTTTTAAAAACTCCTTCACCACATCTTTGGGAATATACACCCTAGCTTCAACAGGCACAGGCGGTACACTGCCACCAGAGGGAGTAATCTCTAAGCTTTTGGCCTTCAATTCCAACTCCTCAAAACTTTCTCATGTTCAAACTGCATTTTCTTTTCCTCTAGGGCTAATTTCCTAGTTTGCATTTCGAATTCTAACTGCCCATTCAGCTTGAGCTTGGTCAGCTCCATTTCGTGCATCCTACTCTCTTTCCTGGCCTCCAACTCCTCTGGAGACAGTCCTCTGGCAGAAACACTGCTACCTACTGGGGAAGGTGGTCTTCCAGCCCCTAGACCCAATAGCCCCTCCAGCTGCCCTTCTGCATTCTCAGCCCCCTCCACAGGGGCACTCCTTGATTCGACCCAGGCCCTCAGCGCCTTTTGGAGGTCCTCCTTCCTGGAGAGCCCGGTCATGAACACTTTAAACTTTTTGCAGAATTGCCTGAGCTGCTTGAGGGTGTAGCATTCTAGCCTCTCTTCTTCCCAATCACACTCAACAGAGGCTACTGATGCTGGTTTCTCCATAGTGATTAAACTTGGCAGTTGCAAAAATAGGAAATCCCAGAAAAAATGCTATAAAAGTATGTGGTTGCGTTTTGGTCTGCACTCACTAAGTAGTGTTCACCAATCACTGTACATGAGTCACAAATGCAAGTCCAGAATCCTCACCGCTGACCACCAATGTTAGATTTGGGGGTCTCTAGTTGGCAGAGGTAGGTACCTTTGTCCAAATAGGGACCCTTGAGTCTAGTCAGGAAAGTAGGTACACTCCTGAAATAACCCCTGCTCACCCTCTTGGTAGCTTGGCACGAGCAGACAGGCTTAGTTCAGAGGCAGTGTGTAAAGCATTTGTGAACACATACAGTAATCAAGTGACAACACTACAAATGGACACCACACAGGTTATATATTTATAAAAATAGGTATACTTTATATAGATTTATCACAAGACCATAAACGACAAAAATAATCCACAATACTGTCAAGAGTGCTTAGTTCTGATCAGAAAGGCTTAATTCAAGGTTCTGTGCGAGTCGGTAGCCTCCTCCGGCTACGGCGATGTCGAGAACAAACAGAGTCTAGCAAATCCAGCTGACCGCGTCGAGACGGGCCAACACAGCGTAGACAGACTCGGTCACAGTACCTTTACTTGAAGCGGCAGGCACGGGCGTGCGAGCCGGATGGCTGTACGTCGCGATCGCGATGCAAGATGGAAGCGTTGCAGGACGCGTTGTCCCTCGATGCGGTGCAGGCAGCGGCTCGTTGACGTCGTCAGGACGGAGTCGGTGAGACCAAGGCCGTGCGTTGCAGGGCGAGACGGTGCTCGAGGCGGTGCTGGCAGGTTGCGGTGCGGCGACGGAGCCGGATTCAGGAGCTGGCGTCGATCAGTCCGGACAGCGGTGCGAGTCGGGCGGTGCGTCGCAAAGCGTGCGAGCGGTGCCCAACTCCGGTGCGGTCACAGGACTCGAACTCAGCAGCAGTGACCGTGTCGGTCGGACCAGTTCGATTTGGCGTTGCAGGACGCGTTGTCCCTCGATGCGGTGCAGGCAGCGGCTCGTTGACAGTGTCGGTGAGACCAGGGCCGTGCGTTGCAGGGCGAGACGGTGCTTCGATGCGGTGCTTACAGGACACCGAGTCGGTCATGAGAGTCGGTCACAGCTCCCTACCTCTGTAGCCACTGAAACAGAGTTTCCAGCAGCAATTCACAAAGGGGGTGAAGTCCAATGGTCCTGGGACTTCGGTCAGGGGGCAAGCTCTCTTCCAAGCCCTTGGAGATCCTTCATAAGTTGATGAAAGTCACAGCAAAGCAAAAGTTCCTTTCTCCTTTCTTTGGCAGTCAGGCAAACCACTGCAGGCCAATCCCCAAGCAGCACTTCAGGCTTAGGGATAGTCTCTCCTCAGTTTCTTCTTGGTTCCGCTCCTCAGCAAAGGTTTCTTCTTGTTCCCAAAAGTGATCTAATTTCCTAGGGGTCTGGGTCCCCTTTTTATACACAGTTTCTCTTTGTTCTCTGAAGGCAGAGAGGCCTCTGCCTAGCCCAAAACCAGTTCTGGTCAGTCCTGGAGCACTTTGTTTTTCTGACTCCTTCTTTCCTTTCAGAATGTGGGGCAGAGTACTCAGCCGCCCGGCAGGAGGTGGAGCCAGCATTGTGGAAGGCAGGCACAGCCCTATTCAGACCCAGGTGCAACTCCTCCCTCCACTCTGGATGCAGATCTTTCTATTCAGCCCTGTGCTGACTCACCCTGTCTCCTGTAGCCACCCCCAGCCCCTGTCACTCAATCTCCAGACAAGGAATACACAGCCTAGCAGAGGCAGGCTTGGATAGTTAGGCAAGAAAATACCCACTTTCTAAAAGTGGTATTTTCAAACACAGAATGTTAAAACCAACTTCACTAAAAGATGTATTTTATCATCCTGAGTTCAGGCATACTAAATTCGTTTTTCTACCATGTTCCCTGGGTCAGTCTCTGACTATAAGGTGTAATAGTCAGTCTGCCCATTCTGGCCTATGGGGAGCAGGTAGCCTTGCAATAGTGAAAACGAAAATGGCTGTAATTCACTATTAGGACATGCCACACACACCAGGGCATGTCCTACCTTATACTTACAATGCACCCTGCCCTAGGGCCTACTTTAGGGGTGACCAACATGCAGTAAAGGGAAGGTTTAGGGACTGGTAAGTGGGTGCACTCACCAAGTCGACATGGCAGCCCTAGGCTGCACACAGGCTCTGCAATGGCAGGCCTGAGACACACTTTATAAGCTGCTTCTGTGGGTGGCACAACCCGTGCTGCAATCCCACCAGCAGCATTGGATTTACAAGCCCTGGGCACACTCAGTGCACGGTACTAGGGACTGACAAGTAAACCAATCATCCAATCATGGAGTCACTAATACATACATCAATTTACGATAGGGAGCACTTGCACTTTGGCACTGATTAGCAGCGGCAAAGTGCCCATGAGCATCTAGTCCAGCAAAAACATATCGACAACAGTGGAGGCATTATGAAAAAAATGGAAGGGAGACCCACGCCAAGGATGCCAGGTCTAACACAAAGGTTACTGGTTTATGTTGCAAAAATATTGACAACGGTCTGTTATGCCTGGTGACAGCTTGGGAGCAATTCTCGCTCTTCAGAGTGGTTTTCAGTGTGAGGTTTTTTGTCACGAGGCAGGGAGTTGCATGATAGTTTTTCGAAGTTCTGGCGGTTTTGATGAAGGCATTAAATCAGTTATTTTTCTATCAATGCAGTTTCGAATGCATTCATTTAGAACAGGGATGTAACTAGGCAAACAAGGTAGGTGTTTCTGATGAAGAAATAAGGGGAACTGGCCATTGTAAGTCATCTAATTGAAAATGGTGCAGTAGAAGAATTACTTTGACTTCTGATTATGGTGTTTTGTTGTGATCTGCGTTTGTTGCAAGTTGCATTTCTGAGCCATTGTCATCTAGAACTGTGATCTGTATAGGCTACTCTTTTATCCAATGGGCTGCTGCTAATCACGCAGAAACAAAATATTTTGGATGACTTTGCGGACTGAACAGCAGTCACATTTCAGTTCAGTGCTGGAGAAGGAGTTGTGTGAGGTGGGCCCAAATACTGCAGAGAGATTGCCGGTGAATAGCAAAAGATTTCTGACCTCCTGGTAACTCTCCTAGTGGAAAATGACTGCATTCATTTGTCAGGTATGTTGCCGTTGAAACCAATGAAGGCGGATTTGTTAAAGAGAAGCGCCTGTGGTCAGTCTCATGTTTTTGTGGACAGAGTTGATCAAAAGGTAGGTATGAAGTGAGAATAGGAGGCCTAGTTTCATAGAGATGTCTAGCAAAAGGTTAATAGAAACGTGTGAGGATTCTGCAAGTTGAATGGCTTCAGAAGGATTACATATGCAGTCATTGACCAGGAGGATCACACATTCTTCCAGTCAGATGGAGTTCACCTGTGCTTACTAGGCAAAAATTAAATTTTCTGGAGTTGCAGAAGGTGATAAAACAGACATTGGCAGATATACTATGGGGGTTGGCTGGTGCCTGACATTCAGAGTAGCTTTTTGTATTCAGTTATTGTCATTGTGTACGTTTTTAGGTCTCGCCTAGAGTTGCAGCGCATGCGCTGCTCGCTCGGAGAGACATATAGTGAGAGAGGAGATTTGAGAAGGGGACTTGAAGCCCCGCCCATCATTTTCATTGGGTCACGTCAGCGTTTATGCTAAACGCTGGCTTCCCATTGAAAATGATGCTTTTTGACCACTGCCCTTTCTCCCTTTCGTCCGGCCCATCCCGACTGGCTCGTCTGCTTCACGGCTGTCGTGAAGCAATTTCTTATCTCAGCATCAGCCGCGTGTTTATTTTTGCATCGCGCTTTCACTTAAAGTGAAAGTGAAAGCGCGATGTAAATATAAAAAAGCGGCTGCCTTTCCGCAATGGCGAGCGCTTGTTCTAAATACCTGCAGACTCGTGTAGTGGGTCGTTATGTAAGATATGGCGTACGTGTCATGTTACGGAATGTGGGACATTAATTATAATGCCATGTGTGGAGAACCCACGCTGTCTCCTGGAAAATATGCGTAGTTTACGCGCAGCCTGTTGAACTGGGTGTTTATTGCTCAGCCCGCGAAGTACATTCATACATCTTGACATATATCGGATGATGGTACAGCACCTGCGATACAAGCCTGTTGACATTTGATATTTTGCATTATTTTCCGATTTGCTTGCGCGTGCCCACGGCGGCTCCCTTTATGACCCGAACATGCCCGCTAAATCCAAGTGTCTCTGTGTCTGGGTTCACAGTGGGTGAAACCCACAAATTCCTGTCCCTCCGTGGCGTGTTGAGGTGCGCGTGGCGTGGGAAGATCTGAGACGGTAGAACTTTAATGTTTTATTCTCTGCCTTTATTAGCTCTGGCATGCCTGCCCTCCTCTGGCAGTGCTGCCCAGGAGAAGGGGCAATGTAACCTCTTCATTATTAAACCCACCTATTCACATGCATACTAGGCACTGAGAGGAACACGCATTCATATGCAGATGAGCTGGAAGAGCAAAGGGGATGGATACATTTTTGCCTCACGCCGCACCACCCCGCCCTCCTGTGCTTCATTCCTCCACATTGTGCAGCGTGTTTGTGTTCTCTACCCTTCCTCTCATTAAGCTTATTAAGTGTCAAAACATTCGCTACGTCGTTTAACACACGGAGAGTGGGAGTCCATGTGTCGCATCGCACCAGAAGTGCTGCTGTCCCTGGAGGCTGCTCGTGTTGTTAGGGGAGAAACGAGGCCCCTGAAGCCCCTGGGTTATGAATAGGGGGCCTCAGAGGATCACATTCACCCCAGGCCTGTATTTGTGAAACATGGAAGCGTAAGGAACCCCTCACCATATTTTGCATGGTTTTGTGTTTCGCCATTGTGTGTTGTGGCTGTTGACGGGCAGGAGGAACATGTATAAGTTTGTCTCTCTCTCTCTCTCTCTCTCTCTCTCTCTCTCCCACTCTCTCTCTCTCTCCCATGCAGTTTTCCTTCCAGTTCAAGTTTATTAACCTTTTTTGGCTCCTTCTCTCCAAACTAAGCCAGCTCTCCAGGCCAGCGCGAGCAGCCAGGTTTCACGAGGAGCTTCTCCTGGATGAAGCGGACGATTGTTTTCAGCGCTGCCCAGGACTTAACCCGCCCCTGCACTCCCCAGCCCTTGGCACACACCGCTCATCCTCTCATTCTGAAACTGCATACACGGCTGCGGCCTCTCCCCTAGTAGTTAACGTGACAAATGTTCTTAAACCGCTGCATTTACTCGCGGGAAGAGGGGGGACCCGTCAAGGAAAGGGTGTCAGGTGCCAGAGGCACAAGCAAGACATTGGGGGAGGAATTTAACTGCAAATAAGGGGCAGGGCGAGGTGACTGATGCCCGTAGCACAGCGAGTATGTCATGGGTTCTACCGTAAGCACAGAAAATGTCCCGAAACCATTGTTTGGCAGTAGAAAATATAAAATAACAAAAATCTACTATTATTTGGATGAGGTGCGCACCTCATTGCCCCCTCCACTCTGCACTATTGATAGCTGAGACACTGGTCCAAATATACAGTAAACGCGCACTTAAAATAGAATCTTAATGGCCTTTTAAGCGAGTTTCGTGAAATAGCTCGACTGGGAGAAACAGCTGTCCATTCTGGATTTGTTAGGTGCGCAGCAAACTGTGACGGGCACATGCTGATGAGCTTTGTGGGGGTCAACAGGGGGTAAAAGACATTGTCATTTACAACGCCATTACTTGATTAATGCTTCACGAAGGGAAAAAAAAAACAATAACATTTTCAATGCCAATAGCTCAAAACAATGTCATTGTGAGACCTATTGCATTGTAAATGCTTGTTCTTTAGGGTGCAGGGAAACTCCCCGACAGAGTTTTCGTCATTGGCTGCAGGAGAGTTTATTCCAGATATGAAGGCAGGGTTGGGTCATAACTGAGCATGCAAATCCAGCTTGGGAGGGTGGATAGAAAGATGGACATGAAGCACGATTGGTCAAGATAAATGTGGCTGAAGAGGAAAGAAGTGGGCTGGATTGCGGTGTGAGTTAATTGGAAGTAAAGAAGTTTAAGGTGGCCTGTATTTGATTTGTTTGGGGAGTTTCAGGTTTCATGGTGTTTTAAGAAAGGAAACGGTTGGATATGGGCTTTGTATTAGTGAGAAGGGATGTTCTGTTCATCACTGCTGTAATTGTTTAATGTTCATACATTCAGGCCTATTCTATTAAAGTGGCATTTTCCAACTCAGTACATATCTGTGGTAACTCAGTGTAATTGCAGGAAATTCGCATAACTAGCATAAAGTGACATTTCTGAGATTATTCAAATTACGCTGGTGAAATTTGCATTTTACTCAGTGATAATTATAAATATGGGAAAGGGCCGTAACAACGCGGGCTGAGCCATGCGTGCCGTTTCCCAACAAGCCGAACCACACTTGCCTTAACCACGCATGTGCATTAACAACGCATATGCGTGGTTAAGGCAATGCGCTGTCTAGTTGTCGAGCGGAAGGGGAAGACAGGAAGAGGAAGAGGAAGACTCGGAAGACTCCGGACTCCGGAGAGGACACGGTGAGGTAAGTGGGGCTTCGTTTTGGGGGGTAGAGGGGGTAGTTTTTCGAGGTGGGGTAGGTTTTAGGACTAAGGAGGGGGTTGGGTAGTTTTTTAGGGTGGGGGACAGTTTTTAGGGCTAAGAGCGGGGGAAAAAGGGACAGTTTACAGGGCAGGGAGCAGGGTCGGGCTTGTTTAGGGATGTATGGGATATATTTTAGGGCTCAGAGCAGGGGGGCTGGGGTCCGGGTAGTTTTTGGGGTGTGGGTTTATTTTTTAGGGCTCAGGGCAGGCACAAAAGGGACAGTTTACAGGGCAGGGAGAAGGGTCGGGGTAGTTTAGGGATGTAGGGGATCGTTTTTAGGGCTCAGGGCAGGGGGGCTGGATCGGGTTAGTTTTTAAGGTGTGGGCTCAATTTTTAGTGCTCAGGGCAGGCAGAAAAGAGACAGTTTACAGTCCAGGTTCGGGGTAGTTTAAGGGTGTATTGATAGTTTAGGGCTCAGGGCTGGGGTCAGGGTCAGGGTAGTTTTTGGGGTGTGGGTTTATTTTTTAGGGCTCAGGGCAGGTGGAAAAGGGACAGTTTACAGGGCAGGGAGAAGGGTCGGGGTACTTTAGGGATGTAGGGGATAGTTTTTATGGCTCAGGGCAGGGGGGCTGGGTTGGGATAGTTTCTGGGGCATGGGCTTAATTTCTAGGGCTCAGGGCAGGGGGAGAAAGGACATTTTACAGGGCAGGGGGAAGATTTGGTGTAGTTTAGGGATATAGGGGGATAGTTTTTAGGGCTCAGGGCAGGGGGGCTGGGGTCGGGGTAGTTTTTGGGGCGTGGGTTTATTTTTTAGGGTTCAGGGCAGGCACAAAAGGGACAGTTTACAGGGCAGGGAGAAGGGTCGGGGTAGTTTAGGGATGTAGGGGATCGTTTTTAGGGCTCAGGGCAGGGGGGCTGGATCGGGTTAGTTTTTAAGGTGTGGGCTCAATTTTTAGTGCTCAGGGCAGGCAGAAAAGAGACAGTTTACAGTCCAGGTTCGGGGTAGTTTAAGGGTGTATTGATAGTTTAGGGCTCAGGGCTGGGGTCAGGGTAGTTTTTGGGGTGTGGGTTTATTTTTTAGGGCTCAGGGCAGGCACAAAAGGGACAGTTTACAGGGCAGGGAGAAGGGTCGGGGTAGTTTAGGGATGTAGGGGATCGTTTTAGGGCTCAGGGCAGGGGGCTGGATCGGGTTAGTTTTTAAGGTGTGGGCTCAATTTTTAGTGCTCAGGGCAGGCAGAAAAGAGACAGTTTACAGTCCAGGTTCGGGGTAGTTTAAGGGTGTATTGATAGTTTAGGGCTCAGGGCTGGGGTCAGGGTAGTTTTTGGGGTGTGGGTTTATTTTTTAGGGCTCAGGGCAGGTGGAAAAGGGACAGTTTACAGGGCAGGGAGAAGGGTCGGGGTACTTTAGGGATGTAGGGGATAGTTTTTATGGCTCAGGGCAGGGGGGCTGGGTTGGGATAGTTTCTGGGGCATGGGCTTAATTTCTAGGGCTCAGGGCAGGGGGAGAAAGGACATTTTACAGGGCAGGGGGAAGATTTGGTGTAGTTTAGGGATATAGGGGGATAGTTTTTAGGGCTCAGGGCAGGGGGGCTGGGGTCGGGGTAGTTTTTGGGGCGTGAACTTAATTTTTAGGGCACAGGGCAGGGGGAAGGGACAGTTTACAGGGCAGGTTCGGGGTCGTTTAGGGATGTAGGGGATCATTTTTAGGGCTCAGGGCAGGGGGGCTGGGGTCAGGGTAGTTTTTGGGGTGTGGGTTTAATTTTTAGGGCTCAGGGCAGGCAGAAAAGAGACAGTTTACAGGGCAGGGTCGGGGTAGTTTACGGGTGTATTGATAGTTTATGGCTTAGGGCAGGGGGCCTGCGGTCGGGGTAGTTTTTGGGCAGTGGGTTTATTTTTTAGGGCTCAGGGCAGGGGGAGAAAGGACAGTTTACAGGGCAGGGGGCAGATTCAGGGTAGTTTAGGGATGTAAGGGATAGTTTTTAGGGCTCAGGGCAGGGGTGCTGGGGTCAGGGTAGTTTTTGGGGCATGGACTTAATTTTTAGGGCTCAGGGCAGGGGGAGAAGGGACAGTTTACAGGACAGGTTCGAGGTAGTTTAGGGATGTAGGGGATAGTTTTGAGGGCTCAAGGCAGGGGGACTGGGGTTGGGGTCGTTTTTGGGGTGTAGGTTTATTTTTTAGGGCACAGGGCAGGCGGAAAAGGAACAGTTTACAGGGCAGGGAGCAGGGTCGGGGTAGTTTATGGATGTAGGGCATAGTTTTTATGACTCAGGTAGGGGGGCTGGGTTGGGGTCGTTTTTGGGTCGTAGGCTTAATATTTAGGGCTCAGGGCAGGGGCAGAAGGGACAGTATACAGGGCAGGTTTGGGGTAGTTTAGGGATGTAGGGGATAGTTTTTAGGGTTCAGGACAAGGGGCCTGGGGTTGGGGTAGTTTTTTGGGTGTGGGTTTATTTTTTAGGCCTCAGGACAGGCAGAAAAGGGACAGTGTACAGGGCAGGGAGCAGGGTCGGGGTAGTTTAGGGATGTAGGGGATAGTGTTTTGGCCTCAGGGCAGAGGGGCTTGGTTGGGGTAGTTTTTGGGGCATGGGCTTAATTTTTAGGGCTCAGGGCAGGGGGAGAAAGGACAGTTAACAGGGCAGCATGGCAGGTTCAGGGTAGTTTAGGGATGTAGGGGATAGTTTAGGGCTCAGGGTGGGTGGGCTGGGGTCGGGGTAGGTTTTGGGGTGTGGGTTTAATTTTTAGGGGCAGGGGAGAGAGGAAAGGGACAGTTTACAAGGCAGGGGGCAGGGGTATGATCCTTAGACCGCATGCCCCTTAACCCATCATGTCTTTATAACAAAATTGCATGGTAAAGGCATGCGTGTTAAAGGCATGCGTGCTAAAGACTCTGTCATGGTAGAGACCACGTGGTACAGGCATGCGAGGTTTAGGCATGCGTTGTACCATCATACAACCTATAAATATCCTTGGCCTAATTGTGTCCATCCACCAGAAAATCACTGCTATCCTTCTAACAATAAAGTCCATGGCTGACATGATTTGGAACTTCTTAGCATTGTAGTAGGCAGAAATCTCACAATTGAGGCTCTGACATAATGTTTGGCCCCCTAGATATAATGTAGGTATATTTGGTATTATGCTGGGCATCATGAAAAAAGGGGGGCATGTGGGGCAGAATCTGTCTACTCTATGTGATTTATTTTCACTAGGGAAATTACAAGGTGATGTTGAGAGACCACACATTATATCTGATTTTTTAGGCAAAATAGCATTTTGATTTCAGAAAAAGACAAGTCTTTAAACGAGTAAGTTAACCCCAAATGAAAAATCCATGTTTGATAGAAAATCATATATTTTGAGAAACTGTTAGGCTGATGTTTGAAAACAAAATGTACAAAACTCCATAAAATATTTCTTCTGCTTTTTGAATAATAGCTCCTAACAGGTTGTGGATATTTATAGTTTTTAGTATTTCCTTTGTGCCAGTGGGCACTTGCTGCTGTGGCTGCTATTTTATTGATCATGTTGAGCCATTTTATTATGATAAAGCTTTTCCTGATATTGCTCCTAATAATGTCGCCTTATGTGTTTGAGTGAACTACAATATCGAATTTTAAATATCATGCAGCCAAAATATTGTATTCAGAATATAGATTACCACAATATCATAAGTGTAGTATATATATATATATATATATATATATATATATATATATATATATATATATACTGTCTGTATGGGTCTGTGAGTAGGTGTGAGTGGCTGTATGGGTCTGTGAGTAGGTGTGTAAGTGGCTGTATGGGTCTATGAGTGAATGTGTGAGTGGTTTTATGGGTGTGTAACTGGATGTGTGCCTGCCTGTATGGATGTGTGAGTGGTTACGTGGGTGTGTGAGTGGTTGTATGGATCTGTCAATAGGTGTGTTAGTGGTTCTATGGGTGTGTGAGTGGGTGTGTGAGTAGTTGCATAGGTCTGTGACTGGGAGTTTGAGTGGTTGTGTGAGTGGTTGTGTGAGTGGTTGTATGAGTATGCGAGTGGCTGTATCAGTGTACAGGTGGGTATATGAGTGGCTGTATGGGTATGTGAATGGGTATGTGAGTGGCTGTATGTGTCTGTGAGTGGGTGTGTTTGTGGGTGTGAGAGGGTTCTGGGTCTGTTGTATTCCTCTTAGGGTGTCCATAAACGGGCTTTCCAGTATCATGTCCTTATATAGGCACAATTCACCCTGCCCTTATATAGGCATAAAATCCCACCCTTTATTTAGGCATTAACCGTGCACTCCAAATACAGGCATGGTCTCCGACATCCGTCCACACTAACGTCACAACGAGTTCTTGAAGAACAGACCCTTAGGCTGCGGGAGTTTCCCTAGTCCAGGACTATTGATTTCTTCAAGGACTCATATATTATGCATGAACCATTATTCCTTAGGGGTTCATTCATGACGTCTTCCGCTGTCTGACTCACGTCAATGCTAACATTCTGAGGTAATTCTCAGGTATAAATATACCTTCCCTAGCCCCTGTAAACTAGAGGAGACCTCGACTTCAGAGGAGCCCGTTTCCCAGCCTGACGCACTGAGAAGACGCTGTCATCCCTGCACGCAG